>CM062295.1:176069328-176776826 GCA_031216915.1 Pictodentalium vernedei | reverse complement strand
AAAATTCCTCCACTCTAGGTGAATTTGGCAAGTTTGTCACTTTTAGGGGTCACATTCAGCCCCTTTTAGTGGCCTCACAGGAAAGGTCAAGGTGTCATTAAATTTGTCTCTTTCTGTGCCACCCTACACCATAGTTTGTTTGGCAAAATTACTCCATTATAGGGGAATTTTTGGCAAGTTTGTCACTTTTATGGGTCTAGTTCAGCCCCTTTTAGGGGATCCACAAGGGAGGTCAAGGGTGTGTTTAAATTTAGTTCCTTCTGTGCCACCCTACACCACAGTTTGTTTAGCAAAATTCCTCTATTTTTGGGAATTTGGCAAGTTTGTCACTTTTAGGGGTCAAGTTGAGCCCCTTTTAGGGGTCCCACAGGGAAGGTCAAGGTGCCCAAAAATTTGTCTCCTTCTGTGCCACCCTACACTGTAGATTGTTTGGGAAAATTCCTCCATTATAGGGGAATTTGGCAAGTTTGTCACTTTTAGGGGTCCTGTTCAGCCCCTTTTAGGGGTCCCACAGGGAAGGTCAAGGTGTCATTAAATTTGTCTCCTTCTTTGCCACCCTACACCATAGTTTGTTTGGCAAAATTACTCCATTATAGGGGAATTTGGCAAGTTTGTCACTTTTAGGGGTCAAATTCAGCCCCTTTTTGGGGTCCCACAGGGAAGGTCAAGGTGTCATTAAATTTGTCTCGTTCTGTGCCACCCTACACGTCAGTTTGTTTAGGAAGATTTCTCTATTACAAGGTAATTTGTCAAGTCTGTCACTTTTAGGGGTCAAGTTCAGCCCCTTTTAGGTGTCCCACAGGGAAGGTCAAGGTGTCAAAAAAATCGTCTCCTTCTGTGCCACCCTACATCACAGTTTGTTTGGTAAAATTCATCCATTATAGGAGAATTTGGCAAGTTTGTCACTTTTAGTGGTCAAGTTCAGCCCCTTTTAGGGGACCCAAAGGAAAGGTCAAGGTGTCCAAAAAATTGTCTCCTTCTGTGCCACCATACACCACAGTTTGTTTGGCAAAATTCCTCTATTATAGGGGAATTTGGCAAGTTTGTCACTTTAAGGGGTCATGTTCAGCCCCTTTTAGGGGTCCCACAGGGGAGGTCAAGGTGTCATTACATTTGTCTCATTCTTTGGCACCCTACACCATAGTTTGTTTGGCAGATTTACTCTATTATAGGGGAATTTCGCGAGTTTGTCACTTTTAGGGGTCAAGTTCAGCCCCTTTTAGGGGACCCACAGGGAAGGTGAAGGTGTCATTAAATTTGTTGCGTTATGTGCCACCCTACACCATAGTTTGTTTAGCAAAATTCCTCCATTATAGGGGAATTTGGGAAGTTTGTCACTTTTAGGGGTCATGTTGAGCCTCTTTCAGGGATCCCACAGGTAAGGTCAAGGTGTCCAAAAAATTGTCTCCTTCTGTGCCACCCTACACCGCAGTTTGTTTGGCAAAATTCCTCCATTATAGGGGAATTTGGCAAGTTTGTCACTTTTAGGGGTCACGTTCAGCCCTTTTTAGTGGACCCTCAGGGAAGGTCCTGGTGTCCAAAAATTTGTCCCCTTCTGTGCAACCCTACACCAAAGTTTGTTCGGCAAAATTTCTCCATTATAGGGGAATTTGGCAAGTTTGTCACTTTTAGGGGTCAAGTTCAGCCCCTTTTAGGTGTTCCACAGGGAAGGTAAAGGTGTCCAAAAAATTGTCTCCTTCTGTGCTACCCTACACCAAAGTTTGTTTGGCAAAAGTCCTCTATTATAGGGGAATTTGGCAGGTTTGTCACTTTTAGGGGTCATGTTCGGCCCCTTTTAGGGGTCCCACAGGGAAGGTGAAGGTGTCATTAAAGTTGTCTCTTTCTGTGCCACCCTACACCATAGTTTGTTTGGCAAAATTACTCCATTACAGGGGAATTTGGCAAGTTTGTCACTTTTAGGGGTCAAGGTCAGCCCCTTTTAGGGGATCCACAAGGGAGGTCAAGGTGTCATTAAATTTGTTTCGTTCTGTGCCACCCTACACCACAGTTTGTTTAGCAAAATTCCTCCATTTTGGGGGAATTTGGCAAGTTTGTCACTTTTAGGGGTCAAGTTGAGCCCCTTTTAGGGGTCCCACAGTGAAGGTCAAGGTGTCCAAAAATTTGTCTCCTTCTGTGCCACCCTACACCACAGATTGTTTGGCAAAATTCCTCCATTATAGGGGAATTTGGTAAGTTTGTCACTTTTAGGGGTCCTGTTCAGCCCCTTTTAGGGGTCCCACAGGGAAGGTCAATGTGTCATTAAATTTGTCTCGTTCTGTGCCACCCTACACCATAGATTGTTTGACAAAATTACTCCATTATAGGGGAATTTGGCAAGTTTGTCACTTTTAGGGGTCAAATTCAGCCCCTTTTTGGGGTCCCACTGGGAAGGTCAAGGTGTCATTAAATGTGTCTCGTTCTGTGCTACCCTACACCTCAGTTTGTTTAGCAAAATTTCTCTATTAGAGGGTAATTTGTCAAGTCTGTCACATTTAGGGGTCCAGTTCAGCCCATTTAGGTGTCCCACAGGGAAGGTCAAGGTGTCAAAAAAATTGTCTCCTTCTGTGCCACCCGACACCACAGTTTGTTTGGCTACATTCATCCATTTTGGGAAATTTGTCACTTTTAGTGGTCACGTTCAGCCCCTTTTAGGGGACCCAAACGAAAGGTCAAGGTGTCCAAAAATTTGTCTCCTTCTTTGCCACCCTACACCACAGTTTGTTCGGCAAAATTTCTCCATTATAGGGGAATTTGGCAAGTTTGTCACTTTTAGGGGTCAAGTTCAGCCCCTTTTAGGTGTTCCACAGGGAAGGTAAAGGTGTCCAAAAAATTGTCTCCTTCTGTGCCACCCTACACCACAGTTTGTTTGGCAAAATTCCTCTATTATAGGGGAATTTGGCAAGTTTGTCACTTTTGGGGGTCATGTTCAGCCCCTTTTAAGGGGTCCCACAGGGAAGGTGAAGGTGTCATTAAAGTTGTCTCTTTCTCTGCCACCCTACACCATAGTTTGGCAAAATTACTCCATTATAGGGGAATTTGGCAAGTTTGTCACTTTTAGGGGTCAAGGTCAGCCCCTTTTAGGGGATCCACAAGGGAGGTCAAGGTGTCATTAAATTTGTTTCGTTCTGTGCCACCCTACACCACAGTTTGTTTAGCAAAATTCCTCCATTTTGGGGGAATTTGGCAAGTTTGTCAATTTTAGGGGTCCCACAGGGAAGGTCAAGGTGTCCAAAAATTTGTCTCCTTCTGTGCCACCCTACTCCACAGATTGTTTGGCAAAATTCCTCCATTATAGGGGAATTTGGTAAGTTTGTCACTTTTAGCGGTCCTGTTCAGCCCCTTTTAGGGGTCCCACAGGGAAGGTCAATGTGTCATTAAATTTGTCTCATTCTGTGCCACCCTACACCATAGATTGTTTGGCAAAATTACTCCATTATTGGGTAATTTGGCAAGATTGTCACTTTTGGGGGTCCATTTCAGCCCCTTTTTGGGGTCCCACAGGGAAGGTCAAGGTGTCATTAAATTTGTCTCGTTCTGTGCCACCCTAAACCTCAGTTTGTTTAGCAACATTTCTCTATTAGAGGGTAATTTGTCAAGTCTGTCACTTTTAGGGGTCAAGTTCAGCCCATTTAGGTGTCCCACAGGGAAGGTCAAGGTGTCAAAAAAATTGTCTCCTTCTGTGCCACCCGACACCGCAGTTTGTTTGGCTACATTCATCCATTATAGGAGAATTTGGCAAGTTTGTCACTTTTAGTGGTCAAGTTCAACCCCTTTTAGGGGACTCAAAGGAAAGGTCAAGGTGTCCAAAAAATTGCCTCCTTCTCTGCCACCCTACACCACAGTTTGTTTGGCAAAATTCCTCTATTATAGGGGAATTTGGCAAGTTTGTCACTTTTAGGGGTCATGTTCAGCCCCTTTTCGGGGTCTCACAGGGAAGGTGAAGGTGTCCAAAAAATTGTCTCCTTCTGTGCCACCCTACACCGCAGTTTGTTTGTCAAAATTACTCCATTATAGGGTAATTTGGCAAGTTTGTCACTTTTAGGAGTCAAGTTCAGCCCCTTTTAGGGGTCCCACAGGGAAGGTCAAGGTGTCATTAAATTTGTCTTGTTCTGTGCCACCCTACACCATTGTTTGTTTGGACAATTTTTTTTTTTTTTTCGAATGTCGCATAAGGAAAAAGGAATAAGTGAATGAGATAATTCCCGATATTCACTAAAACAGCGTAGATTTTCTTTTTATTACATGCTACATGACATTTTATTGCGCAATATTTAGCCCAATTCAGTTTCAAGACAATAACAACATTTTGCTCATCGTTCCTTCAAGACGACGTTCAAGGCGACGTCATACACCGAAGCGTAACGTCATTTAGGAAGCTACTGAAGCGTAAGCGCTCGTGAAAAATAAAACTCTCAGGTCCACACTCCTGAGATAATTGACTAAATGAGAATAGATTTTCCTTTTTATTATATACTACGATACATTTTATTGTACAATATTCAGCCCAATTCAACCCCCAAATGCGTACGTTTCAAAACGATAGCAAACATCAGCTGGTCGTTCCTTCAATGCGACATGATCCGGCGTAGCGTGACGTCATTTAGGAAGCTACTGAAGGATATTCCTCGATATCCATCGAATCCATGGATATCGATAATATCTTTTAGACAATTTTCGATAATTCACAGGCTAGCATATAATAAAACAAAAGTCCCTGTCAATAATATTATGAATAAAAGATCACATTGAAAATATTCGTGTTTTGCATATTTATTTCTTGAAAAAGAGATACTTCGTTTCAAAGGGGTGTATCACACAAGTTCATTTTTAATCAAATTTTATTATATTTTTTGAATTTTTGCCTCAAAAATCAACAACCTCGTTTTGAATCCCTTATTTATTTATTTATTTATTTATTTATTTATTTATTTACTTATTTATTTATTTATTTTTTTATTTATTTATTTATTGGGGTTTAACGACAATTTCGACTGCTAGGGTCACCTCGTGACGGACAGTTTTAAGATGGAGGAAGCCGTAGTATACGGCGAGAACCAGCGAGCAACGGCAAGCAACTGTCAGATGAATGAGAGAGCTTGTGTAACAACAGTGTGTGCTTCACCGACAGTTCTATATGATGTTTGGCACGCAGGGACGCTAGAGCAGGATGGCATGGAGGTTTCGGTCTCTTGTCCTCGACTGGGGATGCGTGGACAAGGTGATCTTTCAAAAGTTCTTGCAGAGAGTACGCAGGTGCAAGAATACCAAAATATCCATCAGACGGTATGTTTATGCATCGGATGCCTTGTGCAACAAAACAGTCAACAGTTGGCCGAATCATAATTATGGGAAAGGTCATGCAAACATGGTTCGGTTAATACGGCGGCGTATTAAGGTCAGGGACTTTTCGTTTAATAATCTGTTTTTACAGATTAATGATCTGTTTTTACAGATTAGTAATCTGTGTTTACAGATTATTAGAAGACTGATTTTACAATTTATTACATATTTGTTCTCAGTACTTTTACAGATTATACAAACTGTTTTTACAGATTAATAATCTGTTTTTACAGATCAGTAATCTGTCTTTACAGATTATTAGGAGAATGTTTTTACAATTTATTAGATTACTGTTTTACAAATAATTACAAGACTGTTTTTACAGATTAATAATGTGTTTTTACAGATTAGTAATCTGTTTTTACCAATTATTAGAAGACTGTTTTTACAAATTAACCAGCTATTCGATGATTGGCTGGTAGTCTAGCATGTTCCAATCATGCCCTATTTCCCGGACTTTTGATGGAGCAGCTAGTGTTAAATTCCCATGAGAACCGGACCTTTGGGGGAGCAAGGATTTTCTGTGCAAAACTTCTGCGCCATCCAGCTAGATCCTGCAAGTGGTGTTCGTACTGCATATATAGTATGCTATGACATCTATAGAGATATATGCACACACAGGGCTATAGGTATATAGTATGGGTATGTGATGGAAAATTAATGGTGAAGGTGGGGATTTCTCGAAAGTTTTCCCCTCGAAACGGGTGCCGTAGTGACGTCTTGATGCGCATGCGACGTCATATAAACGTTGACGGCTGTTGTTGTTCAATGTACAATCTGGTATAACGTTATTCGCGTCAGTGTGTGTCAGGCTTCTCTCACTGGACTGATATCGTAGTATAGTATGGTGGTATATAGCCCTGTAGGTATACTATTATCCCTTGGTACTACTAATCGACCTTAATATTATCCTATGACAGGTATAGGTAATACGTACTACTAGGTCAACCAGTTTTGTGTGGTGGGGATAATGCATGATCGTCGTCTAGTGCGGTATTGCGAGATAGTCCTTGGTAGTTTGGATTGTTAGTATAGTATGGGCGTTATATACCCCTTTAGGCCCCATCTTAAACCATGTTGTATTAACCTACCGATTGCTTTGTACTATCCTATGACTGGTATATGTAGTATGTAATGCTGGGGAAGGCAGTATTGTAGGGAGTGGGGATAATGCATGATCGCCTAGTGTGGCAGTATAGGATGTGCACTTCGCACCCCTATAGGTCCCATGTTAGTCTTTAGTATTAATCCACCTAATGCTTCGTATTATCGTATAGCTGGTATATGTAGTACGTAATGCTAGAACTTGCGGTATTGTTGGAAAAGGTAATATCTGGTATTTGGATTGGTAGTATGGTATGGGCGGTACCCTGTTAGTTCTTGGTACTATTGACCAACTAATTGCTTTGTATTTTCCTATGACTGGTATAGGTAATATGTTATGGTAGATCAAGCAGTATTGTGGGGTGGGAGTAATGCCTGGTAGTTTAGAACGGTAGTAGTACCATTATCCATTTAGGGCGGTATGCTGGCCCACAGATGGTAAAGGTAGCACGCAATGCTAGGTCAAGCAGTATTGTTAGATGGGGGTAACCCATGCTTGTCTCTTATGGTAGTATAGTGACTTGTTGTGATCCATATCCATGTAATCAGGATATGTGAAGGAATTCCAGTTCGGAATCGAAATCAGAAAGTCAATCATCAGAATAAATCTTTAATGTTTTATTTAAATGTTATACCGGCACAACACGTCAGATGGCAACGAGGTGAAACTAGAAGTCCGTTCCACTCGTTATTCTTCATCGTCGATTTCATTCAGTTTATATTCCTTGTTTGTAACAGTGATCTTTGAGATGACATCGATATCGCTACCTCAGTTTCCACATTTCGATTTATCTGAGGAAAGCATCAATCGCAACCAGATGGCTAAAATATGTTGACCGTTTTGAAAATTTTCTTATCGCTTGCAATATCACGGACACTAATAGGAAGTGGGCTCTTGTGTTACATTATGATGGTCCTACTGTGTACGACATTTTTGAAACGTAGTGACATACCTTTGAACGAAATTTTAAGTCTGGCACGATTATTTGAACTTTCTGAAAAAAGTGTGTTGACATTGAACACAATAAATCCGACTCAACACAAGACACTGTCAACTCAACTTATTCACTTCATAAATGTCATTCTTCTAAACGATCTAATCACTGCAATGGGAGTCAACATTCTACCAAACAGGTTAACTGACCAGCCACCAAATGTTATTTTTGTGGGGGAGATTATCCTCATTCAAAAATATGTCCTGCGAAGGGTAAATCTTGTAATTATTGTAGAAAATTTAAATCATTTTGCTTCAGTATGTCATGCAAAATCTACAAGTCATTCTTTTAAATCGTCTACACAGGCTAAAAGCTATCAACTCGTCGCCTGAGTGCAAGAATGGCCTATGTCCGATATGGGGCATAGGTCATTCTAGTACTCAGGCGACGAACTGCCTCGTAAGCCGAGTAATTCAAAGAACAGCTCACATAAACAAGGTAGAGCTCATGCCATAAGCAAAGATTCCAATTCATCAGACAATGAATAATTTATGTCTTTACAACAAATAATTCAGTTCGCGATAAAAGACCACATATCATAGTTAAAATTTCTGGCACTGAAATTACATTTTTTAGACACTGGGGCCCCAGTCAACATCATAGATAAACAGCCTTCTGAAAAATGGAATTCAAAACCCAAAATTGATTAAAATATATTTGCATATAATTCAACCAAACCACGGCCAATTCTTGGTAAATTTTCTACATCAGTTGAATCAAAGCAAAGAACTTCTGTTGCAACTTTTTATGTATTTCAGGGAGAAAGTGAACCCTTGTTGTGTTTCCAAACATGTGAAGATCTTGAGTTGTAACATGTTGTCAACAATTTATCACCACACTCCTCATTCTGTACTAATATCATAAAGCAGTATGAAC
The DNA here is from genome assembly GCA_031216915.1 of Pictodentalium vernedei. NCBI lineage: Eukaryota > Metazoa > Mollusca > Scaphopoda > Dentaliida > Dentaliidae > Pictodentalium > Pictodentalium vernedei. The sequence continues at coordinate 176,768,511 of CM062295.1, read as the reverse complement.
ATTTATTTATGGGGATAGGAAAATTGACAAATCGAGAAATTAAACTTCATATTGATGAAACAGTCCCATCTGTTGCACAGAAGGCTACACGCCGTATTCCATTCCACATGCGTCGTGAAGTTGAAGAAGATCTCATCCAGCTTCAGAAGGCTGATATTTTAGAACGTGTAAGTGATACTCCCACGCCATGGGTTTTTCCTATCGTGATAGCACCTAAAGCTAATGACCCAAACAACATAAGACTTTGTGTTGTGCAAATAAAGCAAGTTTGAAAGAATTCCACTGTATCCTACATTATCAGATTTGTTGTATGATGTGAATGGTTCGACTCATTTTACTAAATTAGATGTAGCAAAAGGCTTTCACCAGATTACTTTACATCCTCATTCTCGATCACTGACAACTTTTGTAATACATGTAGGTCTTTTTAGATACAAATGTTCAAACTTTTCTATAGCTTCAGCACCTGAACTGATCCATAATACAACTCGAGAAATACTTATTGATCTTCCACATGTGATAAGTGTTAGTGGTGACGTTCTATTTCATGCAAAAACAGAATCACAACACAATGAAGTTTTCCAAGCTAATTTGAAACGTTTAGATGAAAACAATTTAACATCGAATGAAAACAAATGTGAGTTTAACAATTTACGCATCACACAATCTGCAAGTGAACTTCGCTCATTTTTGGGAATTGTAACATAATGCTTCACGATACATAACTGAACCCCTCCGGCATCTTGTGAGGAAAAAGGTTCCTTTTAACCCTTTACGTAACATGAAAAGCAGACGACATTTGCAAAAACAGTTCTTGAATAACTAGTCTTTGTCATTTATTGCCTCAAAAGCATAGGTTATGACCCCTCGTTGGAACGAGCTCGACGAGTTCGTTCCAATGAGGGGTCATAACCTATAGTTTGACATTCTAAGACTTGGCCGAGGATAGAGGTCGTGATCTGTGACAGTTAGCAAGCCTGCAGTAGTGCTACAAGTCAGTAGTAATGGTACAAGGGTAGAAAACTATAGGATTGGAGGACTACATTGGAAGCTATCCATAGCACAGAAAGCTGAAGCCGATGATAACACCATCTGCATAAGAGCTATAGAGGAGCTTGGAATCCCACTTAAGGAATCCCACTTACAGAATCCCTTTTATGGAATCCCCACGGAATCCCTTTTTGAAAAACGATTGGGCTTCAGTGCCCCTTTTTACAGAGATGAGGATAAGAGTCGTGTGTGGAGTCACTCGATCGAGCAATTGCTCTTTAGCTTATTTACTCGGTGGGATTCGAGTCGTTCGGGCAATCGGAAATAGTTAGATATCATAAATATGACTGACTTCGTTTCGTCTTTTGTCGATTTGGGATATGGAGATTGTCCAGGTTTGTTTTATTTCCGTTCGAAAGGTTTCGAGGGAAAATGTCACAATTCGTACTGTCATTATTCGTTTATTCTTTCGTTATTCCCGACAGTTAGCAAGCCTGCAGTAGTGCCACAAGTCAATACTAACAGTACAAGGCACTAATGGTTCAAAGCAATATTAATTTTGTTGACGCCATGTGTTCAGACGTACAAGTGAGTACACAGAAACTGAAATACCACCAAAATACCAAGAGAGTTCAGATCCAGTAGATAACTGACATTCTGTGCAACAGTGGAAACGCATAAGAAATTCAAACAAAATGCCAGCTAATGAACCTCCGGGTTGTGCGCGGAGATCTGTTGGATAAAACTCTTTTTGTGTCAGCTATAATTTACTGGAGGAGGGTAAGAGATTGAACAGTGTAAAGATGAAGAAACAGAAGAAAAACGGAAATTCCAACACCCATCTACATGGGCCTGGGCCTTTTAGCCGGCGTTTCTGTATCGTATTAATGATTGGCTGTTCCGATATCTTCCATTCATCCATCACAGAATGTTCCAGATGTCAAAATGCATAAGAAGACATAAAGGGTCATCAGAAAACCACCCATCTTGAGTAACAACTGTGAACTGTCGTATAAGTCGGAACGCTATGGTCTGTTTGTGGTATGGCTGGAGGCACTGTCCAGGGCAAGGAAACAGTGCCCCTCTTTTGATCAATTGAACTTCCAACCCTCGTGGAAGAACTGTCAATGAAGTGTCCTAACATCTTACTAGTATAATATTTAGAACTGACTTTGAGGCATTTCTCGTTCAGATGGCGATCTGGTTTCGACACATTTACAAGAATTTTTCTGATTTCCGAAATAAAATATTACGAAATCAAATAAGAATCGAGGAAAACAAACGAAAATAGGATCAAAAGAACTAAAAAAGTAAAAAATATGTTTCTCAGGCCCTCCCACATGGTCCTTTTGGCTGCTGCATGCTCTCTTTTTATAACCATAAATAAAAATTAAGTGATTTATGTCTGATATTTTACCCAACTTAATAAAATGGATAAAGGTTTCCCTTGAGTGCAGGAAGGCTTTGCAATACTATTGGCTGCGTATGATCTCTTTGCATTACCAATGCAAAGTTGAAAAATAAAATTTAAGTGCTTTATGTCAGATATTTTACCCAAGTTAATACAATTGATAAATTTGTCCCTTGAATGCAACAAGGCTTTGCAATGCTTTAGCATTGCAACGCCTTTTTGCACTCAAGGGGTGACATGCACCACCCCCATGATATTCTGTAGAGGCCTAAAACATAAAATAAACTAAGAACATTAACTTTTGATGACAAAGAAATAATTACAAAAATAAAAAAACGCGCGCTCACATGCAATTTTACAAAAATGTCATGAGAAACAGATCTTAAGATCTACACTGCGGGGCGTAAGACTCAAAGTTCTCAGTTGAGTTTTATTTCGAGAGGCAAAATTCTTGTGTTGTAGAAAAAAATACCCAGTCGCCATCCGGTCGTAGTTATATGTTGGTTTTTGTAAACACAGTTCAGTATTAATGATTTGGAGCGTAGTCTTACCATCGAAGTTTGTTCCGACCCATATTTTACAAATTTCGCTATGAGCCTTGCATTCGGGCGCAATATGACATAATATAAGGGAAGTAACTCTTAGTCAGAGCTAAGTCTAAATCTTTGAGAAAGTGTCTTAGGGCATGTTACTTCAAGACCATCATTGGTCTATCACTTCTGTACATTATATATTGAAATGAGGCGGGAGCGCGGTGGCTCAGTGGTAGACTGTTGGACTTCTATGCTAGAGGTCCCGAGTTCGATTGCCGTCCGGGACGACGAGCGTTGTGTCCTTGGGCAAGGCACTTTATTCCAGTTGCCTACACGGGGCCACGATGACGCCGTGTACTAAGGCATGCTACATGTCGATGGAGCACATGTCTTCAACCGCTATAACCCTGCTTGAGCGGTGCTTGAACAGAGTTAGAATGTCGAGGAGCTGACAGTAGCTCGTCGATGCTCGGCGGTTCTCTCCTGGTCCTCCGGCATCCTCCACCCGTAAAACTGTCACTGTCAAGCTAGATATACTGTCAAAGTTGATTGAATTTACCTTGCCTTTTCAGTCAAATTATTATTAACAATTCTTAAATTTTATTTTAAATATTTAATTGTAGGTATTTTAAACTTAATACGTACAGCAAAAAATGTCGCGAAGTGTACCAGTATAAGTGTAAATTTTTGTAATTGAATCCCATTAAAAACGTTTTAACTGCAGTAAAAGCTTTACAACGGTAGAGGGGTTAAAAGCTAAAATTTAAAATACGGGCTTTTCACAAGTAGTAACATAGGTGAGCATGGTATAAAAGACACATAACACCGATTGAGCACGGTTGGACTGAGTACAACAGCGGACTGCACTCAGACGCCGCACTTGCCTTTAACCGCTGCTAACTCAATGACGGGTAATAAAATTGAAGCTAACAGTTGCACGGGGCTGCTTGGTGATTACATTACCCCGTCTTCCTTAGTCCGTAAAACAGCGACATGAGCATGCAGAGTGAGTTTTCAAAACCTTTTTTATTTGTAGGAGAACTAACTGTTTCATACAGCGACCCACAACAAGACAAAGTATAACATACTAGATATAAGAAGGAACGATTCATTGACGGAAAACTAGTATCAACACTAACAACAGTCGATCAATGGTAAAAAGTCTTCATTAATTAATCTTGGTGGATACGATTCTTAATCATGATAAGTGTCGTTATAAATACTCTAGTACATGGAATAATACAAATACATTTGAACAATATTATATCTCACGTGACTTCCTTGCATTCTGATTGGCTGAAAGATAATACTCTATTTCGTGTAGTTTGCATCCACAGAACTGACCAGGCACTAAACCCAGGCACTACACGTTGTCTATTTTTAGCACACTTCTATATCATTTTTCTTTTCATACTGGGCGAATAAAACTGATCAGGTTAAATTTAAAAATCGATTCACACAGGCACAACATCCACAAAACGACCCGGAAAGAAATCTTTGTGGAAAAATGTATCGATTTTCCATTGTTGAAGTCACATTTTCCGAGGCGTTCATTTTATTCCTTGAGAAGATGATCCATATCTCGTTTCGAAGAGAATGATCCATACATGGGTCCAACGTTCATGAGAACGAGTTCGGATATGAAAAATCGTTTGTTTCGCTACTCATATTATTTCGCTATTTAATTGTGTTTTGGACAGTAAACGAATAAATAATGGAATTCATTTGAATCTTCGGAGTTTGTATCCCGTGCTGACCCATTTGGTAATGTATATGTGTGACAAATGTGTGGAAATTACCAACCTGCGTTGTCAAATTTCGAAAATTTTAGTTTTCGTTCGCGAGTTGCGCGATTCTAGAATACACAGTTCCGTTTGGGGGAAATGTTTTGTTTACCCTTGCCGACCAATTCAAAATCTGTCTTCTGCTCATATCAATAATCCAAGTTAGCCGTGTTTTGGAAGAAGAAAATGTTTTTTAAATACTACATGGTATTTTTTTCTATATAACGCTGGTTGGTAGGGCTGCTACCTTGGTAATAGATTAACAAATCGGACAGATGTTTTTCTTGATGGGTGTTCGATATAATATAAGGATTAGTGCATAGTCAACTCCAAGCCATGCACTATTCCTTAAAAAGAAAACGTGCATTTTTCTAAAAATGCCACACATTCAAGGAAACTCTCACTGGAGTAACACATCTTTCAATGCTGATGGTATCTCCTATGTCATGTCAATGGGAAAGTCCATACTGATTGTTTGGGGGCAGACCAATTAGTATTTTTCCACGGACAGCCTTTCGGCTGCGCGTTAAAAATATTGATTGGTCTACCTATAACATTCCCGGAGCAGCCATTTAGGCTATAAAATTAGGACATATGAAGCGGAACACCAAAATTGGATTTTTGATATCAAAGGATTAAAAGTCCCGAAGTAAGTGATGGAATGCGCGTATCAATTTGCTAACTCCGTTGATTACACATGCCAACTAGCAGAAATTGCGATATAGTAGAGTTGATGTGCATTACTTAATGGGAGAATAAGCCAGTGATTTGAAAAAAACGTCACCGAATTGGCGAAACAACAATTTTCATTATGCAAACATAGACTCTAAATTCAGTTGGGTTAAAAATCAACCCCAATCAACTGGGCTGAGAGAATATGAACTCAATTGGGTTCATATTCACACAACCCAATTGATTTGGGATAATTTTTAACCCAACTGATTTCAGAGTGTACCCTTCTGTTTGTATGGCGCCGCCCGTATTGCGTAAATAAATTAACTTGAAGATGATAATTCAATTTTTTTTTTAAAAAGGCATAAGCCCTCCCCCCACCCCACCCCACCACATTAATCTTGATCTTGCTGTCGATCACGCGCGGAAATTTACGAGCAACGCAAACTGTAATGTTATTTTCTGCACGTCGTAATTTGCTTTTTTCAGACTGACAATGGGGAAGTTTGTGTTCACATGTTCTATTTATATATAGGGTATGCGTCTTTGCACTTTGATTTTGGACTGTCGTTGTCGCTACATGTGCTATGGGCTTTATTGTAAGCATAACTATGCTTTATTTAAAATAATACAAAATAATTGCCGCTTATTATGCAAAAATGAGCACAGTTTTTGTTCGGGGTCATTCATTCGGACAGCAGCGAAGGTAAAATTATTTTCACGTGGATTGAGAAATTATATCACTTGTTGGAAATTAATCCGATTAACTTCGGGAAACTCCCCTTTTCTCCCCCCACTTCCTGTGCAAGATATCCGTGTCCCATGTAAGAAAGCCATGTGAGATAGATATCTATCTCACATGACCCACGTGACCAGTTTATTAGCATATTCAATGAGCGCAGAACTATTCAAACAACATGGTGTCACGTTTTGGAAATATTAGCAGACGAACGTTTGTCGAAGAAAACAAATAAAAACACAGACCGCAAAACCAAGAGACACTTGACTCTTTTATATAGATTTTTGGGTGAACGCCGTTATGAGCTGAGTGAGTTGCACGAAATTATGCGAATACATTGCAAAATTCATAATATGACGTCATCGGAATGTGTCAATGTTCATTTCGCTACAAATCTTTAATCGCTGTCTTGCTGGCGTAGGGAATCGTGGTATATACCTGTGATATATACAGAACTTTTGTGCGCTCTTTCCGATAGGTAAATCAGTATTTTTCAGAAATGGACAACAAAATTGTTCGATATAGCAGCACGTGCCCCTGAATTACTTTTGATGACATGAGGGTGTTTTGGTGGGGGAAGAAAAATTATCTCTGATGGGGTGGGTGTGAAATGGGGAAATCTCACCATCGGGACAAGATATTTGGTCCACACACTCGGCAAGCCTCGTGCCTGGCCCAAATATCTTGCCTCGGGTGAGACTTCCCATATCTCATACCCTCACCCATCAGACATAATAATAATCTCTACGCAATGTCGGATATTTTGAAAATTCGTCTCTATTATAATTTTTTAATTACAGATTTAAGTAATTTTGTGTTACTTATGACGTCTCTCACTTTGTGTACAGCGTTCTATCGCATGCTCTTTCACATACAAGTAAATTCTGACAGGCGAGATTTTTTTCAAATTCGCGGCTTGTGTTGCCTTTAAATGTTGTTGCGCTTAAAATTTAATGTCGGGGGTCACAAGTTTATCGGGGAAGTAATGCGAATATCGTTTCATAAATTATTGACTGCACGACCGAACAGCACTCTCTATTCTGTTATCCTAACACATTAGAAGTCCAACGACTGAAGAAAATTGAGTTTGTACAGGCTTTTTTCGTCGCCGAGACAAATGATTGTTCAGGCGGCCTTTGGATGATCATCGTCCCGATTGAAGGAAGGGAGCCAACTCTGTGTGAAACAATACAAACATGCGTCTGAGAGAAGACTGGTATCTTTTGAACATAAAAACTCTTCTATAATGAGAAAATAAATCCCAATAGAATGTTAAATGGAAGGTATAGTAACCCTGGCTCACTTCTGTTGTTGATACAGGTTATATGTAGATCAGTTAACCATAGAGTAAAACAATATATGCTTAAATCAATAGGTTTGAGATGACTATGTGTCGCACATAGAATTAACAGTTTCAACAGGGGGAGGCCACCAAAAATTTGCAAGACGTGACGTGGGGGTGGGTGGGTCTCTTGAGTGCGCCAAAAATGTGCATTTCTAACTTCTGCAATTTTTTGAATTTTTTAAAAATATATCAATATATCAGCTAATAAATACCATCATTTGTGTTTCAAACCTTAAAGATGATATTGTACATCACACTATTTACATAAATACAACATCAGGAGGCTTTATATGTTAGAATATTGGGCTTAAACTGGGAAAATGTCACACGTTAGTAGGGGGTGGGTGTCTTGTTCGAAATGTAGAAAATGTGCAGACAATATTTTGGGAACAATTCAAATGAAAATTTGTTCCCGTATATGTACACCTGCTCTGGCCAAGCCTGATAACGAACAGCTTGTCATTTGTAGATTCGGAATGAAGACAAATGTGAGTTTAACAATTTACGCATCTCACAATCCGCAAGTGAACTTCGTTCATTTTTGTGAATTGTAACATAATGCTTCACGATACATAACTGAACCCCTATGGCATCTTGTGAGGAAAAATGTTCCTTTTATCCCTTTACCTAACATGAAAAGCAGACGACACTTGCCAAAAAGTGATTGAATAACTATTTTTTTTTATTTTTTGTCTTAAAAACATGGGTTATGACCCCTCATTGGAACGAGCTCGACGAGCTCGTTCCAATGAGGGGTCATAACCTATGTTTTTGAGACAAAAAATGAAAAAAATAATAAAAATTAATTAGCGATTTTTGAGAATAGCGCTGGGCGGTTTTGGCCGTTACGTTGGGTAAAGGGTTAAGAACATTATGAAAACCCCCTAAAGACAGCTGTGCCTACTAAGTTTATAAGCTTATTTGGGATTTTAATGGGAGAGTGGGGGTGGGTGTCTGAGAACGGTAGTAGAAAATTTACACGTAGTGGGTGGGTGGGTGTAAAAAGGAGCCGAATAAAAAATAGGACGTCACGTCTTGCAAATTTTTTCGACGAGCTCGTTCCAATTAGGGGTCATAACCTATGTTTTTGAGACAGAAAATGAAAAAATAATAAAAGTTAATTGGCGATTTTTTAGAATAGCGCTGGCCGGTTTTGGCCGTTACGTTGGATAAAGGGTTAAGAACATTATGAAAACCCCCTAAAGACAGCTGTGCCTACTAAGTTTATAAGCTTATTTTTGGATTTTAATGGGAGAGTGGGGGTGGGTGTCTGAGAACGGTAGTAGAAAATTTTCACGCAGTGGATGGGTGAGTGTAAAAAGGAGCCGAATAAAAAATAGGACGTCACGTCTTGCAAATTTTTAGTGCCCCTCCCCCCCCCCCCCCCTGGTTTCAACATTTGAAATCACAACACAAAAACAGACAATGCATAAAATAGAAGGCAGAAATGTATGGCATTCTAATAATACAGGCTACGAAAGCAGAGCAAACTCAGAAACAACTGCTAAAATCAGATGTAGTCTTTCTGTTAAAATGACCTCTTTAATAGAATTGACCTCACGCTTGTCAACAACAGTACTTCCTACAACACGTGCACACAATCATTTTGGCTAAAAGATTTCGACGCGCAACTAGTGACAGGTCATAACTCCATAATTCCAGGGGGTAGCCAAGGTAAATATGTTGGGTGGGGTGGGGGTTGGGTGTGTTTTTCCTGCTGTCAATGGGAGCAGAAATGACAGCAGAAAAATACCCCTCCACAACTACTTCATTTCACCTCGCGCTGGAGTATACATCCCCACAGGTAAAGGTCCAGGCTCTAATTTTGCATGCCAATTAGAGCACCATGAGTACATTGGGGACGTGACAACCGCTGCTTATTCTCAGTTCCTTATTCGACATTCTTTATCAACCGATTTTATCGGTTGATAAAGAATGTCGAATAAGGAACTGGGAATAAGTAACGGTTGTCACGTCCTTCCGTACATTTTGAATGCTAGAGTACACAGAATGTGAAGGAATTTATTTTTTGATTTATTGGGGTTTAACGACACTTTGAACAGCCAAGGTAAACTTGTGTCGGACAGTTTTACGGGTAGAGGAAGCCTGAGCACCCGGAGAGAAACACCGAGCAGCGGTGAGCAACTGTCAGAACCCCCATACTAACTCCATACAAGCGGGGTTAGCATTAGTTGGAGACAAGTGCATCATCGACTCGTATTACGCCTTAGTACGCAGCGCCACCACGGGCAATCTGGATTAAGTGACTTGTCCAAGACCACAACGCAGTTACTCCTGGCGGTGATCGAACCGAGAACCTATAGGTTTGAAGTCCGATACCGTACCCACTGAACCATCACGCTCCCAAGTGAATGAATACCTATAACAAAATGACTTTAGAAATATCAGAGTGAGAGTACATGGACGTGTTTTAAGGATTTCAGGCAGGAATGTATCGTCTCTTGAGTGCATAAAGGCGCTATCTGCAGTAATCAAGGCTGACATTTTCTGGAAAAAAGGAGGATGAGTTCCCCTCCGCCACACACACACAATCCCAGCAGTGTGTACGTTGCTGCATAATTCCGGCAATGAACTCTGGCAATCATACACTTATGAAAATCATGTTTTACTGACAAAATCCAAACAAGAAAACGTTTTGTGCACAAGCGCGGGAGAAAATGCCCATGGAACACTCTTATTTTGTGCATATATCATGCAATCTCTTCGTATTGGAACATAAGCAAGAAGCAATTTGTGAAGAAAGTTGAATCTCTCTCACTAAAAGAAGGCGAAATACACATCTCAAAGCGCTGTGTGACTGGTGATTCACAAGAAATTAGTTTAAAATAATTTTAAGCTTATTGGACAGAGTCCCAGGCTATGGGGGGTTAATATCTTTCTTCGAAAACACTTGAAAGTGAAAGTGTCCAACACAAACACCCCTCTCCCTGAAGTACAGCTTTTTTCGACGAATCGCCCCGGTCCGAAACTTAACTTGGGACAAAACGCCCGTGCTAAGGGGATTTTGTGGGGAACTGCCCCGGAACCATCTCCATGTATTATCAGTGGTGGTTCTCGAAAATCATTTTTAAACAATTTCAAGCTTATTGGACAAAGTTGGGGTTAAGATCTCCATTGGAAAAAAAAAACTTGGAAAACTACCCCATCCCTCTACACAAAATAAACAAAGCAGAATGCATATCGCAAATTGGGGGGAAATATTCACGCAGACATCTCATCTAATAAAACTGAGGGTGGATGTATCATTACAAACAAGGTTTTAAAAACGTTTTTTTTATTGTTTTCCAAGTCAATTGAGTCGACCTGAGAATTCAGTACTGCATGATCTGGAGCAATTATCACCACAATATACACGCGCGCTAAAAAAATTTGGAACTACATTCGTTAACTGACAGCTCAACTCTGCAAAGATTTCTGTTGTAGTCATAACCGCCATCGTTCATCACGTTATTCAAATTCGATTAGCATTTTCCACCCACACGTTTAAAACCTTTCAAAATGATATACAATACCATACAGGTAGTTGCAACAAGAAGTTTGTAATTTGTCAACTGAAATATAAAAAAGTTAATGTAGCTGAAGGTAAGCCACCACTTGTGTTTGTATTGTGTTTGTATTATACAGGTTGGGCCGCATACGGTTGTAGCCAAAGAAAAGATTCACCCAACTGTGCAGTTTTGATTATCTAACCCTATGAGCGCTTCAAATGAACCAAGGTTTCGAAGAATTCTCACGGATGCTCGTATAACTATAACATATATTGCTGAGCACAATGTACATATGCCACGTGGTATAGTTATAAACATCACATTATTTGTTTAGGCGTAAATATCTAATCGGAAGAGCAACCCAAACGCACCTGATTTTTGAACGAATTGTAATGGATGTACAATAGTATAAGTTATAACTAGATCGGTAGCCTGCAGTTATAAGTTATAACTAGCATCACGTGACATGAGTGCGCTTGGTTCAGCACAGTGCACATATGTTTTGGGTATCGTTATGAACATATTTGATTAAATGGGCTTTATTTTCCATACTATGATCGCAATTCGGATTAGATAATTATTGACGAACATTTAGCTTATTATCCACCTCTATATTTTTTTTATTACGGTTTAACGACACATTAACAGCCAGGGTCATATCATGTCGGTGACGGTTTTACGGGTGGAGGAAGCCGGAGTACCCGGAGAGAACCACGGAGCAACGACGAACAGCTGTCATCTCTCCAACATCGTAACTCTGAATTCTGCACCGCGGCACATGCAGGGTTAGATTGGTTGAAGACATGCGCACCATCGACGTGCCGTACGCTTTAGTACACAGCGTCATCGTGCCCCCATGTAGGCGATCGGGGTTAAGTACCTTGCCCAAGGACAGAACGCGGGAGCACGAATCAGTCGCTGAAAGGGTCACCCATCCAACTACTAACCGCGCTCGACGTTGCTAAACTTCGGTGATCTGACGAGAACCGGTTACCGCGACGCCACCGCGCCCCCATCCACCTCTATAAATATATCGAACATATACAATATAAAATGATTTGACACACGCAGTTATATGGACAACCCCCCCCCCCCCCCACCCCTCCAAAAAAAAAAGAAAACAAGGTAAGTAAACACGATGAACAAATATGCAGAAACAAGTATAGAAAATAAGTAAACAAGTTCGCAAGGTTCACCCGTCTGCATGTATTTTGCTTTATTCCTGTCGTTTTCTAACTAATTGAAGTCGTATAGTTTTCGTAGAACCTTCGCTCTTCAGATATTGGAGCTATTTGGCACACAGAAGTCAAACAGTGAAAATTAACGGATGTAAATCCGAGTACAGAAACATAGAAGTGGGGGTTCTTCCGGGGTCTGTTCTTGGACCTTTTTTATTTTTGGTCTACATCAGTGATATTATTATTATAAAAGCATTTTTATAGCGCCTTTTTTACTATACAGTATTCAAAGGCGCTTGGTATGGTGAATACAGATTATAGTGAAAATTTATAGACATTTACCTATTAAAGGCTTGTTTAAATAAATGAGTTTTAATTGTTTTTCGAAATTTATATAAATCGTTTTCTTTGCGGACATCAATGGGAAGAGAATTCCACAGTTTTAGACCTGCCACGGAAAATGCTCTGTCTGCGAAGGTTTTACAATTACTTCTCGGTACAAAAAGTTCACAAGTGTACTTTGATCTTAGATTTCGCGTGTGTCGAATTTTGTGGATCATGTTTTTCAAATAGTCTGGGGCGCCTCCATAGATACATTTGTGAACAAATGTAAAAATTTTAAACTGAATTCTTTTCGCTACTGGCAACCAATGTAATAATTTCAATGCCGCTGTACTGCTATCATATCTTGATTTTCCCAGAATAAGTTTAGCTGACATATTTTGAATTTTTTGAAGTTTTGACAGAAGATTTTGTGAAATGCCAAATAGAAGTGCATTCCCATAGCCCAGATGAGAAATTACCAATGCCTGAACTATGAGTCTGCAGGAATCTGTGGTGAGATGTTTTCTAATTTTCCTGATGTTATATAAATTATATGAAGCTATCCTACATTTTTCCATCACATGTTTTTCTAGTTTCATATTCTCGTCAATATGGAAACCAAGGTACTTTACGGAATCACTTTTACTAATGTTGGTGGAACCAACGCAAATGCCATTACGATTATTCTTACGCAATTGATCGTGGGAACCAAAGAAGATTACTTCTGTTTTTGAATCGTTCATTTTTAACTTGTTCTCGGACATCCACACACGTACCTCATCCAAACACGCTTCCAACCCATTGCACACCTTCTCTTCCTTGATAGCATCACCTGATAAGAAACTGTCGTAGAATGAGTGGTCATCCGCATACCCAAGTATATTTACTTTACTTAGAATAAACTGAAGTGTGCTCGCATAAACAGTGTAAAGGACTGGGCCTGCACAGGAACCTTGGGGGACAGAGAAATTTAGCAGTTTTGATGTTGATTTGTGTTTTCCTACAACCACGACCTGCTTACGTAAACATAAGTATGACTTAAACCAACTGAGAGCTGTATCTGACACTCCAAAGTTGTCGTGTAGAACGTTAAGCAGTATTTCATGATCTACTGTATCAAATGCAGCGGATAGATCTATGAGGGCCATAACAGTTATCTTTTTTGAATCCATATTTAGAAGAATGTCATTATGTATTTTAATTAGTACCGTTTCAGTACTATAATTATTTCTATATGCACTTTGATAATCAGGACGTAGATCGTTGCTTTCCATATGGGAAGTGAACTGAGCCAAAACAGCTTTTTCAACTAATTTAGACAGGTACGATAAATTACTTACAGGCCTGTAATTTGATGGTATTAGATCGAGTCCTGTTTTTTTAGTAATGGATGGACGTAAGCAATTTGCCATGCATCACAGAACTCTCCAGATGATAGAGATAGGTTGATAATCCTTGTTAACAGTGGTATCAGGATATCAATATTATCTCTAATCAACCAGGAAGGCACTGGATCTGAGAAACATGTTGTTGGCTTGGAGCGCTTGACAATATTCAACACATCTTCCTCGGTGACAGTATGAAAACAAGAGAAGGGAGACCCCTCAAATGTCGGGGTAGTTTTGAAATTGGCACAGTGTTTCAGTGCATTCCGGATTTTATCAATTTTATCTATAAAAAATGAGGAGAATTCCTCAGCAAGCTTTTCACTTTCAATACCAGGTAATGGGTTTGATTTTTCTCGACCAGTCAGTTTATTAACTATGTCAAAGATTTTTTTGGAATCTTTTCCACAGTTTGTCACCACAGTATTGATATATGTGGTTCGGGATCTTTGAAGTGCGGTGCTATAACCATTTCTTTTTTCTTTAAAGTTAATTTTATCACATTCAAGGCCAGTTCGTTTCCATCTTCTCTCTGCAGCTCTGCGTGATTTTTTTCATTTTCCGAATCGACTCATCGTACCATGGAATTTTCGGCCGAACTGTGACTGATTTGGTTTGCAATGGTGCATGCTTGTTGATTATATGTTGAAGAGTTTCGTTATAACTGTTATAGATATCAGCCACATCATTGATGCACATTGATGCGCCAACCATAGCAGAAAGATCGCATCTAAATTTAGTTTTGTCAATGTTTTTGACTTTCCTGAAGGACACTGTCTGAGTAGAAACTTTAGGTTTCTCAAATCCAAGTTTCATTATAACAAATCGGTGGTCCGAGATGGCGTGACCACTTACTGGTGAACCTACTGACAATTGCTGATCATCTTTTGTCACTATCCAGTCGAGGATGTTACCTGATATGTGAGTTGCGGTAATTACATGTTGTTTGAGACCGAAGGAGTAAAACATTTTTTCCATTTTTTGGGTATCGTTATTGCATTTGTTGTTGAAATGAATGTTGAAATCACCAGCATAAATAACATTTTCAGAATATAGTCTACGATATTGAGTCTATTGTTAGACCCTTCGCTGACGATGCCTGTCTGACCGAATCATCTATTGACATTCAGATTATTGAGTCAAAAATGAACATCGAACTCTAAAAAATCAATAAATGGACCCATACATGGCTGGTCACATTTAATGCTAAAAAAAACCCCAACGCTGTATTGTTTACATAAACAGTTGGGATTATCCATCCGATCCAACTTGGGCTGGGAAGCTCATATCGACGACATTTGTACAAAAAAACTGTGTTAGACTTTCACAGTTAAGAAAACTAAAGCATATTTTCAGTCGACAGATTTTGAGTAAGATGTATAATGCCTTCATTTTACCAATATTGGAATATGGGAGTCCGGTGTGGTGCGGTGCTCCTCAATATTTGATGAACTGTCTAGAGGATATACACTGTGATGCCTCACGAATCGTATCAGGGCTGACGAGATCAGTGTCGCGAGATCGCCTTTTGACTGAAGTTGGGTGGGACAGTCTCGAAACAAGAAGACACATGCAAAAGATGTGTACCTTCTACAAAATCGTAATCATTTTTCCCCTCGTGTACAGGAATATGGAATAGTCTACCAGAGTCCGAACGGAACAGCAGTTCACTCAATGAATTAAAAAAAAAACTCATATCACCGCCTGAAGGGAGACCTCCAGGATACTTCTCCTGTGGTGTCAGAAAATACAACATTATTCACAGTAGAATTCGAACTTGTTGCAGCGATTTGAACAGTGGTAAGTTTCTCAATTACATCTCCGAATTCCCATAGTGTCCACATTGTCCAGCTGTTGTTGAGGACGTAGAACACTTTTTCCTCTTTTGTCCCTTTTATCCAGACTCTGGCAACGCCCTCATTGGTAAACTATTGGAAATTAATGTTAATTTGAACTCCGTTGATATTTTACTGTACGGCGATCCCGTTTCAGAACAAAAAACTAATACCTCACTTTTTTTAAATTTGTTAAAAAATTTATTCGTAACTCTCGAAGATTCGATAATGAGTTTACTTCCTATGTACTGTTTAACACATGTAGTTCATTGCGACTCCTTCGGCGCGTGATTAGGCGGCGAAAGTGTAACCAATGGATGATTACAGAAAGTAATATGTAATTACTATTACAGACTCAAGGTGAAAAAGGGACATCAATCAACCAATCACATTTCTTTTTTTTTTGTCTCTCTCTCTCTCACTTTCTTTTATTTCGAAGTTAGATTTTCTTGTAGATATTTTTGACATTTCTCCTATTTGTTTGTTTCGCCATTGTATTGATTTTGTGTATCATGTTAAGGGAGCGGAGGTTACACTAAGTGGAAAACACTTGTCCTCCTATTTCAATTAGCAAACTATTTTTGGCAAATAAAAATATGTTTAACCTAACCTAGATATTGGAGTAGAAATCCACCCTATACATACTGTACTCAATTTATATTCTCCACTAACAATTGTGACTCTCACCTTCTCTCCACCAATCGACCACCTGTGGCCATTGTGTCCTGATGTCAGCTTTAGGATTTCTGCATTATTTTAAATTTTCAATCTTACATAATTAAGAAACAGTGCTTTTTCTGGCATCGTGTGACATCTGACGCAATAAGGTTTTGTTGCTCACTGAGTACCCATTTGACCCCAAATCTCCATTGCAGAGACCATCTCGTTCAGTAAGTCAGATGTTGAATTCTGGGACATTGATTGGTTAGGTAGAAAATTCTATTTTGAATATGCTTCTTCCACTCTTGACAGTCAACACTGAACATGACGACGGAACTATACTAATATGACGACGGTTCCCGGCTGACTAACAGAAAACGGTTCGTTGGCGGTTATTTTCCTTTGCAAAGATGACGGTATATATTAAAACCTGATAAATCTCAACTCTACCAGTTTATTGCAAGAAATATATTGTCTTTTTTCCTTAAAGGTAAGATTTCCAATTAAACCTCAAACAAGGGCACCAGTTGCATCTGACGGAAAGGGGACAGGAGAATCAAAAAGGACATTCAACTCTGGGCATGAGTTAAGACCGGGAGTTTACAATGTGTCATAAATTTTAATGTGATACTGAATAGTATTGGCATTACATATATGGATATATCGTACCTTGAGTGCAACAAGGCACCATCGGCTTTGCATTGCAGATGGCGCATTGCTGCACTCAAGGGGGGGGGGGGGGGGTATATAGAATTAAAACTCACTTCGCTGATCATATAGCTTCTTTGTTTGATAATTATCGACCAGCGGCTGTCATTAGACCCGATACCCCACCTAATTGCAATTGGAACACGTAAAAACACAGAACTGTCAGAACGACACGTTGGTGTGAATAGGTTAACCGATATGGCATGACTGCCAGCGCGAAAGGATAGAACGATAGGCCACAGGCCTCGAGTTTTATCCTTCCACGTTGGCCCAAGTGCCATGTCGATTAACACATTCACACACGCGTGTCGTTCTGTGTTAATTACACGCCTTCATCTATAAAAACAATTATTAGAAGGACACTCGGCAATTCATTTGACAACTATCAAGAAAAAGAACTCATTTTATCTCCAGCCAAATTTGCGACGGGAACCCGTGTTACTATTTCGTCCCCAGAGTTCCAATGTGTTCTATGTGCCTTCTTGCCTCGGGAGTGGTCTGTATTAAAAATCAACCGGTAGCGTAATATTAACCAGTTGTGTAATAAAAATCAACCAGTAATTTCAGGGGGTGCAACCAGAAGTGTAATAACCAGTAATGCAATAAACCCAACAGGTAGTGTATTAAAATAATTCTATGAAAATAAAACAATTGTTCACCTAACTTTCAAGACGATTACCATTCAAAGCTCAAAATCAATCATTTAGCTCCGTTCCTTGAAATAATTATCAGCAGTGATGAGATGAGAGCAGAACCTCACCCTAATCGCTTCGCCTTGCACACACTGTACCTTATTCTCAAAATAGGGGTTTTCTCTTTCTTTTTGGAGGAGGAAAAAACGGTCGAACTGAAACAAAGGGGTGCCCCCTCTTCCCTTAATAAACACGAGCACCACTCCCGAAAGAACACACTTTCAAAGCATCTGGTTAAAACGAAAAAGCTATATATTTCTGTATAGTGACTGAAGAGGGATGTGGGTGAGAGAAATCTTTAAAGATTTTTTTTGTGGCTCCATAGGACCCGACAACTTGTGCCTGGGGTAAGAAATCTCTAACAGCCACATCATTACCATTTATAATTGGCCAATTTTGAATCTTTACGAATCTTGCGGTAGCGATATAGCGATTTAGCCACAGATGCTGAAAGTGTCCTTGAACACAGTTATACATGCACATAAAAACATGAAAACACCTTCCATCACAGAAGTGAACCACACAAATGATATCTGACCTCGAAAATATCTATATCACTTATTACCAAAAAGTTGAAAAATTGTTTATTTTCCTGGAATGCTATTACAAGACTGGTTTAGTTTATTACGCTTCTGATTATTACACAAGTGGTTGATTTATATTACATTACTGGTTGATTATTACACTACTAGTTCATTTTTAAAACATTACTGGTTAGTATTGTAACACTACTAGTTGATTTTTATTACGTTACTGGTCTATATTACACTACTGGTTGATTATTACACAACTATTGTTACATTATAAGTTATCTCCGCCAACATGTATGGTATGTGGAGATTTAATACCTGGATGTTGGTTTTCAAACACCGAGCCGCATGTTGGTAGAGATAACGTTTCTGTCCCGTTTGAAACACAATAGAAACAGAGTGGAAATAACTATGCGGACGCATTTCTCACGCTCCGCAATCAGTTGGACGAAATTCGTGAATAATTGTTCTGTTTTTATAAACGCAGAAGACAACAGATAGAATTACATCCCTTGGGTCATTAAGGAAACGAGACAAAAAAGTATTGTGTTGACATATCGTCCCCTGAGTTCCAATGTGACCTACGTGCCTACTGGAACTCAGGGAGACGATATTTGCTCTTATTTTATTTTTCTCAAGGTGTTTTATTTTATTATTCGACTATTTAATTTATAACAGCAAAATATGATCGAACTGTCGGAAATCTGATATATTTGTGATTATTTTGAGGTTTTGGGGTTCGATTTTTATAACGAGGCGAGCGGAAGCGAAAAACTTTTATTTAAACCATATACACCCGATGTTTCGCGTTCGCGTTCGCGTTCGCTTATACTCTGGATGTTGCACGCTCTCATATAACTTGGATTTTGGGTGAACCCTTTGTCATGGCTATTTGCCCAAGACATTCTGACGAATCAACAGACAAAATTCATCGGGATATAGGGACAAAAACTATTAACATACTTTTAGCTAACTATGATCACTAGACACATGTTTTGACAAATATATATTATCACCGTTATGTGTATGTACAAAATGTTGTACCAGGGTCCAGCTCTTGTTTCTAAGACTATATCTCGACGAGTTGAAGACGAATCGAGATACATCTCTAGAAACAAGAGCGAGTCTCTGATATACATAATGGTAGATTTATATTGCAATTCCCACCTGTATTGCCAGTAATTTGTGTACCTAGCTTTTCAGTTTTTGATTTCATTTTCACTGAAAACCGACGGTCGTTTCGCTGAAAACAGTACTTTAGACTATTCCCTTGATTTTTTTCCGATCCCCGGATAGACTATATCAGCGCGTTTGTTTTACATTCCACAAAGTCTCTGCTGCGCCGTAAAGTCGTGTTTCAACTCAAATGCTTCAAACGATTCAAATCCAGATACATAAAAGTAATGTGGTTTAGTAACTTAACCCTTTACCTAACATGAAAAGCAGACGACACTTGCAACAAAAATTCTTGAATAACTAATTTTTTTCATTTTTTGTCTCAAAAACATAGGTTATGACCCCTCGTTGGAACGAGCTAGAAGAGCTCGTTCCAACGAGGGATCATAACCTATGTTTTTGAGACAAAAAATGAAAATATAATGAAAATTTATTGGCGATTTTTGAGAATAGCGCTGGCCGATTTTGGCCGTTACGTTGGGTAAAGGGTTAATAATTATAATTTTGAGGAGATTTTTACCAGTTCCTATCAGTATAGAAATGTATACGGTCTCTCGTGAAGGCCTTTCTTTGTTCTATCAAGAATTACGTAAACAAACGGTAATTGAGCAAGCGTTTGTATGGTGCAGGTGAAAGATACACATTTTGCCCCAAAGGCCCCTGATCCACGATGCATTCAGGCAATTACGAACCAAATGCATACTTATTGTAAGATAACCATCAATAGCCAGCACTGCCAAATTGATATTTCGACTCAGATTCAATGCATATAAATAGATGCTTTTGCGAATGTTTTGCGAAGTTAGGTTGATCTTCACTTCTTCACATTTGTTTTGTCTCAAGGTGTCGCTGATGGAAACTTTGCTGCGTACCTCTGTTGGAGTTAAGGAATTGGATAAATACGGCTAAACTGTGAAAGCAAATATCAGTATATCGAGAGTAGCAGGAGATGGAGTGATCGGCCCCTTTTGGATAGAAGAAAGGCGGAGAGCGAAGTGACGTCATAGTCATATGACCCAGTTACGTCATGTTTTGTTGTCATCGTGGCCCGTGTAAGAGCCATCTTCTGACGTCACCCCCATAGTGATGCGTGGTCTTAGAACGTGGCGCGAGTCGTTAGAGTAACAGCTTATCTACTGGAGGCCGCCATTTTGGTTCCTATGGGGGAATTGTTGGGTTGTTTGTGGTAATTCTACGAAGTATAATTAGATTCACTTTTGTACAAAGGAACCAGCCTTATTGTTGGAAAAAACCGTGGATTCTGGGGGACAGGATTAGAACAGACAGAATAAAGTGATTTTAGGTAGTTTTGATGATTTGGAGTGATTGTCGGGTCTTTTGGGGTAATTAGATTTACTCCTATTCAATCTAACATACCATGGCAACATACCTCCGCTCCATTGGAACCTTTATCAAGTACATGCTATCATAGAAACCAAGCTGGCGGCCTCCAGTAAAGGAAATAGACGACGGAAGCCCGTGTTAATCTAACAGCACACACGTACATTAATGCTATGTATCACTATGGGAATGACGTCACAAGATGGCCGCACACATGGGCTACCATTACACCCAAACCTGACGTAACTGGGTCACGACATGACTATAACTTCACTTCCCCATCCACCTTCCCCTCCATTCAATAGGGGCCGATCTATTACTATCCTACTACTATCGATATGTGCCTTCATTTCACCATTCAAACATAGTAAATCTTATGCAAGTAAAAGCGTTAAACATTAACCCAACGTAAAAGTCAAAACAAGTCAGCACTATTCACAAAAATCGCCATTTAAATTTCAGTATTTTTTCCCTTTATGTTTCAAAAGCATAGCGTATGCCCATCATTGGCACGCGTGCGATGAGCATTAAATTCACTAGAACATAACCAGATAAAATATAGTTTGTGTTTTTTGTTTTGCCTTATATTATATTATGGGATGAATATGAGGATTGTGTTAGGTTACAGTGATTGATGTGTTTAGAACGTAACAATTACCCATTTCAAAGGAATAGATTAAAAAACGTCAACACGCCACCAGAGGGCTCAACTTCTCGGATCTTCTCTGACGCCTATGGACCGTCTGAAGTGAGCGTCCAACGCCCATGTAGAGTAACCTTGCCACCATGATGTACAGGGGTGCGATGGATAGTATCGCAACTAGATAAAATCAGTAGTGGAATCAGATGGGGATGGGCACGACATTAGCTCGCACTAAACTTGTCACATTTTTTAACAAATGCGTACATCTGAGCACAGTCAGGTATTAAGCGCATTTTTTCGATAGACTTCCAAATCCTATATAATATTGTAATTTGAGTTCACAAACTTAGACCTATTACCTCTCAGTTTCTGTAATGTTATGCACACGAAAAGCCTGCGGGTGCACCAGGCAGCTCTGTAAAAACAGAATAGCCCGAACCATGTATTGTCCCAGATTATCCGATATGCCCTATTATAACATGGTATTTTCAGACATGGTGTTCCATATTACTTTCTATGAAGAGCATCCAGAAAACTTCAATGCCCGGAGAATATTGATGGACGCGGACTCTCAGGCGATTTTGGGTTAGAATCTCCCCACTCTAAGTAGAATTCCAGGAGCCGCTCCTGATAAGGAGCGTAAATATACGTTTATCAGTAGAAAAACTCATATCTCGCAAGAAGTGACGTCATGCCGCGCTGCATTATGGGTGTTACTTGTGTTATCATGGCAGCCCACATAAGCGGCCACATTTTGAGATGATTACCGTGGAGATTATTTGTACAAGTCCGCATGCGCAGAGGACGTTAGGATATTTGTTGTTCGTTGTGTTTACCGGAGGCCGCCATCTTGGTTTTTATTGCGACACGTGGTTACTATGCGACTAATAGTCATACTATATAGTAAGGCTTACCGAAAGCCGCCCAACAATGACTGAAAGTACCGAAAACGAGCCGGCAACTACTAAAATTACCAAAAGAGACCAGCAGACTTGGATTCTCACATAATCCTCGGCTTCTGCTTTTCTTGTGCCTTTCAATACCCATACACCCTTCTCTAATCCTGTTCCGACCTCTGCCCTCGACCATTTCTCAGTCAAATTCGAGTGCCCCATTTACCCAAACACAAACCACTCTCTGTTCATACACAGTTATCTCCCTTTGGTAAAACGTGAGGATTTCTTATTAGTCGATTGAACCGAAGGTCATTGTGAGCAATTGCTACGGGAAGTAAATGCTCTTACAACTCTTCGATTCATTTCGGTGAAAAGGAGTCCACAGTAGATACTAGAAAGGGATTCTGTGAAAAGTATTTTACAAGCATTATTCTCTATGCTGCTATAAAGCCTATAGCTTCTATGTCCAATTTTCTACCACTACCAGTTCCGTGATCGGCAGTAGAGGTGGAGAAGAATCTTTATCGCTGTCCTACCACCGATATGATATTGGAAAATAAGGGTGTCTACGTCCAGTCCAGTCGGTTGTAAGAAAAGGGTGCAACGAGAGCAACTGCTCCTCGGAGCAATTGCTACTACAACTCATCAACGTATCTCGGAAAAACGGGTGTCGATGTGCAGTAGATTGAAAGAACGCGTGCTGCAAGTGGGGTCCCGAGACGAGGGAATGACGATTTCGTGTGAATTGAGCAATGAGAGCAGTTGCTCCTGGGTTGGAGGAGTGTGCGGAGTTCGACCACAATGCGATAAAAGGTTCGAGCACTACTTATATTTATGTGCAAAATGATTCAACATAAGTGTGACTGCTTCAAATAAATAACTCTGTTGCAATGTAACAGTTGTAAATTATTAATGGCTGCACCACTTGTGCAAAACTTCTGTAGTTTTCGCCACTCAAAAATACAAACATACATTAAATTAAACACGAACGTTTCATAAACCACAACGGGTATTCGGATACTCGGAACCGGAGAGACATAAAGAACGCGGAGCAACGAAACGGGCGGGAGAGACAAGAGTTAGTACACGTTTTGCTGAGAAAGACATATTCAGAAGAAACAATCTACCGGAATGTTTTTATGACTCAGTTGTATATTGGTTATGATATGCTGTGATAGAATTTCAGCCATGAACAATGGCTATTGAATTGAGGAGATTTTCATTTGCACTGTCACTTGACCACTTTCTGATGAAATAGGCAAAATAATCGCTTGTCAAGTTAAATTTAGCACTCCTCAGCAGTTTTATTAGCCCATTGTCTTCCGAAATGACTAGTGAAACAGCGGTGAAAGAGTTAACTTCAAGAAGTCGAGAGTTTTCTATGTAAGATGCATTTTATGAACATGGGGTTTGAAAATATGGGCACTAAAACCCGCGGAGGAAAGTGAATTATTGACACTCGGACACTGAGAACAAAAACCGTCATTAGCCCAAAACAGGGAGATAACTTGAAATGTGCAACTGAAGCTGGGGGCCGTACCGGTTCTTGCTCTACCGCATATGAGCCGTAGACAGCGAGGAATTTAGGATACCGGTACACGATTAACATTAGACTGCAATTTCAAAAAGAGCATATCCGAGACGAGAGAGTAAAGCACCGATACAGTCCAGAACATTAGTAGTGCACGTCCGAGGAGTTAATGTGTGATTGTTCTATGTTCTCTGAATGACTTCCGTATTAAGTGAGAAAAAACTTCAAGGTTAATTTCTTTCCCAGATAATAACAATCCGAGGCGCATCCAATTGATGGCTTATTTCTGGATGTGTCAATAATGGAAGACGTTTGTCCTGAAAATCCAAAGAAAAGGGGGTATAAGTTTGACAAGTGTGTCGCCGAGTTTACACGCAAATTCAACCCGAAACGTTCCAAGAAGACACACCAAGTAGACCACCAGGGTATCTGCAGTAGATGACCATGTATTACCCCCACCCACCCCACAATACTGCCTGGACTAGCATTACGTATTACCTATATCAGGCATAGGATAGTATAAAGTAAAAAAAAGAGGGGGGGGGGGGGAGGTACTAGTACCAAGGGCTAACAGGGAACCTGCAGGGGTATATAACTCCCACACTATACTACGAGATCATTCCCGTAAGAGAAGGCACACCTTTAACTGAATAACATCATATAAGATTCTGCAGGGCAAACAAAAGCGGTCCATGTTTCTATGACGTACCGTGCGCATAATGACGTCACGACGTTAGTAGCCCAGTCATTTCGCGGGGAAATTTTAAAATCCCAACTTCCCCATCAATATTCCATCATATATCCATACCCCATACTATAAACCCATAACAATGTGTGTACATATATCACTTTTCATGCAATAGCATTCTACATATGCGGCACGTATACCACTTGGCATGCCGAAGTTTTGCATAGGAAAAAGTTGTTCCGGCAAAAGTTCCGGTTCCTATGGGAATTTATCACTAGCTGCTCCCGCAAAGCTCTGGGGAATGCAGCACTAATCACCCCTTGTATATACAGCTGGAACTTAATTAAGCACCCCCTGAAATGTTTCATGACAGTGAAGTTGCTGTTACTGATTATTATGTTTTAATGATTGCTATGTCTTGCAGTACATTTCATCTCGCGAAACATGATGTTTCTGGTTGATGGCGTACTCCAAACACATCCCCTCGTCCACGTGAAGCATGCTACCCACTAATGTCACAAAACACATTTTCATCGACACGCAATACCTGGGTATAAAACAAAAAAATGTGTTACTTCTTTTATCAGTAAATGTTGACATGGCAAGGAGGAGACTGACAGAGGCACTAAGATGGCAAATCGGTGGGATGTGAAGGACCGATCAAGGCTTGGACAACCGCGAAACACCTCTCCTCGGTAAGATCGGAGTCTGGCACGCCTCGTTAGGTGTGAACCCTTTGCTTCAAGTTGGATTTTGAAACGCCTCTGGCTCCCAACAGGCATTTGTGCAATAGAACTATACGAAACCGTCTCAAAACACTAGGTTTGAGGTCCAGAAGGGTCATCAAGCGTCCAGCTCTGTCTGATCAGCATCAAAGACGACTTTTGATGTGATGTATGACACCACAATATTGGAATCTCAGGACATTGCAGAGAGTCCATTGGTGAGACGATAGTAGGTTCCTGCTTCACGTCATAGATGGTCGCATGAGAGTATGCATGGAAGCATAGAAATACTGCCGTGCCCAGGAACATCAGACCTACTGTTCCTTATGGTGAAGGATCATTAATGACCTGGGGTTGCCTCTCTCATGATTGTAAACTTAATATGGTGACAGTACGAGGGAATGTCAATTGTCATCAGCACAAGTGTCATGCCTCATTTTGACAACCACCAGTTGTCTACTCTTCTGTATTCATGGACGACAATGCAAGGCCACAACGTTCCCATGCTGTGAGAGCATTCCTGCGGAACAACGCTATTACAACACTACCTTGGCCTGCAATGAGCCCCGAATTGAATCCCTTAGAACACATCTGGGACTTTCTTGGACGTCGCGGGCAAGTAAGGGATCTGCCTGTACAGAATTTGGCAGATTGGGAAGCTGCATTGCATGAGGAATGACAGCAGTTGCCTCTAGGCCGTATCAGAAGGCTAACTTGTAGCGTTAGGAGGATGGTTCAGGCTGTCATCCGGGCACGTGGTGGATACACTCGCTACGGACGCCAGACACTGCTATTGTATTCAGGAGATCACAAGTTACATTTTTTGTCAGTAATTGCTGGCGTTGTTTCATCGTGGACTGTCCCAACACTATATACTTATCGAGAGAACATTTTTCCATCAAAAACATCAGTGACAGATATGTGTAATTAGCGTCATTAAAATACTGCATATTTTCATCATTGTGTTGTCTCTCATTTGTCAATAGACCTTTCTTTCCGAAAACAATCACTTTTGGCCATCTACATCTAAAAGATAGCACGAAAGTAATGACAGTTTCTATTAATACCCCTGCGAAATAAACAGGGGGTGCTTAATTAAGTTTCAGGTGTCTAGTACGGACACTGCTTAAAAACCTGATCCTTTTCACTGAGTCGATCGGTCGAGATACTAAGTCGATCAATCGAGATACAAAGTTCATCGATCGAGATGCAAAGTCGATGATCGATCGATCGAAATAATAAGT
Source organism: Pictodentalium vernedei (assembly GCA_031216915.1). Lineage (NCBI taxonomy): Eukaryota > Metazoa > Mollusca > Scaphopoda > Dentaliida > Dentaliidae > Pictodentalium > Pictodentalium vernedei. The sequence continues at coordinate 176,741,972 of CM062295.1, read as the reverse complement.
CGATCGATCGAGATACTATAAGAAAAGTAAAATCACATGACGTCCTTTTCCAGCCACCGTACAATTATTGTCTATACGAGACATCGTTTTCGTGGTTTTGTACACAGTGTTCTGGGAGCGCGGTGGCTCAGTAGGTAGAGGCGCAGGCTGCAAGCCGAGAGGTCCTCGGTTCGAATCCCACTTGCGGCAACCGCGTTGTGTCCTTGGGCAAGACACTTCCCCCACGCACGATGACGCCGTGTACTAAGGCGTACGTCGATGGTACGCATGTCTTCAACCAATCTAACCCTGCCTGTGCTGCAGTGCGGAGTTACGATGTTGGGGAGCTCGCAGCTGCTCGTCGTTGCTCGGTGTTTCTCTCCGGGTACTCCGGCTTCCTCCACCCGTAAAACTGTCACGGTCATGATTAGCCATTGTGCATAAATATATGACCTTAAAACATCAATAAATAATAAATAAATAATAATAACACAGTGTTCTATTATATCCTACAAGGTCTCTTCATTGTAGTCACCATAGTAACATTCTTACTTTCTGTTCTGAGCTTCCATTTCGCAGAGTGTAATATATTTGGAATTAACAGTAAATACGAGTCAGCTGAGTTGTAGATGATGCATTAGCAAACAAAACTCGTACAAAACTCGTTCAAAACTCGTCCCATGATATTATAACAACTTGTTGACTCTCCGATGACTTCATGACACTCATGAAGATCACCAGAGCAGCGAAGGTCCCTAAAATGATTTTACAAATTAATTATCAATAGCATTTACAAAACAGGTAACCATAGAACATTTTCTTTAAAACTCTGTGTTCTTTGTGTCCGCAACACTTGTCAACTCCGAGTTCCATTTTATCAGTTTCCGTGGGTTTTAGTGCCCATTATTTCAAACCCTGTGTTTACAAAATGTATATTATATAGAAATCTGTTAATTGTCTGGAGCTACCATTTCCACTGTTGTTTTACTGGACATTTCGGAAGACAATGTGCTAATAAAACTGCTGCAGATGGGTAAATTTAAAATGTGACAGGCGATTATTTTGCATATTTCTTCAGGGATTGGTCATGTGGCAGTGGAAATGATAAACTCCTCCATTCAGTAGCCATTGTTCATGGCTGAAATTTCATCACAGCATACTTTAACCTATACACAATTGAGTCATAAAAACATTCCGGTATATTGTTTCTTCTGAATATGATTTTCTTAGCAAAAAGTGTACTCACCCCTGTCTCTCCCGCCAATTTCCCCACTCCGCGTTCTTTTTGTCTTTCCGGTTCCGAGTATCCGAATACCCGGTGTGTGTACGTCAATCACAAAGTTTAGTGGGTTCATGCGACTTACCGCCCTGATACATACAGCAAAATCGTAACTTCAAAACTGAAAGAAATAAACACAAAAGAACAGATTGCGTATATCATCTCGGTTATTTTTAAAACCTGTCGCCGCCAAAATGTTAATGAACCAAGCCTTGTATGACGGCGTTTAACATAATCTTGATCCGCATGGATAGCTTTAAAAAGTAGTCTCTTCTACACGTCAGCTGTCGGATTTGAATTTTAAATAAACGGCTTCGGAAGAATAATCAAATTGCAATTTATATCGTATATATGCATGTATACACTTTAAAGGTGTGGGTCGTCTTTACCTGTGTTGACATGATCCTAGTTTAAACATATAGTAAAACTAGATTTTCTGTTTGTGAATTAAACACGCGAGAAAATTTATTGGATTATGTACACTGGGAAGTGAAAGTTATTCGTCCTCCAAGGTATGTATGAAACTTTATAGGCCTGCGTGCTTCAAGTTGCTGTATGAATCAAGTAGCTCAATATACCGTTTCGCTCACGAGTTCTTTACACCGTTTCAGAAAACACGATTGCTTTCGCCATTTATTCAAAGTTTCGCATGTTACCCGTCTTTGTTGACATATCCTACATTCATATGTATTCAGGCGCGTAGCCACGATATCAAACTTAGGGGGCAAGTGTACTATTTTTTTTTTGGGGGGGGGGGGGGGTCTAGTTCAGCTATCGGAACGTAGCGGCTACCCCCACCCTACGAAAGGGTAGCTGCTACGTTCAGATCGCTGAACTACTAAATGGGAACGGGGGAAAAATAGGGGGGGGGGGGGGGGTGGGAGAAATAGGATGCGCAGCATCACCCGAGCCACGTAGCGGCGAGATGGGAGCGAGCCCTCCCCGGGAAAAAAATGAGAAATTTGAGACAAATAAACCCAATTTACTTGACTCTGAGTACGTTTGTGTCTGAAATTTATAAGTTGTGAAAGGCATCAATAATTATGCCACATCACCTGAGGGAGGCATGACTGAAATTTGGGAAGTGGGGCATCAGCCCCCTCAGCCCCCCACCCTCCCTCGCCCCCATGGCTACGCCACAGTATGTATTGATAATGTTATTTATGATCAAGGGTTTTGTGGCACATGGACAGCAAGGGGTGTTCGTCGCGGTTGTTTGCTCTTAAGGGGCCATTAGTGCCCCTTGAATATGCATATTTAACATTAGTAAGATTCATCAAAGAAACGGTGAATCTATCTTGATCTTTCAAGACTTGGGGAGCCGTGGCTCAGTAGGTAGAGGTGCAGGCTGCAAGCCGAGAGGTTCTCGGATCGAATCCCACCTGTGGGAACTGCGTTGTGTCCTTGAGCAAGACACTTCACCCCCATTGCCTATGTGGAGTCACGGTGTACTAAGGCGTACTGCACGTCGATGGTGCACCTGTCATCAACCAATACTAACCCTTCTTGTGTAGAGTTAGTATGTTGAGGAGCTGACAGTTGCTCGCCGTTGCTCGGTGGTTCTCTCCGGTACTCCGGCTTCCTCTACCAGTACAACTGTTGAGGTCATGATTAGCCATTGTGCAGAATTATGTGACCTTCAACACCAATAAATAAGTAAATAAATCAATAAATCTATCAAGACGTAAATTTCCCCTTAAATACAGCCTTGCGATATCCTGAACGAATCTGGAAATTGTGACGAGGGTGGGAGGCCAGCATAAATAGAGAAAGGTTTCGAATGTGTACCGCTGATGTCAACGCATGCCTGAATGTACGGCGTACTATCTGGTGGTACATTCATGTATTAGTTACCAATCGAGCTACGGGGATTTCATGAATTTGAAAAACCTGTCCAGTACGTTGAGTTACATTGATCCGCGTAAAGGAGAGCGGATAGGTATTACAGTACGGGATAGGTACGTAGACATGAACTACCGGCGGCGAGGTTGGTATCTCTTACGCCATGTCCTTTGTTCAGTAAACAAAACGCATGGACTCGGGTATACTCAGTGGACCATAGGTATTCAGGTGACGTAATTTTTGTTTGCATAGCTCGACAAGATGATAAGGTCGGGGTGTAAGGCTATTTCCAGTAGTAAGTCTTGCTGTTATTGGGGTTAACAGATACAGTGCACCACTGAGTACGGTGCCAAATATTTCAAGTTGTTTGCACACCCTGAAAAAACAAGAGAGCTAGGGCGTAAGGCTATTTCTAGCACTTGCCGTTACTGGGGTTGAGAGATAGAGTACACCACAGAGTACTCGGCCACTTAGCAGGTATCATCCCCTGATACGCTACCGCGCCTTGTCAGCAAAAACTTTGAAGACCACATAAATCTGCAGTTCACGGCCCACCGAGTGGACGACTACCCGGTGGTCAGTGAACAGCAGATTTGCATGTTGGGTCCTCAAGTGTCTGTTAGTCAAGTAAGTATAGGTAGTGTTCCGGGTCCACCCAATATGCGGCATGGTACTTAATCACACCGTGGGTGATGTTTTAGCGTTGGCATATCATTCGTTTGTAAACATAAATTTCAAGACTGAAATGTGATAACCAAAATTATAGGAAAACGAAAAGAAAGAAAGAAAGACAAAACAATGGGTTATGCTCGCAAGTATGTACTTAGATGTTTAGTTTCTAATGTATTCCAAATTCATTTTAAAAATGTAAACAAACATAGAAACAAAAGCCAAAATCTTCTTTGTTAGTTATTGTTGAACAGCCTTCGTTATTATACGTGCCCCCCCCCCCCCCACGCCCACCACCACCACTTGCCACTGGCGCACATGAAATCCAGAGTTTCTCGGTACGGTTCTCTGAAACTAAGGTATTTTCCACTTGAACACTTCTCGTGAAAAAGGGCACACCCTACCCTCTTGGCCATCTTGTTTCAGGGAAAGGGAACAGCTACAGTTAAAACTAGAAGTCCTGTCATGAAATGCGCACAAATAGCACGTTGATATGCGCGTTAATATACGCGTTATAATCAAGTAAAGCTATCAAATCCTGTACATATGGCCTGTGCACAAGCAATGCTTCAGCCAATGGACCTCCGGGTAACCCGGAGGTCCATTGGCAGAAACATTGCATGTGTTTGCTATGAGTAACCAGGAGAACCTGCCGTGCTTCGGATGCCATTCGATTTGGCAATTGCGCGCAATTCCAACGCATAATTAAGCCTAAATAAGCGCACTATTCGTGACAGGACTTCTAGTTTTAACTGTACCCCTTGCCCCCCCCCCCCCCCCCGCCCCCCCCCCCCCCCCGGCACACTTTACTGTTGTTGTATTGATCACAGACGTATGCAGGTTTTTTGATGGAATTGTGGAGACGCCGCGTGATTGCGATTGGTGGAAACGTAGCTTGAGTGATTTAGTATAGTTCAATAACAATTTAATTGTGGGATTAAATTAGTACTGAACTCTCCTCACCATTGCTTGTTTATCGTGTTCTCTTATCATTGAGGAACAAATTCTTTACTCAAAACTTTTAGCACACCTGGCCATTGGGATTACATATAGAACGGTATTGCCAAGCTTAGTGCTTTTGTTATGTGATGGAAAACTTTTTTAATGTCAATGATTTTGGTGTAATAGCTCTCTCAGATCCAGCGTCGCAGAGAGGAGTTGTAATGAAGGGTGTCTTACCTCTCAGCCTTTTGGCAAAGCGTATTTCAGCCTTTGAAATGTTTGCAAAATAGATTTGGAATTTTTCAAAGACTTTGCCCTTTGAACCCGAGAGACCGCTTTTCCGGACCAGGAAACTGATGCGTCATAATATCATAAAGGAGGGTGGGTGCTAAGTGAATGTGTGAAGTAGACCAATTAATAGCCTTGTGGCTGCACGTTGAAAATATTAATTGGTCTACCCCAAATAATTAATATGGAATCTTCCAATTCCTGCCATTGAACTGACATGGGATATGCCATCAGGGTTTAAAGGGTTAACCCTATCACGACTGAGGTCGAAAAATTAACATTTCAACCCAGAAACGTTTCCCATAATGCTTCTAGGCATTTACCCAATTCAAGTTTGCTCGACAGAGCTCACTGAGCTCTGCTACCAAGCATGACCAAGTAGGTCCCTACTGTTACATTTTTTTGTTACCCCACAAGTAAATTTCAAAGAAATCCTATCCTAAATTTTTTAACTATAATTCCGACTGACAAATATTCCAGCTTTATCATCTTGGCATGCCTTCCACGGTGATGGAGTTGGAATAATTTATCCCTCGGGACTTGTAGCAGTAAGGAACAATCAGATTTACAAAACCCCAATACTCCACTTGACCATATACGCGACGCCACTGGCGTTTAAGACCTCATTGTAAAAACCGTATTTAGAGGGGTAAACAGAGTTTATTACAAGAATAGTGAAAGGATCTCATTGTCCAGATTTGACGTCACAATGTCAGTAGTGTCACAAATGCATGTTATCATTAACAATCTTTATATATCCTTTTTTATTTAGTCTATGTGATCTCAGATTACAGTATATCTGCCATCCCTCGCCTTCATCTACGGTGATAAACATATATGATGATGAACGAGTTGCAAGCAGTAGAATTTAATCGTATCCACCGTCAAGGTCAAATAGATCAATTCACCTTCATTTCAGTACACACACCTTTGCATCCCGGTGAGCTGTTCACTCTGTTGTCACCTTAATTAGACACACGGCCATCGGTAATATCATGGCAAAAGCAGTGGAAGAGTTCCACTGCTTTTACCGCAACATGGCCTCTTGCCGTATTCAATTTCATGTGATGGTCAGAAACACATTTCAGCAAACTCGCAACGAGCTGTGCCAGTTTTATGTCTTTGCAGAGGTCTTTGAACAGGCTCGTATGGGGCAATATTACTGTGTCCTTCTTCTGCCCGTCAAAAAAAGGTTTTATTGGGAGTGGCGTGGGAGTAGGAAGCGGATTGTTTGTTGTTGTTGATCAACTAAACCTTCAGCTCGCTACACCTTGGTACCGCAGCCTCAGAACAGGGGATGAACAATTTTTGGACCGACGCACGGTGCCAACAGATTTTGCAATACAGACTTGAGCTTAACCCTTTACCCAACGTAACGGCCAAAAACGGCCAGCGTTATTCACAAAAATCGCCAATTAATTTTCATTATTTTCTCATTTTTTGTCTCAAAAACATAGGTTATGACCCCTCTTTGGAACGAGCTCGTCGAGCTCGTTCCAATGAGGGGTAATAACCTATGTTTTTGAGACAAAAAAAATGAAAAAAATTAGTCAAGATTTTTTTTTGCAAGTGTCGTCTGCTTTTCATGTTAGGTAAAGGGTTAAGAGATTTGAAACGTCTGCAGGATGCAACTGCCAGGATTCACTTCTCCTTAGAATTTGTTCTCACCATATTGTCTGTTCATTGGTTCATCAATTCAAAATGTTTGTCAGTTGTAATTAATACACACAGCGTACTCAATTATATTTCTTTTGTTTACACAATTACGATGGGCTACGCGTTTTTGTCCTACTTACAGTTAATTACTTGGGCGGTATATTATCCGTGATTAATTGTTTTGTTGCCCCCTAGCATTTTCCGATAAACTAACATAAAGATCGATATTAACAAAATAATGTTTACGTTCAACTGAATATGATTCACGGGCAAAGAATATGAAAACTTCGTCATATTACCAATTCTGTTGCCAAAGAAAAAAATTATCGACTTACAACTAGACCTCACTGTAGCTTCGAAATTCGATTCGAAGTTGGCCCGATGATTCGAATCGAGCGTGCTGATTCGGTAATTTTCGAATCGTCGATGTGTTCTCGAAATCCCACCCAGTGTGTCTCATCCTGCTGAACTCGTCTTCAATCACCAGGAGTCAATATAATAAGCTTTCACAATTATACTTTCTAGTTATGTCTTTAAATGGGTTAAAATGAACCATTAGCATCTTCAAAGATCTGGCAATTTGCCATTTGGAAAACTGCCATATCTTTTAAAATTCTAATGACTCATTTTAGTCAGTTCTATTTATAGGTAGAAAATACAATTTTAGAAAATACAATTGTAAAAGTTTTATAGTATTGGCTGCGGGTCTCTTGAATGGAAGACCTGATGATAGAAGAGGTGTTTAAGCAGGTTAGTCTTCAGAAACTAATTCGATTCCATTTCTGGAATATTCTGCTTCTTGACTGATTTGGCCAAATAGATGAGCCGCCTTTGAATGCAATACTTAAATGGAGAGTGAGTGATATATAGAATATCTTGGTGTACCAAATGTTCACCACGAGTGGTGAATTAGTGTTAACCGCGCGCCTATGGCCAAATAGATGAGCCGCCCTTGAATGCAATACTTAAATGGAGAGTGAGTGATATATAGAATATCTTGGTGTACCAAATGTTCACAACGAGTGGTGAAGTAGTGTTAACAGCGCGCCTATGGCGAGCGGTTAACACCACTTCACCACGAATGGTGAACATTTGGTACACCATGCTACTTTGGGTATATTTTATTTATACCATGATCGTCAGATTTTAAGAGTTCAAATGTTTGTCAGACGTACACACGTGCGAATTTGTTTTTGTTTACCTGAGCACCGGTGGGCTGTACTTCCGCTGTCAATTTTATTGCCGAAACGAAATTGAAAAACAAACGCGGAAATCACGGGCCATTTATCATTGCTATTCATACTATTTCGTGTTATGGATGCTTTATTAACATGTTTGTTCATTTGTGGTGTCTTATAGGGTCAACTCATTTAAAAACGTAATAAATAATTGCCACTTCCATTTTGCTCTTCGCGAGGCGACGTGCGATAAATTTAGACAAGTTTGCATTCAGGTCGTTGTCACCAAAGGTCAACTTGGATGTAATTCCACTGTAGGTGTAAATTTTAACTACTCAAATCCCATTGCTGGCGTGTTCACCACGGTTGGTGTGTAAAGCTATTTTATGGCATAGGCTTTTCATATTTAGTAGAATGGGTAATCACTGTGTAAAATACAGTCCACTTTTGTAAGCAGGTGCAATATCCACAAGCTGTGGAGTGGTGGGGTTCCATTCGGAATTCGATTTGATTCGAAATCCTTTGCCTGATTTAATTGGGGATTCGATTCGACCTGACTTTGAAATTCACAGGGTCCCACCTCCAGCACTATACCAGTCAATGGCCGGGTAAATAAGAAGTGGAAAGCACTCGATGAATCTTCAAGAAAATTTGCTTCAAATCAGCTGCGGATTCATATCATTCTTCAAACTTTTACAACCTTATCAGCAATTCGATTAGATATCTCTCTGCAACAGGGTGCTTACATTTAACATAACAGGAATGCACATCACAATCTAACTTACTTACAACACAGTATATAATTAATCACTTCAATAATAGCTGCACAATGTCAACCCAAGCCTTCTTACGCAACACAAAATCTGTGCTAAACTAAGATTGCAGAGAACTGCAATCTGGACGTACCTGCTTGTGTTGTGGAAGTGTCCGTTTGATAACTTTTTAGAATCCACAGTCCACTTACGATAAATTGGAATCGGACAAGTCCTAGAAATTCACAACAGGCCCATGGCAATTGGCAATGGCCTTGTAGATATAAGCTACAGAATCTGACCAGGGCTCTACCACGACATTGCTGATATAGTCGTTCCTATTTTTGGTGATTGTAGATTCCTTGTCCGAACAGACCACTGAGACACATTGGTAGAGACAAATTAGTACGTTGGGAATTTTGACACTTCTCGCCGCTCTGGGTAGTCCTCCACCCCCCCCCCCCCCCCCATGAGACAATCCTGGTTATCGAAAGTATCGTTAAACACCATTAAAAAAAATCAACCTGGCGTAGAGATATATTTGGATGCAGGTGCAGGTGCAACTGCACTACCTCTCCTGCAAAGATCGAGGCAAAATTAGTGTAAGTAATAAACGTTTGCACGGTAATAATAACAAGGTAATGAATGTCCCGCTGCACTCCGTCCTCCTGCGCATTTTACCACGTTTATTACCCTTAATAGTTACATGCTTGTCTGAAAAAAAGGACATATTAAAAACATACCATTTTTTAACTGCTATCGTGCAACAGAAATGCCAAAGAGTTGTATCAAGGCTTTTAAAAAAATAGAAAGCTGTCACCATGTCTTTAAATAACCATTTGGACGGGTAATGCTGAACCACCTTTTCAACAGGGAAGTAATTTACTTGCTTAAGGGGTCGTCCAACAGGGAAAACATTAACTTTCTTAAGGGGCCGTCCAACGTAACTTTGGACATTTTTTTAACATTTCAACAATGCCCTAAATATGAACTAAAGCTTTGAATAGCAACATATTATATTCCAAAATAATGATAAAAGTACACAGAACCTGAATTGATCCACTTTTTCAAAATTGAAAAAGAAAATGTTTGCTTTTGATGGAAAATAAATTGCCAGCCGCATCAGTAACCGACAAGAATAACAAGGAATAGATTGGTAATAACTGTAATGTCTGAGTTGTGAATAAAAGACTCCACACCCCATACTCGGCGAAAGCATATTCATCATTTCATCTTCGACGTATTTGAAACTCTCAGAGGAAAATGAACGCACATAAAATTATAGATTGTGTTGAGAAGACATGCTTGTTTTGATCACGTGATTCTCGGGTCAAGCTGAGAAACGATTTGATTTCCAAAGATCTGAAATCTGCAAACAGTTCATTGCTGTTTTCGATCTGCGAGGCGATTTAATGTATAACACACGATACATTCACAAAAAATATTCAACTGACAATGTGGTTATTGCGAGATACAGTCCTTAGTAGCAATGTTGCATTCCGAAACCGTAGAAAGTTACGCAAGTGTCAGCAATGGATTAATACGCCACCGATTCGAACTCCTATTATTTGGTTGTTGTCGATGAGCAAAACATAAAACTGGAAAATTATATTTGAAAAGAAAAATATATTCCCATCAACATACATTGCAATCCTCACAATTGTATAATTACGAAATATAAAATGAACCATATTTGTGACGTAAAGAAGGCTTGGTAGTAGGTAATAAAGGCGGATATACTATCACTTGTACATGTACAAGTACAAAATACACACACGATGCGTTCACCAACGTGGAATTCAGTGTGAAATCACACGCTTGTTCACAAAAACTGTACATGATTTTGAATCCGCTTATGTACAGTCGTGATTCCTAGATCGCGCTTTTAACGTTCAAATACTCGTGGTGAACGCGCGTTTTTAAAAAAAGGGTGAAATTGTACATCTTCAGTTGTATCTTGTACGTAATTTTTGGTCGACGTTCGAATCGCAGATCAGACAAATCCATCGTCGGCGAACGCGAGCGAAAGCATAAGATTCTGGCTCATCATCAAAAAACAGTTTTGGGAACTCTAAATCAGTGATTCTGAACCCGCAATTGCTTTGGTACAGATGATTTAGAATCCGGAATTGTTTTGAGGCGGTGAGTTTTCCCCATTTATGACATTATTAGGGGAATTCCCCACGGAATGTTTAAAACGCATTTTCCGCTCAATTAGGTTTTGAGTGGTAAAATTTTTAATATATTCATGATAGCAATCGCAGTGATCAAAAAAAGGATTCTCTCTTAATTCGACACTCGGTGAATTGATGTGTGAATGAATGAAGATCTTTTGACAAAATGTAAACACTACTGTCAAAATGCGTTACATCAGAAACCGGTTTGTCATGTACTGTTTAAACGTATTTTTTTAAACTTCCAATTAACACAGCGAGTTTGAGATGTGAATATTTTTCAGATATTATATTAAGACGGAAAGAGATTTTAATACTTAAAACATAAAATATAAAAAAAAATATAATTAAACATTTAATTTTGAAAAAAATAAATAAAAACAATTAAAACGAAAGATGTTTTTCCAGGTGGATCCTAGACGCCGAGATCGAATTTTAGCCAGGTATTTACGTGCTAAGAAGGCGATTCAGTCAGCTGATAGGAGCAGACGTCTCGGTGAGATGGAACTCAGACGCGAAGCCACAAAAATATTTAAACCCCGTGACGGAGGGTCAAGAGCGAAGCAGGAAGGAGATAGTCGAAGAATTGAGACCCATAAAGGATAGTTCTTTGAGAATGGGTTCGTTGCCTCCTAGTTTTGGAAATCGGTATTCCGTTCAATCTACACCGGATTACGTTCCCACGGGAATTCAAACAGATATGAGCGAGTCTGATGATACGGCTTCGACTATCACCACTAGTAGCGTCGCATCGTACGATGATGATGGCGGTAAGAGAGATCAGTCGTATGGAATTTATAAGGATTCTGAGGGTAGAACTTTTGTAGGTGATACGGAGGTGGAAATGGATGATGATGAATTGATCGTGGGTTCGAATAAATATAAAGTAACTGATGGTCTGCGGAGATTGCTCCTTTACGACAAGCCTGGAGGTTACACGGAACAGGATTTCGACAATTACGGCGACATTCTAGTTCAAACTCACGCCATGAAGAGAAATAACGATGCCAGAGAGACGAGACCCAAAGCCAACAGAGGTTACAAGTGGACGAAAGTGGTGAAACACATATGGGACATGAACAAGAAGTTCGTCGAATCGGTGACTGGCAAAGGGGTGAAAACCACTTTTCTTCCGAGCGATTCCGACGCTCTGTCTCAGAGATTGAGTTTGTTGATGGCGAGCAGACGGGCTGGTAACACGGGATTAGATAATCAGATAGTTGCTGTATCTGACGAATTGTTGAGACAGAAGGTTTTGAATAAAAACCAGTATAAAAGGCTGATGAACGAATTGAAGGATTGATGTGTATATAATAATAAGTAGAGAGAGAGAAACAAACAAACAAACAAACAAACAAAAATAAAACAGTAAATTCTTACACTAGAATAATAAAAGTATTTAAAAACGACAAAACAATTTACCAGTGAAAAAAAACACAAAATATATCATAAAAATAAAATATGTTGGTGATAAAGAACAGGGGATACGTCAGGACTTACGTTCAAGGCGGTTCTGGCATCGTCGATTCTATAATGCGAGCGTTCACGAGCAATGCGGGTAGAAAACTCGCATCGACCGCGTTTGTGGTCGGTAAGAAGACGGCTTTGGATGCTGGTAAGAAAGCCGCTTCCGAAGCCGGTGGTAGGATAGCTTCTGTGGCTGGCAAGAGGGCAGCCGACGCGTTGATCGGCAAGTTGATCAGTCCGCCGTCGAAGCGAGCTGCGTTAGAGCGAACGCCGAAAAGTTGGAAAGATTTTAAGGATGGCGTGGTGCCCATACAAGATTTAGCCAAAATGACGAGTGGATCCGGATTGAAGAGAACTCGCGACGGTGCGATATAAATAAATAATAATAATAATAACATTAAAAAAACAGAGTTTGAAAAACATAAAAAATTTGTGTTTGAAAAGAATGTAAAATAACAGACAAAAAAAAAAAAATAAATAAAACAAAAGACGAACATTAAAGATATGTTTTGGAACGACGCCGCGACCAAGAGGTCGAATAACGAGTACTTTCCCAAGAGCATAAGAGGTTTGATAGTGGGAAAATCGAATTGTGGAAAGACTAATCTGTTGATGAATCTGTTGTCCCGACCCGACTGGTTGGATTGAGACAGATTGTTCGTGTTTGGCAAGAGCTTGTTTCAACCCGAATACAGATTGCTTCGAGAGTGCATGGATCGCAGATTGCCCAAGGACGTCATAGCCAGAATCTTTGACAGTAGGGAGGAATTCGACAAGTGTGCTCCGCTCTCGACCATTTTGGACGGCGCGGCGACGGAGCTGATGAAGAGAAATGCATCTTCGAACGTCGAGTGTCGATTTTATGAGAACGCTAGCGACGTTCCGGATCCTAGAGAACTGAAATCGGAAGATAAGAATCTCATGATTTTCGACGATCTGCTTTTGGAGAGACAGAACCGATGCGAATCGTATTACGTTAGGGGTCGACACAGCAACGTGGACTGTTCCTACCTGTCGCAGAATTATTTTCGATTGCCCAGACAAACGATAAGGGAGAACGCTAATTTTCTATGTCTCTTTCGCCAAGATCTCAAGAATCTCAATCACATCTACGGCGATCACGTCGCAACGACATGAGCGCTGCCGAATTCAGGAGATTCTGCAAGAGGGTTTGGGATGGTGGACTTTACAATTTCGTCGTGATCGATTTGACGAGGGAATTTAATCGCGGAAAATATCGGTGCGGATTCGACAAGTTTTATGTTCCCGATGGTAATAATAATAAGATAGAGCGTGAAAATAAAAATTAGAAAAATAATAAATCTTCAAATAATTAGTTTTGAATAAAAAAAAAATAAAATTAAAATATAATGTTCGAACATGGAGAATTGTTAGAACGGATAGCCGAGAATACGGCTGCGAAACAATCCATTGAAATCGTGGTGAGTGGCGATTCGACTCTATTCGCTACGAAATTCGAACCTTCCATCGAATTGAACAGAGAGAAAAGTTACGAGATGGCGTTGGTGAATCTGGAGACTTATTATTCCTTTCCCAACGGATTGGTTGGAGATTCGAATTCCCAAAGGGAGTTACGACATAGACGATTTGAACCATTACATTCAGATGCGAATGAAGACAGATGGAAAGGGAAGCAACAAGATCAGACTCGCTCCCAATCCTAATACCTTACAGAGGATGTTGGATTTGGAAGATAATTTTCGAGTGGATTTCAACACGGACGATTCTATAGGCAAGATGTTGGGATTCGATCGAAAGATGTATCGAGGCCATGCGGCATCTGAAAAAACGGTCGACATTCTCGCAGTCAATAGCATTCTGGTGAACGTGGACGTGATTGCCGGAAGCTACGTGAATGGTAGCGCTCAACCGACGATCTATTCCTTCTTTCCAAACGTGTCGCCGGGTTATAAGATCGTGGAGCGACCTCGAAATTTAGTTTATCTACCAGTGATTTTAGACACGTTGTATAGTCTCAAAACCACGTTGACGGATCAAAATGGTGAACTGTTAGACCTTCGCGGAGAGAGAGTGACGATACGATTTCACATAAGAGAAATATAAAAGCAAAAAAAAAAAAAAAAATTTATATATATAGATAACAAAAATAAAATAAACGGTAATATTAATTTTTACAAAATTATTTTAATATAATTATTAAACAAGAGACAATTGAAGTAAATATATTAAAAAAACAAAACAGAATTATGACACAATACATGGTTAAAAACGTGAACATATCCGCAGGACAGAGGAAGAAACTTGAGAGAGCGTTAACAACTCGAGGCGAGGCGGTGAGATTCAAATTCACTCACGAAGATCTGACGAGAGGCGGACAGGATTCGATTGCCGGGACCAGAAGTCAAATCAAAAGGATGGAGAAAGCAATTCGCGATGGAAGAGGGTTGGCGGTGAGATTGAGTCCCGCTCAATTGAGATACAATTTGAGAATGAAAGGCGGTTTCCTACTGCTATTGGCAGGAATCACCGCAAAAGCATTACCCTTCGCCGCAAACGTGCTACCCTTTCTCGGAAAGACTCTTGGCGTGGGAGCTATCACGGGACTCGCTAGTTCGGGAGTTGAGAAATTAATGGGTGGCGACGGACTGTTTTTGAAGAAGGGAGGAGCCGTGTGTCGCGTCCACGTGGACGACAGCGGTAAAGGATTGTATCTAGAACTCGTTAGAGGTGGCAACTCTCTAAGAGGAAATGGTCTCTATCTGAAGAGTGCACGGAACGTCGAGCGATACGGCAAGGGTTTGTTGCTCGGTGAGAATTCGCCATTTAAGAACATACCGATTTTGAATATGTTATTATAAATATAAAATTATATAAAATATATAAAATCATAGAAAGTATAAAATAATTTATATTTAAAATGGGTGAAAAGGTGGAGAAACAAATTTATCACCTGGATGAATTTGACGATATGACGAACATCGCGAGCCAGAGAACGAAGAAATAAAAAAATGGTTAGACGCTAATGATGGATATCTAAGGAAAGAGATAGATAAAGCGCGGGATATACGGTTGGGAATGAGACGATGCTTTCCACGGTCACCACTACCTTCTGAAGCGAGTGTTACCAAGAGATGCACAACATTCGTTCATAATTATGATTCGGATAAACAAAAATGTTACCATGAACGTATCACATCACAAAGAAGAAGAAAAAAAGAAAAAGAAGAAGAATCGACGCTGAAATTTGAGAGAAAAGGAAACGTTATTATAATATATCATGATGATAGTGAAGAAGAAGGAAAACAAAAAAAAAAAAAAAAGTAAATGAGATCTAAAGATGATCTCATTACTTTTTTTTTTTCATTTTTTCTTCGCTAAAAATAAATCACTCTATTGTTTATATTTCCAAGTCCGTTATTAGCATGTTGACGCTCGTGTCTTCTCCTTTTTCGAAAACGTGTTGAATGTTTATCTTTACTCTTTTGAGTTTTTTTACATCGGTCAACTCGCTCTCACCACCCAATTTCTTCACGAGTTCGAATGAGATGTTTGGAAATATGTAATTTCCATAGGGCAACGACAAATCGTCCTTGTCGAATTCTCTATCTTCGGCGATGATGATGTTCTGCAGATCGCTTTGGTACTCGTAAATCAAATCGAGCGCGGCTTCGTCCAATTTCAGAGGCATCTTATATTTCTCGTATTTGTGCTCTAAGCCCTTCGTCTCAACATCGTTCAATTTGATGGGATCGTGTCGTTGTAATCTATAGATTTTATGACCGAATTTCTTATACGTTTCGACTTGTTTCAATTTCAATTCGCATCTTTTAGGTGTTGTTGTCTTCATGATTGATTATTTGTTTTTTTTTTGTTTTTTACGAATTCTTGCAAATAATGTATATTTTAAATTTTGTATTTAAATAATAATTTGTTAAAAAAAAAAGTTTGTTATTTTTTTTTGCTTTTTATATATATAAAAGTTGTTTTTTTAATTTTTAATTTTCTTTAATGTAAACTTTTTTTAGTAAAAGTTTTTTTTCTCTTTATGAATATAAAAAGTTAAATTTTTTTAATTTCAATCTCTCTATTGTTTAAATTTCCAAGTCCGTTATTAGCAAGTTGACATTCATCATTTTTCCACATATGAAAATGGTGTGAATGTTCATCTTTACTCTTTTGAGTTTTTTTTCATAGGCTAATGCGCTCTCACCA
This sequence comes from Pictodentalium vernedei, assembly GCA_031216915.1. Taxonomy (NCBI): domain Eukaryota; kingdom Metazoa; phylum Mollusca; class Scaphopoda; order Dentaliida; family Dentaliidae; genus Pictodentalium; species Pictodentalium vernedei. The sequence goes on along the minus strand of CM062295.1, from coordinate 176,725,552 downwards.
CCCGATTTCTTCACGAGTTCGGGTGAGATTATTGGATATATGTAACTTCCATAGGACAACAATAATTCACCCCTGTCGAATTCTCTGTCTTCGGCGATGATGATATTAATCAACAGTTTGCTTTGGTACTCATAAAACAAATGGAGCGCGGCTTCATCCACTTTCAAACACATTCAATATTTGTGGTAGTAGCACTCTAAGTCCACCATCTCGACCTCATTCAATTCGATGGGATCGTGTGGTTGTAATGTATAGATATTAAAACTGGATTTCTCATACCTTTCGTCTCGTTTCAATTTCATTTCGCATCTTTTAGGTGTTGTTGTCATGATCGATTATTTGGTTTTTTTATGAATTCTTACAAATAATGTTTATTTTAAATTTTGTATTAAAAAAATTGAATTTTAAAATTTTACTTTTTTTTTTTTTTCTATTATATATAATGAGTAAAAAGCAACACCTTTTAAACAAATTATTTAATACAAAATTAAAAAAAAAAAATATTCTTACAAATGAAGCAAACAGATAAAACAATGGTAAATTTAAATGAGAAAACCATACCTCAGGGTTAAACGAGATTTGTAATCTATTACAAATTTCAGATTTCAGAAAGCATAGAACTAAATAAAAAAAAAATGAAGTCATACAAGAATATTTCGAAATGCTAGAAAGGCAATCGAAATGTCGATAGCAACGACGTCAAAAGATGCACCAGTTGTGAAAAATAAGAAGATGACTAAACGAAAAGCCGTTGAAAAACATCAAGTTTCCAAAGAAAAGAAAAGAAAAACTAAAACGAAAACGAGTGATGCACTTCAGATTCAAGACAAACGAGATATATCGAGCGAAATTCAATGAGCAATCGACGAAGAGAAAGGAGAAGAATATATAAGACGACTCGTTGCGGAACTATTCCAATTGAAACCCGTAGAATGGGAGAGTGCGAGCAAAGACATTTTTAAAACTTTCGACGTGATTCCCTCGTTGAAGAAAGTCGATCCGAAATTGTTCATGGAACGGGTGAAGAAAAAAGTATTGGATTTGTTTCGCAAATACAGGAACTTGGGATTAAAAATTAAGATGATACTCCATTGCATAATGAATAAAATCGATGTGAAGTCCGGTGAGAGCATTGTGAAAAATGCATATTTCAGATCTAACGTCGAACCCGTATTTCGAGGTTCAGATCTATCAGACGTTTTCGAAAAGATGAAACACAAGATGTTGACGTCTCTCACGAATTATCAAAATGAAGGTAGTAATTGGACGTTCGGCGAGGTGTTGAAACTCGAAATTCACATGACTAAAAACGAACCGTTGAAAGGATCTTCCTATTTGGAATTACCGTATTTCTTGACTAAGAAACACGCCGTGGTCAACGTGAGAAATAAAGATGATCAGTGTTTTAAATGGGCAGTCACCTCTGCTTTATACCCTGTTGAAATAAACTCCGATAGAGTTTCTCGTTACGAGGAAACTTCTAAAAATCTCGATTGGACCGGAGTGACTTTTACAACAGAGTTAAAACACATTGAACGTTTCGAGGTTCAAAATCCCACCGTAGCGGTGAACGTCCTAGGATACGACGACGAAAATCAAAAGATCTATCCTCTCAGACGGACTTCGTATCACGGAAGAGAAAAGACGATTATTTTATTATCGATTTCGAATGGTGACAATCATCATTATTGTTGGGTTAAACATCCGAGCCGATTACTGTCGAGACAAAATAATAAACATAAAGGAAAGATATCTTTATGTTGCAACTGCATGAACATGTTTAAGAGCGAAAAATCATTAGCGAAACATCAGGAATATTGCAACGAAAAACAAGGTGTCGCCGTCAAAATGCCCAAACCCAACACCATCGAGAAGTTTGAAAATCACAACAGAAGGTTAAAAGTACCATTCGTCGTGTACGCCGATTTCGAATGTTTCACCACGAAAATGAGTTCGTGTCAACCCAACGCTCTTCAAAGTTACGTCGAAAGATATCAAAAACACATACCTTCAGGCTATTGCATTTACGTGAAATGCGCCTTCGACTCGCAACATGACATGGGTCCCTTCACCTACACGAAACAGCGCGATGACGACGACATGGCTCCAAGGTTCGTGGGAGAGTTAGAATCGAAAATTCAAATGTTATACGACAAATTCAAAACTCCGGCGAAAATGATCATCACGCGAGAGCAGCAGGACGAAAATAACAGAGCCACCGAATCTCACATATGCAGACAATCGTTCGACGAGAATTCGGAGGAAAATAAGAAGGTCAGAGACCACGATCATTACACGGGTCTGTATCGCGGTCCGGCTCACAGCAAGTGTAATTTAAAATATCGAGATGCCGCTTTCTATCCGGTGATGTTTCACAATCTCTCGGGTTACGACAGTCATCTGTTCGTGAAAAATCTCGGCACCTCACACGAAGAATTAAATTGCATCGCGAACAGCGAAGAAAGATACATTTCCTTCACGAAATGGAAGCTCATGGAGAGGAAAAGAGTAATCGACGGAAATACGTTGAAAGAAAAAATGAAATCCATTTGTAGATGCATACGTTTCATCAACACTTTTAAATTCATGTTGACCGCTCTGGAAAAATTAGTCGATAACATGAGCAAGGATAAATTTAAAATCACGAGCGAACATTTCAGAGAACAATTAGACGTCATGTTGAGGAAAGGAGTCTATCCTTACAATTACATGAATGATCTAAAGAGATTCGAAGACACCGTACTACCTTCGAAAGATGATTTTTATTCGAAATTATACGAATCCGACATTTCCGACAAGAATTACGAACACGCCAAAAACGTGTGGAAATCATTCGATATGAAAACCATGAGAGATTATCACGATCTCTATCTGAAGACCGACGTTCTGCTCTTGGCAGACGTGTTCGAAAATTTTCGAGACGTCTGTCGTCGAAATTATGATCTGGATCCCGCTTGGTATTTCACTGCACCCGGCCTGGCGTGGGACGCACTGTTGAAGACCACCGAAGTTCAATTGGAATTATTATCCGACGTGGACATGTTGCTCATGTTCGAAAGGGCTGCAAGAGGTGGCGTCTCGATGATCTCTCACAGACATTCTGAGGCTAACAATCCCTACATGAAAGAAGGTTTCGATTTGAAACGGTCGACTAAATACATACAGTATTGGGACGCCAATAATCTGTATGGTTGGGCTATGAGTCATCCTTTACCGATTGGAAATTTTGAATGGGTGAAGGAACCGGAAGAGATGCAAAAATGGAGAGACTATCCTTGCATTTTAGAAGTCGATTTGAACTCTCCGGAAGAATTACACGATCCACACAACGATTATCCGCTGGCTCCCGCACGAATGGAACCGAACGAAGGAGACGAGGAAAAACTCATTCCCAATTTATTTAACAAACGTAACTACATCATCTACAGCGAGAATTTGAAACAGTACGTCGATTACAGGATGAAATTAGTTGACATACATCACATCATTCGATTCGACGAAGAGCCTTGGATGAAAAAATACATCGATCTCAACACGAATCTCAGAACTCGAGCCGAGAACGATTTCGAAAAAGATTTTTTCAAACTCATGAACAACTGCGTGTACGGCAAATGGATGGAAAACATCAGGAAGAGAACCGACGTTCGACTCGTCACGTCTGAGAAAAAAGCTAAAAAATTAGTGGCGAAACCCAATTACAAACACCGAACCATATTCGACGAAAATCTAGTGGCCGTTCACATGCAAAAGACGCACCTGAAGTTTGACAAACTGTATTATCTCGGACCAATCATCTTAGATGTCAGCAAGAGATTCATGTACGAGTTTCACTATGATGACGTCAAACGAAAATTTGGCGACATAGCCAAACTACTGTTCACCAACACGGACAGTTTAGTTTACGAGATAGAGATGAAAGACATCTACCGAGACATATCTCCGGACGTGGTCGATTGGTTCGACACGAGCAATTATCCCCTCGATCACCCGTCCAACATTCAATCGAACAACAACAAGAAGGTGTTGGGTAAATTTAAGGACGAGAGCGGCGGTAAACAGATTGTCGAATTCGTGGGTTTGAGACCCAAACTCTATGCTTATCGTCTAGAAGATGATGAAGAGATCAAGAAGTGCAAAGGAGTTAAAGCGTGCATGGTGAAGAAAAACATCTCTTTCCAAGAGTATAAAGATTGTCTGTTAGGAAGTGGTCCGGTGTATAAGACTATGAAATCAATTCGAAGCAAAAATCATGACTTGTATACCGAAATAGTCAACAAGATTTCGCTGACGGCCGACGACGACAAGAGATTCGTGTTAGACAATAAAATAAGCACTTTGGCACTCGGACATTGGACTGTGGATCTAATTAGAGATGATATGAATGTGGATGATTGGATTCCAGATATGATTGTGGATGATAAGATTCCAGATATGATTGTAGATGATAGGATTCCAGAAAATCAAGAAGAATTAGATGAATCCAAGATTATAGAAGTCAAGGAATTAGACGGATTCAAGATTATGGAAGCCGATAGAGTTAGTTTAAAAAGAAAAAGAAAAAAAATAGAAAAAAAATAACGTCATTTTTAGTGAATTATAATAAAATAAATAATAAAAAAATATATACGCATCTATGAATAAGAAAATAAAGATATCTGTAGAAGGTGTCGTCTTACCCAACGAACCCCTATCCAACATCGATCTGTTGAATGCAGCAAAAGATTTGAAAATCGAAGATTTTCTAGGTGTGTTTTCCAGAGATGCCTTGCCGAAGTGAAGACCTCGACAATCGGAATGCGGAATTTTAAATCTAGACGATTCATCGGGTGAAGGCACTCACTGGGTGGCATGGTTCAAGAACAGGAAGAAGAAGAATTATTATTTCGACAGCTACGGAATCACGCCACCAAAAGAAATAAAGAACTATTTCAACAAATCGATGGTTTGTTACAACACGGAACAAGTGCAATCACCACATCAAGTGTTTTGCGGTCACCTGTGTCTCTACGTTCTCAAGAGATGGTCTGAAGGAGATCAATTTCAAGACATTCTCAATGACTTACATTAGAGAGAGATTTTTTTTTTTTTATAGTATATATAAAAATAAAAAATTATTTTAAAAAAATTTTAATCGAATAAAAAAACGAAAAATAAAATAACATAGTTCATTTTTAATAAACTGCGTTTGAACATATTTTTTCTAAAAAACAAAAAAAAAATCCCACAACAATATGACAGTCGATAAATTTGGTAGAAGTGACGACGAAAAAGTCAACCCGAGAAAGAAGAGGAAGACGTTCGAAGTCGACGATGGTTACGTCGTTGCCAACTTGGACGAGCGTTATGTTTGGAGATACGAAACCTCGAGAAGAACCTTTGAACATGAACGATAAGAAGCTCTATAATCTTCCCGAGCCGATAGATCTCGCAGATGCTGTGACTAAAAAATATGTCGACAGGGGGAACGCCGATTTTGAACGAATCCTGCTGGATAATTATGTGGATAAAACCATGACCGATGATCTCGATCTGAAATCCAAACGCTTGGTGAACGTCGCGAATCCCGTAGATCCCACCGATGCTGCGACCAAGAGATACACGGACGACTCTCACGCGAGATTCAGCGAACACCTGAGAAATAGATATGTTCAGAAAACGATGCACTCGGAATTGAACACCAATTCTTACAAGATAACGAACATGGCCGCTCCCACGAATCCCAAGGACCTGGCGACCAAACACTACGTAGATCTTGAACAGAGAAAGTCTGACGGACGTGAAATGAAATCGGATCTGAATGCGGGATTCCACAAGATATTGAATCTTTTCGAAGATCGACAACACGGATGCGGACTCAACCGTGGTCAACAAGGGCTACATGGATTCTTCCGTGATACAATTGCAAGAATACCTAGAATCGCAAGTGGACGATCTCTACCTGAACAATGAATCTGGCGGAACCATGGAGGGTGGCATCAACATGAACGGTCACAATTTATTCGGTCTCGATCACGATCCCGAATTCGATTCCAGCGCGGTATGCAGGAAGTACGTGGACGACAACTCGGTCTGGAGAAAGGGCGACATCATGGAAGGTAAACTAGACATGGGTGGACACGTGCTCATGAATCTACCGGAACCCGTGCACATGACGGACGCCTGCACCCTGACTTCGGTGGTGGAGAAAGTCAAATATGCCAGACAATTGATCACCGTGTGGGCCGAAGAGGCCGGCACTTTAGATGAAGGAAAAGCCAATTGGTCTTTCGGAAATGGAAGTAGCGGATCTAAACACGGTCAGGTGGGATATCCCATGCCGTTGGGAGGTGAAATCCTTTGAATGAGTCTGGCTTCCTCGGATTTGAATAACAGAGCGGTCATCAATCTCATGGTGAATGGTGTGGAGAGCGATAAGAGATACAGCGTCGAAAAGACTGAGAATCAACATGTGAATGTTAGCACGTTCGGCATGCCTCTCAAACTGAACACCAGAGACAGGATTAATTTCGTCATGAAAACCAATAATCCCGAAGCCACCACTTCCGTGGTGAGTCTACTGATCGAACTGGATCCTTTGAACAAACAGTGAACACGTGGAAAATAATGAATTAAAAAAAAAAAATAATGTGTGATTATTAAAAACAAAAAAAAAAACTAATGAGATATAGAGAGATGTTCTCTATATCTCATTATTTTTTTTTTTTTTTTTTTTTTGATTTTCTATCCATTTATGATTACAATTTATACACTTTGCGAATACGGTTGTTGGTTCATCACCAGATCTAGTTTGTTGAGATTCGATTTTTATTTGACGTTTCTTACATTTGCGACATTTTAAAATTGTATTTTTTATAATTTCTTCGTTAGATCTTATGGGATCAAACTCTTCTTTTTCTTTTAAACGATATTCGTTAAAATCACAACTATTCCATCCTTTTTTTTGTGTTACGTTCTTCATATTCAATTTGAATCCATTTTTCCAAGTATTTCATTTTAACGTCGTAGTAATCTGAAGTGAACAGATGATTTGTTGTTTTCGTGTCAGAAACATTCATTTTGTTTTCGAGATTTTGGTTTTTTAATTAATCTTACATCCACATTTTTAACGTTTATTAATTTTTTTTTTCACACACTCGTCTCTCATCGAATGATCGACATCTTATTTCCGTCTGATTCGAATTGTAATTCTCTGTCCGACAGGACCAGGGCGAAGGCTTCGGTTTTTCTCGGCACGTTCCTATCGAATTGCATCTTGATCTGAATGTCTAACACGCTACTCTTGAGTCGTTCACTCTGTTTACTGACGTCGAACACGAGCATGGGATACATCGACTTGTATTCACCAGGAGATATGTTGGGGTTGCTCATCAATTCGTCTAGACTGTGATACTTCTTTCTAAAATCAGCCGCGTCGCCGTAAAGTCTGCAGAAATCGTTCTTGTCGAACGACGCATTGTAATCGATTGTCGGATATCTCGTGGCGTTCAGAAACACTTGCATGTTTCTCAAATGGCAGTGATCGAACAGCGACGCATTCTTTTCCTGAGACCCGTCCCTATCGGTCTGAAACGCGACCACGATGAAACGCGGTCTCTCGGAAGCGGATTTCACCATCAATCTCCAATCGAAGTGATTCGTGGAGGGAGGAATGCTAGCCGTGTCACACTGTCTCATTCTAAATCCCACGGGTAATTTACTCTTGGATTGTATGATCTCGTAGAGATGCGTTTTCTTATCCATCGAAGGCTCCACGTGCGGAACGAACCACGATATCTTGTGTAGAGTTATCTTACCCGCATCGGTCGCGGTGAGTCTCGCTATTGCGTCATCGTTTCCTTTTCGAATCAACATCAGATTGTGTTTGAATCCGTACATGACCTTGTTGTAATCGTCCGCGAATCTGAAGATGTGTTTCAAAGGTATCCTGAATGAAAACGTTCCTTTAGGTCTGGACGTCTTGACGACGTAGTTGAATATCGTGGAAGCGCCTGCGCTAGCAGGACCTACGGTGTCTTTCACCCACAACTGATTAAGTCCTCTGGATTTCGAAAAATCATCAGGATACGTCAAGAGTCCGAACATCGTGGTGGCCTGACCGGGATGAAAAACAGATTCTATCTCTTGTCCGGATAGCATGTATTTTATGTTACTGAATAGATGCATGATGCCATTATTGGCTAGAGTGACCGTGTCGTCGTCAGCGTAGTCACTCCCATCTTCCTTGGTGAGACGTCCCTGCACCACTATGTAACTCTCGCTAGGATGTACAAATAGATCTTGAGTTTCGACGTTGATTCTTATCTCTCCCAAATTGTTCAAACTCGTTCCGGTTACCGGTTCGTATTCATGAACCTCATATTCTTGAATACTTTCATCTTTCACTATGCTTTGTGCTATATCTAGTGTATTTGTCATTTTAAAGGATTTTTAGGTTTTTTTTTGTTTTTTTTGTTTATTAATTCACTTGCTTTTCTTTATCTAAAAAAATAGTTTTTAATTATTTTTTATTATTATTTATTTTTTTTCTCTCTTATATATATGTGTGTAAACAAGAAAATGTCAAAGAGAGTAAATAAAAAAAAAATTTTGTCTTCTTCATCAAAACTTCGTCTTCTGTAATTGTTGTTCGTAAAACTTTCCGATGATCTCTTCTCCATCCAAAGCTTCGATTTCGTAAGTCACCAGATCGGTGTGAAATATTTTGATGATCACAAAGATTTCTGAGGTCCATCGAGGAGTATAACCCTTTTCAAAGTGCTTCTTATAAGCGTAGATTCTCACTCGATCGCCGACCGCAAATTTCGGCGTTCTAGACTTCTTCCCAATCTTAGATCTCTCGGGATATAGATTCGCGTAGACCCGTTTTTCGTTTCGAGGATCGCTAGCTTCCGCGGGAGTCATCTTGATCGATCTGTGTCGCGTGTTGTTGTAATCTTTGACCAGACCGTTCAGAGCGTATATGTATTTCTTGGTCGAATTCGCCGTGAAGTATCTGTGCATCTTCTCCTTCATCGTTCGATTCCAACGTTCCACCACGCTGGCTTTCTCTTCGTTTTCGATCGAGTAGAGGTCTACCAATCGACGAACGTCCTTGTTGTAGAATTCTTTTCCCTTGTCCACCCACAATTTACTCGGTTTTCGAGAAGACGAGTCGAACACGCTCTTCAGAGCCTCGGCAACGCAAGGTCCCGATTTATTCTCCAAAGCTCTGATCCAACCGTATTTGGAAAACACGTCGATGGCCATCAATAGATATTTGACGCCCTCGTTCCACCTCGAAAACGATCTCATGTCGACCAAGTCGGCAGACCAAATGTCGTCCAGACCCTTCACGAACACCCTTCTCTTTCAACATTTACGCACTATGGGTTTGTGTAACTCCTCGGCCAATTCGCTCGTCAATAATCGTTTCTTCTTCTTCTTTTCAGATGTGCTTTTTTTTTTTGAACGCCCCATCCGAATCGACGTTTCGCACCGATCAGATTGCCGACCAGCGAACGTTCCATCTTCTCTCTCCTGGTCGGATTCGATACGCCTCTCAATCTCCCCAACATGTTTTTGTCGCAGACGTCGTTTCGAGTCCTGGTGTCGGGATGTTCGGCGTAGCACAGATCGTGATCGTACGCGGCCGCGTCCACCCTATTCATGGGTTTGCTCCAAGATTTGGGAGTCAGATTGGCGTTGAGTCTCTTGTTCAATTTCGTTCCGGGTCCCGTAAAACTGTGACCGGGCAGATGCATTTCGAAAGGTAGATTGTTGATCATTTTATTCACGATGCCTTTACCTTTGCTCGCATTCTTTTGTTTGATGAATCGAGTCTTGATAGAACCACACACGTCGCAAATTCCGCGAAGCATCCGTCTGTCGTTTTTAGTTCGCACTTCTCTAGAATTACTCGTCTCGGTAACGCTCTTACACTTTACGCAATACATTTTTTTTTTGAAGAGTTATTTAAATTAATTTCGTTTTTTTAATTTTATATATAAATTTAATATTTTTTTTATTTTAAAATTCTGTTCTTATTATATATATATATATATATATTTTTTTTTTTTCAATCGCTGCTCTTGAGTTCTATCATCTTACTGAATTCCTCCCTGGCCTCTTTCCTCCCCTTTTCCACGAGAGAATCCTTCATCTCTTCCTTGATGATCTGACAAGTCTTGATTCTCACGGCTTCTTTCATGGCATCGTATTTCGTTTTCTCGCTCAATATCGCGAAGTATTCTCCGTCCGATATCCTACCGTCTTTCAACGCCATAGAGATCATTTCGGATATCGTGTCGATCTTGGAGTCGGCCAAGACGCGAATCTTGTCGTGTTTCCTAGCCTTCAGATATAATTTCCTACTCAAAAAGTTTCTGACCGTGCTAAACAATCCGGCGGCGAGAGCCACTCCTTCCACGGTCAACACGATCGGAATGGCGACCGCGGTCGACAACAATCCGATGCCGGCCGCGTGTAAACCCATGGAAATCGTGATGAGTGTCGTGTCGATCGCGTTGATGAATGTCACGAATCGCGAATACTTCTTCTTGAGGGAACGACGAGAATCTCTCTCTCGAGTTAGATACTCTTGGATTCTACTGATTTGATCGATGCGATACCTCTCTCCTCTCTCTCTTTCTTCTAGCGACGGCGCCGTCGGCAAAACGCCGTTCGGCTTCTCGTCCTCGTCGTCCACTAACGTCGGATACAATTTATTTCTGGTTCTCATTTTGTGTGTTTTTTTTTCTTTCTTTCTTTCTTTCTAATACTAGATATAAAAAAAATTATGTGTGTATTTTTTTTTTTTTTTTTATTTTCTACTCTCCCTTATTTTTATATCAACGAAAAACAAAACTTAGACGTATGCTTCGTTCAGTAATAATTTCTTGGTGCATCCCTTGTCTTCTAAAGTCAAACTTCTACGCGCCAATTTCAGTTCTTCCGAATCTGTGGGCCTGTCTCGATTCTTACAGAAGACTAATCTCTTCCAAAACGTGATCACATCGTCGAATTTAACGCGTTCGAACGCCGGTTCGAAATACATGACGACCATATCTTCCCTTTCCATCGTCAGACATGAATGATCCTCGTGATCGAAGTCTAGATGATCCCGACATCCGACGCATCGTTCTAACAAGATGGGACGTAGTTCTTCGTTCACGCAGATTGCGTATGCTCTCATCAGCATGTTTAAAAGAAACCTCGCTCTAATAGTCTGAGAATCGCTCATGATTTACGTATTTTTTTTATTATCTATTCGATTTGATATATTTATTTTTCTAAATAACTATTTATTTATTTATTTTTTTTCTCCCCTATATTTATATCAATCAAAAACGTGACCGCCTCAAAAAACAACAGTTGCGGTTCTAAACCATCTGTACCAACGCAATTGCGGGTTCTGAATCGCTGATTTAAAGTTCCCAAAACTGTTTTTTTGATGACGAACCAGAATCTTTTGCCTTCGCTCGCGTTCGCCGACGATGGATCGGTGGTCTGATCTGCGATTCGAACGTCGACGAAAATCACGTACAAGATACAAGTGAAGATGTACGATTTCACCTTTTTTAAAAAAAACGCGCGTTCACCACGAGTATTTGAACGCTAAAAGCGCGATCTAGGAGTCCCTGACTGTACATGGGCGGATTCAAGATCATGTACAGTTTTTGTGAACAAGCGTGTGATTTAACACTGAATTCCACGTTGGTGAACGCATCGTGTGCGTATGTTGTACACGTACATGTACAAGTGATAGTATATCCGCCTTTTATACCTACTCTTGGTGAAATCTGCTAATCGAAAAAGAAGACGAATGTCAAGGAAAATTTTCACAAAGTTCTTTTACTGTTCACCCATTAAAGCGACGTTTAGTACCCTTGTCAATTTAAATTTCTTCCTCGCACAACCGCAATGTGTGTTAGATGGATCAAAGACGAGTTTGTCACCAAAAGGTTGCAAAAATCAATCTATGTGTATTGACAGTTTGTTGACGGAAATAGCAATGAAGCCACCTGGTGTACAAAATCACACGAATTACCGAGATGAGGCCACAACGTCTCATATGTTTTTAGATAAATGAATTTAATAAACCAACATAATGGCGATATTGTTCATGCCGGTAATTCACTGCCTATAAAATTAGTATTGGTAAGCAAACTAGTTATTAATGTTCTTAAATCTCACGAGTAGGCGACAGAAAAGCCTCCCCAAACAACAACCACAGAAGAGCGATACTTTCAAAACAGATTAAGCATACCAAGACATATACACAAATGAATTAGAAGCCATGCTTTCTAACTTAATGAAGCTCATTGGGGTAAGTATTCTGCATGCAGGGCAGGCCATTTTTGTTGTTTTGGTCATATTTGAACATTCAAATGGCTCTCTTGGCACTGTCATTCCTCATGCAACCCCAGAAGTGGTCACAGATAATACCAAATGAGGACGTTTGGCAGTTTTCCATTTGGTTGGTGTATCAATCTCATCTTTTTTTTTACCAATTTGACACAGATCTCATGCAAAATGGTTCATAATTATGAGGGGCATGATCACACCAGACTGATAAGAGCCGCATTGGACATACTTTATTTTACATTGGGGCACTCTCTCATGTCTCCATACTCGGTGGTATGAACTGTGTAGATTTGACCCTTCGTGAACTTCATAAAAGGTACACAAACACAAGTAAAATGGCAGCCACTGTGAAATTTACACATCCTAAATTACAACTGGTCTTGCTCTCCGTTCCTTGCAAGAATGAGAAAAAGATTTCTCAAAGTCTGTATAAGAAAGATTGTAGAATTTAACTATTCGGTAAATTTAAGGTATTTTGTTGTTTAAAATCTGGTCTCTTACTTATCCCATAGGAAACTTGCAGGCAGTGCTTTCTGTCACATGGTAACGGTTTCATGGCAAATATTGGTTTCCACACAATCTATATTTCATTCCAAAAAATAATGATATACAATTATTGGGGTTATTCATTTTTGTCCTTTTCTGCGCTTGGGAGAAAATTACTTGGAATTTTATCAAAGTAAGGTTGGGCGTTCCCTTAACTCGCAAAGTAGAGTTCCAAAAAGAGGCATTAGCTGAAAATCCACGAAAAGAGAAAGGGCACAAGTAATATTTCAGCCAAAGTACCACCGTGTTTAACCTACCGTTTAACCAGGAAGTGCGTTGGCCGAAGTGGGCGTGTTTATTCAGTATGTTTTGTCTTAGACGTTGAACTTATTGTCTGCACAGAAACTCCCTTCCGTGGGTGTTTAACCCTTTACCTAAAAAATCGGTTCCATTCACTCGCGAAATTTACAAATTAAGCAGTTGCAAAAAATTATATTTTTCTAACAAAACCATATCATCTGACCCCCTATCCTGTGCGTTTGGGGAAAGGGTTAAGTGAACAATTTTTGGCTTATTAAATGTTTACATAATTGCATCTAAGAGCAACGTTAGTCACAGAAGTCATAATTCATAATTTATTATCTGTTCAATGTTTGCATGTAAAGATTACCTCTCGCCCCCACCCAAATGGAACGAGTTCGTGGGGATGGGCAGTGGTTTCTAGATTTCTCGTTATAAAATATAAAATTATTATTATTTATGAATAAATTGCACTTAAAATTGTCTTCTTCGTCAAGTGTATATTTTTATTGCGATATTACGATATGACAGGATCATCGTCGAATTCAATGGTGGCGCCAGGATTTCCAATACAAGAGGAGGGACTAAGGTATATCCCGACAAGCCCACCATAAAGGGGACAGCTTCCCTGACTACAAGATGCTAGACCTCACACCACTGCCCCCTGTCCTCTCGTGGCGTCACCCGTGGCTGAGGTACGCGTCATGCATATGGTAGTGTCATAAACTATAAACTTGTGCAAGTATGAGACGGACGCGACAATCGTTACATATTCCCAGTTCCTTATTCAACTTTCGGCTCAACCGGTTCTATCGGTTGATAACGAATGTCGAAAAAGGAACTTGGAATAAGTAACGATTGTCACGTGCCCAAGTATGAGGCAGGTGGTACAGTAACATATTTTGTAGTCTCAAAGAAAGAGTGAGATTATGATACTATGTAGTTTGAACTTTTCAGACACGGACTTGTTGAACAAACTTCTGGTGTGTTGGTTGGACGGGGGAGGGGGGTGGGGTGGCGAAAGGATCAGTTGTGAAATGGTAGGGGTCCCTTGTGTTTGATTTATTTTGACAAGTCGCATATGACGTATGCAACCGCTGTGGTTAAAGTGGGTAGTGGGAGAGATACGTGGGTGGGGCTCAATTAGAAAATACGCTTCTGTACTGGAGACGTATACATCACACAGTCATTGTTCCTTTTCCAACATATTATTCAATACTAGCTTAACATGGTACGTTAGTAGTATGTCAGGGTCTTTCACCCCCATTTGGTATCCCCAACTGATACGTAGCCAAGTCATAGGTATCCTCGAATACCAAAATGAGGTTAAGAGTCGTATGTGCGAGTTAATCGGTCGAGCAATTGCTCTATAGTTCATTTGCTTGATAGGATTCGAGTCGTTCGAGCAATGACTTTGCAGTAATTGCTCGATAGCTTATAAGGGGAATTTGGGATGGGCATGTCTTGGGGCGGCCCAAAAGACCGGACCAAACAGGTAATAGTATCCTCCGATTAGTATCCTATAAAAAGTATCCTCGAAACGTATCCTCAAATAATACAATACCAGGTCATAGGTATCCTCAAATATCCGTACGTGCCTATGTGCTAGTGCACAATGTGCCATACTGTGCATTTTCACGTAAGCAAATATCGGCACATCCAGCATGGGCCTATGTGCTACCTGTAATGTGTACACATGATATAAACAGGTCGTCGGAAGACTTATGGAACAAGGTAGTAATGGAACAAGACTGCAAGGATATTAGAAGACCATATAGTATTGGATGACAACAATAGCGCCAAATCACAGGACAGATAGTTGGAGACAAGATGGAAGCCGTTGGTAAGACTACCTGTTTAGGAGGTAGGAGCCATACAGGGGCTAGGAGCCATATAGGAGCTGTATAGGAACCCTGTCATAGGTATCCTCAAATACCCATATGCGCCTATGTGTTAGTGTTAATTGTGTCACATTGTGCATTTTCACATATGCACATATCGGCACATCCAGCTTGTGTCTATGTGCAATTGCACAATGTGTCACATTGTGTATTTTCACATAAGCACATATCGGCACATCCAGCATGTGCCTATGTACTACAAGTAATGTGCACACATGACATAAAAAACATCTAGGGAAGTCAGAATACTTTATAAGTAGATGGGGAAGTCATAACATAGATTGTAGACTCATATGTAGAAGCAGACGCTACACGTGCTACTATTATAAGATGTAGCAATCCTAAAAAAAGATTCTGGGGGAATCCGTACCAAATGAAGTCGTTTTTTTGGTGATTTGGATGGATTGTCGGGTTTATTTGGGTAATTACATTTACTCTTGTACAGAGGAACATACCCTCAGAACATACTCCTGACTTATTGTAGGACTTTGGGTCACATAGCAACCACGGGCTACCATAGAAACTAAGCTGGCAACTCCAGTGTACAAAATGGCCGACCGAAACACTTATCACCCAAACAACACGCGCAGCGCATGCGCACTAAAACCACGTATCACTATGGTAGGACTTTGGGTCACATAGCAACCACGCGCTACCATAGAAACCAAGATGGCAGCTCCAGTATACAAAATGGACGACGGAAACACTTATCGCCCAAACAATATGCGCAGCGCATGCGCACTAACACCACGCACCACTATGGTAATGACGTCGCAGATTACCATGACAATACAACACGGCGCCACTGGGTAACGTGACATGACGTCACTTCCAAGGTCCCCACCGAGGTCCCCCAAATTTTAACTCAAACGTGCGAGACATACTGCCAATGTCCAAGAATGAGTTAAACTAAGGCAAAGGTAAAGTGTATGGTAGTGATTTTAAGGAGTAGTTGTGGTCGTAGATTCTAGGCAACGATCCGTCAAGGGTAATGTTGGCACTTTAAAACAGTTATATGAACAACAACTGTGCAAAAATTGTGACTTATTGGAATAGCATGATCGTGTCGTTGGGTTTGTGGTTAACATTCGAGGGATCTCTAGGTCACTGCATTCGGGGAACGATGGCGGTGTCACTACAAATTGGTTGATGAAGGGAACAACCCACACAAATGCCCATAGACTATCGACGCGCCATACTTGAGATTACTTGAGATGTGGAATGGAGAAGTGAAAATCATTCAAGCTCGTAAATAAATATTTCCACCGTGAGGCATGAGCAAAATTGCACAGACATATATGAATTGAGATAAAGTGTTATTATTTGTTCACGCATCGAAAGAATCCTCGAAAGATCAACAACTCCAGGGTGGAAAGTATCTTACAGCATATCAATTGAGTGAGTTGTTAAAAAATATCCGTAATTTAACCCCCTCACCACTGAGTGCACTAACAATACATGATATGGGGAATCGACACCGGATGCTCCGATCGAAATTTGGAAAACCGTTTTTACCAAAACTAGAATTTTTAGAAAATGTTTATGTTTTTTGCCCGCTCTTCAGAGGCACATAATAAAATTCGAACATCTGAGTGAACAATCCACCCACGAGAGCCTACAAGTAGATTCAGATGATTCCTAACCAAATGTGTATGCGTGGCCGATAAATAGCCCCCAAACAATATGAACAAGTTACCGAGAGCAACAATGTTTACATATTTATCCTCTTTCAGTGGTATTTTGCAGTAGTTTAGAAATATTTAGGGACAAATATATTTATATATCCAATAATTTACAACAGGTTCCCCACGGTGATAGTAAATGAGCGAAATATGTTGCATTTGTGGGGAGGTTCAGTAATAATAAACTCTGGGATTGTTGGACTCAATTATTACTGATCCGCTTTAGATTAAACATATATTTATTTGCCATTTGACAATGCAAATCGGGATTGGAGGACAAATGCTTACCACTTAGAAGACCCTCCGTTCCTGTACAATGACTAACAATTTACAATATAGCAAAACGTATTCCATAAATAACAGAATCTAACAAAATCTAAATTTGATAAACATTATAGACAAACACAAATTAAACCGAGAGAGAGAGAGAGAGAGAGAGAGAGAGAGAGAGAGAGAGAGAGAGAGAGAGAGAGAGAGAGAGAGAGAAACCATGAAATACAATAATAGATCCAGTGATGATGCCCTCCCCCACCAGTTTGCATTCTATAGTATCTTGGTCCGTAATGTGAGTCAAAATTAGCTTCTTGGTAACTGCCATTAGGTACAGGTTTTCACTTCCGGGGATGTTCACACAACAGTTTCGACATCCATTGCGTGACCAAACCCCTGATAACCTAACTTTCGCCATGGGTACACTATCACGTTCGGAGTTTCAGGTCCCTCCGCGATAGCATAACCATGGCGGAAGTCAGATTATTCCTATTACATCCTAGAGGGCACAATTTTGTAGAGAACAAAAATCATTATGAGGATGTAAATCGAACCTGTGTGAGTCACGAATGAATTTGTGAACAGATAAAAATGTAGATATATTACTACTTTCTGGTAATGACGGGCTTCCATATAACACTATTCCGTTGAATTCCAGTGGCTATGAGTTTTGACAAATCACCGATGAGGGTACTGCGAATATCAAAATTCAAGGAACACACTTAGAAATAGTGTTCGGCGTCCTCAACACCATCGTTACATGAACAAAACGGAGTACCGGATATGTAATTATTGAATTTGTCACAAATGAGGTCACTACAACCAGTTCGTAGCTTTGTGTGAATGCTGTTGTATTTTCTTGTTCCCGGTGAGAAGTTTGACGGAGGCTTATACAAAGGTGGTAAAATGGATTTCTGGAATTCCGCTTTAACTACAGGTTGTCCATTATGTTGTTTCTTAACCGATCGCCGGATTTTCTTTCCCGCCCACATATGTATACTGTGTTGAGTGGGTTAAGAGAGCAATGAAATAAAGTTGAATTTCATGTACATCATCCCTAAAATATCTTCCGTAATCATGTATGCTTATGTATCTTACTGTCACTTGGCTCCTCTACAAAGAACATGGAAAGTGTGAAAACGTTATAAAGGGATATCATGTGACAGAGGCTTCGAAACCACACCCAAGAGAACACTCAACATGTAACAGGACTGTGCACTTGAACGTATCATATACGATATTAAATTCACGGAGCAATATACCATTAAGTGTCTGGTTTCACACATGCGAAAAAGATCGGCTATGATCCTTCAGCAACCAACAAACGCATAGTAGGCTCCAGAAAGGGTTGTGATTGAGCATGAGACTCCAACGCAAATCGTACAGGGCAACTAAAGTACCCCAAAGGCTAGATGGTTCTCCGAGTCCTCATTGAAACATAGCATGGTTGGGTTGTTCACCTTGGTGTTTTCTCTGATCACCAGCCTATTGAGACACATGTGTCCCGGGTAAGATACCTGGATGAATCAGATCTATTCCCCCCTTCCCCCTTTGTGACCATCCTCATTTGTATATTGAAGGATCTCCAGACTGTTTCATCATTGTCTGCATTCTGTAACCAATCATGGCGTCCGGCCTCGCTTCGATTGGCACAACAACACATTCCACCCCACCTCACTGGAGGATGATTTGTCAGACACCATACACCATATGACGTCATCTAAATAAGAAATTTCGAAGCAGATGTCATCAAAATGTTACCCCATGCCTGT
Organism: Pictodentalium vernedei; assembly: GCA_031216915.1. Taxonomy (NCBI): domain Eukaryota; kingdom Metazoa; phylum Mollusca; class Scaphopoda; order Dentaliida; family Dentaliidae; genus Pictodentalium; species Pictodentalium vernedei. The sequence continues at coordinate 176,706,799 of CM062295.1, read as the reverse complement.
TGTGAGCTGACACTGGTTTTCGAAATATATACGCAAAGAACAAAGTTAAGCACCCCGAATATAATGAATGTTAACATGCCACTGTTCATTGGAAGTCTCTTGCTAGTTATAGGTATGATTATATTGATGATCCAACAAATGGTTGTGAACGTGTATGATTGAATGTGTCTCACAAACAGGTCCCGAGAATCACGTGCACAATGCAACCCAAGAATTTTCCAAAAAACAGTTTGTGCATGACTCTGAATTGGGCATTTGTAGTGCCTATTTTTCAATGTTCAATCACTATCTGTCACAATGACATGAAGAAGGATGACAGATGCACAAAGATGGCAAATTGGTAGTATGCGTTCCACCTGTATGTCCTTTAAATCAATCGGTCGTCCAATCGACATCCATTACTCAGTCACCAGTCGTTTGGCGAGGAAACACATGAACACCAATGGGGTTATGGACTATCCACGCTCAGAAAGACCCCTCGTGACGTGACATCACAACGTGAATACAGGATGCCACTTAGGCTGGTGCGGTGACAGTCATTCACTTCAAATACTGCCCTGAAGAGCCCGTAACTACCAAATCGACGCACCGATACGAGAATGGCCAGGAACGGCCTGAGAAATAAACATATTGAAATACAGAGGGGCCATCAAACGTTCTTTGCTCAGAGATCATCAACAAGGAATACGTTTGGCTTGGTGTGTAACATTTTACACTTAGAGCATTGCATTGACTACCATTCCTTGGCTTGGTCTACCACGAGTCCTGACTTGAATCCACTGAAGCATATTTGGAACATTTTATGGCGTCGAACACAAGCAACCGAACCTCCAGTATAAACTCAACTCTTCGAGAATTTGAAGCAGCTTTGCACCATTAATGGCGACAGTTGCCTCTGCAACGAACACGACGATTGACTGGAGGATGTGATGCATGACATAAGCTGTTATCCGAGCACATAGAGGATACTGCAGATATTGAACTGTAACAGGAGCTCATGTTCTCTAGAACTTACAAATGGCATTGTGGTCCATTTATAATCAAATACTGTTGCCTTGTTGACCTTCAAGCGCCATACTAAACCGAGTATCGTATTGAGCTCTCACAGTTACATCTTTGGTTCATCAAGGCTGTCATTAAAATTACGATGGAGACTGTGATTTTCGTGTGTTCGTATAGCCTGGATATGTTCTCAAGAGAGCATTCAGCTTTTAAAGCCTACTTTGCAAGTACAATAGTTATATCAAGCAATGCATTTACCATCGTAAAATATCCAAGGGGTGCTTAACTTTTTTCTTGTATATTTCTATGGGACATTTCGATTACATTTCTGAGTTAGAAATTCGTTTTCTCTATGCGACCAATCGGCAGAACAGTAAATTTTCATCACGCGAGTAGTATTTCGGTTCTCACCCTCCGCGAAAGATAGTTAACACAGACACACGGCAAGGGTGAAAATGTTGCGTTGTTGGTTCGGAGTGTGCATATTCCCGATTGCCCATGTACGGGTGGGGTGGCGAAGTGTACTAAAGCATATTAAACGTCGATTGTGAACTTGCCTTCAATCAATGCTAACCCTATTTGTGCGGAGTTTGTACGTTGAGGAGTATGGCGATTGCTCCTCCCTGATCGGTGGTTCTATCCATGTACTCAGACTTCCACCACCCGTAAAACTGCCCGACACGAGGTGACCCGGGTGGTAATTGACTCCTGAAATTTTGATATTTCGACATCAGTATGCAGAGAGATAATTTGTTACTGATCCTTCTTAACTGTTGGTTGCATTTTATACGTTGCTTGCTAACCGACAGCTCCATTTTCGTTTACGCATGCGCGATGGTTGAAAGAGTTATCGTGTATTTTTGTGTTCGGAGCTCAGCAAATTCACACGAATCACATATTAACCCATTGCACTCTAGTAGTGCCACAGTTTTCTCCAATCACTCTGTTTTTCTCTTGTTTAACTATGAATTTAACCAATTATATCGTGTTTGACAGAGCTCACTGAGCTCTGTCAAACAAGGTATATTTGGTTAAATATCAAACTGCATTATGGGAAATATTTGCTGCTGAAAACGTTGCCATTTCGACATCAGAGTGAAGAGGATTAAGGGCTTGTAAAATTTTCTCCAGTTTCAGTCATCCTGGTCATCGCAAATAACTCTTATTTACAAAATATCATTTTGTGTTGATGAAAATATCTATCCTTTCCACACAACTCTTAGTTGGATTTTAATAATCCTCTCTGTCCTCTGAATTTTTACCTTTCCCCTTTTCAAATACAATGGCAAATAAAGTTTGCCTTAATTGGCGGAGAATAGAAAAATGTATACCGAGTGACATCCTTTAAATGTTTACTCATGTACAGAAATTATGACAAAACATACCCCTGGGCATTTTTCGCTATATTTATTTATCGTTTTAACCCCAATAGGTTGTCTAGGATAGGTTTTTGTTTTGGCATGGAAGTGATTGATGCATTAGAAGGGCATAGGGGCGGCTGACACTCGCACCATACGCAAACATTATCGATTCTGTCAGAGGCATGGATTTCCGTCGGATTTTGCACTCCGTTAACACTGTTGGAAAAATGTAAGGAGTCGAATTCAAAATACCGTATGCATCCATTTTAAACAATGATTTTTGAAGTTAACTTTTGTTGAGTTACATCTGAACGTGACCATGAGTGTATCTATACAGGTAATACTTTCATTTATATTTTTTCAATTTTTCAATGGCCCTAACAATGTGTTTACACAATTCTAAGAAATCCAAGTATCCATACGCTCAGGATCTGCGAATCACAATTTTGTTTTCGAACCGAATCTCGAATAGACTCGTATCTGTGAATCGATATCGAATCGAATCTTAAAAGACAAATTATTTCATATTGCACCAAATGGAAATTACGGAACACTGTGACGCCCCTTACAAGACACATTAAACACCAATAAATAAATATTCTCTGTAGCACCGTCGCTGAAACATCTAGGCCTATTATCCATACTTTCAGTTTTTGAAGGGTTAACTTGTTACTATTCACGTTCTTAAGAACGTGAATAGTAACAAATTAAGCCTTCAAAAATTGAAACAATGGATCATGTTCTGGGCAAAATTCACTACTTATCTGACAATTAAACATTGTCAATAACTCAATTGAATAGGAATTGAGCCCATGAATGAATTGTCTAATGACAATTTTATCCATTTTTTTGTTGGGAATGTAACAAATTGAAGTTAGTACGGGAGATTCAAAAAATCGAATCTTGAGACTGATTCGGGATCGATCTCGAAACAGGCGTATGGTATCGATACCAAATCGAATATTCGTAGGACCCTCCCATACGCTACGAAACATGATTTCCAAGAATCTTGTTTATTGAGCAAATTACACCAGATGCTTCCGAATGATATACTACGCACAATTTGCAAGGAATCACCAGTCAGCTCATCGACATATTTGTACATGAAAGGTAAATAGGAGGTACATGAGCGGTTCTAATAACTCTCCACAGTACAGAAAACCTTCCCCTAACCCTTTCAGTTGTTATAACCTGTGCACAATCATGCAAAGTCAGTGGCGTAGAAACCGTGGGAGTGAGGGAGTATATACCCCCACCTCTCCCTCCCGGAAAAAAGGTAAAGATAGGGTTTATTTTTCGGCCGATCTAAACATTCTTTCATCATCATGCTCAGCACACATATGTTAAGTTTCGTTGAGGAATATATACGGCAAAACCTACTGTAATAATAGGTATTTTCGAACGCAAAACGCAGTGACGTACCTACTGCGTGTGGTACGATCGTTTTGCCACTTAGTTTGCGTGGCATTATTCAATAACGGGTGTGTTTGTGGTGTAGAGAAATCCTGTTTGAAACTACCGGGAAAGCCACCGAATTGCTTGTTTTAACAACAGATTTTGAAAAACGTTTCCCTAGGGGAGGGCCCCATGCACACCGCTTCCCAAGCTCTTCCTCGACGAGCTCGTCCCACTGAGGGGTCACATGATATGGTTTTGTTGAAATTTGTTAAAAAATATTTTTTTTCAGCTGGGGCATTTGCATATTACGCGGGCGGATGCGGGCGATTCGTTGGGTAAAGGGTTAGGTCGATCAGTGTTACAAATGAAAGTTAAACGACACTAACATTGAATAGTATATAAATATAATTTATATATCTCCTTATAGCTGGGCACCATGGTTTTAGGTTTTAAAATAATGCTTCGAGTATTATCAACAACAAAAAATAAACAACACTCCTTGCCGCCACGTAACCATCTAATAGGCACATTTTAGATACCAAGCTTAGATAGTTTAGCCATTACCTCACACTAAACACACACGTTCCCATTCTCGGCGACTTAGATAATCTGCCATCTGCACAGACTCAATTTTAAATTTATAACTCTGTTAAAATAATTACCACCTCGGCAGCCGTTCACATTGTGACTTCCTTTGCTGTATATACACACCAAGGTAGCTTGGAAAACGTGTTGAACGAACTGTCTTCCATACATATACTTCTGAAATTGTTTTACTGCGTACAATATCGCCAAACCCCGGGGAAGCGGTGGCTTTGTGGTAATCAGTTTCTAGTCAGATCTCCGAAGTTAAGCAACGTCGAGCCCGATTTGTCCTTGGATGGGTGACCATCTGAGCAATCGATTCGGACTCCCGTGTTGTGTGCTTGGGCAAGGCACTTAACCCCGGTTGTCCACATGGGGGCACGATGACGCCGTGTACTAAGGTGTACTGCACGTCGATGGTGCGCATGTCCTCAACCAATCTAACCCTGCCTGTGCTGCAGTGCGGAGTTACGGTGTTGGGGAGCTGGCAGCTGCTCGTCGTTGCTCGGTGGTTCTTCCCGGGTACTCCGGCTTCCTCCACCCGTAACACTGTCACCGACCCGATATGACTTTGGCTGTTAATGTGTCGTTAAACCATAATAAATAATAAATAAATAATCACCAAACCCTATCTCTCCATATCTCCAAGTATATCTCCTCTCGGGGTAGTAACTTATACGAATAACATACTGGGAACCACCCATCATCAAATTCTTGCAACAGGCCCCATACCTGAAACGGGCGCGCCAATCTGCAATTTAAATGGTCATGGCAGATACACCAGACGCAAAATCAGTGATCAATTTACCTAATCTTTAACGTTTGGAATGCTCTGCGCTCCTCACGAGGACCACACTTAACATTATTGGGATGACCCTCTTTAGTCAAACCTATCAGAGAACGCAGCTATCTCTGGGTAGTTCGGTATAAACTTGCAATAATGCCCCATTAAATTCAAAGAGTACCTGACCTTTGCCTTGGTCTAGGTTTTGTTGTCAATCCTGCTTTACGTAATCTACTCAACACCTTCCCTAGCGTTTTCATATATGTACTCCAAGTGATTGTGTGTATAAGTGGGTCATCTACATAATGTTCTGTATTGCCACACCCATGAAACAAAATGATCATCATCCGGTTGAATGTGTCACTATTTTGCATTCCATGTGTCTCTGTACCTACGGCGTCTACAAGCCCAACATGCTCCTCTTTGTCAACAGCCTATAGTCGTCCTCATCAGGGTCGGGCTCGACTACTACTATACTTGCCAAGTCATGGTCATTCCTTTTAACAGCAGGTTCAACGTTTTTCCGTATATTGTCGTAACAACTTGGCGTGGAAGATATTTATCTTACTATCCATATCAGCCTTATAGTCAGTATTACCTATTACCTCTGTTATAATATTTGGGTCCTTCCACTGCAGAGAAAGCTTATCGTGATCAGCCGGTAACAACACACCACTTTTTGTCCCATTTAAAATGTCCTCTCACTTGACTTATCATGATGGTGTTTACAAACACATTGTGCATGTCCTATGCTATCTCTGGCAATCTGACATGTGTTATTTAATTTGTTTCGGTGATCAAGTACGGACTGGTAAGTATAGCGTATTTCCAATGTCTCACCACCTACCCATAAATCGTTATTAATCTGTCTTGGCTCCCTAACTGTCCCACCATAACGGATATGGCAACCATTACTTTTTCCCGGTTCCTTATTCGGCATTCGTTATCAATCGTGAAATCAAGCGATTTCATCGGTTGATAATGAATGTCTAATAAGGAACTGGGAATAGGTAACGATTATCACCCCCCCCCCCCCACCACCACCACCATACAACAATTCAAACAAGGGGAGACTCGTGTGCTAGCAGGCTGTATATCTCTATACACAAACAGTAGGGCCTGCAAGTATCTATCCCAATATTTTGGTCGCGCCTGGCACATCTTTTTAAGCATGCTTTTCGGTACCCCGTTTATCCTTTTACAAATGTCATTGCATTTAATATTGTTTGGTGTAGGGTGTAGTAGAGAGTTACTTTATCGATACAAGACGAAACATCTCCTGCATCCGAGGTGAACTGTGTCCCCTGATCGCTTAAACTTTCCGTGGGAAATCCTACCCCTCAGAACAGCTCTAGCAGTGCTCCAGCCACTGTCTCAGTTTCTATCTTGGGTAAAGCCACAGGATCTGGGTACTGTACCTCGTGGCATAATCTGCGAGCGTCAAGATGTATGTTTTGATTATCTGATACTTGTTGATTGGGACCTACGAGATCTACAGCGACCCTGTGAATCGGCTTATCCATTATATGTATGGTACCCAGGGGCACTTTTAGTACTTTTTCTTTCGGTATTGTCTTTTGGCAAACGCCACAAGATCTACAGCACTGGGTGACGTCTGTGCTAATGCCAGGATAATGAAATTCGACGCTATCCTATTTAGTTATTTAGTGTCTTCCTCGCCTCAATACGCTCTCACTCTATTACCTCGTGTTCGTACGACATAATCTGCTGTTTATATTTACTTTGCACTACTACCTGGTCTATGGTGGTAGTGGAGTTGCCCATTGCTTTTCAAATATCCTGTACAGCACACTATTTTGTACAACATACTAATATTTCCCTTTCATTCTAGTACTAAATACCTCCTTATTCTTGGCGTCTGCCCTTAACTTGTCTAACGAATCGTGTTCCTGTTGTGCCTTAATTAAATCATAGATGCCAACTTCACCCACAACTTCTCCGATATTTTTAACGCTTTCACTTGTTGCTATTCCCTCTGCGATTGGACCCGTATAGTGACTGCACTTACAACCTTTTCCTCCCTCCATAAATCCCAGCTTGCATTAGGCTGAATCTAAGCACCAGGTATACTACAGATAATCAAAGGATGCAGTGGGTCACCCATGCATATGGCATTCACCCCACCTCTGGAAAAGGACGTATCCAACTTAATATAAGCCGCCGGGAAAACTCTTGCACTTTTAGTACAATAAACACCTAACTTCACCACCAGTCAGTTGACTAGGATCGCGTAGTACATGGGTCGCACAAGGGCCGACGTAACCACCCTCAAACGGCGTGTTGTATTTAGAATTATCTTAATTAAGTACTACCCTACCTACATCCATATTCCTGCTCCACCTAGGTAGGGATGGAACTTTTCCTGTACTTGCCACTATGTACCCTCCCACGGACGTTCTATCTGACTACCTATCACCATCGAGTGATTCCTTCGTGACCCCTCTAGTTTAGATTATTAGCTGCCTTGTGTCCGCGCCCAAATGTTTTTCAGTCTGTAGTACCCCCGCAGATATCATTTTGACACAATATTTGACGGCATGTCCAGTTCCACAAACACATGCATATTTACCAAATAAAAGGGTCAATTTATATGTGAGGTTATTTTTGGATTATACGGCCTCATTTTACTTCCCTGAAGCTGGATTTGCGAATTTAAAATAGTGACGATACGTGGATTTTATTTTGCATTACATTTCAATGCGACATTACATGTGGATGACAAATATTGTGGATCTGTGTCCTTGCAGAAGAACGCGAACTGTGGGTTTTCGTGCACGTAGTCCAGCATTGTTGAGTTGTTTCGTACTTGCTTGTGTACATGCAGTGACTCTACTTGATTTATGGTGGTTGTTTGCTGCAACGTTTATGTTACAGTGCACACAAGCTGTTAGCTGTTGAGATCCGTTGACGAACTGTGTCAGGTTTCAACTCTACCAGGAGGTCTAAACTGATTCCAGACCCTCGAGATAACACTTTGAAGTAATGCCTCATTCTGTCTCTTTGATACGCTTCACTGCCCCATCCTTATTCCTCTTGGGTGTTTTGGCGATTTAAATGACATCTGGGAGTCATGAGAGATACTGGTGTCCACATATAGACTGCCAAAGTATTGTTTCAAATCCCAAAGACAAGGGTAGGAAGACTTTAACAGCAATTTGATAAAGCGCCTAATGAGGTTTGGCATTCTCTTAAAGTGGGATAGTGCACTCGTTCTGGGGTGAGTGATTAGAATCATGTACTTACTTTATACATGTCGATGAGAAGGGATGATGAGATCCTTAGCATATTTTAGAGGTGTATAATGAAAGGCAGCAGATTGGGGTTTGGGGATACTCTGACCTTTTGAGGAACATCGTAGTGTCTGCTTGAAGACTAACTCTTTTACTGAAATGCACATAGAATAAATAGGTACTTGGGCCGGTAATCAGATTTAAACCACTAGTAGGGTGAGGGTTTTGACCACTCGGGTTAAAACCCTTCTTCTACGAGTGGGTTAAATCTGATTACCGACCCTAGTACCTATTTGTTTTATTTATACCATGCTCTTAATAAATAATCGACTTTGTCACTTAAAATGGAGAAAAAAATATACTTTCTATCGCAAACACATGGGGTTGTTTTGTTTACATCTGCGCCGGTGGGCAGTACTTCCGGCTGCACATGAATGTTTGATTGACAGCTAGACACATCGTCAAAGTTGATTGAATTTACCTTGCTTTTTCAGTCAAATTATTATTGACAATTTTTAAATTTTATTTTAAATATTTAATTGTAGGTATTTTAAACATAATAAGTCTTTGCACGTCGTATGTTTGAATGCAGCATTGCGAAGTGCAAATGTATCGAAGTTGGCAAATTGCGTCATGTCAAAGGTCAAGTTGGATGAACTTCCGACTGTTGGTGTAAATTTGTTTTAACCGCAGTAGAAGCTTTACATCGGTGGTGGAGTAAAAAGCTCAAATTTAACATAAGGCTTTTCATGGGTAGTAACATAGGCGAGCATAGTATAAATACATATGTGCACCTACTTTTTGTGTTTACATTAACTATGTATAAAAGGTTTCCTTCCAACCAAACATGATCCACCTGAGGGGACATTTGAGTTTACTGTTTCTTGATAGTAGACAAAACCTGACCAAGGGAACGGATTGGCCTCGTCAAGGAGAGCATTTCACTCATATCTGCAATTTCAAGTAAGGTGAGTGAATCCAACCATCTATCGTTTCTCATAGTGGCCTTCCGGGTGTGCTGAAAGCGGACTTAGTGGACTACTTATTTATATTGGGGGTCAGGGGTCAAGGCATAGTGAAAATTGTCTAGTCTCGAGTTAATCTGCAGTGTTGAAGATAACATACTCACTACAAGGGGATGGCAGGTAGACAGCCAATCTGGTTATGTCATCTCCATGCGGTATGTTCATTTGCACTATGTTTTGTAAGAACAATTTTGTAATCTGCCCTGTTATGTATGTACGTTTATACCGCAAAAATAAAGAATCTAATCTAATCTAATCTAATCCAACTAGTCATTTAATCAGGTAATTTACGATCCGTTATATCTCCATCACGAACTCAAATCAGATGACAAGTTTATTCGATCAACGAATCGATTTTTTTTACTCTCGTTGATTTACTGATGTGGCTGTAATTACTTCATGCAGCATAAACATCACACTGTACCTTTCAACCCTTTGGTTCTGGATTTGGGTCGTCCTATTTAACCTATAGGACAATATATTGTGGATTTATAAGGTGGGTCGGTAATAATTAATCCGACATCCCTATGGGATTGTTAGACTGAACGATAACTGCACTTTGTTATCCCTGTTGATGTTATGTGTCGTCTGCTAAACATCGCCGATTGCTGATAAAAAACCCAAACGATTTGCTTTAACCGGAAAATAGTTAATGATATTTTATTTGTCGTAGAGTTCAAACAAGCTATCGATCCTCCACTTTCATTGCACAAAGGCAGTTTTTTCCGGTTGTATGTATAATTTGTTGAATTTTTTCATGTCGTAGTAAATCTTCCTGCTTATTTCCAATTGTACTCGCTTGTCACCTATTCACGTGCGGCAGTGAAAATATCAATTTTCGGCAAAGGTAAGTTCGCTTCTCTGACATGTTATATTTTCCTTATATTCGCGGTATTTTATTGTCATTCATGTTTCACATAATTCGACATTATGAGGAACCAGTTTTCATTTTCTTTCAGTCTTGTTCATTGTGTTCAACGACTGACCGCATGTCCAAAAGGTTATATTAATTTTGACAGTGTTGATTTAATTTGGAATTCCTGTTTTCAAAATAGTGCGCTGTTAAGTACTTTATGTTCCAACAAGACTAATATGCTCGCCCTCTGATTGGACGCTTTGTTTTGTCGATGTTTACGGCTCCAGTAGCATATGTCACCGGCTGACAACACGAAGTGAAATAACCGAAAAGGTGATAACAATGGGAGGCGATTCAAAGTGCTAACTACCTATAACATCGTATTTTTTAAGGTCTGTGATCATTCTTTTAATGTATACCCACAACCCCCTTATAAAAAGGTCGAGGTTACTTGCTCATGATTTGAACTGAGTTGGAGTAACCTTGACCTTTATCTAAGTTATTGATTTTTTTTGTTGTCCAGTGACGTGGTGGGGTATAAGTGGGGTTTATTTACTAAATGTGTTATCGTTAAAGTTCCCGTGTTCATTGAAGTTGCCTTGTTCATTTCACGATGTGAGTTTTGGGCTTTGGGTAAGGTCTTATTGGAACATATACGTTATTGTGATGAATTGACGGTAATATGGTCTGAAGTTTCAACCTCGACGCTTCAACAACTTTTTAGTGTCCACCCTTTTAACCTTTTAATGGAAGGCGATGTAGCAATGAAACCTATTCAACCTATGTACCATCAAAATGTGGTGTGTCGCTTACAGAATCTTCCATGGATATATGCGGCTTTGATATAAGTAACGAAATATTGTTTCTGGTGGACATCTTGCACGCCGTCTTGAATATTTCGAGTTTGCCCAAGGTTTATTAGGAATCAATGCAAAAACGTACAATAGAAGCGATCAAACAAAACCATTTTACTTTCTAGCAGTTCAAGGCTAGTCCGTCCCAAAATGGCCACTACCAGCCAGTCCCACATATTCATTTGCACATAAACTTCTGCATCTAAATTGAAAGAGTTAACCATTCAAAACTGTAAGCATATGTTATTGTGTAAAAGAAACTTTGGTGGCCAGCTGCCAAACACGCACAGGCCAACCACTAGTCCTAGAGGTACGGTGTTAAATTAATCCAACATCCCTGTGGGGCTGTTGGGTAAACTTATCACTGAATCGCCCTACAAATACAAAAATGGCCTGGTTCAATCGCTATAACCAGTATTGTATGCGACAGTCCCATTCTTCATTTAAAGGGTTAAAGATGGGAAGAGCCATTTGATGAATTATCACTTTAATACCTTTAATTTTTAGATGAAAGACTCCAAAAAGCGATCATTAGTCAGCATGACTAATTTGTTCAACTTTTCTATCTATGTCATTCGTATGAAAAGGAAGACAATGTGACAGTGTCGTCTGTCTCATGCGAATTGTTTCGTAAATTCGCTGCAAAGTGATTTGAATATAATTTTTTTCCTTCTGCACGTAAAATCATTTGTCGTGGTAAACAAAGTATAATTAGGTAGGCTCGGTGATAGCAATTCCAACTGTTCAATTGCCATTGTCGTACAAATTTTATTCATAAAACGTCGAAATTAAATACTTTGATCTGTTAAATTGGGGTGACATCTCACTTTCTTTCGCATTTTCTTCATTCCCTCGGGCTGAGGAAAATTATTAAATGGTTCAGGTTTCTCAAACAATTCTAATTTTCATGTTCGACCGTATCTTTTCATGTGCTCTTGACCAAAATCGTTATATCTATTTAAAACGATATCAGAAGCGTCAAATACATGCACACCGCGAATATAGGCAATACATTTAGCACTTCACCTAATCAGTAGCAGACGACCCCGTTTAACAGAGGGATCAAAAACTATGTTTTTGAAACACAAAATAAAAAGATAATAAAATTTGAATGGAGAAGTATTTATTAGCACTGGTCAATTATGTTGGGTAAAGGCTAAGCGATTGGATGAGAAAATAGAACAACAAAATAAATTTTAAAAAGTCCCGACCAAACGACCCTACTTTTCCATTGCATGCAACCAGAACCAAGCCATTTATATTTCGTCGCTTCATCTTCATTTTTATACTCCCCGAAAATGTCTCGAGGTGCAAATAGTAGTCGCTTTATCCATCCATCGTACCACACATCCTTCCGTTAGTCCGTTCGTCCATTTGTCCGTTCTAACTTTGTCCGATTCATAGAATACAATTCAATGGACGGAACTTGTTCACACTTCACACAATAATTGTTTTGACCCAAATGTGTGCCGTGATCACCACGGAAGGTCATATAACCATGGTCAAGGTTACAGCTTGTTAGTTCGTTTGTTCAGCCATTCTACCTTTGTCTGGCCCATAATAAATTATTCAACTGACCGATCTTGATCATACTTCACACAGTGATTGCTTAATAGTGTGTCTTGGCCTAGCCTCAATGCCATTCGTATATTTGCTTGTCCATTCCAACTTTGTTCTATAAAAATTGGCCGATCTTGTTCATACTTCACACAATAGTTGCTTATGAATCAAAGGTGTGTTATAACCCTGACCTAATGTCATAGAACAAGATCGCGATCGCAGATCGTTCCTCTGTTTGTTCACGCTTTCTTTGTCCGGCCCTTAACAATTACCCAGTGGACTAATCTCATTCACATTTTCACCTAGTGATTGTGTATGTCTCGAGAGTGTTTCATGATCTTGGCCCTTTGTCATAGCTCCAAGAGCAAGGTTACAGTTCGTTCGTGTGTTTGCTCTTCCATTGTAAAATTGTCCGGTCCATAAAAAACTATTCGATTGGCAAATCTTGTTCTTACTCCACACAATTATTGCTTATGACTCAGCGGGTTGTTATAAACTTGATCCAACGTTATAACCTCTAGATCAAGGACACAGGCCGTTTGGATGTTCTAACTTTGCCTGGTTCATAAAAACACGAGTCAACACAACGTTAAAACTCAAAGGTTAGAGTCACTGACAGTTTGTGTGTTCTAACAACATCAGTTCAGAAAAAATAATTTAACTGAAATCTTTACATCTACACTCGTTTGATTGAATTTCTGTCCATTGTTTTACATTATATTTCTGCCATGCCTCAGTTCTGGGCTCATATTCGTGGGGCATCCAGCAGGTGAAATTATCTTCTTTTATCATTTTTTTATCTGCATCATTCTTCATTTCTATCTGCTGCTACTACTCTTTCTGATCTTGCTGACCTTCTAGCAACCTCTTATTTTAACCATTTCAACCCGTTTGGCCTACTTCTTTGCTTAAAGAAAACCGTAGCATTCGATGACAATATGACACAACACAGTACCCATCCATAGCTTAATCCTACAGCCACATTTGGAAGCAGAATTAAATTAATACTCAACCATCCCATGAATGCAAAACAGATTCCTCTTATTTCTAATCTTTAGGACGATACAACAACAACAACTGTTACTACCACTACTTATCACACGTACTATCACTACAGCTACTACTACTAGTACTATTACTACTACCACAACAACAACAGCTCTTACTGCAACTTACTACAGCAACAAGAACATCTACAACAACAACAATATAACAATTACTACTATTACTGCTGCTGCTGCTTTTACTGCTTAGTACTAATAATACTACTGCTACTACTTCTACCACCTCTGCTAATTACTACAACTGCTACTGTCACTGTTGTTACTACGATTACTACTAATACTACTACTACTGCTACGACGACGTTGACGCTGTTTTGCACGACTGCGACAGTTAAAAACTAGAAGTCCTGTCATGAAATGCGCACAAATAGCACGTCGATCTGCGCGTTAATCTTCGCGTTATGGCCATAGTAAGGCTATCAAATTCTGTACATATGACCTGTGCAGAAGCAATGTTTCACCCAATGGACCTCCGGGTAACCCGGAGGTCCATTGGCAGAAACATTGCCCGTGTTTGCTAGGAGTAACCAGGACAACCTGCCATGCTTTGGATGCCATCGGTATGGCAACTGTGCGCAATTCCTACGCGCAATTAAGCCTAGATAAGCGCATTGTTTGCGACAGGACTCCTAGTTTTAACTGTACTTCATAATGGCATTTATGCATCGAAAACTAGCAATTCAGATGAAAAGAACATCATTTCCTACGGCATTGAGGATTAATATTCCATTATAACCGACTAAATTTCGCTCAGTGTTGAGCTAGTAAGGGATGAGTACTAGCTTACCATTCGGATCTCTCCATGAGCAAATCGGAGATCTCTTCTGTTTGTACCACGGCTGATTTAATATTGATTTGTTGCGTTATTTTTCGTACATGGTTTCATATATTACATATATTATTTTAGTCCTTGATATCTTTATGTACTTTTACGGTCATTAATATCGATCAAATCACGAAGCTTGAATTAATTCCACACCAAGGAATTAACGCATCGATAAAGTCACTTCAAGAAACACGCACATGGCAAAGTGATTTAATCTGTATGCAAGCTGTGATATTTGCTGGAGGAATATCAGTGAACAAATGCAAATACGAATACTCTGTCGAACATATGTACAGTGTTTATCTCACATAGAACTCCGTACTAGGTATCACGGAACTAAATATTTTCCCACAGGCGACCATTATAACGTTCGGTCAAAAAAAAAAAAAAAAAAAAATGATCGCATCACTTTAATTTTGGCATTCAAATATCTTTGTCAGGTATAGTCCTTCAGACAACTTTTTCTAACCCGAAAACAGGGGGTCATGCAACAAAGAGAGAATATCTGACAGGAAGGCAAATACGTGCACATATTTCCGGGGAATTCCCAACAAAAACACACAATAAGTCAATTGTATTTTTTAGGTCCAAAAATCATCAAATCACCCTCTTTATTTATCTGGAATATCCAACAATAATGGAAGTTGTCAATAGAATGTTTCAAACGTTTATTGAAACAATATATTTTCCCAAGGCCGCCTATTTTTAGAGATTGCCTCATTTCCGACATTACAACATCATGCAACATTTCAAGGCTGGTAACTCTATAATTCAAATATTTAGTTCAGTGGTACCACTAGCGCAACTGTTAATTTCAATCGATCGCTTCCTGAACTATGATTCGTAAACTGGACACGAACATGACAACCGTTACTTATTCCCAGTTCCTTATTCGACATTCGTTATCAACCGATTTTATCGGTTTTTATCGATTGATAATGAATGTCGAATAAGGAACCGGGAATAAGTAACGGTCGTCACGTCCCCAGACTTGACAGTCCATACCGTACAGTACAGTCGCCGTGGATTGGTCACATTCCACGGGTAGGAAATATTTCCAGGGACGCAATAATATTAGATTCCACACACTAATTATAGGAATAATCATCAAAAATTTAATTAGTGAAGCACCGGGTACAGCCCGGAGAATCATTAATTAAAAGTTTGCCAATTATAATGTTTATTACCAGTGAAACGCATGCGTAGACATCACTGTCCACGCGTGGATTATGACCAGTCCACGGCGACTGTACTGTACTACGATTACAAGACTGGAAAAAGAATTTCGACCCGATCGATTTCGTGCCATAACGTTGCATGATCTATTCTGTGAAAAAGGTGTGCGAAAACATTGAATCCCATGGACTATTTCCGTTTACTATTCTTGAATCTGTTTTTTTCGCAATACTTTATTGATAAGATTGCAAAACATTAGTCTGAAATGCACACCAGACAAAGAGGACAATCACATAGAAATACACCTAGAACAAGCTTTTCTGCAAATTTACCAAAACACTCATTTCATAAACTATGGACTGACCTAAGCAATGACATTAAATCTGAACCTAGTCGTTTTATATTCAAACGCCCCATGATGTTACATGCACTGGAAACTTACAATACACCCCAACATGTTTCAATCCACAGTGTCCTGATTGTATGTTTAAAATCGGTAATCTCTTGCGTGGTTAGACCATTTATCATCACAGATTTGATGAACACAGTAAAATAAGAACACATTGTAGACCTCCTTTAAGGCATGCGCAAATCTGTAATGCTTTACTTGGCAGAATCTTCCTCAAAATTTCATAGATTATACCGGTTTTTGTTATGTCTTGCACCTCGAGAGGCAGAATGTAGCTTTTATACCAGCTGCACTGCTCCACACTCACACTTCCCACTAGGAGATGGCAGGAAGACAGCCATCCGGATCTGACGTCTCTTAACAATATGCATGTCTAGACAAATGTGCAATTTGTTACGTCCCTAGTTACATATGCACGCTATTATTTTCAGAAAGTATCATTTTAAAACATCTGTATTTGTATCTACATCACATGTACGTATATATTGTAAATAACATTTCTTCTTCTTAGTGCTACTGTGTTCAGACAAGATCACTATCAGATTGTAACCCGATTGCGAAAGGGATTGCTTTAGCTTTAACAGTAATGCATCATCATACTTAGCGACTCGTTTGCATCTCTCACGGCCAATGTGGAATATACTTGGCAGACCCGAAGTTAGGATCTCAACATTTTAAGACATGGTAGGGCGAGAGTTAAAATTCCTCGACAGGGTGCCCGGATCGTTGACCGTCGGCACGAACGTTAAAGCTAATTCATTATATCTCTTTAAAACAATAATACCCGAAGCAGATCCGAAACGGTCGTTTATTGTTATTATTTGTAAGTACATTCGTTTAAAGAAAGGAGATGATTTGTAGATGATGCTCCCGACAGACACACCAGATGGTTTGAACTGCTTCATGTGGGAAGAGCACGAACTAAAACTTTGAAAAGTACCTCCAGCTTTCTCATTTCCAAAGTTGTGGAATGATTTGAAACAGGAAGTGTGTTCATTAACTAAAAAAGGAATATTTAAAAAGAAAACTTGATTTCTATATTACTATGCGCTTACCTTGACTACGATCACTGTAGCAAATCTTACTGTCCTGATTGCTCCATCTAACGGTCGTCGGGTGGTAATAGAACACGTATAATCACTAATATGGTTATAGCGAAAGGCCAGACCAACCCAGTTTCATGGTTTTCCAGGTCCCGATTCGCACAACTCTTTCATAATTCAGTTTTGAAGAATGTTTGCGTAATTCTTTTCAAGTTTCTTTTATAGAATAGTGTATGATAATTCTGTTATGTTTCTTAAAAGGGATGTCAGGTAGACAGCTAAATTGGCTATGGCATCTTCCAGTGATAGGAATTTGGATTTTGTTCAAATCTGTTATACATGTGTTTATTTTTTTAATGTGTTTGTAATGTTTAGAACAAAATAAAGTATCTATCTACCTAAGCATCAAACGTTTGATCAAGAGATTCCCGGCGTCCTTGCGCAGTGCGGAAGACACGAAGCAACGAAACCGACCGAAAAGCGGGGGCAAGGTTACAGGAGACACGTGGCTTCCACACACTATTTTGCACAGACATGCTATATACCTTTAGCTGCCCCGCTTTGGCTGAACTGGTGACATACTGCCAATGTCGAGGGATGCCAGTTGGTGACTTTTTCGCCTAACCCTGGTTACCAACCCCTTGGCCAACAACGAGCCTGCTGCTGGTCTGCAGACGCGAAGTTCCGACGAAACCCCACCATGTCTGCAAAATGTCGGTTTTCAATATTGAAAGTAGCCTTGCATAGAAATAAACAAACCCAAATTTCAAATAAGAATGCCGGTTGCATGAGAAAGCACTACATCTGTGAACACTTACGAGGAAGGATATGTTGGACAGGCATTAGTCTAAAGTAGCTAAAAGGCAGAGATACATGTGCATCACCTTTTTTTTAAGCATTTCAATCTCCAAATGAACTTGCCATGTGTGTACTTGAATGGCGATGGGATACGAGTGGCAAACCATTGCCATTTAAAGGGAGTTCTCGAAATAAAAAAAAAACGGTTAAAACGTTATATAGCGATATGGTTAGTGGTTAGTGGTACTGTGTGACTCAGGCTTGGCAATTTCAGGAGAGCGATTTTTTAGCTCTCCTTACTGCCCTCCTGAAAGAATTAAGGAGAGCGAAAAATTGCCTTCCAAAATATTTTGGTCTGGGATGATTGAGATTACATGTATTATGTTCACATTAAATTTTTGTTGTAAAGCAAAAATGTAATTTAACTTCGAAGTCACATAACATCACGTAATTTCATTTTGAAAGTGGTTTAGTGGTAAAAGGTAATGGCTGCAACCATACCCAAACACAGTTGCAATCATTTGAAGCAAATTGGGTCACAGCAATATTTTTTTTCTGTCAGTTTCAAGTTCAACAACTGACATCACAGTTTGAGGGGTAATTATTCAAGGAATATTGACACTATAATATACTACCATTACTACTATCCTGTCACTTGAAGCACTTGCACCAGGATGTGACTATAGATTCAAGCAGACCTGTTGTCCAAGAAAGTCATACGCCTACCACTACCACCTTCAACCCCCCTTGGGGTTGAAGGTGGTAGTGGTAGGCGTATGACTTTCTTGGACAACAGGTCTGGGTACACACACAGGTCTTGTCAAGTGTGTGTTCGGTTGTTAAGTGAGACATCTAGATGCCTAAGAGATTTCGCTTTATCTTAGTAAAGTTAATAAAATCACTGATGTCGTCTGTTGGTTTCAGTTTCAATGAGTTCGTTCTACTGGATACTTAACATGCTGTGTAAAGCTAATTGCTCTCCTAAGCTGATTGAGGTGAGCGATTTTTTGCCCTCCTGCATTTTTCAGAATGCCAGGCCTGAGTGACTATACTTTTAACACCAAGTCTCATCTTTTCATTTTATAATTTTGCAGTATTTAAATCTTATCAAGTATGTTTTGCTTGTCAAACATTCATTTCAGACACCTCTTACAGACAAAGAAATTAGACCTGTACGAAAGAACAAATTTCTGCAGTGGCTGGGGACAAAACAATTAAATGGTTCGGATTTCCCCACCAATCCCAAGTTTCATGCCCCACACTAATCTTTTTTTTTTATAAACCCGCAACAGTAATATCTCCATTTAAAATGATATCGGAAGATACGTATGGACCGAACCACACGACACCTAAAAAATTGAATAATTAAAAATCTTTGTTTTTTGCCTCGCAGACATAGCTTATGATCCCCTCATTGGAACGAGTTCAGTGAACTCGTTCCAATGATGGATAGATAAGAACTGTTTTTGAGACAAAAAATTAAAAAGAAATATAATTTGATTGGCTATGTTTTTGTAAATGCCACCTGCCAGCTTTGGTCGTTATGTTGGGTAAAAGTTAAAATAACTGTATGAGAAAATAAAATATTAAAAAAAACAATCTTCAGACCAACCGACCCTATTTTTCTTCTGCATGTAATCTGACCCAAATGCTTTATTTTTTCACCTAATCCTCGACAAATACGGATCTTCTATCCGATAAACAGTGTAACAAATTTATTGAGTTTTGAATTTTTCGACAGGTGGCTTCAACCGTCGTTTACCGCCCCGTCACCAACAGGGACATGTCTCAGTATGATTTAAACTTACCCATTTACACATACATGAAAAACACGACTGTAACTATATCTTTCAAATCTTCAAAGGAATTCACGTGATATACATGTCTAATATCAACTGATCTATGAGATATATGTCATATTTTAACAGTGTACACGTTGTTAAATTAAATTCCATTCAAACTTGATGCACTTAATGTGAATAGCCGTTAACCCTTTACCCAACGAATCGGCCGCATCCGCCCGCATAATATGCAAGTTCAGCAGTTGAAAAAATATTATTTTTCAAAAAATTTCAACAAAACCATATCATGTGACCCATCGTTGGAAAAATTAAAAAAAATGATATTTAAAATAATAAAGTTTGATATCGTCTGCATTGTTAAAGGGTTAAATCATATTTAACTCATTACCAAACGAATCATCTGGTTCACGCCTGGCACAAGGAGACGGATAGATGAAGGGCTCATCAGTGTACAAACGTGGCATAGTGTGTTATAAAACATTCGGCTGACACTTTCTGGGTTTTTTTTTTCATCGGTGAGCATCCGGAGGTTCCCACCTCAGTTCTCAGGTCAACAGTCAAATTCTATAAGGAATCCTATGCTGTTGTGTGCTGTTTGTTTACCCACTTTTCGTGCGCAGAGTATCGTTGATTTAATGTGATGTCCATTTACTCGGAAATATTTGCATATATTCTCCGAGGCTCCAGTTATAGATATTCCTCTCAATAAGTATTTAATTCGAATTTCTGCCTCTACTTTAATATTCTGTGAATTATTTCCTTTGTTTCTTTTATTCACCCATTTCCAAAATACGTCCGAATTCGACCCCTCTGCCATATTTATCGTTCTTATTGGATTGCAGTTTTGCACTCTTCGATTATCGTTTTTAATCTTATTTACTTTATTTCCTACTTGTTGGTATTCTTCTTTCTTTACCCTCAGTCCCTGGCCTCGTTGCTGTCCACCTCCTTGAGTTTTCTTCGTCTCCTGTACGCAGTACATTGGGCTTTCCTCCCCGTTATGGCCTTTTTCAATTCGTCATTCACATAGTACCCAAGTTCCCGTGTTGGCACCCAAATCTTTCCTATACTTTCGCCCCCTGCTACCACTAGGCTCACAACTATGACATCTGCCATTTCCTGGACACTCTTCTTCCCGAGTACATTCACAAGCTTTGGTTTCAATTTTTCTTCAAACTTCAGTCAGCATCCTTTCAAAGTCCCCAAATCTTCTGAAAGCTTCCATTGCTTCTTGCTGTGCTTTTGCCCCTGATCCAAAATGTAATCAAGTTTTGATCACTTTTCAACTCCCGTTTACCCTCATCGTCCACTTCTACCTCTATACCCCCTCCATAAATCGATATCTGTGAAAATATAGTCGATTATTGTTCTTCTGTTATTCCTCACCCAGGTCAATTTCTATTTACACCTCGCATCCCTGTTTGGAATCTTCAGACTGAGCTCACCTGTGAAATCCAACAGCTTCCTTCCATTCATGTTGACTTTCTTATCTCCTCCATGGATGTTTTCTTCCTTATCTTCTATTTGGCCATTAAAGTCTCTCATCAGAATTATACCGAGTCCCCTGTTTTATAAGTCCGTTATATTGGACCTTAGTGTTCAGTGTACTGAGTCATTCTACTCAGGTTTGCTTCCCTCCACCGCTCAGTACACAATTCTAAGGGCAACACCTTTGTTTTTTAGATTAACCTTTATCCATCCAATTTCTTTAGATACCCCTTGGGGAGGGGGTGGGGGTGTTGTGATCAACAACGGTTTTAAATCACCCTTAATTTACGTGCTACCCATCCCCCTATCTCGGACTTTCAGTTCGTCCTACACTTATCTACACGCACTCCCTTTCTACCCAGTCATCGTGTCTTAGCCACGTCTCGCTTAGGCACATGACATCAAGGTCCTCTCCCTTGATCATGGCAGCTATTTCACTTACTTTCCTGTGGAGACTCTGGTGTTGCTCTACCCCTCTTCCAGATTACCGGAAGTTCTTGACTTCCCCCATTGATTCTATTGTTTCATGACAGTAACGTCGATAATCTTGTTCTCCCCCCCACCCCCCCCCCCCCCGCTCTTGTTCACCCCACCTGTGTCCACTCATGCTATTGCCTATGACCTCCCATCTCGCTCGTCTCCAAAAATGGCTCTGTTACCTGTAGATTTTTTTCTCCTAAAATTTGTGTCCCAATACTGCTAAAATGCAGCCCATTTCGCCTGTACATGCTCCCCTTACCACAAAACGTATCGCATTGATCAATAAAGGGTAATCCCCAACAGCACAGTAATCCTCAACCAACGCCATAATCCTCTAATTCCGCTCAACCCCACCCCCTAGGATTTATACTGAGCAGTTTAATAACTAAATCTCTGTATGTCTC
This sequence comes from Pictodentalium vernedei, assembly GCA_031216915.1. Taxonomy (NCBI): domain Eukaryota; kingdom Metazoa; phylum Mollusca; class Scaphopoda; order Dentaliida; family Dentaliidae; genus Pictodentalium; species Pictodentalium vernedei. The sequence goes on along the minus strand of CM062295.1, from coordinate 176,684,633 downwards.
CACCAGTCTTACTGATCTCCTCTCCCCTGATGTTGTTGGATGAAAAGCAAAGAAGCTAAACTTTGTTCCCGGACATTTTTGTCCGCATATTTAGAATGATAAGCCGAAAATAAACAAGCTTTTAAATTTTGGAACTTCAACATCACTATTGCTGTTGTTAAATATTATAAAGTTAAAACAAATTCGTACTGGAGTTTTATTATTATACTATTATTGTTAAAGGTTAGCACACTAAAACTTTAATTAATAACTGTGAGTCAGTTTAACCCTTTGAACACGAGAGATGGCTTTTCCGTTCTAGGAACATTATACTTCATAATTTCATTGAGTAGGATGGCTGCTAAGTGAATGTGTGGAATAATGCGTAAAAAATTAGTTTCGTTTTCAGGGCTTCTTCAAGGCGAGTTACTAACATAAATAATTCAATTTAGCCCCTTCAATAAAATGGCCATACAGAGATGGGTTAAAAAGTTTTTCTGAAGTTAATTTTGGTTTGGAATGCTGGGATTATGTACTAACATTTGCATATGAATTCGCATTGTGAAATGTACAATGCATACAAACGACAAGCCCTTCAGTCATTCATTATTTTGTCATGTTTTTAATGTTTCACACTACAGTTTGAAACGAAGTTTTGTTGTTATATAAATACATATGGTTAGTGGGAATGTTCTCCACCCACTGTAGGCTGTTAGTTTATGTTGAGTACGAGATGAATTTGTGAAAGAAGTTTTTTACTGTTGTTTATTGGTAGCCAGTGTTCATTCACAAAATTCTCCATAAATGTACTTGGTTAAAATTTAATCCAAAGAAGTCCAAATACTAATATTTTTCGAAAACCTCGGCATATCCAACCGGAGGGGGGTTTGGAGGAAATAATATTGGGAGGAGGGGGGGGGGGTACTTTCTAGCGGACGAACCAGAGTATCCGACGGCGCGACAGGAGAGCGCGATCCTTCTTGTACTCTCCCGGGTAACGCGGGCACGCCCACTTCGCTTTGGGGAGAGCACGAGAAGGGGTATTCAGGAGTCCTCCCCTGGAACATTTGTCAAAATCTATTGTTAAAACAACCAATTTGGTGGCTGTCCTAGTAGTTTCAAACATGATTTCACTACACCATAAACCCATCCGATATTGAATAGTGTCATCTAAACTTTGTGGCGAAACGATTGTACCACATGCAGGAGGTACGTCACGTATGATAATTCCTATTGATAGAGTTGGTTTTGCAGTGATATATTCGTCAAAGAAACTTAACATATGCGTGCTGAATTTGATGATGGAAGAATGTTTTAATCGGACGAAAAATCAACCGTATCTCTAGCATTTTTGGGGTGGGGTGGGGTGGGGTGGGGTGGGATATACCACCTACCCCCACAGTTTCTGCGCCACTGATATCCGTCATAACCGTTTATCATTACGCTCATTGATGAATTGATCACTTTGCATTGACTTTTCATGGATAGTCGTTCACACTATGAAATACGTAAATGAGAGGCGTAGCCACATTTAATTTACGATATTTTCTTGATCGCCTGGACGAAGTTATTAGATTCGTCTCTCTATTTAACCCTTTACCTAACGAATCGCCCTCATCCGCCCGCGTAACATGCAAATTGAGCAGTTGAAAAAATTAAATTTTTCAAAATATTTCAACAAAACCATATCATGTGACCCCTCATTGGAACGAGCTCATTGAGCTCGTTCCAATGAGGGGTCACATGGTATGGTTTTGTTGAAATTTTTTGAAAAATTAAAAAACATGATATTTAAAATAATAAATTTTGTTATCGTTTGCGTTGGGTAAAGGGTTAGGCCTTTCAGAACGTAAATAAAAATACAATTCATTTAAGAACATAGTACTAAAAGTGGTGTGTGAGTAAATGACAAGTGACCTCAAGTTGGGACACATCTAGAGGGGTATCCCAGTAGTACGGTCCATTGTATTTTAAGTTCTTAAGTTGACTTATAGCTGTGTATTGATACCTTAGATTCAGGTCTCTGAGGACAGATCCACAATCGTCTAGAGAATCAACGATACGCTACGCAACTTGATAGTACGAATGTCGAATAAGAAACAAGGATAACCAATCGCTCGCTTCGACTTGTCAGTGACGCAGATGTATTTTTTTTCGGGTGATGAGGCAACACCATGATATTTCAGACGCAAATTCGTGATGCCTATAGTTGTGGCACGTACACTGCATCACCACTTTTTGTGCAAAGTTGAATGGCTCACATTCTGAATGGGACTGTAATGTACGCATCAACACCCCCCCCCCCCCCCCAACACACACCCCGCAAATAAAAAAAAAATGAAATTCCAAATCCCAAAACTCATGTGTTATATATAGTGAGCACGTGACTTCCTAAGCAATACACACAAATCAGTCCACAAGTCAATTAAGCTTGGTTGTCATTTTCCTTCTACTTGATAGTACTTGATCAACCTGATCAAGCAAGACGCCGTGGGAATCTTGCTTGATCCAACCGATCTAGATTCATCAACGAGACGGAATATTACAACCGAGATAAATTGACTGTTGCATTAATCTGTTTATTATGTGGCAGTGGTTATTTAAAAACTGCATACGGCATTTGACGAGTACGTACAAAATGGCATTTTGAAAAATTTGTCTAGAATGTTCAGCACAAAAACAAAATTTTTTCTTCGCGTTTGTAAAATTGTGACCTTGAAAATGTTAGTACATCAGTGACATTATTTGAAACTCGTTTGAGACAGGCGTGAGATGGATTTGGAAAGGTTAAGACTTGTTTTCCGGCAAACCAGATCTGATGAGCAAACTCCCGCTATATCGATGAGCTATTTGTGGAAGCAATATAATAATAAAATTATGTACACGCTGGGCCAGATAAGAACATTGTTGGAGTTTTTTTTTTGTTATTTCATGGACCTCTTTTTGGTCGATGACCCTGAATGTTTCATTCTTCCATTCCGCATGCATCTCTTTAAGATTGTTGAGCAATACTGTTTGGTTGAAGCTTCAATGTATCAACGTCGGCAACCCTGTTATGATCTTTTGTATTTCAACTTAGACGTAAAGTTGACGTGTGAATATAGTACGTTGTGACTTGTGAGCAATTATCTATTGCACTCACATTGTCGCTATAGTTCTGATTTCTAACAGAACCCAGTGGACAATACATATCGTTTCGTTTAACCCTTTACCCAACGTAACTGCCAAAACCGGCCAGAGCTATTCTCAAAAATCGCCAATTAATTTTCATTATTTTTTTCATTTTTTGTCTCAAAAACATAGGTTATGACCCCTCGTTGGAACGAGCTCGTCGAGCTCGTTCCAACGAGTGGTCATAACCTATGTTTTTGAGACAAAAATGAAAAAAAATTAGTTATTCAAGAATTCTGTTTGCAAGTGTCGTCTGCATTTCATGTTAGGTGAAGGGTTAAAGTTTAAATCTCAGAAATGCCCATTATTGGAACTTGCATTCAATATTTACACTTTAGATTTTCAGTATTCTGAATAGAATAAACTTGTTTTAGCTGTTCAGCTGAACCTGTTAGTTTAAAACACATCTTATTTGCTTACCGGCTACAAAAATGGGTTGTTGAATACGTGGTAAACATTAATAATGTTCAATGTCAAATACACAGTAGCGCTCAAGCATCGTATGATAAACAGTACAATTTAAACTAAATAAGAAACGCAAAATCTCCCAACTATGACATTTAAACACAGATCTATGAACAGCACCCACCCCACGGTTTCTACGCCACTGCTATGAACGCAACGTAAATATGGAATTTAATTCAATGCTCCCATCAAAATATACACGATATTTTACCATTACTACACTGTACTCCGCTTTGCATATTTAGGGATCGTTGAAACTGGGCACAGTCCTTCCTGTGAACCGAGGGTATTCTTAGCGAGCGTATCTTCTCACCCGTAGACTATATTGATGGCATATTCATGGTGTTGGTAACGGGTGCATTTACCGGAGTGCTCGGCGGAATTTCTTTGATGCCAACTTTCCACTTCATACAATACTGGTTTCGATACGTTCTAATGTCACAGCGTTCAAATATTCCCTCACCATGTACCCCACTGAGATTAAAAAGCGAACCGTGCATTTAGATCTGATCTCGACGTTATCGCGATCTGATCTAATTTTGTGTGCAATTTTTAGCCAACAGCACTGTAAAATCTTACTTATCGAGAGAGAAACACGAGAAAAGATTGTTCCAAACTGCTATTTTCATTTTTTTATTCTTGATTCATTCTAAATGTTACAATATTTTATTTATTACAAATCGATTTATCGTTGTAAATGTATCGCTGTCTGTTGGTGCGCCGGAAGCACTTCAGGGCAGGTCAGTCCCCGGGAAAAGGGCGTTTACTCGCAGTTGTAACCTCGCCATGACATGCCGAAGCATGCATGTCTCGAAGACCGAAGGCCCGAGATGGGGGGGTTTGAGCGGAGGAGTCAGCTTTCATCGGGAGAGGGCACTTCCTCCTAAACTCCCCTACCCCCCCCCCCTCCATTGAATTTTGAAAGCTCCCAAAACGGATTTGGGGTGTATTTTAGCTTTTCTTTGAGAATAACTCATTGAAAAAAAATGAGTGACGAACCTGGGAAGGGCATTGTCTGCCCCCTCTCGCCCCTTTGGTCCGAAGGCAGGGAGGACTGTTGTGCCCTCTGCCCCGTGCTTCTGGCGTCCCTGGCTGTCTGGTAGCAATACTATCGCGATCAGAGCGAGGACGTTACTGCTTTTTTGATCAAAGTTCCTTATCGTCACTCGTGCTAATAAAAATGAAATAATGTGTTGTGTTGGTCATTGCTGGAAATATTAAACACTTTTACTCTCAACGCACAGGAAATTAATTCTGTAAGTATGAAGTCCCGAATTAACCCACCCATTGCATTCGTCGATATCACTAGACTCTCATTCAAAATCTCTCGATTATCGCATAATTCTACTGTTTTTCAAGTGTGAAACTATTGCTCTCTGCGTCGTTTACATTCATTTTGTAGACAGAGTTCCGAAAAACTGCTGGACACCTTACCTATCACATAGAATTCAATGTCTGGGCGTGGATATAACGTAGTCATCTGTGAAGTTGAGTCCCTCATCCCCACCCAACGATTCTAAAAAAACACGAGAAATGATAAAGCTCACATGAGACAAAACGATCAAAAATCGACAGTTGCAAAAAGGTCCTATTTCTAAACATTTTAATATTTTGCTTCAAAAATGTACTTTCCCTGGACACGAGCTGGAAAGCATCGTTCCAATGAGTGATCACAGGCGATGTTTTGAAGGCAAAACTAAAGAAAAGAATAATAAAATTTGAATGGTATTTTGTTGTTAACCCTTTGAACCAGAGATACCGCTTTTTCTGGTCCAGGAACAGTATACGTCATACTTTCATAAAGTAGGGTGGCTGCTAAGTTAAAGTGTGGGTTAGAACAATCAATATGTTTAACGGCAGCCCTGGGGATGAACGTTGAAAATATTGATTGGTCTACCCCCAAATAATAAATATGGACTCTTCCATTTGCTTCCATTGAATTTACGTGGGAGATACCACCAGGGTTAATAGTGCTGACACGGGGTAGGCAGTAGTTTATTGGTTAGAGCATTAGACTTTAAAACGAAAGGTTGAGGGTTCGATCCTGATCTGCGCCATCTGCATCAACTGGACCCGTCACTTAACCCTTAACTCGCTGAGTATTTTCAAGTTATTTTTTTATAAAATCTAGTCATGGCTGCTGTGAGGAAGCCATGACTAGATTTGATAAAAAAAATCAACTAAATGTAACTCTAGAAATCATTGGTGAAATTCCATGCCACTTGCAGGGATAAAATTTGATTGAATGTTCCCAAATGTTACATATTTCAGTATCAAGAGAAATCCTGTCCTGGGCAGAAATATCCGCTAGCAGCATTAAGGTGTTAAACGCAATTGCCGCGGTGTACTGCACTTCGACAGTGCACTTGCCTTCAACTCTGCTAAATTTGCTTGTGCCGGCTTGTAAGGTGGAGAGTCTCACAACTGCTGCTCGCCTTTCCTCGGCTGCACTGTTTGGGTACTGTGGCTTCCCCCATATGTAAAACTGTCTATCACTATGCGACCCAGGTTGCTGAAAGTGACACAACCCCAATGAACAACATAGTGTACTGACCGGATACAGTCATTTTAAGTAAGGGGCTATGCTAATGGATTTCCAGTTTCAAATCGAAGATTCGTAAGCTGAACATTTGCGTTCGTTTTATGTGCTTCTGCACTAATTTTGAGGCTTGGTTGCCCTTTGTGAACGCATCTCGGTGCTAAATGACTCGACATACACACCCTACAGTCACACACAAAACTGAGTCATTTTAAATCAGCGAAATCCTCATGGATAAGTGTATCTCCAGTGGTTTGAACTTCGGATCAGAACAGTGTTGCTTTGAAGATGTTGACTTGTTTGGGTCTGAAAATATTTGAGGATGCATTTAGCCTCTGCCTGGTAGCTTATAGGCTGTTTCTTTGTGTTAGGCTGGCTGTTTGGAAATGCTTTCTTAAAACCATGCTCTAGTGCTGAAGCGATTTGGAAACCCGGTAACCAGTTAACCGCGAGTTTTAACGATTTTGTAACCGATTACTCACATATTACTTGAGAATAGAAAAATGTATATGCCAGGATGTTGAGCCGCGATAATATAGTCCAGACGTTGAGGAATATTTTGTTTTTATTTGTGGATTAAGAGACAATGGAAATAAACACAGAATGTAACTTACGCCAAATACACCCAAATAACTTGCTGTTGGGGTCCCAGCAAGTCATTCTGTTGGCATGTTACGAGTGCCGCAAATCCGAGATGGGGGAGAGTTCGAGAAGGGAGATCGTCCTCTTGATGGTGGGTGTCCTGGGAAATGTTTTTGATTTTTGTAAACCTGAAATTGATTCTGAGGCCTCCATCTAACTTGAATGTCGTCATTTTATCCACAAGAAAATGCATTTCCCCAGGTACGTCCACGAGTTTTCCCGTACAATGACCAGGCTACACAAGAACTACAGACTGACAGCTACATTGTATTCAGCCAATATACTTTCTCTTCCAACTGACTATTCCGAGTCGGTAAAGCGGAACGACGAATTCGAAAAACCGGACAATCACAGATTGTAGTCGACATTTCGGAAAAAGTTGTAAGCTGACTGGAAAAGGCGGAGAATTTGATCGAAAATTGTAAAATCTCTTTAGCACTGACCGAAAAAATATGACAAGAGAAGTTTAAATTGATATTATTGAATTTCCAAGTTGTGGAATTTACATCACCAAATTTCCAACTTTTGAAATTTAGGCGATAATTGGTGGAGGGGATCGTGAGATACTCCTACACACACCCCCTAGCAACGGCACTACTTTCACATGGCAGGAAATGACAGAAACACTCAAACATTTGCAACCAAAAATAATACAAGATAAAATCCAGAAACATAAAAGCATAATTATTTAGCTTATTTTTGCAAACAAATTAAAAAACACCAATCCAAAAGAATTCTCTTGGACTGAGCTTTTTTAATTTGTTTGCGAAAATGTTCATTTTTATTCAGTGTGAACAATTATTAGTATGGATGCCACATTCCCTCTCGTGTGTTCATTTGAGGTTACACGATTCCTCAGTGGTGAGTCTGAATGAGTTCGATTCGCTAATCTTTAACAGTCAATATTTACCCAACGTGTAAAGAAAGATAAGTGCTTCTAATTGTCGTGTATGCCGGGTCTTTTTTGGACGGTTAGGCTATTTTGTCAACACAATTTAACTCTGATAGCGGTAATGTATCCCAAAAACGACCTCACCAGAATGCTGAAGATTGTGTTGGCATCACAAGACTGCTCATGTTAGAGAATTATACATTGCTCTACACAGATACGGGCGCATACATACACTCTAAAATCAGTTAGTCTAAAAACCAAGTGGATTGAGTAAATCTGCACTCAATTGGGTTCATATTCTCTCAACCCAGTTGATTTAGGTTGATTTATAACCCAACTGACTTTAGTGTGTTCAAACACAGGGACTAATATCATCACGTTTAATAACATCCCCGAGAAAGTGGCCACGCCAGACTGTTATCACTGCATTGCCAATTTCTGTGGCTAATTTCTCGAGCTAGTGTGACCCACATACCACCAAACTAAATACCACCTGCAATAGATGCTTTCCAATGCAAGAGTATTTGGACATTCCAACTATCGGGCAATAGCACTTTGCCCCAAATAATAAATTTGTATGTGTGTGGAGAGATGGGGGTTGGTGGGGTTGGATGCATTCTAAAATCAGTTATGTTTAAAATTAACCCAAATTAACTGGGTTGTGTGAATATGAACCCAATTGGGATCATATTCACTCAATCCAGTTGATTTGGGTTGATTTTTAACACAACTGATCTTGGAGTTCAGTGAGTTTGTTGTGACGTGTTAACCGCACTAACACCAGGTGGCTACAGGTGAGCCTAAATGACTGCTGTGTCGAAACCAATCTTGTACTATATATCTACTCGCATGGCAACAACTGACAACTGTCAAACATGCAGACGGAAAGCCAAGTGAAAAGTTATCAATTCAAGCTGAGGGAGAGGTATGGGGAACATGTGGACCATGTACCTGATCAAAACGCCCTGATTCCATAATCTTCTCACATTTCACAAAGTTGGAACAAAAAGAAAACCCAGTTCATTCGAGTTCCATGAGTGATGCTAAAAAATACCACTTATTGTAATAAATAAGTTATGTTACGCATATCGTACACATCACGGTGATTCTGTTTAACTCTTTGAAGTATTTGTTTCAGTTTTGAAATATTCACTCAAAACACTGTCTGATAGAAATACACGACTCTATGGAGCCCGAGTATGGAGCCTGTATGGAGCTCGAGAGGTACGGATTACTAATCCGGCCCACGGTTTACTAATCCGTGCGAACGGATTACTAATCCGTGCGAACGGATTCAATGAATATACAATGATTTTTCATACTTGGCACCTCACGGGCACCAGTCATTACATGCAAAAAATAGACCATGTCATCTTTCGGGTTCCGTTTCACCCCCTTTTGGGAGACAAATAACTTATTTTTGCTAAATACCCTCTAAAGGGAAGAGAGGAGGGAAGAGAGGAGGGAGAAGATGGAAGGGAAGAGGAAATGGAGGAATGAGAAGAGGGATGAGCGGAGAAGTGACTCAGATTCGGATAAGGATTAAAGGACAGGAGCAACAACCGCAGCTGCTTTGAGGGGTGACGGTGGTAGTATGCGTTGTGAGGGCTAACCCTAACCATGGGATTATTTTACCAACTACCAAAAGGGATAATTCGGCTGGCGTATGCTACTTCTAGGACAAGGGGGGGGGGGGGGTAGATAACTTATGTCGGTACAAATAATAGATGGTGGCTCCATGGTCCTGTTACAGGGGACTTTTGTGAGATTCTGATCTAGCTAAAAAAATTCCCAATAATTATCGCCGACGTGCGCCCATAACACCTCATATCGCCATTACGATGTCACACGATAGCGGGTTACCAGTACTACCAGTAGATACAGTCACGTGATGAATTTCACCAAATGAGTTCCACCACGGGTAGGACTCCTGCCCATCGGCCTGTACATAATTATCAATGAATCATTTTCAAATTCAGAAAAAGATGACGGATAAATGTTACAAACGGCATACCAACACGTTCCTATCCACCCCAGGATGGAGGTGTCGCATACCAGGTTGTTATTGACCCTCATTCATTAAGGAATTCCTCTAAAGTCATACCCCTTAATTACTGGTGGAATCATAAAATCAATTAACATGTCCCTTGTTGGGCGCATATAATGACTGGTGCCCGTGAAGTGCCAAGGGTGAAAAATCATTGTATATTCATACGTTCGCTCGGATTAGTAAACCGTTCAATTTTTTTGTAATCTGTTCGCACGGATTTGTAATCCGCGAGCACGGATTACAAAACATCTCGGTCTCCATACGATTCCATTTCACATTTACTGCATATTTCTGTTTAATTTTAATTTAATTCAACGGATCTAAAAGGGTTGCCTGATTTAATTATTACAGCTTCTGCCTAAATATTGTTGTTCACAAATCACAATGTTGTATGCTCATCGACTTGGCCCGCAAAGCCGAAGAAAACAACGTTTTTCATCATTATGGAAAATATCATAGTTTTGGAAGAGCGAACAACTGATTATCAAGGATGTTTCAAGTATAGGTTCGTGTTTTTCGTGTAATTGTCCAGTTATGCAGGCGAACGAAACATCGACCTCTTTGTTTTTTAGGCGAGCGATTGGCGAACGAAACGATCGTTCGCCCGATCTGTGCAGGGCTCTATTCTGCAGCACAAAGAAGGTCGTTATAATTTAGTGTTCCTACAATCGTGTCAGGCTATATGTTTTGTTTTATCCCAACTGCAACCTCAAATGAAAATTGAATGCCATGATACGTCAAACCCAAATCTGGACTGTAAGGTTCAATTCTGTCTACCCGGTGTGCATAAATGTTTGCGTGAAGAAAACATTGGTAGTGGACGAGCAGACGATATAATGAGCAAAAAATCTGAAGCGAGGCTCAGTAATAATTTAATCCAACAGCTCTTTCGAGCTGTTGGATTAAATTATTACTCAGCCTCTCAACAAGCCAGGATGGTTTCGTCCATTTCTCCGTTGACTGTATTGACTGAAATGATACCTTCCAGCGCTCTAGTGATGAAAAGGTTAAGTATATTCTCTCTTTGATTTACGCAGCTTAATAAAAAAACACCCAGACACACCCATGAAGATCGCGTTTATTTAGCGAATTTATTCCTAGAGGACTGGAGATAGGGGCCTTCGAAATTGTATTTGGACTGTTGAGCCTCGTTTTTACATTGACGGATGATATTCTTGTCTTTGTTAAGAATATATAGATAAAAGCTTTATAATTTTACAAAACTTTAGGGGTGAATTTCAGTACAATCAGACTACCGGGTGAAATAACAGAACCACCCGAATGTTCTGTTTTCATGGAAAATTAGAGCATTTCAACCCGATCGTCTACTGTTTGGTTGTTGAATGTTTTATTGGGATTTAACGACACTTTCAACAGCCAGGGTCACATTGTGTCGGATCCAGTTGCCTATTGATGATAACCTTATTCATCAGAATAACTTTTGAGTTTTTGAAGAACTAGATTCCAGTTTGTTGTAGTTCATAGCTGAGAATATTTGCATCCTCTCCCCAAATTTTAAGAAAAATGGGAGAAGTTCGGAATCAAATTCTAAGCGAGCTACGGGTTTTTGAATGTTATTGAAGCCACAAATTAACTGTGAAGACCTTAACTCTCCAACTAACTTTAGCAGATGACATTTGTTAAAAACAGAAAAAAAAATTAACTTAAAAATTCCGTTTTTTGCCTCAAAAACATAGCTTATGATGACTCTCTGGAGGAAGCACGAATAAATTTGAAAGAAATAAAATTTGAAGGGAGAGTTTTAGCGAACACCTCTTGCCGAATATGGCCGTATATCTGAAGGGTTAGAAATGCTTAAAATGACTTCGAGAACGTTTCTACAGTTTACTGCTATTCCTGTCGGACACCTTCTTGTAGCATCGGCAGCAGTGTTATAAATTTCACGAGAGCCTCGAATTATACTCACACTGAGGACTTTTCCAGTGACAGACACTCATGGTTATAAATTAACCCGGGTTCTCAGATTTTTTAATCTTTTATCTAACTCGACAAGACACTGTGTCGGAAGAGACTTCTGGAGTCAAGATAGAACAGATGCTTGTCAACCATATATGTTGGACCTTTACCAAGCACGAATAGGGGACCGCATCTAAATTTCTTGAGCAAATAAAAAATATCATTTGTTGCCTTAAAAGCATAGCTCATGTCCCTTCAATGGAACTCGTTCCACTAAGAGGGTCATAGACTTTGTTTTGTAGGTAAATATTGAACAAACTAATTAAATTTTAGCATAAGTCGTTTTAAAAATAGAGCTGACCGGATACTTCGGTTGTGTTAGTTAAGTAATATCAAATTTGGAAACATTTATTTTTTGTTTCTCTTCGACACTTCTTTCGTAGTTGTTGGAGTATATCTAAGAACATGCTTGGAAATCTTAAAACTCAAAGAAACCTTTGAAAAGGGCCATGGAAATTTCTATTTTTAAGTTTCTGAAATTGTTGGGTTACCGTGCAATCGTAGACTTTCTCGACCTGGTGGCACTGAACTGTATCATATGTTTGTTTTTTATCTTTTCAGCCATGACGGAAGCTAGGTATCCACCAGCTCAGGGCGGTGCTCGGTCGAAAAATCCTATTCCTCCAAAGCCCGTGTCATTTGAGAAAGATTACACAAAAGTTAAAAACCGAATACCGTTGGACAGGTTGGCAAACAGGTGAGTTTCCTGTATTTACTTGAACAACCGCGCGTGCGATCATTCGATCAGGAAGAGAACTTTTTTTCACCTGCGCTTGTCGAAAACTGATTACACATGTCGCGGCCATCGTCTTCATAACAGTAACTAAATTATAAATAAATCAACAACTCAGCGAAATAAATTAGACTTTATAATTTTGCCATGATGATATTTTTATATAAGCCTACCATGGGTTCAACCTGCAAAATGAAACAAAGAAACATACTGCGGAAACACTACTATAAAATTCGGCGGTTAACCCTTTACCTAACATGAAAAGCAGACGATACTTGCAAAAAAAATTCTTGAATAACTATTTTTTTTCATTTTTTGTCTCAAAAACATAGGTTATGACCCCTCGTTGGAACGAGCTCGGCGAGCTCGTTCCAACGAGGGGTCATTACCTATGTTTTTAAGACAAAAAATGAAAATATTTTGAAAATTAATTGGCGATTTTTGAGAATAGCGCTGGCCGGTTTTTGCCGTTACGTTAGGTAAAGGGTTAAAGTACAAAAGCAACAATAAACGGGGATTATGTCATGCACAGCCCAATAAAGTAATACCATGGCGTCATGATCTTCATTCAAAAAAAAAATCAATTCATAGACGCTGAATGATGATCAAACTACAGAAACAGAATTTACAGCATCCAGTAAATTCAAGTCTGTGTGAACAGGGTTAAAGTATCAGGAAAAAACTATAAAGAAAGAGAATTTATGGAGGCTTATTTTCAGGAGTAAAATATTTTTAAACAAATTAGAAATGGATTTTCGTTAACAGTATTTACAGATATTCATACAGGAAGCAGAGCATTTTTTATAAGAAACCAGAAAAGGCATATATGTGCACAGCATTTAAAGGGTTCGATCATGGAATCAGAAATTGACATTACTGGCTCTGCCACTTATTTGAATGATGAGATACATGTATAATCTTCAGAACTGCATTAGGTGTTATAAAATGCAATTCCAAATAGTTCTGAAAAATATGCATCTAATGACCTCTGGTGACTGCATTGAGGCGGACCACATTTTGAACCTCCAGCAAGATTCAACCCATTCGGTGCAGGTCCTATGTCTATAGGTCATACCAAGCCTGAAGTATGAGCATAAACCACTTTAGAAATATTGGCTCCACCAACTCTGGATCTGCCATATCTGTAGATGATTACAAATATTCGTATTAGCTAGAAAATATTAAGGTATATGGTACCTCTGGAAAATATATTGCGAGTAAAATAATTCAGTTATGTTGAAATATGGATGTAAGAAGGCCTTAAATGCCCCCAATAGCTTATCTGAAGACTTATTGGCATTGGCAAAATACCGAGGTCCCATCGATGCCCATGTGTGTTTAGAGCAACATTGTGAGAACGGAAATGGTTATTATTCTCGCATTGCATATTAAGATCTTGAGAGGGTAAAAATACTCCCTTTAAATACTCATTTTTAATCCTTTAAAAAATGAGCTCGTTCCAATGAGGGGTCAGAGGTTTTTCAAGCAAAAATGAAAAATAATGAAAATTGAATAGAAATTTCTGTGAATAACGCTGGCCGGTTTCCATCGTTATGTTGGTAAAGGGTTAAGAATGCTTTACTTGGGAAGGTACACTGAAAAGGTGTCACATTCCACATAGAATTAAATGTTGCAGAAAAGAAAGCGAGAAAAAAACATTCTGTAGCCATGAGTTATTTGAAAGGGGTTTGCACTCACACTGAAATATTAAGAGGGTTAAAACATACCATTCAAATATTCCATTTCATTACTTATAATTGTGATAGGTGTTTCGTGAAAGCCAAACATCACTCCATCCCGAAACCTGTCGATCCAGAGTTATGATTGAGAATAAATACATTTTAAAAATGCTTTGAAAAGTGAAGGATTCTTTATTCAACATGATTTTGAGAATGAATTTTTGTTACACGATATTAAATAAATATTCAATGTCATTCTATGAAACAGTTACAGTTTTCTCTCTGACTGCTTTGTTTATGAGAGATTCTCTCCTGTCTTAAATAATGGCTATTGCTTCAGTGAACTCCTTTGCCAGTACAAGTTGAAGCTATGGATATCTTTTAGCCTCTAGAGCCACAAAAGATGCCCCGCACGCCTCAAAATCATAGATGACCGAGTACTATTGGCAGTCTATCAGTATAACAAAAAACATTGAGATAGGATTGATTGTATTCGGGTTATCAAGTTGACAAACAGTTCACAGAAGACAGAAATATTCCAACTACACCATCACTGCATGCCGTCTATGAATGTTATTTATTTATTTGTTGGGGTTTAATGACACTTTCAACAGGCAGGGTCACCTCGTGACAGTTTTACGGGTGGAGGAAACCGGAGTACCCTGAGAGAACCAGCGAGCGACGGTGAGCAACTGTCAGGTTCCCCAACATACTAACTCCACACAAGCAGGGTTAGCATTGGTTGAAGACACGTGCACCATTGACGTGCAGTACACCTTAGTACACAACGCCACGGTGCCCCGACGTGGGCAATGTGTGTGGGGGGGGGGGGGGGGTTGAAGTGTCTTGCCCAAGGACACAACGCGGTTGCCGCAGGTGGGATTCGAACCGAGGCCCTCTCTGCTTGCAGCCTGCACATCTACCTACTGAGCCACCGCGCCCCTCTATGAATGTAATTGGAATACTTTGGAGGCTTATTTTCAGGGATAAAATAATTTTTTAGAAATCAGAAATAGGTTTTCGTTAACAGTATTTAAAGATATTCATTCAGGAATCAGATAATTTTTTTCCAAGAAACCAGAAAAGGTATATATGTGCACAGCATTCAAAGGGTTTGATCAAGGGAATGCATTAGGGGGTCCAAAAAATGTGATTTCCAGCAATTCTGAAAAATGCACCCAATGACTCCTGGTGACCTCAGTGACCTTGACCCACATTTTGAACCTCCATCGAGTTTCGACTCGTTTGGTTTTGGTCCCAGGTACATACGTCATACCATGCTTGAGATATGTTTGGCCACGCCCACTTTTTTAGTGTAAAAATGCATGTACGAACTTCAGGAATGCACTAAGGGGTTCAAAAATGTGATTTCCAGCAAGTCTGAAAAATGCTTTCAATGACCCTTAGGTGACCTCAGTGACGTTGACCAATATTTTGAACCTCCATCGAGTGTCGACTCATTTGGTGTTGGTCTCAGGTCCGAAGGTCATACCACGCCAGATATGGGCATGACCCAATTCAAAACAGCACTACGGACAACCCTTATACCTCAGGAATCCAAGAAACATAGGGTGCCGAGAACTTGTGATTATCGGTCAGTATGCAAAAACTCAACGATATGAAGAAGAAGAAGAAGAAGAAGAAGAAGAAGAAAAAAGATAGAAAAAGAAACCGTACACAAACAATAGTCTGTGTGTTGATAAATATATGCGAACAAGTCAAGAAAGGGAGGAATATTGTAAGATAAATTGGTTATTACCCTTTCGAGGGTTTCCGAAATGGTGTATCGATGTCTCGACCTCGCCTCTGGTCTCGCCGGTCTCGACTTCAATGCACCGTCTCGGAAACCCACATGGTGGTAATAACCTATATTTATGTTAAAACCAGTAAATTAGTTATTCATAATTCCCGAGTCTGTGCTGGCTAAATACGGTGACTCAAAGTCTGTATAGTGACACATTTACAAAGATTCCCCAATATACCTATCATACTATTGTTCGCAATAGAATCAAAGAGATTATGCGTCCATAAAAATGTCAATAGGGGCCCAGATTACTACTGAAACACGGAATTTTCCATTGAACATTTGTTGATGATTTAAATGGAAACTCAAAACTCTCTTGGCAATGTCCAGATCACGGCGCTCCAGGTCAAACCTGATGACCCATTAGCTGGAAGTTTACTAATGTTTCTTGCATTTTCTCCTAAACATTAGTTTTAGTCAGGTGGAGATTTATCGCTTTGAAGTACAATTGTAATTCGCGCTCCCCATTCTCTAGAAAACGTTCGATAATGTCCCCATTTTAAGCTACGGATTTATTTCAAGCGATACAAGAAAACGTTTTGTTCATGCACAAGCGCGCGAGAACATATCCACGAAACACTCTTATTTTGGTCATATATCATGCAATCTCTTCGTATTAGAACATAAACAAGAAACATTCTACGAACAAAGTTGAAAGGAAGGTAAATACTACATCTCTAGGCATTGTGACTGATGATTCACAATAAATTAGTTTAAAATAATTTCAACTTTACTGGACAGGGTTTCAGACTATGGAGGTTAGCATCTTCCTTCGAAAACTCTTGAATGGGCACCTCTACACCCCCCCCCCCCCACCCCACACCCGAAAACAAAGAAAGAAAAACAGAAAAAAGATCAGCTTTTTGGACGAATCGTGTCTGTTGGAAACTCGACTTGGAACAAAAAAACGCCGAGGCGATTTTTGAGAGGAACTACCCCGGCACCATCTCCAAATATTGTCAGTGGTGGTTCTCGAAAATTCTTTTTAAAAAATTTCAAGCTTATTGGACAATGGGAGGGTAGATACACTTTGAGGATTAAGATCTCCATTCGAGAAAAAACTTGGAAAATTACCCAACCATTTCACACAAAATGAACAAAGCAGAATGCTTAAATGTAGGCTACAGACATATCGTGAATTGGGGGGAAATATTCACGAAGATTTCCCATTTAATATAACCGATGGTGGATTATCATAACAAAACTGCTTTTAAAAACTACTTCCATGTTTGGAGGTTGCATAACACAACACGAATTTTGATAACACTGAATACGGTAAATCCCAGTAAAATAACGAATTCCGCATATCAGTGGATCCAGTATATTATACGGTACCATTTCCGTTGTTTTACAAGTCAGTTGAATCTACCCAAGAACTCAGTACCGCATGATGTAAAGGCCCAAATAGGCTGGAAAAAAGAATCGAAATGCGCTGTGAATACCCAAAGACCGTGAGAAAAACAACAGTGGCGAAATGCACCGTAAAGGCCAAAATGGGCTGAGAAAAAAGACATCAGCGAAATGCGCTCTAAAGGCCCAAAGAGGCTGAGAAAAAAGAGAGCAGCGAAATGCGCTGTAAAAACACAAAGAAGCTGTGAAAAAAACATTAGCGAAATGCACTGTAAAAGCCAAAAGTGGCTGAAAAAAGAAAAAAAAAAAAAACAGTATCGAAATGCACTGTTGACAAAAACTTCAAATTTGCCAGATTTTATACTTGCCAGTCCAAAGCCCGTGTAAAAGATGTGGGAAGTTGATAAATTAAAAAAAAAACCGAAGCAAAAATCACTGTAAAAAAACTCTAAATCTGCCAAGTATTACAGTTGTCGGTCTTAAGCCCAGGTAAAAGATGAGGAGTGTTGATAAATTATAAGCTATTTATTTCAAGTCAAGCTGGAAATCTTCAAAATTTTCTTCTTAAAGCCGCGATAAAGTATGGATGGAGTTTTAATAGTTATTCACCCCTAAAAACAACAGGCAAATCTACTTAATTGGCACATTTCAGGGAAAGGTCACTAGATAGCGTTTATTTGGTGTTTTTAGGACCAGAAGTTTACTTGCGGTCTCTTTATTCTTAGTTGCGAAAAGTGAGATCGCAAGTACATGTAGGGTAAGGCGCTGTGCAATAAAAATTAAATTTAAGGGGTTAAAGTTAAAAATATCGGTAACAGACTTAGATATATATTTGGTGTACCCCATATAACCAGATGGCGTTTATTTGAGGACTCTACGCCCTACATTTTGCATGCGATCACTTGCGGTTTCGTTTTGTACCTGCTGTCTCATTTTAGTAAGATCGGTCTCATTTTGTACCTGCGGTTTTATTTTAATACGACCGGTTGTTTAATGTCACCCGTAAAAAAAAATTGGTTCTGACTTTCTGGTCGGATTGGTTTCGATTCATTGTTGCAAAAACACTTTACTAGACGGCATAAAAGCATATATGTATTACGGATTGGTTTGCTTGTATTGTTCAAAAACAATGCACAGAGAAATGAAAATAAAGCAAAAACAAATAAAGGAAAATTACAAATATTCTTTGCAGATTTTTGCAAACATCCATTTTTTCTCCAGTTAAAATTGAATCTTCCTGAGAATTGAAGTCGCCATGAACTGTATCAAAAATCGTTCCAAATATTACGATCGCATGCACGCTGAATAAGTTGAACTCATCTTAATGTACGGAAGCATATTTAGGTCAGGTGAGAAATGTTTTTCCCAGAAGGTGTAACGACTTAGTACGTCATTATAACGAGTTACGTAAGTCGTTATAACGACTTAAGTAATTCGTTATAATGATTTACAAAGTCGTTATGACAACTTACGCATCTCGTTGTAACAACTTACCAGATCGTTATAACGACTCAACAAACTCGTTATAATGACTTAGAAACTCGTTATAACGACTTAGAAACTCGTTATAACGATTTACGTAATTCGTTATAATGTCTTAGTAAATCGCCATAACTAGTTATGAGGTCGTTATACCGACTTAGAAAGTTGTTATAACGACTTGGCAACTCGTTATAACGACTTACTAAAATGTTATATGGACTTAACTCGACTTAGAAAGTCGTTATACTGACTTACGTAACTCATTCTAACGACTTAGAAAGCCGTTATAACGACTTACTAACTCGATACAGCGATTTAGCTGACTCGTTATAACGGCTTAGGTAAGTCCTTATAGCGACTTACCAACTCGTTATAACAACTTAGTTATCTCGTTATAACGACTTACGTAACTCGTTATAACGGCTTACATAAATCGTTTATAAAGACTTACTATCTCGTTATAATGCTATATCTAACTCGTTTTAACATTTTCAGATGCAGCCGACTCGTTATACCGACTTAGAAGTCGTTATAACGACGTTCGTAACTCGTAATATCGAGTTAGAACGTCGTTATAACGACCTAACGTACTCATTATGACGAGTTAGAAGGTCGTTATAACTAGTTAGAAAGTCGTTATAACGACTTACTAAGACGTTATAACGACAGAAAAAAATTCGCACATGTCCTACCAAAATACGCTTCCGTACTATGGAGAGTTAACCTTTTACCTAACATGAAAAAGCAGACGACACTTGCAAACAAAATTCTTGAATGACTATTTTTTTCATTTTTGTCTCAAAACCATAGGTTATGACCTCTCTTTGGAAGAGCTCGTTCCAAAGAGGGGTCATAACCTATGTTTTTGAGATAAAATTGAAAAAAATAATGAAAATTAATTGGCGATTTTATTGAATAGCGCTGGCCGCTTTTGACCGTTACGTTGGGTAAAGGGTTAATTTATTAGAGATGTTTATTGCTCAACTGTACCAGGTGTGGTGGTGGTTCTCAGTATACGATAGTGTGAGTCTGTATTAACTTTAGATGTTTAGAACACACACAGGTAGGTCCATACAAATTACCCTATGAATCTGCAAAAGGCAAAAGATTAACCTTCACCCAACATAAATGCAAAAACAGAACACTGCTTTTCACAATATGCACATCAAATTTTATTATTTTTTCATTGTTTGGAGGTGATGGAGGGCCATTGAGCGTAGCATTTTTAACACTGAAATTACCATTGCCACCCATGGAGGGCACTTGAGCGTACGTGTGTGTTAACAATTTTACGCCCAGTGGTCCTTCATCATTGCTATTGTTCGTCTCAAAACCATTGTTTAAGATCCCTGATTTGAACGAAGCTTTTAAACTCGTTCCAATGAGGGGACATAAGCTATGTTTTTGAGGTAGAAATGAAAATCTTTAGTTATTCAAGCTGTTTAGGTGTCGTCGCAATTCGTGTTAGTTAAAAAAGCTAAAGGGAATTGGTTAGCGAGCATCTGTTCTATCATGACTGAGAAAGTATTTTCCTACCAAAGGTTTGCTTCAAGTATATAATCTGGTCAAAAGGCATCCCGCAACCAAAAAAGAATCCCGCAACCAACTAAATTTCTCATTTTTCGAATATGAACTCAACTTTGTGATAGCATTTCAGAGGGGAAGTTGATCTAATTTTTTCAACACGTTTACGGATTCGATGTTTGATAAACTGGCTGCTGGCTGAATTTCTATGTTGGTCACTACACAGATTAATAATGCATTTGAAAATTTATGGTCACCACTGCTGCGTTCTCACTCTTACCTTTACCTTTCAAGTAGACGAACACAAATCCTCTATCCAATATGGCTTTTCTTTACTACATTTTGTCCCTGACTATAAGTTATTGTGTTCAAATGACGGTAACATGGTCTCAGGTTTGCCTTCGGAATTTATGTTCAACCGGATCGCGTCAATTCATCACAATGACGTATATATTCCAATAAGACCCCCACCGATGACACAATACCAACACCGTGAAATGAACAAGGCAACTTTTAACGATAACAAGTCTAGGAAATAAACCTCTCTTCTATCCCACGACTTCACTGATCAAATAATCAATTAATCGGAGAAAGGTCAAGGCCACTCGAACGTAGGTCAAATCATGAACTGATTTGTAATTTAAATAACATTTAATTTGGAACATCGTATGCTGCGCGTGTGAAAAATTTAGAAAAATGAAGGGGTTTGTAAGTCACTCCTTTGATGAAATAATTGCGATACGGGCAACCCCATTCCAAATATTCGCGTGGTGACGTCAAACGGTAACATATGCAACACTGGAGCCGTAAACATAGAAAAAACTACACTCGTTCTCATTCAATCACAGGGCAAGGATTTTAGTCTTATTGGAACATTACATATTCAGATGTAACGAAATGCCACCATGTTCAAAGGAACTAGTCTGGAAATGAATGGCACCCGACAAAACGGACTTAACCGGCGTGCTCAACACATAACACGTCAACTCCAGAAAATCTGATCCTATTTCAATCGATATCGACTGGCTATCGCCTATCGAGTTTGAGGTGCAGGCTTCAAGCCGAGAGGTCCTTGGTCTGAATCCCACCTGGGACAACCGCGTTGTGTCCTTGGGCAAGACACTTCACCTCCATTGCCACGTGGTGGCACGATGGCGTTATGTACTAAGGCGTATTGCACGTCGATGGTGCACTTGTCTTCAACCACTGCTAACCCTGCTTGTGTGGAGTTAGTATGTTGGGGAGCTGACAGTTGCTCGGTGGTTATCTCCGGATACTCCGGCATCCTCCACCTGTAAAGCTGCCGTGGTCATGAATAACCATTATGCAGAACTATGTGACCTTAAACACCAATGAATAAATAAATAAATAAATAAATAAATAAATAAATAAATCTATCAACTATCAAAACAATAACCCGAACATGTTTTCGTTTCTTGTGAAAACGCAAACAGAAGTGTCCTTCCCGGCGACTTCCTCGTTTCATCGGACTAACTCTAAAAAAGTGAGACTTTGCGACCGACTGACTCTTCCATTTATGATACGTTTGTCGCTATTGCAGAGAAATATCAGACAATTGTACTTTGTCTACTGCCGACGAGACAAGGAATGTTAGGTGTGTATGTAAGCACCTGATCCTTTTCCTTAACGGCGATCATACAGCCAATATTCCCACCGACAGACTGAACGTTAAGTGGAAGGTTTTCGGCAAACAACGTTTCCTGTGGCGCAGTATTATACCCACTAAACTGATTTTCGCTGTAGTCGTTTTCCAAAGCTATTATTTGTTCAGCTCGTAATTTTATTCACAATATTTTCGCTTGTACACGCATGGCACAGTTGCACCCTTGTTTATTTAATTTCGAATTTTACGGTTGGTATCTGAATGATGATCGACTACATTTAAATTCAAAATATTTTTAAAAGGATTGCAAACAACAAACTGAAACTCTTCAAATGGTGAGCCTCCTGTTTTCAACAGGCTATGTAAGGTTAAGAGATAGGGTTTTTGCTCTGTAGGCGATATGCAGTTAAAATGTTATTGAGAATATTCCTCTGACACACCTTTCTGTCCAGTAGACTGTCGTCGGCAACACAGAGTAGAAATAAAAAAAAACAAAAAACGCGTGTATTTCAATTAAACGGACCGATTCTAAATTGACCACAAACAGATACCTTTTCAATTGTATATGGCTGTTAAATTGGAACCATATAATCTCACAAGATTTATTTATTTATTGGGATTTAACGACACTTTCGACAGCCAGGGTCATCTCGTGTTGGACAGTTTTGCGGGTGGTGGAAGCCAGAACACCCGAAGAGAACCACCGAGCAACGGCGAGCAACTGTTAGACTCCCCAACGTACTAACTCCACACAGGCAGGGTTAGCATTGGTTGAAGACAAGTGTACCGTCGATGTGCAGTACACCTTAGTGCCCAGCGCCAACGTGCCCCCTCACGAGCAATCCGGATGAAGTGCTTTGCCCAAGGACACAACGCAGTTACCCATAACGTATCAACACCACATAAGCAAGGTTAGAATTGGTTGAAGACAAGTGCACCATCGACATGCAGTGCGCCCCAGTACACAGCGCCCCCCCCCCCCCCCCCCGCCCACGTGGGCAATCGGGATTAAGCGCCTTGCCCAATGACACAACTCAGTTACCTCGGGTGGGGATCGAACCGTGGACCTTTCGGTTTGAAATCCAGTTTCGTAACCACTGAGCCACCGAGCTCCCTAGACTCACAAAGGTAGTATTTAATCATTTATAAACCCCTTTAATAGGATGTCATAATTTGTATCTCCTTAGACACTACTGCAAACAGCGATATAGACGAATCTATCATATATTTGTAGGGAGGATCAGTGCAATGATTAAATTATCACTGATCCAGTTAGGTATTTATTATGTTGTGTAGCGCAAAAACTTATTCTTACCGAATATCATTGGTTAGTATAAGTTATCTACGCCAACATGTATGATATATGGAGATTTAATATCTGGATGTCGGTTTGTAAACACCGAACCGTAGGCGAGGTGTTTAAATGAGACATCCAGGTATTAAATGTCCATATACCATACATGTTGGCGGAGAAAACGTTTTTGTCCCGTTTGAAACACAATACAAACATAGTGGAAATAAATTTGTGGACACATTTCTCAGCTCCACAATGACTTGGACCAAATTCGTGATAATTATTTTGTTTTTTTTTATCGCAGAAGACAACAGATAGAGTTACATCCCTTGGGTCGTTAAGGAAACGAGTAAACAGTATTTTGTTGACATATCGTCCCCTGAGTTCCTATGTGTTCTATGTGCCTACTGGCACATAGAACGAATTAGTTGCTCTTATTTTATTTTTAGCTCAACTTTGACGTAAGTCAAATTCGAGGTTATACCATGGCCCGTCGTCCGTCTGTCCGGGCCAACTAAACCTGTTTAGGAGCTATTATTTTTAGGAGGTTAGTCGAAATTAGGGTAGTATTAGGGTTAGGAGAGGGGTGGGGTTAGGGGTAGCCCCAGGGCAGTCCGTCCGTCCGTCCGTCCGTCTGTCAACAATTCGATACGGCTCGGGCTAGAGGCCGTATTTATGAACCGATCTTTACGAAACTTCTTGAGTACCTTTGTTATCACCGTGGGACGAGAACGAGTGTTTTGGGGTGCGGTTCGAAATTCAAGATGGCCACCAGCAGGCATTCTGTACCTTAGTTAGTGCAAATCAGTGTTTTGTACAGAACTTCTGTATGAAAGTTCTGATTCGAATAAATGTTTGTCGGAATGTTTAGTAACATGGAATACATCACATATAATACGGATTTTTTTCTCGTGCAGACTTTATGCAAATTAGATGAACTTTGATTTTTTCAGTGCTACTTACACACAGTAAGAACACATGTCAACACGGCTCGGGCTAGGGGCTGTATATATGAACCGATCTTCACAAAACTTCTTGGATACCTTTGTTATCACCTTGGGACGAGAACGGGTGTTTCTGGGTGCGGTCCAAAATTCAAGGTGGCTGCCAGCGGCCATTTTGTACCGAAATTAGGTCCAATCAGTTTTGTGTACACAACTTCTATACGGCTCAGGCTAGAGGCCGTATTTATGAACCGATCTTTACGGAACTTCTTGGGTACCTTTATATCACCTTGGGACGAGAACGAGTGTTTTCGGGAGCAGTCCGAAATTCAAGATGGCTTGATAAACATCTAGCAGAGTGAACCAACTATCGTAAAAGTGAAAAATAATACAAAAACCGGAACACCTTTAAATTTCAGTCGATATTTCTTTTTGGCCATCTTCACCTCCCCCATATTCCGACCCACAGTCAGAGACGACGGAACCAGGGGGCACTGGGGACACAAGCTAGCCTTCGGGTTGGAAGATACTTGAAGTAGATGAAATGGACAGGTCAGTGACCATACCGTGGCATGCTCTTCGAAACGAGAGACTATACTGTCATGGTACATTTAGCGAACACTAGTCTAACTTTTCTCTTACTGGACCGAACCTTAGTAGCCTTTAATATTTATGCCCCTCCACGGTTATTGAGCTTACGCTCACAGCAGCTACACCACTGTTTGTAAGATATGTTTCTTAAAACAAAAATGGGAACGCGTTGGCTTAGTGGTTTCAGCACATGACATCAAACTGAAATCTCCATGATTCGATCCCCACCAGGAGTACCGCGATGTGTCCTTGGACAAGGCACTTAATCCCGATTGCTCACATGGGGGCGCCGTGTGCTAAGGCGAAGAGCATCAGTGGTGCACTTGTCTTCAACCACTGCTGAACCTGTTGTTTGGAGTTAGTATGCTGGGAAGTCTGACAGTTGCTCGCCGCTGCTCGATGGTTCTCTCCGGTTACTCCAGCTTCATCCACCCGTAAAACTGTACGACACGAGGTAACCCTGGCTGTGTCTGAAGTGTCGATAAACACCAATTAAAATAAGAATAATACATTAAGATGATCGGGAACTGGGTAAACTTGAGAAGTTTATATATATACAAAGGGTACCTCTTAAGGGCTCCTTTATCAAACTGGTCTATACACAAGGGTTGGAAGCGTTCTTGTCTACAGCTTTCTTGCGTTATGTACTGTGAGGAAGCATCAGTATATTAAAACATATCAGTGGGTAAACGAACAATATAACATTGCACTTCAAGTGTCAATGTCATGCGATGAACATAAATCAAATACCGAAACGTCCTCTGTCAAATGTGACAGAAGACTTCCCAATGAAGATTGAATACGTTCCCATTTAAGTGGGGATTTGCTACCTTGCAGTTCCTTACATTTAACAAATCTTTCTTGTCCCAAGTTTCAAATCTTATTTAGCTACGCAAAAGATATACATTACCCAATTGTTATATAGATATTAAGCCAATAGCAGTATATAATGCATTCAGTACCCTGATTACACAAAAATCCGCATGTCAATTGAATAAAAATGTTTAACCATGTACAAAATTAACTGGCATATCCGGCCATTTTATTTACAAAAAATCACCGTTCTAGCGTTATTTTTTTCAATTTTCCCTCAAAACATAGCTTATGCCCACGCTTTGGAACGAGCACGACGTGCTCGTTCCATTGAGGGTTTTGAGACAAAAATGAAAATTGTTGGGTTTTTTTCGCCAGTACCGTCTGCTCGTCGCTTTAGATAAAGAGTTAAAGTAATTGAAAAAAACCTAATATTTATTTGATCTTAAGTGTACTTGAACTTCGGCCCTTTTAAACCATTAAATTCTTTGATAGACATGGGTTCCGTAATTAAACCTCAAAGTGTATTGGAAATCCTTTTCGTTGGGTGAAAACGATTCAACCAAATATGGCTACCGTGTACGCACATTGTCGATTAACTCCCATTCAGCCACTCACAAATTTAATGACAAAGGTCAAGAAGCACTTACCGAGCCTCGTTTAAACGACCTCAAAGTGTACTGACTGTGATTGGCTCATCAAATTCTCACTCCAACGTGTAGTTTAACTATATCAGTCTTGAAATACTGAGAATAGTAACCTGAAAAAATATAACGTTTTTGTTTGATGCGAATGTCATCGGTAGGCCTACTCACATAAATGTGCGGGAAAATTGTCGTGTTGTATACTATTGGAGAGTACATGCATGCATTGTATATAAAATGCAACCGTTAAATATGATCCCAAGCTCATATTTTCCGATTGAACATCAAACACGTTTCGGAATTTGACAGCTTTCGATATTAAGCTAAAGTCAAGCTGTTGAAAATAAATTCACAAGAAATGGATCATTTTGTCCTGGTTCCAGCCGTACTGCCCGGGTTTGTACGTGCGAAAAGGTACTAAACTGAATAACCACAACCCTTGCTTCGTATTACCGAAATTGCTCAATAGAATTGCATGCAAATTATTTGAGCTTGTTAATGTCCACAAATGTCGGACGAAAGGAAAGTGCCAAAATGTGTTACCATGTGATCGAAGGCGGTCTAAACGCACCACATGCTTGCTGTTTCTTGAATACAATGTCCCAGAAATCCTAGATTTTATCTCCAGATCTAGACAATTATTATATGACTATGGTATTTTAACCCTAAATACCACTACTGTTTGACGATTTTATCCAGAATGTCAGATCACACCAGGTGAGATTTTCCCGGATCAAAAATCCACATCACACTTCTACGGAAATTGCCGAGAATTTCCGTATGAATAACGTCGGATTATTTATCAGTAAAAAATAGACTTCGAAACTGGGAAAACCATTGCCGTTGTTTACAAAGTTTCGTCTGCTATTTTTATGTTCGGGTTTCAAGGGAATACGTAAATCGAGGTAAGCAAACTTAGTTACTGTTAGTGTGTCAGTCATATAATAAAGCTATCATCATAACAGTGTGTTGATCCGTGCCTAAGTATCACGTCTCGTCGTTGAGGTGACCAGATTGTCGGATCACACTCGCTGCCGGCGGCAGCTCGTGTGATCCGACAATCTAGCCACCTCAACTCGACGTGATACTACGACTCGGATCAACACACTGTTATGATAATATGTATTTATCGGAATGAATACTAAACTACAATGAGAGGGAGAGAAAGCGAGAGGGAGAGAGAGAGAGAGAGAGAGAGAGAGAGAAGGGTGGGGGGGGGGGGGCTCAAACATGTGTTTTATAAAGATTTTAAATTGTTTCCTTTTTCATTTCTCAGTTATAATTTTGTTCTTTGATCGCAGTTCAGATCTCTACGTGTAGCAATCAACAACCATTATAATACTCTCTGTGTGCGTTTCATAACACCCCTCGAAGAGTGACCAGTTTTAATTTTGTTACAGATTCCCCAAGCCTTGCAGAAGAAGATATGCATCATTGGAAGATTTATCGCAAATAGATCGGCAGAGTAGACCATCACCATCATTTGAAACGGTAGCCATATTATCACACTTGATTTTCAATGTTTTTTCTTCACTCCCAAACTAATATTCTTATTGTAAGGTTGATTTTGGCGGCAAATGTTGAAAATGTGTAAAGGGTAGCATGATATTTATCAAATCCCAATATCTACAAATGATTTAACCTTTTGAACCCTGGTGGTATTTCCATGCCAGTTCAATAGCAGCAGTTGGAATAGTCCATATTCATTATTTGGGGTAGTCCAATTAATATTTTTAACGTGCAGCCTTGATGCAGCAAGTTAAAAATATTGATTTATCTACTCCGCATATCCACTTAGCACCCATCCTACTTAATGGAATTATGACGAATCATGTTCCTGGGCCAGAAAACGACTTCTCGGGTTTAAAGGGTTAACAGCACGGTGATTAGTCCATGATTTTTTTCATTCTCTTCCATAACCGTCATTATATACTCTCGCTTCTGTCTTTAGTCTCAAATAACTTTTTTTTATCTAAAACCTTTTGTACGATTCCTCACCAGGGCAAGATCACCAAGCAGCGCAATCTTCTGGTGTATCGTGCGTTCAGTTATGTAAGAAAAATAAAAAAACAGGATATACAGATTAGATTTGGTTACTTGGTTCTGAAAGTTGTTACAGGGAGAGGATTAGAGAGGGTTGTGTTTGCTGTGGTAGTGCAACATTAGTTTAATACACATGTGCCCCGTTGTATGGGGAAAGCTGTTACACTTACCGGAGCAAGCCCCGTTGCTGCCTAAATTTATTTGGATGCGCGATCCCGTTACACTTCTATTCTTTGTTTCGTAAACCAAACACAATTTTCAACGTTCAGTCCTAAGGTTGCGCGTTGAAACTTTTGATTGGTCTTCCCCAAAGTGACGAATATAGATTCTTCCAATTCCTTACACTGTACAGGGGTGGACGATACCATCAGGGCTCCAAGGGTTAAGTACAGAGAAACTGAAGGAATAACTGTACAAAATTACCCCAAATATATCAGAGTACATGTATATGATTTAGTTTAAGGAATTTCAGGCAAGAACGTATCTAAGGTTAACAATTTTCAGGAAAATGTCTCCATGGCCATGCAACTGTCTGCTGGCTGTAGCTACAACTCCAACGGCGCACAGGTACGGCATAGGCCAAGCCCAATTCGACCCTCCATAATTGTATAATTTGTCTCGTCATGTCTCGGCGTCGCCAAGGCGCAAAAGGCAGTGATAATCAGCGGCGTGAATGCTTTCGCCTATTTCTTTTTGGTGGTGGCTGGGAGGTGATCGCTCCTTTGATGGAGGAGTGCTGGGGGAGTGACTCGATTGATATGGTCTAGTACTTGCAGCTGCTGTTATTTCGAGCATTATGGGTTTCTTCAAATACATTTATATTGGATTCCACGAGTTTGCGGATGGAATTGCCCATTGTCTATGTTGGGTTGAGTGAATACGAATCCAATTGGGTTCATATTCACTCAACCCAGTTGATTTGGGTTCATTTTTAACCCAACTAATTTTAGCGTGTACATATGTGTGTTTGTTTGTTCAGTAGTGTGCAATCTATTATCACTTTTTCTGGGCAAATTTCAGATAATAGATCTTGAGCCACGAAACTCGAGGGACCTATTGCGCACTCAACGTATATTATCTGATTGTTCAGCTAAAACGAAATGAGATCCACACTACCTTCATTCTATATGACAGACCTTGACCTGAGGCGCTGTCAGTATCACATTTCGGGTCGAATCGAATCAGGCAGAGGATTCCGAATTGAATAGAATCTCGAATCGAATCCCAATGCTCTACAGCCGTAAATATTGTCATCCACCGCTCGTATATTACATGCAACGTCGACTCATCCCTTTGGCTAAATCAATAAACAAAATGCGGAATATTCCAGAACGGAACAATAGTCTTTCGGAGAAGAACGTCATTGAACTCTTCTTCTGTCATAAGGTCTTCTGTGCAGGTGGCGAAGGTTCGAAGCTGCGCGACTTTTATCGAATCTTCCACGTATCTGTTTACTAAACACTCACGGCCAGATTCATAAATGATGCTTAAACTATGATTAGCCAAATCGCCGATAATATCCGAATATAATACTGTCAGCTCCCCAACATCGTAACTCCGCACTGCAGCACAGGCAGGGTTAGATTGGTTGAAGACATGCGCACCATCGATGTACAGTACGCCTTAGTACACGGCGTCATCGTGCCCCCATGCGGACCATCAGGGTTAAGTGCCTTTCCCAAGGACACAACGCGGGAGTCCAAATTGATCGCTCAGACGGTCACCCATCCAATGATTAACCGGGCTCGACATTGCTTAACTTCGGTGATCTGACGAGAACCGGTTACCGCAATGCCACCGCGCCCCCGACATTTCGCTGTATTTGGTTAACAGGAAGAAACTTTTCTGATAATTCTCCTTGACGTTGGTTTTCTTTTTTCGTAGCAGACTTCATCAAGCCTTCTTTACGTCACTATTATAGTTCGGCGACAGTAGAATTATTTTTTCGTAAATATACAATTGTAAGGACTGTAATGTATGTTGATGTAAATATATTTTTGTTTTCAATATAATTTTCCACTTTTATGTTTTGTTCATCGTCATCAACCAAATAATAGTAGTTCGAATCGGTGGCGTATTAATCCCTTGCTGAAACATGCGTCACATTGTACAGATTCTGATCTCAACAGCTCTACTATGGACTGTATCTCGCATTTATCACATTGTCAGTTGAATATTTTCCTATGAATGTGTCGTGAGTTGTACATTCCATCGCCTGCCAGATTAAAAAAACAGCAGTGAAATGTCTGAAGATTTCAGATCGTGAGAAATCAAATCATTTCCCAACTTTGCCCCAAAACCCACGTGATCACAACAAACGTGTCGCCCGAACAGATCAATTTTTCCCTTAGCGTTCTCACCACCTTCGCGATGAAGTGATAAATATGCTTTCTCCGAGTATGGAGTGTGAAGTCTTTTATTTACAACTCAGACATTCGAATTACCGATCTATTCCTTGTTAATCCTGACGGTTACTTATGCGGCTTGCAATTTCTTTGTCACCAAAAGCAAAAAAAAAAAAAAAAAAAAAAATAAAATAAAAGACAATTTCCAAAAAGTGGATAAATTAGGGTCTTGTATACTTTTGTCATTCTTTTAGTATATAAAATGTCGTGTTTCACCGCTTTAATTCGTATTTATGGCATTGTGAAAATTTTCAAAACATGCCCAAAGTTACGTTGGACGACCCCTTAAATACCGTCCGCTGACTTTATCGAGCGCGTAGTCCGTGCTTCACGTGATTAACAAAACGGCTTGTGTTGATTGTCCATGAATATCGTTTCCACTCGATGTAAATCGTTGATCACTAAGGCGCGTTCAACGCGTGATAATCGCTGATTAGACAAAGTCGCGGCTAACTTTAAGAACCTTTTATAAATCATTGTTTTTCACACATTCGTTATCTTTGAGAACGCCATAACACCAGTGCGACAAAAGTTCCACCCCACTGAGGCACCGGATTGCGCAACTTCAAAATCAGGCTCAATGGGCGAAGGTGTGAATATGTTGAAAGTGGGGGACACTTATATATCGGGTCAAATCAAAATCACCAACGAAGGCCAGAAAGACGCCATTCACAGAATTACAACTGAACCAACACAGTTGGGGATAGAATGTACTTGCCATTGAGAGTCGTGAAACCGTTGAATGACCAATAACAAAATTGGCAGATTATACATGCGAGAAGACCAAAAACAACAACTCCAACTGATCGCCCTGTGGAGCTGTGGGCCTGGTGTCGGCTGCTTCCTTGGCTCATGTGCTTCTTCCTCTTTTTCGGTTTCTGAACGTTGGATAGAACCATTGTACTGTTAACCCTTTACCCAACGTAATGATCAAATCTGGCCATTCAAATTAAATTATTTTTTCATTTATTGCCTAAAAAACATAGCTTATGACCCCATTGTCGTGAAAATCCACTACTACAAAAATATTTTCATTTAGGTCACGACTACCCTACAGTGCAGCCGCCGCGGACTGGTTCTAAATCAGGCAAAAATAAAATAAAATAAAAATAAAAATGTTAATAATAAAAACACCTGGGCTGAATATAAAAATAATAATAATGATTATTATTATTATTCGGTAATCTACAGCAACCATACCATCGTGTAGAAGGAAGCAGAGAAAGTGAAGAAGTATGTTGATCTGCAAATTGAGTGTAGTTGGATATCGAATTTAAAACAAGGGCCATCCCAATGGTCATCGGCGCCACAGATGCCATCACAAAGAAATTTAGAAATTGGCTTGATAATGTATCCACTTCCATCAGACTACATCACGTTAAGAAAACTAGCAATTTTGGGCACAGCTAATAGCCTCAGAAAGGTCACCATCATTAAACTGTGAATTGAAAGGAACGCAGTAACATTCCACGTGGTATCGAGTGGTGACTGTTCTTTTCTTGCTCAACAGACTTCTATATCTTTTCTTACTTCCAAGAAAATAATCTCCTCAATCAATATCAGTCTGGTTTCATTCCTGGCCATAGCACAACGTATCATCTAATAGAACTTTATCATTCTCTGTGCGATTCTCTGGATAACAGACTTCAGACCTGTTCGATATTTTGCGATATTTCGAAAGCATTTGAAAGAGTTTGGCATCAGGGACTGATCTTTAAACTTAAAGAATATGGGGTGGTCGAAAAAACAATCTTGTAGATTGAAAACTACCTACAAGGTCGTCAACAAAGAGTGTTGATTAACAATGCTTTCTCCCAGTACAAAACAGTAATAGCGGGTGTCCCACAAGGATCAGTGTTGGGCCCATTTCTCTTTTTAGTCTACATCAATGACCTGGTCAATGTCCTCGATTCATTAGCGCGGATGTATGCTGATGATACATGCCTGACCTCCTGTAGAAATGAAATAGAAACTCTGGTAAATACTATGAACCACGACATGGAGAAAATAAATTTATGGGACAAACAATGGCTAGACTCATTTAACCCCTATAAAACGAAGGTAATATTCTTCTCGTACACACCAAATCCCGACTTTCCATATGTTACTTTTAATAATACTAGTATTCGCCCATGTAACTCTCACAAACATTTAGGAATATTTATCCAAAGCAATTTAAAATGGGATGTTCAAATTAACAAAATTTGTAAAAAAGTTGCACCCAGATTATCACAGTTGAGGAAACTTAAATTAAAACTTTCTCGTAAAACCTTGGAAAAGTTGTACCTATCATACATATTACCTCTTATGGGCCATGGGGATGTTGTTTGGGACTGTGCGCCTAATTACCTTCTCAAACGACTCGATAGATTACACGTGGAAGCAGGACGCATTGTCACAGGTCTGACAAGATCAACCTCTACAGAGAATATTCTTTTGGAGTTACCCTGGTGTAGTCTAGCACAGCGTCGTGAAATACACAAACACTGCACAATGTATAAAATAGTAAATCAAAAAGTCCCTGATTATTTAGTTAACTTATTACCTCCACGTGTTGGGGACCGAGGAACCTACAGCCTACGCAACGCAGATCATTTCAGCATGTATCAATCTCGAACCGAACATTTTAAAAGATCCTTCTTGCCATCCATGGTAGTGGCTCGGAACAATTTACCTAAATATGTGTCATCAGCTGAAACTGTAAATGAGTTTAAAACTAAAATTAAGCTATTAAAATTAAATCCTGTCGTGAAACCTCCGCTCTATTTCTCCTCCGGAACAAGGAAACTGAACATTCTACATTGTAGGTTAAGGAATAGTTGTAGCGAACTGAACGGTGATAAATATGCAAATTATATATCTGGTACGTCCAGGTGTAGTTGTGGACACGTACTTGAAAACAGTTTTCATTACTTCATCGAATGTCCTCGCTATGTAGTCCAGCGTGAAATCCTCTTTAGACGACTTTCTCAATTTAGCATCAACTCCACAGACGATGTTCTTTTCAGAAAACCTACTTTATCACAAAATGAAAAACAATCTGATTTTAGTACAGTCCTTTATTTTAGGTAGCAATCGTTTTAGTTAACTCCCATCCATACCCCTGTTTGGTCTTCCTTCTCTCCAACATCAAGTTAAGGCTCGGTGATGATTTGCGATGGCCGCATCCGTACGATGACACAACACTCAACTATCCGCTGCTTTCTTTTGCTTTATACCATCTTATCCCATACCTGCATGTCGTGTCTTTCAATTCTCTCCAGCTACTATGAATTGGTTTGAAGCATGTTTATTGTATTGTAGATATAAAATGGGTTTTTTTTGTTTTTTTTTTTTTTGTTTGGTTTGTTCTCGTATATTTTTGTTAGATGCCATTGAATGTTTTAGGGGAGGAACTTATATAAGTTTAATAACTTGTGTTCCAATCCTTTTGTCAGTTTTCAATCTAATGGCAATAAAATATGTTTAAGCTAACAGACTACTCAATATGAACTATCCTCGAAAGAGTGAATATAAGTTGAAAACAGATAATAATAATAATAATAATAATAATAATAATAATAATAATAATAATAATACCCGTTCCAAAAAGAATTCCAGATTTGCATTAATTTTAATCTGCGTAGTTCACATTGTCTGAGTCCTCTCATACAAATAATTTCCACACTTCTCTCACAAGTGAATAGGTAACTGGAAATAAATCGATTACATATTTCAACTCAAATCTACATTGCTCACTCGGCTAAATTTAGGAGAGCAGCTGTCTGCTTTTCTGACACTTTCCGGTAATTTGTAAGCTCTCTTCTCACCGGTCAAATTCTATTCGAAATTCGACTATGGGCTGTTATGGGCTGTTTGTTTAACAACTTTTTATGGAAATTTGTGCGCAGATGACTGTTGAAGTAATTGTAGTTGCTTTACTTACAAAGATATGTAGGTATGCTTCCCTGTCCCCGTTATAGATACTCCGATTAATAAGGATTTAATTCCCATTGAAAACATCAAAATGTTAACATAATTTGTGGAACTATCTTGCGCAAGCATAAAACTACGGCTGTGGTGAGTGTCTGATTTCTGATTATAATATCATCCAAATGTGGAAAACACACCTCGATTAAGCAACATTTCTTGATTTAATTCACAGAAAATGAGTCTTTACGAAATTGTCCAGAATCAATCATCCGCAATATAAAAGTTTGTCGGAAAAGCGAATCGTAGATTCGCTTTTCCAACCAACTGAAATATTCCTGACGAGTGAATCTAATAAAGGCGATGACCTATTTGAGGGTTATATTGTTTCCAGGCCATAATAGCGTCGAACTTCTTAAATAATTAGGCTGGTGGTTTGATACCTTAGGCATTTTGCTAAATGTCAGGAGGAGGCAATACATTCAGTGAGTGGATAGTGGATGGTCTGTAAAAGACTTTACATATTATTTATGCCTCTGCGAATCTCAAATTTCGAGTCGAATAAACTCTCGAGTCGAACCAGGAAGCGAATTTCGAATCGAATTGCATCGACTTTCAAGTTGTAGATATTGCTTCTTTTACACGTGGAATATAGAGAATATTGTTAGTATCCACGCCAGTGTTATATTTAACGTCGACTTGTCAATTTGGGCAATCCAGTAAAAAGGCAGACTATTCCAGAAACGGAATCAAAGTAGGTGCGTAAGCGAGTCCTGATGATAGAAGAAGACTTCCAGAGGAGACTGTCTGAGAACATTTTGACGATTTCATGATATCCGAATCAGCCCAACTCGAATCGAATCACGGGCACGATTTCGATCAAATTTTGAAGCTTCGCAGGGTTCCTAATATTATGACGAGAGCTGCATGCGCAATCAAAATGTAAAACACTCGACACCACAACTACACGTAATGACAACGACAGCACTCTTTATATATCACACGTAAATTATCTGTAACTGAAAAACTCATGGTCATTCTTGTGTCTTCTACAGCCAATAAGAAGACGAGACGTCAATGGAGAGACAGTCCATCGTCCAGATTTTCATCGCAGAAACGAAGAGTAAGTTCTTTTTTTAATTTTTGATAACATGTGCTCATTATATCAGCCAAGGTGGACCAGAGTGGAGTGGATGCCGCCGGGGGTTTAACACACCGGCATCCAATCCTCTTCGGTCCTCCTTTTTGAACGGCTTTTTCTCCCACACATTCATCGTTTGAAACTAGAGGGTTAAGGCCTACTTTTCCAAATCAGCTGTCTTGTTCAGTAGAAACTTGATTACCAAGAACTGAATTTCCTAAACATCCTAATATCAGGATGGGATTGTTAGAGGTCATAACTAGAGATCTTTGGAAAACCCCTATGGAGAGCCTTTAAAGAATCGATGCCAAGAACTTATACCATCCATGGAGAAAATGCCGTATAACATATGTACCTCGATTACCTTCGAATTTGTTGACCTGTGCTTCTGATTCAAAAGGTGTTCAAGTGGAAAGTAATGAAATGGCATTGTCGAGCTTAGTATCCCAATTTACAGCTCACCTTACGGGTGTCGACGTTTTATGCGACATACAATACAGCCGTCGTTGACTCTTCGTATTCCACGCGTGGACAATCATGTCCACGCATGCGTTTACCAGATAATAAAGAATCATCATCAGCACAATTTTAGTTAATGCTTCCTTAATTAATTTTTTGATGATTATCCCAATAACTAGTGTTTGGAATCTAATATTATTGCGTCCGTGTGTATATTGCTCACCCGTGGTCCACGCCAGCCGTACTGTAGGCACAAAACCTTATGGTCATATACAACGTAAATTTGGCAAATCATTTTCAAATATGCTGGCTTCTTCTTTTGTTTATTGGAAACATATCGACACTTTTACCAGCCAGAGTCACATCGTGTCAAAAAATTTGTCTGTATGATCAGAAATGAGTAATCCTGTACATCTTCTAATTTCTACTGATTGTAACTAGGTCCGAAGCTTGAAGCCCTCATGATCATGTTTATCGATATTGCTTTTATTTGCCAGGAAAATTGCTGGTATCCCGAATGCCCACATTTTTCCTAGATGCCGCGAATTTGAAAAAAATGACCATTTAACGAAGCCGCGCTTTTCATTGTGTATAAGCACTCTTATGTTTCATATGATTCTTTTGTAACCGGATTGTCAGTAACATAACGTTTATATCATGGCTACCTATTCTACTATATATGAGAAGCCAATGCCATAAATTTTATCTTTATACCCCGACTGTGGTGAACACGCCAGCAAAGGGATTTCAGTAGTTAAAATTTACACCCACAGTGGAACTACATCCAAGTTGACCTTTGGTGACGTCGACCTGAATGCGAATTTGTCTAAATTTATCACACGTCGCCTCGCAAAGAGTGAAATGAAAGTGGCAATTATTTATTACGTTTTTAAATGGGTTTATCTCATAAGATGCCAAAAATTAACAAACATTCATTGTCTCATGTTAATAAAGCGTCCATAACTCGAAAAAGTATGTTATTATGTTATTATTATTCCATTTCGTCTCGGCGATAAAATTGACAGCGGAAGTACCGTTGCTTCATTAATTAAAATTTTTCTGATGATTTTTATTACCTGGTAAATGTATGCATGGACATCACTGCCCACGCGTGGATTACGTCCAGTCCACGGCGACTGTACTATATGAAAATGTGTAAACAATTTACCTAATAAGGCAAGAAGACGACACTTGCAAAATACTTCTTGAGTAACTGACAACTGTCGTTGTTTGCGTGAAAACATACATTGTGGCCCCCTTACAGGAACGAGATCGTCAAACTCATCCCAATGAGGTGTCACAAGCTATGCCGTGGAGGCCAAACTTGAACAAAATAAAACTTGACTGGCAACTTTTGTGAAAAATGCTGGGAGGATAATACAGTTACAGTGGCGGCGCCATGGGGATGGGGGTATGGGGGGGGGGGGTACTTACCCCTCCACTTTTTTCGCCAAGCGTAGTAAAAAAATACTATCATTTTAATTTTTGTAGTGTAATGGTGGGTATGCTTAATTCCATATTCCCAAGTGCACTAAATCAGAGAAGTTTTTAAATTATGTTTGTGTGCCCCCCACCCCTCCACACACACACACATTAGTTGCAAACAACAAACAAGAGTCGAAGTCCCAAATTGCAACAAGGCGTGCCGCGTTCAAACGGTCTGAAACATACCGCTTAAGAGTATTCGATGAATGCTAGAATCGAGAGCGTGCAACGCATACGTTTGGAATACAGCCTACTTTCATGTTCGATCTGAGTGTCGTTTGGTGCTTTGTGCTCGCACTTTACAACAGCGTTCTTCCGATAAAATGTCACCATGTACGACGTTTTCTATAACTGAAAGACCGAGCCAGTAAGTTTCAAAAGGAAAAAACTGTTTTAATTCAATTGTCTGAGAATGCTCCAGAGAACACCATTTACAACGTAAGTTTTAAAAATTTTCTCAACTTCGGGAGGGGTGTCCCCTCCCGAAGTTGAGAAAATTTTTAAAACTTACGCGCGGCGGGCAATACCTAACTGTACCCCCTCACTTCTGTAACTCTGGCACCGCCAGTGTACAGTTACGTTAAAGCAATAGCAATGTTTCAACTGAAGCATCTCTTGGTTCAAGCCGGAGACCCATCATATTAATCTTTCCGTGTACACGTTTTGCATTTTAATTCCATATTTCGGGAATTGTTGGCTTGGTGGAAACTCTTAGCCGCGTTTTAACACCCAGCACATTGAAGTCAAAATATCAAATTCTCAACTTGCAAACCTTTCCAATAATTCGACTAGGAACTCAGCCACTTCATTCTTGTTGGTCGGAGCTCATCGAGCTCTGCCCAAGACCGAACAGGTTAACTTCCTAGTTGCATTATAGGAAAAAAATTCTTTTTGAAATTTCGGTATTTTGTCACCAGTGTGCAGACGGTTTAATAAAAATCCACACTTTCTCACACTATAAGAATGATTAAAGTGCTGTTTTGATTTCAACAAATCTCTAAGGCAAGTGCCGAGGAGCTCTCCTGAAAATTAATTCAGAAGAAAACAAGATATGCGACCACTAGCCTCCTTCAGAAACCTGAGGCCTGATGTGAGCATTTTTGGTCAATACAGAGAGCAAGGGCTTACTCATTAAACTTGGATATCGACGCGATAAGTTATTGTAACCCATTTGATTTCTAGCTGTTTTTGTTCAAGCGAACCTACTTTTCAGCCGAAAGAACTGATTTTGTTAAGGGTGCTGTCACTGTCAGGTAATGTTCTCCCCACGAAATGTCATTGAAGCCACGAACATCTAAGATGGCTGCCTCTTAGCTCATATTAGTAGTTTTCTACCCCAGTGAATGTGAAAAAATAGACTTTCTTTCAGTTCATATTTCGCTTAAGGACACGCTATTTTATTGCGTCTTCTTAAAAGACTGGTGTAATATAAATTATATTTTATATTTTATTGATATACATAAATAAAGTTATGACTGGCCCACTCAATATATTCTTTCCCTTGTATATAGCAGATGGAGTGTCTCATTTTGAACTTGAGGGGCTCACATGGAGAAACAACCCTCGAAATTAGGAAGCATTTGCTAGTACATATACACCTTGAACTTAATAAAGCACCCTCTGTTTTTTTCGCAGTGGTGTTAATAGAAACTGTCATTACTTTCACGCTATCGCCAAGCTCGTTCCAATGAGGGGTCAAATGATATGGTTTTGTTGAAAGTTTTAGAAACCTTTGAAAAATTTAAACTTAAAATAACAAGTTCTGTTTTCCAAATGCGTTGGGTAAAGGCTTAATCAGAAGCAAATTGTTCGTTTAGAAGAATTTGTCGTGTTACACTTCGATGGAGAGTGCTTGAAGACGCTCTGCGCTAAACTATAAGAAATTAAATCAAAAACAACAAATTGTAACTTTTTAAAACAACATTGTACGCTACCAGTTCAACATGGTGCGTTAGTTCATCATTATTTTCCATCTCCGCAACAGTTCTCTCAGTACTTCAGTAATTAATAAGACTCTCTCCGATCTCTCCGGGGGGAGGGATCGCGGTGGCACTTACAAATCGTTATTCTCGGTTGATGGAATGTAGTTTTGTTTTCCAATACAATTTAATTATTGCAAATTATCTTTGGCATTTGGTCAATAAATTTTTGAATAAATTCAAAGTTGCATCAAGTATAATGAAGCAAAAGCGTCTGCCACCAAATTTAGACAAAAACACTCTAGAAGACATTGTATGTTCTTTTATTTCAGAAATTCTGCTCCCGTCCAAGAACAACGTCAACGCCCCGATGTTCCTAAAATCGATTTTACAATAAAAACACTTGCTCGTGATGAACCGAAAAAGAATGAGCCCAGTATGGTAAGTGGAAACTGATGTCAATAATCAGGGACACATGTTATAATGACAAACACGTTTCTGACAATGAAAGTCTTTACTGGCAAAATTCTGCTTTGTTGCAGGTGGGTTAGATCTATCAAACAATTTAGCACACAAAACCATATCGTCCGTTGAACCTTTTTAATTATGTATGATAAAGGAGAATGCAAATCAAAACTTCGCCGTCCGCTGGAAGACAACACAATTTATTTATTTATTGGGGTTTAACGACACTTTAGACATGTAGGGTCGCCTCGTGTCGGACAGTTTTATAGGTGGGGGAATCCAGAGTACCTGGAGAGAACCACCGAGCACCAGTTAGCAACTGTCAGAGTACCCAACGTACTAATCCGCGCAAGCAAAATTAGCATTGGTTGAAAACAAGTGCACCATCGACGTGCAGTACGCCTTAGTACACAGCGCCACCGTGACCCCACGTGTGCAGTCGGGATGAAGTGCTCTGGCCAAGGACACAAGGCAGTTACTCCTCACGGAGATCGAACAGTGGACCTTTCGGTTTGAAGTTCGATGTCGTAACCACTGTGCAACTGTGCTCCCTAGACAACATAACAAGTACCTGGACAGGAGAATTGGTGCCTTGCGAAGGTGAGAATTCGATTCGAGTCACCTTGATTCGAAATTTTTCGAATCATTGAGATATTCTAAGACTCCTAGTACGTGCTTCCCCTCTTGATCTCTTCTATCATCAGGTCTCCCACAAGGGAGACCTGATGATAGAAGAGTTCAAGGAATTTCCATTTCTGAAACTACTTTGATTCCATATCTTGAATATTCGGCTGTTTGGGTTTGTTTGCAAAACAGACGAGTTGCCGTTTTATGGAGCTGAGGGGAAAAATTTGGAAAGATGGTGAAAGGGAATGCCAGATGTGTAACTTGGGCATGGGACACTTTCTTCTAGAATGCCCAAAGTAAACTCAATGCCCAAAGTATCAGTCTAAAAGAATGAGATTCACTGGGAGTATAATGGGGAAGTGGGATGGGAGAATGAAGGACATGTGGTTAGGGGGGGGGGGGGGGACTCAAAGGAGAGGGTTAATATGCTAATCGGAGAGATTGAGAAGAATGGGGCAAGGGATGTCATCAAGCAGTTTGTCTCCGAGTGTTGGGAGGAGAGGAGAAGCGTGGAAATAGGGAGACAGTTGGGAGTGCAGGGGTAAGCATGGCCTTCTCGTCCGAGAACCGCGACAAATCAGCGGCTGGCCAAAGTGTTATTATTATTATACAGTGGAAACTGACATTACTTACAGTTGAAAGAAGATGCAATATCTA
This sequence comes from Pictodentalium vernedei, assembly GCA_031216915.1. NCBI lineage: Eukaryota > Metazoa > Mollusca > Scaphopoda > Dentaliida > Dentaliidae > Pictodentalium > Pictodentalium vernedei. The sequence continues at coordinate 176,643,326 of CM062295.1, read as the reverse complement.
AAACTTGAAGGATGGCGAGATTCAATTCGAGAATCCATTTGATTAGAAATCCTCTGTCTGATTCGATTCGATCCTACATTTGAGCTTCGCAGGGCCCCAAGGGGACTGAACGGTAGACCAGATGGTAGAATCATAGTTCAAGGAGGTTCCGTTTCCGAGACTACTTTGATTCCATTTCTGGAATATTCCGCTGTTTTTAGTGGTGTGTACAAACAGACAAATTGTCGTTGTATACAGTGGAAACTGGCATTATTTACGGTTGAAATAAGCCGCAGTATCTACAACTGGAAAGGTGGGGAGATTCGAGATTTGATTCTATTCGAAATGCTCTGCCTGATTCGATTCGGCATTCGATTTCATCCGACATTTAAGATTCGCAAGGGGAATTTAGCAATGACTTACTCCTGGAGCCCTAATGGGCTGTGGAATTAAATTGTTACTGCACCTCCCCACAATGCAAAGTAAATTCGTTCATTTCACTGTATGCAGTGGAACATAAGACTCAATGACGCAGGAAGCATTTAGAACTTAGGGGATGGAGCATGGTCATACAAGGGAAACAAACTGATATATATCCGTGGTGGTCTATGTACCTTACTGGCATGGAAGGAACACAATATGCAATGGTATGTTTGAGACTCATTCTCCATGAGAATGAGCAAAATGCACATTGTTTTAGCTCCGCATTAAAAAATGTTCCTCACCAGGCCGAAACATTACAACTTTAAACACTTTTGACAGCTCTCAGGCGATTTGTCCCAGCTGTGGTGTATCCTCGGGATGTTGATCGCGACGACGGCTGGTTACAAATATTTATATAAATCTAAGTAGATTTATTATTCCATTTCAGGATACCCACCAACTTATGGGCAGTAAACAATTCACACATGTTCATCATACTTCATCATTCATCACATCCACTCAAGCATCATCATCTTCATCAAATGAAAAGGTAGTATCATCCTTAATTTTCAGTTCATAAGCTTTGCAAGTTACATCTTCCTTTTTAAATCCACACAATTTATCACAGCTGAGTATACCATTGTCCACTCTGATGTTAAAACTGCCGTGCTGTTAATCAGTAGTTATGTACTTTAATAATTTCTACTAAAGATAGTGTACCACCTGCAATTAATATATCTTCAACTTTTAATTAACAGATGCATTTACTCTGCTATTTTTGTTTTCATTAATCTTCAATCACTCCCGTTATCTCACAAAGTTCCATGATCTCATAAACCTTCATCTCTTTCTCTTTACTGCATAATCGTTTGATATGTATCTACATTCTTCTTGTTTACTTTGTTCTGTTATTTTGCAAACATGAATTGTTTTATTCATGTGCAAATAATTACATTGTTAATATAGTTATACGTTTTGGGTCCAAATACACAATTCCCATTGGTCAGCTGTATGAAAACGTCATGACCAAATGTAATTCATTTTCCAATGAATACATTTGGTCGAACTTTGACCCGCATTTACGGTAGAGCGCAGTTGACAGAATGTAATTTGGGCGGTGTTTGGGCGGGTTTTTTAACTTCTAGCGTCTCTCGCAGTGATCAACGCCGCTGCTGTTTCTTTGGTGACAAATCCCAACTGTGGTATAAAGCCCGTTACTACAATACTCGTTTCCATTTCTAAAGTTGTGAAAATTAAAAATCAGAGTTGTGCGCTTTGTATTTTGTGTGAGGGTGGTTTTTCGCCTCATTCGTTCGTACCTGTTTTATTTCGTCTATCTGCTTTGTTGTTTGGTAAAAAGTAGTTTAAACAATAAAACACCCACAGATAAAGTTTCCACACAGACCAAAGCAAATCTCAGATTATGCGATAAAGGAGAATAAATAAAAGCAAAGTTCAACCTTATGTACTTACGGGGTCACAAAGCTGTCATTTAGAAATATGGTTTGTGTCTCTTATACTTTCTTACGCAATATGAATAGCTGCTTGGGTAAACACATCGCTTCCTGGTTGGTTGAGTAATAATCCAGTCTTTGTTTATTGTACTCCCCTTTTGCAGCAATTTAACCCTTTACCTAATGAAAAGCAGACGAAACTTGCAACCAAACTTTTTAAATAACTATTTTTTTGTATTTTTTTTGTGTCAAAAACATAACTTATGATACCTGATTGTAACGAGCTCAACGAGCTTGTTCCAATGGGGGTCATAAGCTATGTTTTTGACGCTATGTCCGATTTTGGCTGTAACATGGGTGAAGGGTTAACCTGTAATCAGTCGTTGCTGGTTTCGCAAAACTCTACAAATTGCAATATTAGATTAATACCTTCAGTGCAGGGTATGAACGCCAATATTCCGCATTTATTCATAGTAAAACAGTCTTATGGTAAATTTTCGTTTATTGCAGCCGTTTAAAAAATATATATTTCATGTATATATCGTGGATATATGCACCCACACACTGATATATCACGCACAGCATTTTTCACTAACTAATAACTTTTGATATACACGAAGCCCTGAACCTTTAGTGTTTAATCAAACTCTTCGACCCATCGTCGGCGCGTTGACATTTGATGACATTTCAAATTATGGAAAAAATAATTGTTTCAACTAGGGAAAGCTTTTTTGTGTTACATGCAAGTCGCCGCATGTTACAAGTAAAAGTAGACGTTACTGTGCTGTGTAAAATGCATGAATTGTTTTAGAAAATTGTCTTCAATGAACACGAACTTTGCATTGTTCGGTGCAAAGCTCCTGCAATTATGACTGAACAAACCCTGAGTTATGACGTATGTTTCCATCGAATAAGTCCACAATGCCGATTGTGTCCGAAGGCCGACTATGTCCCTAAAAAGCGAGTTGATTGTGCCCGCAGGCTTTCCGCAGGCCGATCACTTGCGCAAATTGTGAGCCGATTGTGCCCCCAGACAGTCTGCAGGCAGATTTGCCCATACAACTTGTGCCGGATTGTCTTCTGCGGACGTATTCGGCTCAAACAGACGTATTCTGCCCTACTCTTCTTCTAAACTAGTAACCCTTTTTCTTTTTCTCATTACAGACTCCTGGAAATTTATCTTCCATTATGGAAAGCAGTCGCAGTGATGACGAATCGTGTCGTAATGATAGTTTGCGCGGTGTTGATCCTGGACCGGAAGACACTCTATCACAGCTCAACGATACATTCACCGCCATCATGAATTTTAGCTCAGAATTAGATACAACCGATGATAAACTGGACACGAGTGATGGTGGTGACGAAAAAAGAGACAGGTACTTAGATACATGTTTTTCCACGCATTACAGGCTTGGCAATTTCAGGAGAGTGATTTTTTAGCTCTCCTTACTGCCCTCCTGAATGAATTAAGGGGAGCGAAAAATTGCCCTCCTAAATATTTTGGTCTGGGATGATTGAGATTACATGTATTATGCTCACATTAAATTTTTGTTTTAAAGCAAAAATGTAATTTAACTTCGAAGTCACATAACATCACGTAATTTCATTTTGAAAGTGGTTTAGTGGTAAAAGGTAATGGCTGCAACCATACACAAACACAGTTGCAATCATTTGAAGCAAAATGGGTCACAGCAATATTTTTTATTCTGTCAGTTTCATGTTCATCAACTGACATCACAGTTTGAGGGGTAATTATTCAAGGAATATTGACACTATAATATACTACCATTGCTACTATCCTGTCACTTGAAGCACTTGCACCAAGATGTGACTGTAGATTCAAGCAGACCTGTTGTCCACGAAAGTCATACGCCTACCACTACCACCTTCAACCCCCCTTGGGGGGTTGAAGGTGGTAGTGGTAGGCGTATGACTTTCTTGGACAACACGTCTTGGTACACACACAGGTCTTGTCAAGTGTGTGTTCGGTTGTTGAGTGAGACATCTAGATGTCTAAAAGATTTCGCTTTACCTTAGTAAAGTTAATAAAATCACTGATGTAGTCCGTTGGTTTCAGTTTCAATGAGTTCGTTGAACTGGATACTTAAAAAGCTGTGTAAAGCTAATTGCTCTCCTAAGCTGATTGAGGATAGCGATTTTTTGCCCTCCTGCATTTTTACAGAATGCCAGGCCTGGCATTATGCGAAACGACACTTGTAGAATTTGCTTTCAAATAACTGGTACACTTGGGGCATGCTAAGTTTTAGTTCATTGATCGGTTAGGTGACAACAATCTATTGTGTATAGTGGTATCAATCGGAACTTTACTGCGGGATCACTATAGATGACGACGCGACTGTACTGATCTAGTAACTCCCCCCGAAGGACTCTTGAAAACGGTTCAGTAATGGCGATTGCCCTTTGCACATTATGGACAAAAAAGTGATAAATTCTAATTGTACGAAGCATCGAAATTCGATTCAATTCGAAATCGTCCCGATTCTCTTCGATTCAGTCGCACCGATTCGGAAATTTACAATTCGTCGAGATGTATTCAAAATCTTACCAAGTGTCTTCTCTTAAACTCTTCTTCTATCATCAGGTCTCCTGGACAGGAGATCTGATGACTGAAGAAGAGTTCAAGGAGGTTCGGTTCCGCTTCCGGCACTACTTGGATACCGTTCTGAAATATTCCATTTTTGATAGATTTGCCAAAGCAGACGGGGCTCCGTTGCATGCGATACTTGAGTAGAGACTGACAATATTTATGGTTGTAAGAATGTGCAGTATCTTGATATTCTCAGGGCTCTAATATTATGCACCCCTGTATTTCGGTAATGTTTCCTATAACGTAGACTGGTCATCTTTAGTGTAAGCGCCGCTACAATTCTCTCGAGAAAAAAAACTTTGTAAAATAATAGTCTCCCCGTTACAGTTAGTCACTAACGGAAAATCTAAAGAATGCCAACTGTTTCCGATGAGGTGCCGGATTATCTCATTCTTAACTGCAACAAGGGAATCTAAGTTTTCACGGGTGACTGAACCTACAGAAATGTTTTAACGCTCAATGTCATCATCTAAATTTATTACTTTATGCTCGCCACTCGACCTCTATCACGACAACAGATATTGAAAAATATTGGTTACTGATTTCCCTCTATCTTATGAGGTATAATATATGAGAGTCGATAAGCTATATATATCAGTGTCCCTTTGAGTTGAGAAAATACTATCATTTGGGTCAGTTTTCCAAACTTGGGGACTGCCAATGACCACCCCGTTCCCTCGCAGAGTGATATTCAGGAAGCTGCCAAAGTACACACACTTGGGTCGCCATCGTTTTAAGGTACCCACCAAATTATCTGACAAAGTTATGTCACCTGATATACCAAAACATCAATTGATGGATAGTGTCTGCAGTAGGACCTTGTGAATCTCCATCGATTCCCGGGTCTAATTAGACAGAACATTTTGAAGGTTTAGAAATGAATGTAATCTCGAATCGAAACTCACTCCTCTTCAGGTTGTAAACATTACACCTTCTTATAACAGTACATATCGCCAATTTCCACTCAAATATTGCATTCAAAGGCAGGTCGCCTGTTTGGGTGAGTCAGTCAAAACATCGGCATATTCCAGAACGAAATGAAAGTAGTTTCAGAAGCGGAACCTCTTTGAAATCTTCAGCTATCATCAGGTCTCCTGTACAGGAGACCTGATGGCAGAAGAAGAGTTCTAGAGGAGACTCTTGGTAGGATTTTGCGACGAATCGAAAATTTCTCAATCGGTACGATTCCTATCGAATCGAATAATCGGGAACGATCTCGAATCGCATCGAATTTCGGAACTTCGAAAGGACCTAGACCTCATATGAGAGCATTCATTGAAATTACAAACATGTCAATGTCGATTGTTTTGTCACAGGAACAAACAACGATGATCTTCCATTTTGTGCTGCTTCGACGTTTGATGTTTTTGAGAGTGAACAATCTATTTCCTACGGTTGTAATATTTAATTCTGTAATTCCATATGTTTCCTTATGTTGTTTGTGCATTGCAGTACTCTTCGTTGGACAGGAGAATTGGGGCCTAGAGACATTAACATTTAAAGCACGATATGTGGAGAGTTTTCATGGAAGACGGAAGGTTGTCATTTACAACATCAAACTGACCTGAATGGATAGAGTGGATCGATAATATTTCCATCACGAGGCCCATACGGCTGTAAAGTGAGATCGAGGATGATGCTCTCTTTTCAACAAAGTTGACAACTTTCTCGCCCAAACCTAAGTTCTGACTTGCATCGAACGCAGGAGATACTCCATATCACATCCTCCTTATCTCAGCACTCGACATTTCGACAATTGTTGCTGACAACTTCCGAAATATGAATCGGTGCGATTGAAAAACTATGAAAGGCCAACACCCCCTCATTTTTGGAGCTGGTGTTTTTTCGCAATGGACAGAATCTTAAAAAAATCCCTTGTCTTTCACTCCTCTGAGGTTAATCCTATAAAAAGTTTAAATTTGTTTTATGCAGAATTCTATTTTTTACACGAGAAGATAAATTACCACAATGAATGAGTAACATTTTTTAAAGACATGACAATTATCTACCCGTATCTCCCTACATGCCCACGTGGGGGCACGGTGGCATTATGTACTAAGGCGTACTGCACGTCGATGGTACACTTGTCTTCAACCAACGCTAACCCTGCTTGTGTGGAGTTAATACGTTGGGGAGTCAGGCAGTTGCACGCCGTTGCTCGGTGGTTTTCTCCGGGTACTCCTGCTCCGCAACCCGTAAAACTGTCCGACACGAGGTGACCCTGGCTGTCGAGAGTGTCGTTAAACCCCAATAAATAAATAAATCTCCCTACATACCTGTAAACTGCCACGACCTTTAATACGCCGATGATTCCTTTCAAAAACTTATACTGAGAGAGAGAGAGAGATAGAGAGAGAGAGAGAGAGAGAGAGAGAGAGAGAGAGAGGAGTTCTGGATTTAAATGTTTTATAGAATTGTGCCCTGGTGAGAGTTTGCACCCGAATTGTGCCCGAAGCATCCCTGACTTATCTCGTCATGAAAATCGACTTTCGATAAAGTTATCTCCTCTGAAATTATTAAACCGGTGTAACAGGAATGGAAGTCCGTAGGAAAATTAGTCCCTCTGGGCTATTATTCCGCGGAATTATAGTCCTAGGTCTAACATTTCTAGGAATAGTAGTCCGCCGGACTACTATTCCTAGAAATGTTAGACCTAGGACTATAATTCCGCGGAATAATCGTCCAGATGGACTAACGTTCCTACGGACTTCCATTCCTTTTACACCGGCTAGGAAGATCCAGTTAAAAAGCATGTAATTGTTGCAAAAACACCAGTGACATCAATAGAAAATAAAGCGAAGTTTCCTTTTGTAACTTTTATTTAAACGAAAACAACAGACAGCTACTGGGTTTACGTTATTAAAAGTGACAAAAGGAAGATTGGCTTCTTATGGCAAGTTAATTAGAAGCAACTAAGCAACTGTCCACTTTGGCGTTTTGTTTAGCGAAGGTGTTTTTACAGTAATTTGCAAGTTTTTATTCTTCGCAGGAAAACAAATCGCAAATCTCACCTTCTAGGCTATTATATTATTGGAAAGAATAGTGTCTGCATGATATGTCAAGATGTGCACATTAATGATATTATGAACAGAAAAAAAAGTCACAGAACATCAAAAGATGGCGAAGGCGCCGTTTTTTTTATTTTTAAATGGGTTAAAACGGAGAATAATAATCAAACGTTCAAACTGATTGGGAAAAAATGTAAAAAAGCTAGCGTCTGTATTTTTTATGCAATTCGACAGGAAAATGCCCTAAGTTTGAGAAATGATACGATGATACAGCTCTAAAATTTTAAAATTTCAATTCTTATTTGAAATTACCATACCCTTAGTGTTAAATTCACTGACATCTTTAGAAAATTAAGGGCGTTAACTAGCCAGTAAATCTCTGCTAATGAAGAAACTTATCAGCCATGCTTTTCAAACAAGTTACAAGAGATAGCGGCTTTACTAAGCTTGACCGCAGCCGTTCCTGTCATGTCCAGACCTACAACTTACCACACGTATTTAACTACAATCGTTCATACACACATTATAATTTTCGTGGATTACCTTAAAGCCACACTGGGTCTTCATTTCCAATGAATAAATATTCACAAAAAAATTACAAGAATCACTTCCAACTTTTCAGTTCAAGGACCACCAGTTTTGAACTTCTTGAGCTTTATCGAAAGAACCTGAATAACTGCCTGATGGACAAACAATCCCAGCGTGATTTAGTAGTAATCCACCCTCCATACAGTGTACTAAATATGGCCACTGCCGAGCCGCGATTACATAACATTGCTGAGTAATTCACGTTTAACCAGCAAGCATACCAGTCTTTAAAGACCGCTCCTGGGCGAGGTTTGTTTTCGTCAACATCGGGAGGACTATGACCATCTCTTCTTCTCGCTAGTCGTCTTCTGACATGGCTCCAACGCCATATTATAAATATGAGACGTTTATTTGGCGGATATAGTGTCAGGTGATGCGAAGTGATAACAATATTACGTGAGGCTTCAACCGAGGCGAGTATTGTTCCCTCTGAGTCTCATGTGACATCGTATCTACCAACTAAACGGCCCGTAACGTATTTATCACGCCAACCTACGAAGTGTTTGCAAACCGTTTGATATTTTCGTTAACATTCATTAATTGTTTACCAAAGGAGACGAGAAATGATGCAGTGGAAGGGGAGTAAGCCTTATCTATTGACTAAAGTGAATTTTTTGATTTGATTGGTTGATAGATACGTGGTATGAGACCATATTCATTGAAACCCACGAGACGTCCGCCCAGCCACTGACAAATTTTCCATACCCAGTGGAAGCCTCGTTCCGACATCTACAAATTGTCCATACCCCGTAGAAGACGCGTCATTCCAGTTTTACAGTGTACATGTATTATATTTTAATTTTTTATCTCCAAAATATAGCTCATGACCCCTTATTGGAATGAGTTTGTCGAGTACCCTCCAATGTGGGGTTCATAAGCTATGTTTTTGAGACAAAAAAGAAATTCAATATTTTTTTTTGCTAGTCATATCGGCATATTTTCACAAAAACTCTTTTGCACAAAAATTCCACAGACACCTGTATGGCTCAACAATGGAAGATAAAAGATCTCATGCTGTGTGTGTTCACACATGAAATAGACTGTACTTCTAAAACGGAAAGTCAATAGATAAATTCGTTACCCCATGTCTGATCACGTGGTGCGGGTTTTTATCTTCCCGAATCCAGCCGTATCCCATTCGGCCTTCGGCCTCATGGGATACGGCTGGCTTCGGGTTAGTAAAAACCCGTACCACGTGATCAGACACGGGGTAACTAATAATCTCATTGATCGCCAATAAAATTATTAATTTATTACCTCCGATATTTTGGGGCATATTTACAACTATACTTTCCGACGTTTTGAACTGAAAGCAACATTTCAAAAGTGTCAATTAGCCAAATTCAGAGTGGGGATTTTTGCCACAAAAACAAAATAGCGGACCGTGGCAATTTATATAACAGCAGTGTAGGTATATTGAATTAATTCGCGGTCATTGTTGACGATTATTATCGGTGTATGCCCAGTCTCCGGTCACTAGTTATGGCCGTTCACTGATTTATCTATCCGGTTGGTTACCACAACAATAGCCTTTTCACTTACTCGCCAATTTTTGAAAATATCTACTTTGGAACAAAGGTGTACTTCCTTAGGATATTTTCGTGCTGTAAAGTTTATAACTCTCTTTCCTCTTAGGAGTAAACCTAGGTATTTATTCAATTGTGCTTGGTACGTAGTTACCCAGTCTTTGAAGACAGTTTGTTAAAAACCTTTTCTATTCAGGGTGTTTATCGTCCCTTAAGTGGAACAATGTGCCACATGCCATGCTAAAGCATTGCAGATGGCGTCCTGCTCCATTCTAGGAAATTTTTCAGTGCACTCCTTTTGCAGGGGCCGTTTTCGTATTGGATTCAGCAATCTATGGATGCAATCACTTCAGCCAAAAGAAGAGACGGTTGGATAATTACCTCAGTAATGCAAACGTAATTTGAAAGATTGATCGTGGGTGTGTTGATCAATGTATCGCATGTGCCTTATGTCTGTTTATGTTGTGTAGCTAGCAAATAAAAATCACTAAATACAATCAGAAAGATTATTTCAATATTTTGCAGACACAAACTTAAAAAGGCTGTTGCTGGCGAGTATCCTGGGCATCCACAAAGCCTGAAGGAAGCAGACAAATCTCTGAAACTGTTAAGTAATCTCAAAACTAATGAAAGAACCCCTGACAAACCAGAAGACGTGAAGAGGGTTGACTTTAGCCGAAACGAGTCTCTCGGAAATTCCCAAAGTCCAAAGGATTCTAATAAATATGCAAAACAGCCAAACAATACCAAAACTTATGAAAGACACAATGAAAAGTCACAGGATGTGACGACGGCTGAAATTAGCCTAGATGAATCTCTTGGGAATTTTCGAAACCCAAAGGACGTTAACAAATCTCCAAAACATCTAAGTAATACCAAAACTGATGAAAGACAAAATGCAAAATCAGAGAATGTCAAGAAGGCAGAAAGTGAAAGAGACGAATTTCGTGGGAATTCACGAAGCCATACGGATGCTAACAAATCTCCGAAACGGCAAACTAATTCTCAAGGTCAAGAAAGGACTCCCAACAAAGAAGATTTGAAGAAACTTAAAGTCAGCTCCAGCTCGAAAGCAGAATGCGGTGAGATAATTACGAAAGAAGAGGACAGAAGAAAGGTAAGTTGCCGTAACGAAGCGAAAATATGAATAATCATTTACAGTACGTGGAGGGTGGATTGTAACTAAATCCCCCACAGAGTGGAGTTATCACCCAAGCTATAACTGTCAAATTTTGTACATATCGACAAAAAACACAAGCAATGTTTCAGCCAATGGACCTCTGGGTTTAACCCAGGGGTCCATTGGCTGAAACTTTGCTGGTGCTGGTTATGCTTTGCAAGAAATTTTCAATTATTGCTCGGGTGGAATCTCCACTCTGCGGGTGATTTAGTGATAATACACTCTCCGCGTACTGTAGCTATCTTAATTCAAATGGAAGAAGAATTAAAAACAAACAAAGAAATGTATATATTACTATTTATCACAAACATATTAATCAAAAACTTAGGATTTCCACAGTTCTGCCCTCGCAAACAGAGAAGGAACCCGTCTAAATATATCATGTCAATCATTGGTCGAATGCATCGCAGTCGAGATCGCTTGGAAAATCCAAGTTCTACATTTAGATTTGTTTGCCCGGGATACTTAAACAATCAGATTCGTGTCAAAAATTTACAAAATAAAAATAACATTCCGACTGCTTGTTTCTTGACAAAAAACTTTCCACAATTGGCCAAATAATGATGGAGTGTGCTAAACTTCTTAGCTATTTAACAAGTTTATGTTGTGTAATTCTCCGCAGTTCAGTCAATATGTGAAGTTCGATCATCGTGACCGTGACACTGATCGGTGTCAGTTTGTTTCGACCAATTAAATGTCGTAAAAATTAAAAAGCAAATTAGGGTTGGGATCCCGCCAACTAACAGTGATGTCTTGTTGCGAGGGAAGGAAACTCATCAGTTATCCAGCTTTTATTTCAATTTTCGTGTAGACTGGTTGTTACATGGGAGATGTGTGATAAATAGAGAACCACACATACGTTTGAATGGGTTAGGAATTATCGCACTCGATTGCTTTGGCCCAGGATATCACTCGAGCCTTCGGCTCTCGTGATATCCTGGGCCAAAGCAATCTCGTTTGATAATTCTTAACCCATTCAAACTTAAGTGTGGTTCTGTATATTTTTCACATGAAACAGTGCTTCATTTCTCAGCTGCGCTTCGCCACTCGCGCACCTGTGGCGCACCTTATTTGCAACTCGTGTGCTCTACAAAAAAAATCCGAAATATGACTCATGGCGTATACCTCATCATAAGTCATATCGATGCTCCCGACTTCAAGTTTGCAGACATGTTACTTACTGAAACATTTCGACAGAGGTGGTCGATCTTCCCTTGGAAAGTGCACATAAATGCGATGAGATTGTATCTTGCCGACCTGTCATAATTGTATCACATTTCGCGATGCACAAACAAACAGAACAAAACAATTTATGACACTGGGTACGATACACTTTACCAACAAGCATATTAAATACTGACCTGGAATATAAATTCAGTCGGCACCAGGTCGTGAGTATTTTTCAAAGTCTGGTTTGGTGTATTCGTCTTTAAAGGTAGAATTAAGGGCTGTGAGGAGGAATGTGGTGGTGCGTGTTCGATATCCCCGGTAATCACCCGACTTTTTCGACAGGAACAACACTTTTGTATTATAATATTAGAACGTTCCTTTTCATGTTCTATCGGTCGATAGTACTGAGTTTGTGTGATTTCTGAAATAAAACCTTAATCAGCGAAGCTGCTGAAGGTTTTATTTCAAAAATCACACAAACTCAGGTACTATCGACCGATAGAACATGAAAAGAAACGTTCTAATTATTTTATTATGCCGAACAAAAAATGACTTTCATTGTTAAGCGTTAACTGCTACATGCCATCAATCTTGTAACAACAATGTAGTCGAATCCAAAAACATGACGTCATTTCGAACGAATGACGTCTCTTCGAAAATGCCGTCGCTTTGGGAGTTTCTATATCAACAAATGCCAATGTTTACAACTGCATCATGCTATAATTCATTGTTAATGCTTGTGTGAAAAGAGATTTAAATTAATGGAATATAAATTCATGTTTCTCGGACGACAAGAGTAGATAGAATTAAGCGGAGGCTCAGTAAGGTCGAGGAGTACTAAACTTGTGGAAATATAATTGACTGAAGTCATAACTGAGACTCATATTCAGGATTCACTGAAGTGGTGAACAACACGTGAGTGAGTTTTTTAATAATTCTGATTCTTTTGAACTTATTGTTTGCAGTTAAAATTGAAAACATACCCACTGAAGATGATATATTTGTTGGTAAGTTTGTGTCTACCGGTGTTGAAAAAGCTAAACGGACACGGAACCAGTGTTTGGTGTTGAGAAATTCGACGCTGATCAATGGAAGTGGCGCTTACATTTTCTTCGTTCTCTTGTCTCCAGGGAAAAACGTTCCGATAGTACCCGTGGTTTGCCCTAAAACTCCAGTACTATGACTTTTAGAAGGTGTCATATTAACCAATCACGGCTGATGTTACAAATGTGGGGCATAATAAAAATTAACAGACATTAGATAAATAGAACGTGGTTTCAGACCTTCTCAAACTACCTTCCCATTTCAGGCCAAGTATCTACGCATTACGGATGGTATGAGCGGCAGTGACATCATCCACGCACAGCAAAAGTATTGGGATATTGCCTTGCCACACATAATTCTCTCTGTGTTTGGTGATCTGTCATGCTGGGGTACACTGCTGGAGGCTGCTGAATCATTAGGTAAGCAACGCGTGTTGGAGGAAATATTGTAGAAAATATAGCCTTCAATGTATAACACACATAGCAAGGTGTAAACGTGTAGGCTTATAAACTCCTTACCTTACGTAACGGAATTTTTGTTTTGGCATGCATTATTCACAAAAATCACCATTCCGTTATACTGGTCTTTAACTTTTCGCCCCAAAACATAGCGTATGACCACTTATTGGAACGAGCTCATCGAGCTCGTTCCAACGAAGGGTCATGAGCTATGTTTTGTATGCAAAAACATGAATAATTTTTAGTTATACAAGAAAATTGAAGTGTCGTCCACTGGGCGTCTCAGGTAGTTCTTAGGCATATTCAATTCTTGCCATAACAATGTAAATACGAATAAAATGGGTCATGAGCTGAAATAACTAAGTTTATTATAATCGTGGTGGTGTTTAGACCTCCATGTCTGACGTTTGATCCCTTCGAAATATGACGTCTGTTTCCGATTATTTTTCGGGGAAATCATCTTTTATTTACTGCAATAAAGAGTGCCAGCGAGTATTATTGAAATGTGAAATGACAAAAAAATAATCCATTCCAAGTTTTTATTTTTTTCTTAATTATATATCACGTTTATTCACTTCACGTGGTAATTCACATGCGCTTCTTCAAAAACCCTAAATGGAAAATAGTTTCTTCTTCTTTTCTGCATGCAATAGCAGAAGGTGAGTTTCAATGTTCTATCAAACATGGACCTTTCAATCATAGAGTCGGCAAGTGCGATCATGTACTTCCGTTATTTTATACTGACAAATTGCTGCTCCATCAACGTCACCCATTGTCTAATACGTCGATGGTAAAATCAAGTCCACCCTAGGGCTCTTCGATTTTTCAAAATGTGATTCAGTTCGAAATTGTCCTGATGATTGGCTCCATTCGAGTCACACTGACAGACAGTTTCGAATCATCGATAGATTCTCAAAATCCTTCCAAGTGGCTGCATTTGAACTCTTCTTGTATCATCAGGTCTCCTGTACAGGAGACCTGATGATAGAGGAAGAGTTCAAGGAGGTTCCGCTTCCGAACCTTCACTGAGTCCGTTTCTGGGATATTCCCTCTTTCTGGTCGACTTTCCCAAACAGACGAGTCGCCGCTGAGTACCATAACGAAAGTGAAAACTCACAATATATTCCATGGTTGAAAGATGATGTAGAATGTGTAGAAATTGAAAAGCGAGGAGATTTGATTCGAGACTGGATTGGATTCGAAAGTCTGTACCTGATTCGATTCAAGATTCGAATCGCCCCGGAATGTGATATTAACAGGGCCCTGTTCGAGCCGCCCCACAGTGGCGCCGGGAGGAGCCCGACAGACCCGACTGATATCAGGAAAATGTCGGTGAAATTTGCTTTTTGTATTTAACCTTGATTCCGTAATTTAAACCTTTGAATCCTGGTTGTTGTTGCATGTAAATTCAGGGCAGCAATTGGAAGATTCCATATTCAATATTTGGAGGTAGACCAATTCATATAGCACGTTGAAAATATTGATTGGTCTACCCCACACGTTCACTCAGCAGCCATTCTACTAGATAAAATTATGGCGGTCATATTGCTGGAACGGAAAAGCGGGATCACTGGTTCAAATGGTTAAGTGTGATAGGTTTGAAATACATTCCGCTCTGTCGTAGAACTATATACGCTGTTTGACCTGTAAACTAATTCCGTCTTGTCCATCCACCAGGCTATTCACACAGATTTTCTCAAGCTACACTCTCCTGTCCTCCCCATCCATGGCATATCTCTCTGGTTGGTTGTTTTTTTCCCTTTGTTCCCTTTATTTTTTCCATGGGCATTTCCAACCGAATACAAATGATATTCAAACGAGTGGTGTGCCAATAATAGTACTTATCCCTCCAAGATCATATCACATACAATGAGAGACTATTGTGGGCCAAACATTCAATGCGTTCGTACCACTGATGTAACAATTTATTCCTAATTCTTTTGGCCACATTCTTACATAAATGCGGTCCCTAACAAAAGACCCCATTGCCACAGGTTACGTTTTTTTAATCAGTGTGTCTAATCATTCCATTATACTGTCCCTGTCTGTCGGCTATTTATAAATTGAAACGACAATAACACACAAAATTAATTAGAGAGCAAAGAGTTGCACATTAATCCTTTACCTAACGTGAAAAGCAGACGACACTTGCAAAAAAAATCTTGAATAACTAATTTTTTTCATTTTTTTTTCTCAAAAACATAGGTTATGACCCCTCATTGGAACGAGCTCGACGAGCTCGTTCCAATGAGGGGTCATAACCTGTGTTTTTGAGACAAAAAATGAAAAAATAAAGAAAATTAATTGGCGAATTTTGAGAATCGCGCTGGCCGGTTTTGGCGGTTACGTTGGGTAAAGGGTTAACTACCTGCCAGGGGCGACGGGCAGATGACCGATTGGATTGGAGAAGGGTGGTGTGGACCTGCTTTATTCCGACTGTGAAGGTCAGAGTCCCCAAAGGACTAATATTCCAACTGCATCATCAAGGCATGCGTGCCTTGATGACGTAGTTGGAATATTAGTCAGTCTCAATAACTGTTCAAAAACTCAAGACTCCCTGGGAATTGATCAGTGAATAAGTAAAATATGCATGTTTTAGTCGTGACATTACTTCTCATTCAATTAACACGTACTATACCGGTACGCCCAAATTGCTGGAACCCGAACAGCCCAAATCAGATACTACAGACCTCCATTTGTATGACCGACTGTGTGTGTGATACCTGCTAAGTGTGAAATCTAATCTTTTAAGAAGGTACATGATTGCTAGCATGATTACTAGAAAAAGAGAATCAATATCTAAGACTCCATTCATGACCAAAAGATCCCGACTGGAAAAGTATTGTGAGAATGTCACCCCCACCCTCCACTTCCCTCCCTACCAGCCTAGTTAGGCAAATGGTGAATGCGTTTGAACATTGATCATTATTGAACTGTAATTCCATGTTTCGAACAAAGCTAGCTTTCTTCTGTTTTCAGGAGCATGGGTGATGGTGGATGGAACGAAAAATATAAAATGCCCAATACACAAAGACTCTACATGTGAAGTGCATTGTGGGAGAGCTACGTGTATTGGTATCGGAGATATGGCCAAGGTTTCCAATGCAAAAGACAATAAAAAAGGGGTAAGACAATGTTGTAGTGCAGGGAAACGATCATATCAAAGAGAGGGGCGCCGGTAGCACTTATGGGCAGGAGGGTGAGACCCCGAGAAATTGTCTTTTACTCGCACTAGCAGCCCCGTCATGACATGCTGAAGCCTGCATGTCTCGAAGGCCAAAGGCCCAAGATGGGGGGGGGGGGGGGGTTGAGAGCAGGTGCTCCCCATCAGAAGGGGACACCTCCTCCCTAACTCCCCAATTCCCACATTGAATTTTAAAGGCTCCCATAACGGATTTTGGAGCGCATTTAGCTTTACTTCGAGAATAGATCGTAGAAAAAATTGAGTGACGAAGCTGGGAAGGGGATTGTTTACCCCCTCAGCCCCCGTGCTTCTGGCGTCCAAAATCAAAATTGTATGAAGATGCAATATTACGGATTAAATATATCGTTATTACAGGTTGTCGTTTCGCAATTACAGAATACTTTTACGTGGTGCTAATTCGTTGTCTAAAGCTTACAACAGACATTGTTGTTCAACAGACTTTGAGTTCAAGAAATTGGCAGCCTCCCAAGCATACGATAAATAAGTTATCGTACTCTCCAATTTCAAAGAGACACCGCCGTCATTGACCTTATGAACACTCAGAGAGACGTGTGTTCTTATCGAGGGACTCGCTCAAAGTTCTCATCTGCCACTGTGATGTCTTCAGCTGACATTGACCCGTCTCGGTGAACGTGCAGCTTATTTGGGAAGAGGAAAATGGAATAAAAATCGAGAAACGGTACTTACGGAACGGTGGAAATGATTTGTATTGAAAGCAAAGACAAGAAGTACAAGTTATCGGACACTTAGTTCGAGGCCGCGGCAGCGGCCGAAAACTAAGGTGTCCGATAACCTACTTGCTGTTCAGCGTTTCATCTTGCCGACTGTACTTGACAAATTCACCTCCCACTATAAGTTGTGCCGGGATTTATAGCCTGACGCAGAAATTTGTCTGATGGAGTTGTCGCGTTGCCAACTTGAGTTCGTGCTTTGTCGATTTCACTTTTATGCCATCACAGTGACAGTTGAGAATTTTGAGCAAGTCCCTCAATACGTGCACAGATGCACTGGCACAACTTATTGTGGGAGGTGAATTTGTCACGTACAGTCGGCAAGATGAAACGCTGAACAACAAGTAGGTTATCGGACACCTTAGTTCTCGGCCGCTGCCGCGGCCTCGAACTAAGTGTCCGATAACCTGTACTTATCGTCAGTGTAATCTTTTGTAAGATCTATGTATATTTCGTTTGGGATCATAACAGAAAATAGGTTGGGTAGAAGAAACTGAGATACATCGTTAAGGCTTCTTTGATAATGACCTAACATTTATGCGCATTCTAAGGAACATATGTCACGTACAGTAATGCTATGTTTAACAGGTTGGGGGATAGATTATTTTTTGTGTTCTGAATTTGTTATTCAAACTTAGTTTTATTACAGATTATTATTACAGGTACTCCAATACTTTGTAATAGAACATATTTATATAAACAATATATTATTTACATTCGAATGAATATGAAACGTGAGCAAGGAAAACATTGGCTTTTGTTCTTGTACCCTCATTCTTTTTAACTTGTGACATGGGCGACGTCATTTTGCCAAAAAAGGGAATTGAGTTTAATGCATTTGTTCTGAAAAAAGGATTGCTCCACTTTACATGAGCACTCCAACTCTCATTTCACCTGTCTAATACCGCGCAGAATCAGACGCTGTTATGGATTGTTTGTTTACACACGTCGAAACTCGGTTGATTTCGTTCCTCCAACCATTAGCTCGTCAGTATAATCTATGTCACCGTTTTGACAAATATTTCCCATGTTTTCTATATTTAGCTGCCGTCGTCTAACACAAACAGTAAACAGCTGTGAAACTTGAGCGAACACACATTTTCTTCTCTGAAGGGTCACAAGACAATAGAAGCCCTATTTAGCTTAAAAGCATGGATTGCCGCTCAACAACATGCTAAAATTAACATTTGGAAAGGCAAGGCAGAAGATGGCGTTTTTCATTTTCCACGCTGTTTAACTGACACGTTTTCGTGGCACCCAATTCAAATCTAACTCCAACCAAGATTTTATGGGATTTTCCCTTTTATTTCAGACACAAAAGCATCTTCTCCCCGTTTTGGTATACTTGTTAAGGAGCGTATTTATTTTTTAAGAGTGTATTATATTTTGAGAAATGTATTTACATTTCAAACTGTGTGGTCAGGTGTTTCCTGCGAAACACTCCTTTCACTCACACGAGGTCGAAGGACGAAAATGGGAACAAACCGAGAGGAACCGAGTGGATTGTTTACCAATTTTTCGTGGATTTGCGCACATACTTCCGTTGATTTAATGTGATATTCTTTATTCACATTGATATGCGGATATTTTTTCGTGCTCCATTTGTATATAATTATACCAATCAATCAATATTTATCTCGCCTTGAAAACACCAAGATATCAATATTATTGGCGGAAAAGCGGTGTAATCTTAAAATTACAGCCATGGTGAGTCTTCATTCATAAGTGCTTAGTTTACATATAGAATATACCCATAGTAGCTTGGTGTGCCAAATTTTCAACACGAGTGGTGTTAACCGCGAGCCCATGGTGCACGGTTAACACCACTTCACAACGAGTAGTGAACATTTGGTACACCAAGCTAGTTTGGGTATTTTTTTTATTTATATCATGATCGTCAGATTAAATGTTACATAAATCAATATTCACATGTGGGAATCTGTTTTTGTTTACATGAGCACCGGTGGGTGGAACTTCCGCTGGCAATTTTATCTCCGAAACGAAATAGAAAAGGAAATGCACAAATTACGGGGCCTTTTTCATTTTAATAACATACTATTTCGAGTTATGGATGCTTTATTAACAAAAAACAACGTATGTTTGTTAATTTTTATTATCTTATGAGGTAAACTTATTTAAAAACGAAATACATAATGACCGGTTTCATTTCACTCTTCACGAGGCGACAAGTGATAAATTTAGACAGGTTTGCATTCAAGGCGAGGTCACTAAAGGTCAACATGGAGTTAGTTCCACTGTAGGTGTAAATTTTAACTATTGAAATCCCACTGCTGGCGTGTTCATCACGGCTAGTATGTAAAGCTAAAATTTATGTCTTAGGCTTTTTATATATAGTAGAATAGTTAATCACGCTACAAAAACACGTCTAATAGTGTTGTAATGGCAATAGAGATTCGCTCAGATCAGGTCGCCACTACGAAACATGTCTTGCGTTGATTCAAAGAAAATTGTTTCTTGTAATTTTTTTTTATTTACTAAAGTTCTGGTCGTTAAAAGTTTCTAACTTTTGTCGATCACAAGTTTTGTAAATAAGCCTCTCGTGTGTCACGATGTCGGTTTTGGACTATGGGTAGGGTTTTATTAGAATATATAAGTTATTGTAATGACTTGACGGTAACTTGGTCTGAGGTTTGTGTCTCGGAGGTTTTAATGCTGCGGTCTACCAGCCTGCCACGTAAAGACAGGGACCTCCCCTGGACTATCTCTGAACGAACAAATAGTTCACTTCTGTTCTGGACACTGTCGAAAAGCGCCCAGAAAAATCTTCGCAGCAATGTGTCTTATGCAGTTATTGATTTTAAACAATGTTGATAATTTATTATACGGTCCTGACCCAAGCTTTGTTCACCGAGGCTGCAGGCCGAGGTGAATACACCTCTAGCCATCCAACTCAAGATCTAACCTAAATGAAAAATCAATTACCATATTGCAAAATGCCAGCAACTCTATGCTTGTCAAACAATTCGCGAGGTTTTCGACCGGCTGGAAGTGCGATAGTTCCTCCATCAAATCTCTCACTCCTAGCCAACCACCATCTTATTGTTTGGCACGTAGAAAGTTTGGCTTGGGTCCCTGTCAAGTGTGGGCCTGTATTTGTGGCTTCAAGTTGCTCAAGCAAAACAATAAATGCGTCGAGCAATTAAAAGGGAATTTACTTGCAAATAGAAAAAGAAAGGTCACAAACACTGTTACAATAATGACCACAGCTGAACCCAAATGATGATCCATAGATGAGAATATTGATCGTTCACATATAATATAGCAACGAATTGGAATCCAAAAATAAAATCCACGTGGCACCACTATTTGAAATCCGTAAATTCAGTTTTAGGAAAGTAAAATAAATCCATATAATCGAATAATAATTGCACACATAAATTGACACTGTTCTTTCAGTAAATATACATGCTGGTGGACTTTATGACAATTACAGTTGTAGTCAAATACGACTCCTAGCGCGCTAAAATAAGCATTTACTTTTTGTTATGGCTAGACTCCTCCGTTGGACTTTGTAACGTTGCGACAGACGTGGATAAAACACAATTCCGGAATTTTAATAAGTGTTTAGTTAAAAACTGAGTGAGATTCATCGATAAGCTTTTGTGCCATTTTGACAACACAATTCCTTCTCCATGTTAACTAAGTGTAATTTATTAAATATTTCTCGATCACTTTCACTTTCATTCTCCCACTACGGTAAGTATTCTCAAATACACATTACTCCCGCGGATTCATTCCCGCCCAACGAGGAATTATTACACCATCCAACAACCTCCAAAACAAATGTGGGTCTCTGATTATGTCGCAGGGTTTTGGTATTTGTACGATTTGTTGGGGATCAAATATTTGGAATTGGACGTCTCAGAAAATGTCCTTTTTTGCTAAATGCGGAGTAGTGTAGAAAAGTCCGCGTTTAATTTCCTTTCACATGTCATAATAACTATTTATAAAATTGCATTCCTAATGCTGATGAAACTCAACGATGTTCTTCCTGGAATATCTCTCAGGTCGATAATTGCTTTAAATGAAAATTTAAGCAATACTAATAAATGAATGCTGTACTTATATAAGTTATAAATTTCCCTATTGTATGGCAACGGAGGTAAGGAATTATTATGAGAAACAGCTAAAGCCAACAGTTCATAGAATTAAAAACACAGTTCCAAGTTATTCACCAGCAGCGTTATATTTCATATGTCTCTCTGATTTGTTAAAAGTTCCTAACCAATATATACGATTTGGTGAAACGGTCTGTGGTTTTAAATCCGTCTATTTTATAACAAAACAGTATTGTAATGGAAAACATATATCTTGTGATGGATCGATACGGCTGAAAAAATTGGGTCAATCACTTGGAAAGTTTGGAAAAAAATCAAAATGATTGAATATGTTACTATAGCATCACTCCACAGCTTCACAATGTGTCCCATTATTATTCCCGAATTTATATGTATATGTTTCACGACAGGAACGACAATCCAAACACAACGCTGTTGTTGACGAACGTCCGTCACATTTTATGTTTATGGAAGGTGTGTCTAGCGAGAATTATTACAAGACGAGATCTCGAATGGAGCACGGTATGGCACGTGAGTATATAAAAAAAAAACACATATATAAAACATCATAAACTCATTCAGTTTTGTGAGGAAAATATTTGCTCTAGTCTGCCAGAATATTCTGTTCAGGTGCCGTGAACTTGGTGGACCCTAACACACTGGCAAACTCACACCCGACGTACCTGCAAAATCCTTTTGACTTCCTAATTTGGAAAGTCGGACGAATTGGGTAGGTACCTGTTGAGTTCGTCATATTTCCGGTATTACAACCATAAAATTCATCCACACAGCCCTACTACAGTATCGGTAGGCGCGCCTTATCTACAGTTAAAACTAGAAGTCCTGTCATGAAATGCGCACAAATATCACGTCGATCTGCGCGTTAATCTACGTGTTATGATCATAGTAAGGCTATCAAATTCTGTACTTATGGCCTGTGCACAAGCAATGTTTCAGCCAATGGACCTCAGGGTAACGTGGAGGTCCATTGGCAGTAACATTGTCTGTGTTTGCTATGAGTAAACAGGAAAACCTGCCGTGCTTTGGATGCCATTCGATATGGCAATTGCGCGTAATTCCCACGCACAATTAAGCCTAGATAAGCGCACAGTTCGTGACAGGACTACTAGTTTTAACTGTATAAAACCTTATCTGTGGATCATAGTCCCTAATACTATAAAGACTACTCTGGCTACCAGTTCATTTGAAAGGAAAGGAAAGACTTTTTATCCAAAAGACTCTTCCAAAATGGTGGAACAGTTAACCTGCGGACCTAACCGATACTGTCAATATGTTATATGATTACCAGGAAATTTTATCACCCTATTCTACAGACGCAGAGCACTTCTGTGGATTTTCGAATAATTTATCTTTGTTATTATATTTATCTTCTGTCAACGGTAACTTTAACCGCAAACCTCTCCTTCTGAAATATGTAACAGGTGCAGCATCCAACAGCAATAATAATACGTCAATGATTTCGTAAATACTAGGTAGGGATAATCCCAGTCTACCAATCTGGGGCCAATACTATAAAACTTTTACAATTGTATTTTCTAGAATTGTATTTTCTTGTTATGACTTTAAATGGGTTAAAATGAATCATTAGCATTTTCAAAGATCTGGCAATTTGCCAGTTGGCAAATTGCCATATCTTTTAAAATGCTAATGATTCATTTTAGTCGGTTATATTAATAGGTAAAAAATACTATTCTAGAAAATACAGTTGTAAAAGTTATATAGTATTGGTTCCTGGCCTCGGTTTTGTTTTGTAACTCTTCAACTTGACACATAAAAGTTATTATCATTTGTCAAGGTTCAATTAAAATTTAGCTGCACCCTTTCTCTAACACAATTCAAGAATACAGGATCGAGGATTTTTTCTATTTAGTTTTTGTTGTACACGTCTTATGTTCCCCCATTATAACAAGCTTGCATAACCGCGGAGTAGTGACTTAGAAAGGTAGTGAGGCAAGACCAGAAGATTGTCGATTTACATAATCGATGCATGACGGTTTTAATTGCTATTTTTTGTTAGTAATTTTACAGCCTTGCCCTTTCCTATTTAGTGGCGATGGTGGAATTTGTTTCTGCAATTGATGTCTACAAGATGTAATCTTCTTGATTCTAACTGACAACTGACAAGTATCTTCGCCCACTTTAATTTCTCTTGTATATCTTCCTGGACTGCAGACATGAAAAGTTCCAACTGAGCTTCAGATTTCGGACTAACGGTTTGTCGAAGGCCCGTCGTTTCCTGACATTTCTAAAACATGGATGCCGAAAAAGTACATCTTTCTAGGTAGAGAAAGCCTGAGTGTTGGTTACTGTCTTACATTCCAAGAAACTAATAATCTAGATAACATTGCAGGGAATTATTGATATTTTGAATACTGTCAACGTGCTTTTCTATGTCTGTGAAAAATGATAAACTGTCCTCAAATAGCTTTTAGACCGACAGTGTAATTCTGTAAGGAATTCGACACTGTTAGGGGTTGATTGTTTACCCACTTTTCGTGCAGTTTGCGAGCAAACAATGTCCTTTTACTCACAAAGATGTAGCGGTAGTGTTTTGTGCTCTAGCTTTTAATATTCCAAGCAAAGTGTAATTAATTCACCTTGACGACATCAAAATATTAACATATTAAGTGGAACTACGCATCGTGACCATAAAACAACGGCTGTGATGAGCCTCCATTTATAATTATTTCGTAAACAAAGATGTACAATGGTATTTGACATGTTATCAAAGATTCGGTTAATTCAAGTCTCGATTGAGAAAGAATTCCTACGTTGATTCAAGAAAATTAATGTTTATTGTGTTTTAGATTCAATCGACTTCAATCGACTGGAAAATTTCAGTTGATCGGAAAAGCGAACCGCAGGTTCGCATTTCCGACCAACTGAAATATTCCAGACGCGTGAATCTAAACAGGCAATGGACCGTTTAAGGACTAGACTGTTTCCAGGCCATAACAGCGTTCTTTACAGAATTTGACTTGGGGTTTGAGAGCTTAGTCCTACACGTTACCAAATGACCAATATTTATTTATTGGTGTTTAAGGTCACATATTTATGCACGATGGCTAATCATGACCGCGACAGTTTTACGGGTGGAGGAAGCCGGAGTACCCGGAGAGAACCACCGAGCAACGGCGAGCAACTGTCAGCTCCCCAGCATACGAACTCCACACAAACAGGGTTAGCATTGGTTGAAGACAAGTGCATCATCGACGTGCAGGACGCCTTAGTACACAGCGCCACCGTGCTCCCACACGGGCAATGGAGATGAAGTGTCTTGCACAAGACCCAACGCGGTTGCCGCAGGTGGGATTCGAACCGAGGACCTCTCGGCTTGCAGCCTGCACCTCTACCTACTGAGCCACCGGGCTCCCTACCAAATGACCAAAATGTGCCATAGCACCAAAAGGTACACTGCACTAACTTATCAAGTGTTGAAACAGTATACAAATAGTTCAATTAATTCTCCAGCACGCATCAAACGCCAAGAGTAAAACAACAGTTCACAGAAAACAGTCAATGGGACACCTAGTGATTGTCTCCACTGGCCTGTACGCCCATTGGTAGTCAAATGCTTGGATGTTAAGTCTGCCCCAGCGCCTTGGCACCTCAAGTGTCTGTGCCGCATTCTAACGCCTTTCTTCCCCGAACCTACTAGGTAATTCCAAACACACGCAGTGTTCAGGATTCAGTCCAAATGGTTACAAGTGGCTGAGACCCAACGTGGTGATATTACTCATATTCTTTGTTCGCAGTACTAAATTGACAGTGTTTACTTCGTCAACTACCAATCTCCCAATATATTTTCTAAATGGGACATTTTCGTATGGATTGATATGGCTTAGAGCTAGTAATAATGTACTTTCTAGCAAGACTAGATGTGATACTTGGACTTGCATCACACACAGAGTCGGTCTTACAACAGGGGGCCTGTGGGATCCGATTTAAGATGTTGTAGACCTAGCATGACCAATGTGGAGTACCGAAACGGTACTTATTGATGAAATAAGAAGTTTCGTCACAGCTACAACATGTGTATTTGATTTATACATTTCCAAGAAGACTTGAGTGTTTGAACTATGATCCCTACTGACTAATATCCCAACTACATCCAATAAAGTCATTCCTTCGATGAAGGCATGTCTTAACCCTTTACCCAACGTAACGGACAAAACCGGCCAGCGCTATTAAAAAAAATCGCCAATTAATTTTTATTATTTTTTTCAAAAACAAAGGTTATGACTCTTCTTTGGAACGAGCTCGCCGAGCTCGTTCCAACAAGGGGTCATAATCTATGTTTTTGAGACAAAAAATGAAAAAAATTAGTAATTCAATAATTTTGTTTGCAAGTATCGTCTGCTTCTTATGTTAGGTAAAGGGTTAACGATGTAGGTGGAAATTCCATCAGTCGAGTCAGCACAGTGAGAACAAATGTGGTCTACATTACAATAATCTGCCTTCGTGGCGAAGACGTAGGATGGAGGGGGGGGGGGGGGTAGGGGGTAGGGGTGGGGGAGTTGGCTCGCTTATTGCCCAGAGTAATTTGGAGGAAGCATATGTTTCTAGTGACATTTGACAAAAATCTCGAAGTGTTTCAAAGAAATACATGATATTTTAGGTGAAATGTGTGTTCCACGAGTGGTATTGATTCACCAAAAGGAAGAGGAAGAAAGCCTCCCTTTGCTGAACGTCATACACGAAGCGATGCATCACAACACCCCGGTGCTTTTTACTGAGGTATGTATACTTCTTCGAGTGAAAGAGATGTAATACGAAAAAAGGCTCTCGTGCCGAGACTGCATGTTGAACGTTGTATTTTCTGTCTAAATGTTTCCATGAAGCTTCTATTGGACGTAAGCGAATTCAGTGATTTTTCGAGAAGATGAGGATTTTAGTTGATGTAAAAATGCCCACACCACAAGATAGACAAACGAAGCTAATATTTTAAATAATTGGTATTTTTATTGGGATTCAATGTTGGGATCTGGGAATCACAATTTTTTTGTCGAATCGAATCTTTTCTCTGATATCGATATCGAATCGAATCTCGAATCAAATCTTAATAGACAAGTTATTTGCTTAAATACTGAAAGTGACTTTAACCTTTTACCCAACGAATCGGCCGCATCCGCCCGCGTAATATGCAAATTCATCAGCTGAAAAAATATTATTTTTCGAAAAATGTCAACAAAACCATATCATGTGACCCCTCTGTGGAACGAGCTCGTCGAGCTCGTTCCAAAGAGGGGTCACATGATATGGTTTTGTTGAAATTTTTTGAAAAAATTTAAAAAATAATATTTAAAATAATAAATTTTGAAATCGTCTACGTTGGGTAAAGGGTTAAACACAAAAAATAAATATTCTCTATAGCACAGTCACTGAAACAGGTACGCCTATTATCCAAAGTTTCAGTTTTTGAAGGCTCAGCTTGCTAATCTTCACCGCAACAATGGCTGCTTCTAGACAGCGTGAGCAACGCAGACTCGCAAACTTTCACATACTTAGCTTCAGTCAATATTGTACCTTCGATTCGGCGCATGGAAAGGTGATATATCCTGAGATGAGACAGTGCTTGGGGGGGGGGGGGGGGGAGTCCATCCGTATTGGTATATATTATATCTCACGTGACTTCCTTGCATTCTGATTGGCTGAAAGATGATACCCTATTTCGTGTAGTTTGCATCCACAGAACTGACCAGGCACTACACCCAGGCACTACACGTTTTCTATTTTTAGCACACTACTATATCATTTTTCTTTTCATACTGGGCGAATAAAACTGATCAGGCTAAATTTAAAAATCGATTCACAGAGGCACAACATCCACAAAACGACCCGGAAAGAAATCTTTGTGGAAAAATGTATCGCTTTTCCATTGTTGAAGTCACATTTTTCGAGGTGTTCATTTTTTTCCTTGAGAAGATGATCCATATCTCGTTTCGAAGAGAATGATCCATACCACAGGTACTCGGCACAAGCTGGGAAATCGAAAGAAAAATGATATTTGATACCATTTTTGAATCTATGCTGACGTGCCCCTGTAATGGTATATAAATATTAACAAGCTAAACAACTCGCTTTTCGAAAACGATAGCACTCATCTTCGTTTTCCCCCCTCAAATTTGATTCACACAACGTATCCAACAATACCCAGTATTAATGGAAAGGGGAATGAATAAGCTTTACAGTGGTGTATTACATGACCGTTGGGTGTTCTTGGGTTGTTCATGATAACTGGGAGAAGTCGCAGAAAAGGCCGAAAAACATTTAGTCGGACAAGAAAGTGCACAGTGAAATGACCCGTGACCTCCGGCCTTAGAGACCAGCACACGAATCAACTCTGTTACCACATCACTCTCTTACCCCAGTCTGTTTGTATGGATATGAAACGACTCGGAGAGAAGCGACTCAGCACTACAGGGTAAAGGAACGAAACAAAATGACCCGGGGACAAACTCGTAAAGGAACGAAAATACCCGACACAATATTATTCAGTCACGCCCAGCGACGGTCTTTGTATCGTGCAGCATTTTTAATACTGTTGATTGCGGTCGATGACACTGTCGGACTTTTAATTTTGAGTCTATTTTCGCGAAGGGGATTGTATAGTTCGCAGTTTTAACGTGTTACCATCACCACAAAAAATGCACAATTTATCGTATCAGACTGGATATTCTGAATTCTTTCCTAACCGAAGATTATTATTCATTGATAAGAAGGCCCGAGAATTCAACTGCATGCCGTGGGCGTCCTATAGTCTATACTAATAACCTAACAATTGAACATTGTCAATATCTCAATTAAATATGAATTGAGCCTACATGAATGAATTGTCTAATGTCATTTTTATCCAGTTTTCGTTGGAAATGTAACAAATTACACTTGGTACGAGAGATTCGAAAAATCGAATCTTGAGACTGATTTGGGATCGATCTCGAAGCAGACATATATCGATATCGAATACCGAATATTCGCAGGACCCTAATTTAACGGCACTTTTGACAGTCAGGGTCACCTAGTGTCGTATAGTTTTAAATGGTGAAGGAAGCCGGAGTACCCGGAAAGAACAACCGAGCAGCGCCAAGCAATTGTCAGACTCCTCAAAAACTGTCACGGTCACGATTAGCCACTGTGCATAAGTATGTGACCTAAAACCCCAATAAATAAATAAATAAACAAATAATTTCTAGCGGGTCGCTATGAACTCCATATTGTGAGGAAATGGCAATGACAATTGAAAACAAATTTGGTTGTTCGTTGAATTATAGCCTGTGAATTTTATTAAGGTATACCTTGAAAAAAATTTGTCCATTTGAACAAAATAATCCAGAATCGAAAGCTTGTACAGTGGAGCCCACTTAATTGGATATCTCTTAATTGAATAACCTCGTTAATTGAATATAACTTCCCAACACAAAACAGTTTACCATACCTTCAGAGCCAATTTGACCTATTAATTGCATACATGCCTACCGCATAGATTAAACTCCTGTTAATTGAATAAACATTCTGTAATATGTTGTGAAATTACGCTGACAATCACTGAATCCCCCTTGTTTATAGACCGATTAGGTTTCGGTACAATCAACACAGCCATTTATTCATTATATGTCTTGCTTGACAGTGGCCCATGAACCTCAAAAAGGAGAAATAATAGACAAAATACTAAGTTTATCTCTAGAAGACAAGCATGTGACCCAACCCTCGTTAATTGGATAATTTTTTCTGGAAAATGGGCTACTCGGTTAACACTTTTACATGGCTCCACAAAATGTTCTAATTTTCATATTACTATCGTCAGCCGAAAGTTACTTATGACAAATTCGAATCTTTTCCACGTGTTACAAAGCACTTGAAGTCGTAGTGTTTTGATTGGTGTTTTTTGTTTTATCTTTTCTACAGAAGTCAAGCCTGGTGAGAGACATCATTCAGTATGTGATCCAGTTTCAAGAGAAAAACACAAGCGTGAAAAATACGATGTGAGTTTCTTTTTCCGTTACCTACAAAGCTTCCATGTTGCATGAAATACCATGCATTATAACCTACCATTAGGCGTATATTGTGTCCTGTGAATTATGTTGCCCTATCATCATCATTCAAAGAAAATGTTAGGAAATCGCGAACTGAGTGCATCAAGGCGCCACCTACAATGCTAAAGCATTGCAGGAGGCGCCTTGCTGCACTCAGTGGACCAAATTCTGCTTTCAGTTTCAATTTTCAAGGACAAGTAACCAAGTTCTCTAACTTTGTAACATCTTGCCTCGACTCCCGTTGTACAGATGATACCAAGACGCAACATGAAGAGGTAAATGGTTGCCTCGCGTATCAGATAGGTGGTATTACCTACAGTTAAAACTAGAAGGCCTGTCATGAAATGTGCACAAATAGCACGTCGATCTGCGCGTTAATCTGCGCGTTATGACCATAGTATGGCTATCAAATTCTGTACATATGGCCTGCACACAAGCAAAGTTTCAGCCAATGGACCTCTGGGTATCCCGGAGGTCCATTGGCATAAACATTTCATGTGTTTGCTATGAGTAACCAGGGGAACCTGCCGTGCTTTGGATGTCATTCGATATGGCAATTGCGCGCACTTCCTAGGCGCAGTTAAGTCTAGATAAGCGCACAGTTCGTGACCGGACTTCTGGTTTAAATGTACAGGTGTGGTGTTTTATTTTTATTTCGATTTATTTTACAGAGAAGAGGAACACACATCCTGGTTTCCAAAAAAAGACGTCAGTAACGTGCTTGAGAAAGTAGTGCTTCCAGAATATTTAGATAGGCAGATTGAAAATGTAAAACATTGTTCTGAGCACACAGAGCGCTTCAGATTTCTGAGTACAGATATCACGAGGAGGGTACCCATGACAAAAACATTGCAGTTGGAGATTATTGAGGCTATTCTTAGAGGTATTCTTAACTTATTCAAGAAATGCTTGGTCTATTTGATCTTTTATTTAACTCTCAGGATTACACTATCTTCCATTTGTTTCTAAGGATAACGCCATGGCTTGATTAGCTCGTTATGTAAAAGAAATTGGGGTACAATATAATATGATAAACATGTTTACCCACATAACGTGCAAAATTCTATACCATACCAGTTATTTATTTATTTATTTATTGGTGCTTAACGCCACATCAGCAGCTAAGGCTATATCGTGGCGAGAAATCAGAGAAAAGTAAAAAGTCAATATTATGAAGTAAAAGATTGAATAAAAACAAAGGATAATCACAATAGACATGTCAAAGACAAGAATAATTTAAATAACAATGAGCAATGAGATAAGTGAAATATGTCTACTTTTAAATCAACCTGATGAACTGAGCTTGATGAGTCTAGATTAAAAGAATAAAAACAATTTTAAAATTTGTTAAAAAGGTTGATTACTTTCAAAAATGATACAATTTTGTGTGGGCTCGTATTGTAAAATAGATCTCTAAGGGATCCAACTGTGAAGTACTGCCCTCTAACAAGATTAAAATCAGTACAATTTAAGAGAATGTGCTCCACTGACAACACCTGCTGACATGGAACACATTCTGGTCGCATATTACCCTCCAACAGAAAGGAATGTGTAAGTCGTGTGTGACCAATATGACATCGTGTCAGAATAACATGATCTTTTCTGCAGAGGTTACTGGATGGGTAGTGATCAAATATGTTTGGTCGGAAGCGATGGAGCTTGTTATTTGTCGCCCCATCCCATTCCGCCTGCCACATAGATTTGATGTAACAACTAATATGAGGCTTAAAATCACTGAAAGGGATCTTAAAATCAGTGAGAGGCTTGGTTAAAGCCTGTTTTGCTGCACTGTCTGCTCTGGTGTTACCAGCGATACCTACATGTCCGGGTAACCAGCAAAACACGATATCATATTGGTCAGACATGAGAGTTGTTAACTTCTCACGAAGTTCCAAAATGAGAGGGTTCTTCAACCTGGGGTTGAGCAAAGCAAGCAAAGAGGAAAGAGAGTCAGAAAAAATAATCGTCTTCTTTTCCTGTACATTTTCGATATGTTCAAGTGCAAGTTGTATAGCTTTAACTTCAGCTGTGAAAATAGAACTCTGGTTCGGTATTCTGATTGAGGTGATACCATCACCAGTAACAGCAGCTGATGATACTTTGTCACCATCTTTAGATCCATCTGTATAGATCCTTGTATATGTACTATATTTGGACTTTATTTCGGCATATTTTTGTTTGAACTGCAAGGAATTGGTATCAGATTTTTTGGAAGAAGCAAGTTCCAAAATAACTGTAGGTTTTTTAAGATGCCAAGGAGGAATGTGTGATTTACGGTTTTCTTTTATAGATTCAGAATCAATTTTTGCAGACTCCATGTGGGGTTTAACTCTAATTCCCAATGGAGGAATATGTTTCGGATGTCGGTTAAAAAAGTCAACATTTTGAGGTTCTGAAATACAATTAAAAGCAGGATTTGAAGGATTGGCCAAAAGTTTAGACACATATTGGAGAGACAATTTAATTCTGCGCTTCTCGAGAGAGGGCTCCTCTGCTTCAACAAGCATCGAGTCTATTGGGGATGTTCGAAAAGCCCCTAGACTAATTCTAATACCACTATTGTGAATAGCATCAAGTGGTTTTAGGTATGACTTCCTTGCAGAACCGTAAACTATAGAACCGTAATCTAATTTTGATCGAACAAGTGACCTATACAGATGGAGCAAAGTTTTTTGGTCAGCACCCCAATCAGTGCTACCAACGACCTTCAGTAGGTTCAGAGCTCTCTTACATTTAACTTTTAGTTGTTTTATGTGGGAAGTGAAATTCAGTTTGCTGTCAAACAACAAACCTAAGAATCTCACTTCCTTAACAACTTTAATAGGACTCCCATCAAGTTTTAACTCCGGATCGAGGTGATGTTTCCGAAGCTTACAAAAATGAACACAATTTGTTTTCATCTTTGAAAATTTAAAACCGTTTTCCGTGGCCCATTTTTGAATTTTGTTTAGGCACAGCTGAAGTTTGCGCTCTATAGCATTCATTTTCTTGCTGCTGTAGCAGATTAAAAAATCATCTACATACAACGAAGAATCTACCATATTCTCAATTGTCTCGATGATGCTATTAATTTTCACCGAAAAAAGGGTAACCGATAAGATACTACCCTGAGGAACCCCCAATTCCTGCTCGTGAGGATCAGATAACGTTGACCCAACACGAACCTGAAATTGGCGGTCCTTTAAAAAGTTTTCAATAAAAATAGGCATACGCCCTCTCAACCCCATGTTAAAAAGATCTTTTAAAATCCCATACGTCCACGTTGTATCATATGCCTTCTCTAGATCAAAGAAGATGGCGACCACATGTTCTTTTCTAGCAAAGGCATTTCTAACAAACGTTTCAAGTCTGACCAAATGATCCACAGTACTTCTCTGGTTTCTGAAACCACACTGAACATCCGCAAGCAGATTATTCGATTCCAGAAACCAGACAAGTCGGTCATTGATCATCCTCTCCATGGTTTTGCACAGGCAACTGGTTAAGGCAATAGGCCTGTAATTGCTTGGGTTGCTGTGATCTTTATCAGGCTTAGGAATAGGAATTATAGTTGCTTTTCGCCAGGAAGGTGGAAACTGGCCAGTCACCCAAATGTCATTAAAAATAGATAATAAAAGTGCAAGTGAAGTTTGAGGCAGATGTTTTAAAAGTTGATAGTGTATTTGATCAGGTCCAGTGGCAGAATCCTTTGCTCTATGCAAAGAGTTACTTAACTCTTCCATAGAGAAAGGTTCGTTGTAGTCCTCTAAGTTATTGGATGTAAATTTAATCTTGTGTTTTTCTTGTTGTTTTTTAAGTTTGAGGAACTCTGGATTACTATTTTCAGACGACGAATGTTTAGAAAATGTAGAGGCCAACTTGTTTGAAATTTCCTGTTTTGATGTTATGAGTGTGATGTTATCTTTTAGGTGTTGTACAGCTGATTTTGTTTCTTTTCCTTTAATTTTTTTAATCATTTTCCAAATTTTAGTGATGGGGGTGTTTTGATTTAGTTTAGAAACGTAAGTTTCCCATGAACTTTTCTTTTTATGTTTTAAAAGTCGTCTTGTTTTTGCCCGATTTATACGCAATCTATCCAAATTTTCTGTAGTTGGTGACTTATTAAATTCCCTCTCAAATTTCTTGCGATCTTTTATAGCCTGTTTGCACTCAGTATCATACCATGGTTTAGTGAAACGTTTTGGATTTGCCGAGGTTTTAGGAATGACTTGGCTTGCAATGTCAATCAACTCTGTGGTGAAGTGTTCAATCTGGTCAGTACTGTCCTGAAATTTCTCCCGTGTGAGGCGTTCAGAACAAAGCAATGAGAAAATGTCCCAGTCAGCCTTTTTAAAGTTCCACTGGGGCACCCTCTCATCATCCGCCGGAACTACACTCTCCAACACAATCGGAAAGTGGTCACTCCCGCACAAGTCATCTTCTGCTTTCCATGAAAAATCAACAAAGACAGAAGGGCATGCAATTGTTAAATCAATTGACGTGTAAGAACCAGATGCGGGGTGCAGGTACGTATCTGGCCCATCATTGAACAAGCACAAGTCATATTTTGTAATGAACTCTTCCACAGTTTTACCTTTTGCATCTTCTTGACTGCAGGAATTACCCCAAAGGGGGCTATGTGCGTTAAAATCACCCAACAAAATGTATGGAGTTGGGAGTTGTCGGACCAGCAGCTCAAGGTCATTCAATTCTAAGGCTTTACTTGGTGAAACGTAAATAGAACAAAGTGTAACTGTTTTGTCCAATGTTAGGCGTACCGCCACAGCCTGCAAATTTGTCTGTAGTGGTACAGAACTGTGAATGATGTCGTTCCTAACCAAGACACTCGTTCCACGAAAATGAAGATCATTATCATCTGCCCAGGCATTATACGATGTATAATGCTTAAAGGTTGAATGACCCTGACCATCTGGTTTCCTTAAAAGAGTTTCCTGCAGGCAAAAAGCAACAGGTTTATATTTTTGGCTGAGAAGGCCTAGCTCATTAAAATTGGCTCTAAAACCTCGGCAATTCCACTGTATTATGTTATTTTTGTTTGTATTAGCCATATTTCGAGGGAGATTTAGAGGGTGGACGTATGGGCGAAATAGCCCCTGTAATATTCTTTGGTGAATTTTTCCTCGGGGATCTATTCTTTGAAGAAGTCGGACGTAATTGTTCGAATGTATCATCGATACAATCACCTACATCCATATCCTCAAAGCCTTCAAACCTGTTGCGAACAACAGGGTTTTGAAGAACCTTAGGTAATCTGTCCGATAACTGTTTTTGTTTCATCTTTTCTTTTTTCTCTTCTTCTTTGTCTAATTTTCTCATTTGATTCTGACTCAGAGTGTGTTGTTGTGATCTTTGTTCTTGTTGTGATTTTGGCTTTGTTTTGTTTTGTTCCTTTTTCTGCTCTGAATTCGTAGTATGATCCTTATTTTGTACGGGTTTAGGCGAATTGTTTCCTAGTTTTTGTTCTGGTTTATCCTCTGTTGTTTTTGAAATTGTCTGTTCAGGTTTGGGATTTTGTTCTTTTTTCTGTTCAAAGTTGGCTTTTAATTGCTCTGTTGTTTGCGATGTAGAATTTGTTTTTGTTGATTGTGTGTCTGTTTGGTCTAATGTGAAACCCTGTACTAAAGATGGAATTGTACCTTTAAGCCATGTATATTGAGTTTGGCATTCCACTGACGTTGTTGGTAATTTTTGGATTAATTTTTTAGCGTATGTCGGCGATGATAAATTCATGCCAGGCATTGATGATACTATTTCCCTGGCCTCTTTAAAACTGATCTGTTTTTGACATTTAATCTTTTGGATTTCTTTTTCTTTTTTCCAGACTGGGCAATCTTTTGAGGCAGCTACATGATTGCCTTGGCAGTTACAGCACTTAATGGTATTTGTGCATGGGTCTGGATGTTCTTGACCACACTTAAAACAGATATTTCTCCCTCTACAATTATTCTGGCCGTGACCATACTTCTGACATTTGAAACATCGAAGTGGATTTGGAATGTACAAATCCACTCCGATGTTCATGTATCCTACTTTTAATGACCTTGGTGGTTGGGATGAGTTAAAAGTTAAAATATAAGTGTTTGTTTGAATAATCATGCCATCT
The DNA here is from genome assembly GCA_031216915.1 of Pictodentalium vernedei. NCBI lineage: Eukaryota > Metazoa > Mollusca > Scaphopoda > Dentaliida > Dentaliidae > Pictodentalium > Pictodentalium vernedei. The sequence continues at coordinate 176,607,716 of CM062295.1, read as the reverse complement.
CGTTTAATCTCTATTCTTTTAACATCAGTGACCCCCTGTGATTTTAGTTCTTGCTGAATTTCTAGCACATCAATGCCTGACAGTTCTTTTGTTCGTAGCACACCTTTGCAACTATTTAGTGTTTTGTGTGCAAAGGCGTGGACCTCCATGTCAACCAGTTTTTCCATTTTTAACAAATTGATAGCCTGCATTTCTCTTTTGCATTCAATGAGTATCCCACCTGATCGTAACTTTTTAACATTCTTGACCTCCCCAGCTATTCCTTTGATTGCTTTTTCTAATGCAAAGGGGTTAATATTTGATGCCAATTTTCCATCCTCTGCAGCATAAATCATAATAAATTTGGGCCAAGTGTTAATTGACGTATTGCCTATGTCTTGATCTGAGTCAGAATCAGAATCAGTGAACCGAAGTTCGCGCCCGCGTTTTTGTTTTTTGTTTGGTATGTTTGCCATATTTTATTGTAAGTCGTTCATTGCCCCGGCTCCCACCCACCATGGAGTCCAACAAGGGGTAGGGTTACTGCCCTGCAGTGAACCCACCGGGTTGCCGGTATTCCCACATACCTGGTATGGGGCAGTATACTCAGCCAGTGTTGATACCGAAGTATGCCACTGACTGATTGGCCCGTGTGTGGAAGTGCCAGGTCTTCGGATGGCGGCCATCCAATCAATCACTGTATAAACCACCGAAATAAAAGGTTGCCATGCATAACCGAAACAGACAGTGCAGCAAAATTAAGTGGCTATTAAAATATAAAGTGTTTAAAAACAGTACACAATGGCAATTATGTTATGTGAATAAAAGAAATGATTGACTGAATGGTCACCAAATGCCCCCCGACGTGACACCCAGTACTTTTTGGGGTGGGGGCTCCCGATTGGCCAGAACGGACCATCCGACCATCCTTCTACTCCCGAAATTGGGGCCAAAGCAGTGTGTTGAACAAGATTATCTCCGAAATGGAGACCAGGGCTCCATCCCGGAGACTGCCCTAACCGGGGCCACGAGTCCTCAACTGCCAGGATTCCTTCTTCCGGGGCCTTCGGAACGCACCTCACGGGAGAACAAGGTGCCTGCCAGATGGTATTAGCAGGATTGATCATTTTGGTCCGGGGCTGCGTATTTATGTATTTCGCAGCGAACCAACTCAATTGAGCAAACCTGCCAATTAGAAATTAGCAAACCTGCCCAATTGAGCAGGCCGTCCTCTATCCGCCACCTGAGGACCCGCCTAGTAGGGGATGATCAAACCCCCGTAGGACCATACCAGTGAGTACAATATATTATCATATGACTATGACATTTTTACCCTAAATATCACTACTGTTTGACGATGTTTTCGAAACTGTTGTATCACACCGGGTGAGATTTTTCCGGATCAAAAGTCCATATCACACTCTTACGGAAATCAAAATTCCATATCACACCCCCACGGAAATATTCGAGAGTTTCCGTGAATAGTTTTCGTAACTAGGGAAGTCGTTGTTGTTTCGTCTGCTATTTTGTAACCGGCTTTTCACCGTATATTAATTAAAATGGCAAATTTGGGTGAATTTGACATCGAAACAATGTCATATGATAAACTTATCATAATAACAGTGTGTTGATCCGTGTCGTCGCATCACGTCTCGTTGAGGTGGCCAGATTTTCGAATCACACGAGCTGCCTGCGGCAGCTCGTGTGATCCGAAAATATGACCACCTCAACGAGACGTGATACTACGACACGGATCAACACACTGTTATGATAATATCTATTTATATGTTCTATGGTATTGTTTTGAAGAAGGCGAAAATAAAAACCCAAAATATTCGTATGAATTATGTCTTTCCATACCCACCCATTGAAACAGAGCATAAACGTGCCGTAAATATATAATACTATAAGGTGGATCGCGAGTCTGATTACACATTTTATTTTATTTTCATTCGTTTTTCTTCCCCCAAAACGAATCATATTCCCACTCTCAATCGCCAAAAATGGTATTCCACTCCCAGCATCGTATTCCACTCTCAGCAATAACGGACCATTTTTTGAAATGTTTTGAAAGTAACCACGGAATCAATTATGAAGGGTTGTTTTGGGAAAACAAATAAGGAGAAAATAAAATAATTACAAATGTTCACTGCTTGGATTTCAGTACGATTTTATCCTCTCGAGGGCCGCGCGAATTATTATCACCAGCTAACGGCTCGTGAAATAATCCCCCGCGCTCCCTACCTGAGGATAAAAATCGTACTCGAATCTAAGCAGTGAACTATTGTCTATGTTTTAGTTATGCTTACATGGTTCCTTTCGCTCCTTGAAAACCTTCAAATTCCTCGCACATTTCACATAGCTTTGAGTAAACTTATGAGTAAGAATATGAATATCTATTTAAAAAGGGACTGTTCCAATCTAAAATTCAAAACAGATATTTCAGTTTGCTACAAATAAGCATATTTACCAATAGTCATCCAAAGTATCTACTAGAACACTGAACCAGATTTTATTTTGGCACAATATTTAAGTTTTAATAAAGCTTGCAAGTTTTAATTTCTGTCACACAGCACAGAAATTAAAAAACTGAACTATTGTTAAACCTCAAGGAATTTCAAGATTAATTAAATGTTTAGTACTTCCAACGCCTTGAAACCACATTTTTCAAGGACTTTCAAGGTTTTCAGCCCATCGAAGGGCGCCCCCGTGGGAACCCCGGGAAGTGAAGTAGTGCTTGTTTACTTTGGTAAACGAGCTCTGTGTTACTGGTAAATGGGACCCAGTCACCAATGCTTGTGTCGGAAATCCTCTAAAACTGGCAACATTGGTAGAGACGATTGACCAAATTTGACTTTTTCTCTATGTTACGATCACAATTAGCCATTGTACAGAAACATGTTGCCTTAACTGGTTGAGAACTATAGGCCACTATCAGGGCGTTCAAACAATGATGGCACTGGTGCAAAAGCCAAGACTTTCCTTGCTCATATTTCATATTCAGTCAAACACAAATAATATTTTGTTTATATAAATTTATTTATTAGAAATCATTGGAAAGTGCCTAAGGGCACTCTCCAATAATTTCAAATAAAACAAATTTGGAATAACAAATTCATACTACCGAAAATAATCTAGTCCTCAACCAGTTAAATACCAATAAATAAATAAATTAATCGAAGGATTCATTTACCTGACGCAAAAATACTAAGATTTCGAGTTTACGTTTATGTGGTCACATTTTCCTACTTTTTTGCAGAAAATAATAAAGAGTTGAAAATAAACGTATTATTTTCTCAGTTACTGCTAATTGAAAAGATTCCGTTTTGGCACAGCCTGTATTTGTCATTATCGGCTATGACGACAAGTATTTGTGTGGCTTGGTAAATCTGATACCGCATCTCACACTTAGCAATGTTGTAATCATTGATTAGTAATCGAAAGAGTAAGGAGACAGATAACTGTTGCTCTCTCTGAAATTGCAGACACGATTTAGACACGGAGAAGCCCCCCGAATTCTTGTTTCAACAGTTATAGTACCGTGGTCACAAAAGCACCCTGTCGTTTCGAGACCCTCCCAAGGTTTTCCCGATTTTACACCCAACTGGTGAAAAAAGGTGTAGCGGTAATTCGATTTTTACCGTCTTTTAAAACGACACCGAGCCAATACCTGTATCGTTTAAAAAAGTACCGGTATATCACGAATTACGGTATTGTATCAAATTATCGATGCCGAAATTGACATATTATTAATAATAATAATAAAAATAATAATAATAATTGAAGAATTTGAAGAACTGCTGAACGTCACTTCCATCACATCACTCAATATTTATCGTCAATAATATTTCAACTTTCGAGAGTGTGTTGAAAATTGGAAATAATACTTTGATATACTCTCTTCAGACTGTAAATTTCAGCATTAGGCTATACAAAAGTGTTATAAACACGTGTTTTTGTTTTGTCATTGACCTTTGATCAGTTGCATGGACACGTCGCGCGATGCATGGGTGTCTGTCAAACATGGAAAGAAATCGTTCTAATTCAACCTCCTTCCCGCCTTGTAACTGCAGTTGTCAATCACAGAACAAAATTATTCGTCCTAGTCCAAACTCTTTCTCAATAAATGAAAACAATATTTTTTTATGTGGGGCGAGTTGGATGATCCAACTCGCCCCACATGAAAAACTATTTTTTCATTTATTGATTCTAAAATACAGTTTGACACCTCATAGGAAGCTTGTTTCAACCGAGGAGTCATAAGCTATATTTTGGGAGAAAGCAATGTTTGAAAGATAACAAAATTTGCATGAAGATTTCTATATATAGTGTTGTTCAGATTTGCCCGATACGTTACGTAAAGTTTTAGTTGTGCAAACATATCTGACTGAGATATTTTCATTGGTAGGATGTAAAGGCAAGAGACTTCGGAAGAAGAGTTTGTCGTACGCTCTGCATAAAATATTATCTGAATGCCTTCTCAACATAGATAACTATGTCAGTGAAAGGGCAAACAGTATAAGCGGTTAGTGAGTGTTTGTAGTATTACTCATATGGGCGACAGTCTTTTCCTCTGCTTGATATAATATTTTCCTGGTACTCTGTTCCTTATTGTATATTTATCCCATAGTATTACTCCAGTGGTGTTGCAGACAGCATCAACAGGGGCGTGGGAAACTTTTCGAACTAAGGGGAGGGGACCACCGTGATGCAACGGCACCCACACACTGACAATTATCAGTGGTGGCCCATGTCTCTGAGTGGCGGGATAATAATTCAATACAATACATACACAAAACGACACGCGTGTGTGAATGAGTTAATCGATATGCCACGAGTGCCGGCGCGGAAGGATAGAACGAGAAGCCACAGGCCTCGGGTTGTATCACTCCGCGATGATACAAGTGCCATATCGATTAAGCCATTCACACACGCGTATCGTTCTGTGTTTATTACACGCATTTACGTCTATAAAAGCAATTATTAAAAGGATACTCAGCAATTCATGTGACGACTATCATAAAAAGAACACATTTTATCGCCAACCAAATTTGAGAGGGGAACCTGTGTTACTATTTCGTCCCCTAAGTTCTAATGTGTTCTATGTGCCTAGTGGCACATAGAACACATTAGAACTCAGGGGACGATTTTTAGCTATCGCTGGCGATTCGAATTGTAATTGCGGTGCACGCGTTGTAGAAAATTCCCAGTGACATTTTGCTTCTATTTAAAAATAGTCCGTTAACGATTTCCAGTTTACGTATTTTTTTAGCGTTGCTTCAGATGGGGATTTCATAGAACAGGCGTGTAATAAAATACACAAGTTTATATTTGGAGACTCATGCACCTCTTCATTTTGGGATTTGGCATCGACAATTTTCTTTTTTTCTTAGACACTCAGTCCCAACTCTCATACCATTTCTGAATTTTTCTTCGAGGGTGTTTAAAAAGTGATAAAAGAGTTTTAGTTTCGCTTCCTCGTGAAGTTCGAGCTAGTGCCAGAGTTAAAGCCCACACTTCTCTGTTTTTGAAATACATCACTTTCTGTCAATGAAAAATGAACTCAACCACCAGGGTTATTCTGCAACGTCTGCAACACTACAAACCAGTACAAACTCTAATCAAGCTGTTCAACTTTTAGCGCAGTTGCACCTGCTAACATCACTCATATACCCATTTTAGGCCTAAAAGTAGAATCAGTGCCGTCCGATCATTCGACAGCTAAATTAATAAAACGCAGTTTAATCACAGGTGGTGATTTAGTTAAGCAAAAACAACTTCAGGGAGCAAATTCAATTGAGGAACAAGTACCAGAAAAATGAGACAGTTCCATCAGAAATTGGTGATATTCGACAACATTTACAAGAAATACATGTTTGCTTTCAGGCGTATTGATCTTTGGTGAAAGTGTCAAGTCACTTCGCTATTTCACCAGTTATCAATGTACCTCTGTAAACATATTTGATTTATCTTCAGTACATCTACAGTTAAAACTAGAAGTCCTGTCATGAAACGCGCACAAATAGCACGTTGATATGCGCGTTAATATACGCGTTATCGCCCAAGTAAAGCTATCAAATTCTGTACATATGACCTGTGCACAAGCAATGTTTCAGCCAATGGACCTCCGGGTAACCCGGAGGTCAATTGGCAGAAACATTGCATGTGTTTGCTATGAGTAACCAGGAGAACCTGCCGTGCTTCGGATGCCATTCGATATGACAATTGCGCGCAATTCCAACGCACAATTAAGCCTAAATAAGCGCACTATTCGTGACAGGACTTCTAGTTTTAACTGTATATTATCTTCCATATGAGTAGTATCCTTAGAGGTTTTGAGTACTACACTTGTTAGTAGACTCTTTCTAGATTAGTCAGATAGACGCACACACTGGATCTCCTTTAATGGATATGAAATATGACGTGGTTATGGAAGTACTGTGTTGAGTTTTGTGAGATATGGCATGAAAAGTACAATAATACGTTGTATCTATTCTGGGGAATAACTTTATACATGTGCACAACCGTTTTCTTCTGTCTTGTCGTTGTCCTATTGTGTGTTATTATCGTTTTCTCTGGATTCTAGGCATACATTGGATACTTTATAGTTGTATCTTCCTACTTCAGAATGTGTTCTATATAACTGAACTTAGTCGATAAATTCACTAGCCACTTCCATTGTTTCTAGTTGAGATGGTTCCTCTTTGTATATTCATACTTTCTGGCTGTTTTAAGTTCAATAAATTTATTGTTTATCGTGTTCGACTCCAGGTTCTAATCCTGACATATTGTCCCTTGAAAACAGAAAGATGGCAAATTGTAGTTGGAGCCTTCTTGATTTCAAACGACGATATGACAGTATTAATGGAACAGATATCGATCTCCGTGGACGTGGAATCTGAACAATATCCATACATTTGTTTATCTGATTTCACTCCATGCACACTTTTTTGATATCTAACTAATGTCCATCAAACTGACGAGCATTTATTTTATCAATCTCGAAAACTTAAATTTCCCCGATTTCAAAATATGGTGAATAAAATCGGTATTATATATATGAAACTTGTATGGTAAAGGCTACGACTTTAATTTTTTTCCCAGATGCTGCTGGATTCTATAGTGTTTCTGATAAGGTGAGGCCCCTTTTCATCCGTGTTCGGTCTTGAGGTTCAGTGGGCAAGTGAATAATTAATGCCCCCACATTCTGTAGATAATTTTCTTTCCATATATTTTATTTCTTCCAGTCTTCACAAACTTCAGCAATTTCTGTTATAAATTAAACAGTCAAAGTCAAAATCTGGTAACCTGGAGTGAAGGCGTTGAAACTGGAGCAGTGAGTAATCTGCTTCCCCAAATCTTTCAGTTAGTCAGCAAGGTGTGAAACAGTTGTTGGAGCCCGAGATGGAACTGGCTGTCCTGGCCTGCTGTCGGCAGTTATATACACCAAGGAACGTGACTGACTGCAGCATCACACGGCATCTGCAAAGTCCATCGATCAATCAGGTGACATGAGGCACCCTCTACCAAAGAGGTTCCTCACAGATTGATGGCTGTTAATGTTAGAGTAAACATGTTAGCACTTACTAAGCATCAGGTGGTGTTTAGAGTTACCAAAACATACTTGGTCATGATGAGTGTTTGACAGAACAACGTAACTCTCTATGATAGCTCGTTGTCAACTCACGACAAGTTAAAATTCCTTGCCACCCATGAGGTTAAACATCCACATAGCAACTGACAACTTAAGGTTCTGACACGTCTGAAACTCCGTCTGGAATTCTGATTCTCAGAGTGAAGCCAGGTACACGTGTACGCGATATGCCTTGCAGAATGTGACTCAAGACATTCACGTTAATACAAATTGTCTCCCCTTGACCATTGAAGTAATACTGTGACACCTGCATACTACCAATATTCTCAGGACATTATTTAACCTGTCACATGTGTGTACTTCCTGATTGACATTCAGGCAAGTCATTGTTACTTTAAAACAATGGAAAAATGTTAGTTGATTGACAACTAATAAAACCTTTAAAAACCTCAGCAAAGGATTTTGTGTATTACAGACAGCTTGTATAATATTCGCGGTAACAAATAATCCTTCTAGGCGAAACCGAGTACAATGCAGTACATTAGCATTGAGAACTGGCCATTTGTTTCACTGGCCACTAATTTATACTTTAATTAACACTCAAGTTACTCAATTAATTAAGCCCGGTAGGCTGTATTCCGCAACATTACCTACCCCACTTAAGATCAAAACCCAATGGGATTTGTTTCAGTGACAGGGCAGATATACTTATGAGATGGAGCATACTAGTATTTTTTTCACTTATCACTTACAACCTACAATAAATTATTTATATCTTAACTGACATTACCATTACTGGATTTACTTAACAATAATTAACTAATGTAATTTAAGTACTTATATAATTACTAAAATCGCCTTTATCAGATAAGTAACCACAATTATATTATTTAAACTTTATAAAAATGAAATAAAGTCTCCTGACATCATTTCTGGATTTCAGTAACCATTTATACAGTGAAAGGTTATAGCTATGTACATCTGAGTGTAATTTCTACTTACTGTACACAATACTATATTTCATCTGCTTACTGTACAAAAAAACAACATGTTACATCGGAATAAAAACATCAACAAAACCTTATTTAAACTTACTTAACTTATCTCAATAAAACTCAACTATCTCTCTATTATACTGTCACTCCGTCACTCCACGAAAATCATAATTAAAATCTCAAATTATTCAACTTAATCAATAATTTTCTTCATCAATTGATACAATATAACACTTTCGCAGCGATAATCAACAATACCCTCATATACAGCAATTTCTTTTACATATTACTCAAACTAAAAGCAGGGGCCTTAGGAATCAGAGCTCTTTACTTCCCCATGCAACTGCACCTCGGCATTGAGGGTATGTTTGTGATGTGGACATCCACCTCCATCCACAACTGATGTATACCCTCTGCTTACAATGAGGACAGGGATGTGCAGCTTTAGATTGCAGCATTACATCTTCCAAGCAAAATACAACACAACTCTCCCATCCTGTTAACCACTGTAGGTATTAATTTGGACATCCACTTCCATCCACAACTGATGTATACCCTCTGCTTACAATGAGGACAGGGATGTGCAGCTTTAGATTGCAGCATTACATCTTCCAAGAAAAATACAACACAACTCTCCCATCCTGTTAACCACTGTAGGTATTAATTTGGCCTGTCGTCGTGCTTCATATCGGCGAAGGGCTTCATCAATAACCTGTACATAGGTTGTTCTCGTTCTTTCTTATGTATTATTTTTACTTCAAATTCCTGCATTTTTAGACACAGGGAGAAATTAAAGGTGGATCTGTGTATTTGTCTGTGATTTCACCCCCGCGGAATCGTGTCACAAACCTCAGATTTGGTACTAGTTCAGCCGCCAATTCAGCCCATATCCAAGTGTCCTGTCCATGATCATAATAATGACCATCCCATCAATAATCATTCCAGGAATGAATTACTTTATTAGGACCTGATCCACTAATTATTCTAGGAGGACAGACACATTCAATTAATTACAGAAGGCAAAGTTAACTCATATTGATAGGATTCGGTATTATAATGCTGAACGTCACAGTATCTAACCCATTCTGGGTGCAGCTGATACCCGTAAGATCATAAATAAAAATATGCTTAATACGATGAGCTAAAATTCTTTCATTGAGACCAGTTTCTCGAGAAGCTGCTGTTGCTGTCACTACTGCGACCCAATATTTATCTTGTTCCTTTTGATATTCTGTAAGGTCAGGAAGGATTGCCGCCACCATAATTCACTTTTAAACTATTTAATAACTATATAAAATGTAAAATAACTCAAGGTTTACTGCAATAAACAAACTCCTTCATTGAAATCAACACTCAATAAAACAATTAACTATATTCAATAATTATAATTCTAAATACCTCGAAGAATATTCACAATATTTGAATTCACTCCAAGGTAATCGTGCATCTGATGTATCCTTCTTTAACCCTTTACCTAACGTGAAAAGCAGACGACACTTGCAAAAAAAATTCTTGAATAACTAATTTTTTTCATTTTTTGTCTCAAAAACATAGGTTATGACCCCTCGTTGGAACGAGCTCGACGAGCTCGTTCCAAAGAGGGGTCATAACCTATGTTTTTGAGACAAAAAATGAAAATATTTTGAAAATTAATTGGCGATTTTTGAGAATAGCGCTGGCCGGTTTTGGCCGTTACGTTGGGTAAAGGGTTAAAGGTAGCACTCAAGCAACCTACACCAGTTTTGGGGTTGTCTTCAACATAACTTTTATTCACGTTTACTTCGAAATTTTTTTATTTGTCAGTTTAAATACTCGTATTCAAATGAGACAACCACATGTAACTGTATCCTTTAATACTCTCCCACAATCCTTTACAGTCTAGAAGGACAATGGATTAGTACCAAATAGAATTAACTAGAGGTGAGTACAATTTACACACTGTAAGTTTAATTGATTAGCTTCGAAATCTGTACAAATTATTCATCTGCTAAGTATCCAGTTATTTTATATGACTGATAAATTTGATTGGTTTTTGTACGGAAATTGAAAGTAAAACCATCAAAGTCGGGGTGATGTTGATGCCACAACAAGTATTGTTGTCACTCTCAGGGAATCATATTATGGTCAACTGAGAGTCTTTCCCATGTTCTCCAGTTAATGAACCATCATCAATGAATGAAAGATAATAATCATCATCGCACTACCCATCAGTGCCTGGGCATCTTTACAAAAGTCAGTATGTGGTTACAGTATTCTCTCTCCAAGAATATATACATATAATCAATTAAATTTGGACAGTTGTGTATTTATATACAATGAGATTGTGTTTCAAATACCAACATGATAGGGCATTACCGAATCATATGAATAATTCATTTCTCTTTCTAACTTAGCAAAAATGTCTTGGTCAAAGTCAAATAACATACAAACAAACTCTGATTCAGTGGTTAAATCCTCGTGCTCAGCAAAACGTCCCTTGGTACATATGCAGTTTAACCACTGTTATACAGTCACAATTTAATCATGTACAGCAAAACAGATAAGGACGTATTTGTATACATGGCATATCAGTGTCATCTTCTGGATTATAGTCTGACATAATTCACTGATATTACAAAGTTACAAATTACTATGTACTAGTCTTTTGTGTTTCTATGAAGTATTTATATAGTAAACACAAAGGAGACACACTCTCCCCAGTTTTGCTGGTTCTCAAGGTGGCGTGTACAATGTCAGTTTCTTTATCATATTTCACAGTTGGATATAACCATTGATTAGGTACTTGTGATTTCTTTGCTTTACGAATTGATTGCCTCATTATGTCAAGAATCTATTCAAGATGTCTTCGTCTGGTCTGTGGTTGTTGAGCTGAAGTTGAAAATGAAACTGTTCGTCGTTTACTCAATTGTTCAGATATATTTATCCCATCTTCCGCATGCAAAACATTATTAGACACTTCACATTCATCAGCGGAAGAGATAGATGTATGATGTACGATTACGTTTACGCCAAACTATCCAAGTTTGTATATATATGTGCCCCTGTGTCGGATACAACATACAACATGATAGATTACAAATACACTTAAATAAACAACCAATGAACTATGTCCATTGTTTTACAATGAACGGTTCACTGGGAGCAAATTATATTAAGTCAAGTTCATGCACAAGATCATCCATCGGTAAGTTATTCAAATGTGCGTAAGATTTCGGAATATCAAACTGTGTAACATTTACCCTATCTAGGACAGGTTTCCAAATCTGTCATTGAGTGAATGAGAAAGTTGGTAAGACAGTCCTAGACTTTAGTTGATATGTTGAATTATCCCTGTCATGAAAATAATTATGTAACAATAATTTACCACTAGTCGCAATGTGTAATTGTTTTAATTGTTAAAACTCTATTGGCGGAAATACCTTTTGAGGTTTTGGATTCTTATGTAATGGACAGTCTATCAAGAACCTCAGTAGTACATCAGTAGTGATGTACCACAAACCTTCTTCGACACACGTCACTAAGGGTGATTTATATTTAATTGGATATCCGTGACATACAGGCGTTTCACATCATCTCTCACATTGGGGAATAATGCCAACAAACAACTCAAAGTTATGTGTATGGTATCTATGACTCCTTCCAGTGGACAAAATAATTTCTTGTCAGCCACACATTTGTTGTGGCCTAGTTCAGGTACATATCTAATTCTCTGTTTGTCAACAATTAAAATGCCTGCCTTTAATTTATACCATGCTATTAACTTATTTTCTGTTTGTGAAATGCTCTTGGTTACTTTACCAAAGGAACAGGTAATGCTTGAACTCGAAATATTTGAAACTGGAAATTCGTATTCACCAAAGGTACTTTAAACAAAATCACCAACTTATCGTTAGCAAACACAGTTTCAGATGTCATCTGCTAAAATATCCATCTGTTGATGTACATCATGTTCATACGTTTCAGCCGTTATGAACATTGCTCACTTTGAGTTAAGACTATTTCTAATTGGTGACGGGAGTGGGTGAAATGTTCCATTAAGGACAATCAATTTTCGTGAAGTTGTTCCACCTGTTCCCCAAAAATAGTAACAATCTTAGATAAGTTCATCATAAATTCTTGGTTTTCTTGATCAGCATCATGAGTTAATCTTATCATGGTCAAATGGCCTGATTTCTAGTCAGCTGATTTAAATTTTCATTTATACCCCATTAAATCGGATTTAGTAACAGTTCTGAATAAAAAAGCTTAACCCTTCCCCTACAAAATTCAACATTCCATGTGTCCCTCTCAAAGATGGAGCGTGCCTATTTAATTTTTACGGCGGCGTAGAAGCGACATGTGATGTTTAGTTACTAAATTGAATATTCAATTTACTAAATTGAATATTCAATTTACTAAACTGAAAAAACAGTCTTGTAATAAACTGAATAAACAGTCTCGTAATAAATTGAATAAACAGTCTTGTAATAAATTGAATATTCGATTTACTAAATTGTATGTACAATTTAGTAAATTGAATAAACAGTCTTGTAATAAATTGAATAAACAGTCTCGTAACAAATTGAAAAAAACAGTCTTGTAATAAATTGAATATTCAATTTAGTAAATTGAAAAAACAGTCTTGTGATAAATTGAATAAACAGTCTCGTAATAAACTGAATAAACAGTAGAAGCGACATGTGATGTTTAGTTACTAAATTGAATATTCAATTTACTGAACTGAATATTCAATTTACTAAATTGAAAAAACAGTCTTGTAATAAATTGAATAAACAGCCTCGTAATAAATTGAAAAAACAGTCTTGTAATAAATTGAATATTCAATTTACTAAATTGAAAGAACAGTCTTGTAATAAATTGAAAAAAACAGTCTTGTAATAAATTGAATAAACAGTATTGTAATAAATTGAATATTCGATTTACCAAATTGTATATACAATTTAATAAATTGAATAAACAGTCTTGTAACAAATTGAATAAACAGTCTCGTAATAAATTGAAAAAACAGTCTTGTAATAAATTGAATATTTAATTTAGTAAATTGAAAAAACAGTCTTGTAATAAATTGAATAAACAGTCTCGTAATAAATTGAATAAACAGTCTTGTAATAAATTGAATATTCAATTTACTAAATTGAATATTCAATTTACTAAATTGAAAAAAACAGTCTTTTAATAAATTGAATAAACAGACTCGTAATAAATTGAAAAAACAGTCTTGTAATAAATTGAATATTCAAATTAGTAAATTGAAAAAACAGTCTTGTAATAATTTGAATAAACAGTCTCGTAATAAATTGAAAAAACAGTCTTGTAATAAATTGAATATTCAGTTTAGTAAATTGAATAGTCAATTTAGTAAATTGAATATTCAATTTAGTAACTGAACATCACATGTCGCTTCTACGCCGCCGTAAATTTGCAATAATCGTTGAGGTCCTTTTACATTTGTATATAATGATCGTTTATGAACCTGATTTCCTGATAGACATCCGTTATCATTGATTTAATGCAACATTAAGGGTTTCAGTATCATCATCGTATTGTTGAAACACCTGTTTAAACTTAGCATTACTGTCCTCATAAAATTGTTTCTGATTATGTTGGTTCCATAATCTTCCTACCACCAGTATTAAACTTCCAAGTAAGTACCAGTTTAACATCATGATCTTACAATCACCCACACACACACCCCTACCTCTACTCACAGTATAGCATTACATCTGCAAGTTTCGACGTGAAAACCATTTAATCTTTGGTACTCCATGGTACAATTTCTGAAACTATTTCCTCTTGGGTCACAAGTTCAACTTTACCTACAATGCAACCTCTTTTGCATGGTATAATTTTTATTTGTACTGTTCACTAACATTACTGGTATGTTTCCATTTTCATTTCTGACTATAATGTTTCCTACAAGCAGGCCCGGTGTAAAAGGAATGGAAGTCCGTAGGAACGTTAGTCCCTCTGGACTATTATTCCGCAGAATTATAGTCCTAGGTCTAACATTTCTAGGAATAGTAGTCCGCCGGACTACTATTCCTAGAAATGTTAGACCTAGGACTATAATTCCGCGGAATAATAGTCCAGAGGGACTAATTTTCCTACGGACTTCCATTCCTGTTACACCGGCTGTTCTGCTACTTAGCCTTGTTTAAACCTATGGTGTTCCAAATATTTAGAGTCAAAAGTTAACCTTGCCCCAACAGGTTTAGTATATCTTATATATAGTGTAGAACCCACATTAGATGATACAATGTACAAAGGTCTTTCTGTTATATATAATCGAAATCCTGTTCATTATTTTTTATCTAACCCTCACAAATATACACCGTACTTATTTTTTTCTCATATAGTTTCCCATTTGACTTCCATCTGTTTTATTTAGTCTTTTTAAAATTTAGATTTTCCAGAAAGGTGTTTGGCACAATGTTATAACTGACCTAATTGTTTTAATCTACTGCAAGTCAAAACGAGCAAATCTTCCAAATCTTGTACAACTTTTCACACTGAAAGTTGTAAGGTTAACGCATAATCCCTCTGAACAGTTGTTTGCTCACGAAGTCATTCATTGACTGAAGGGTTTAAACGCTAAACACGATGTGAGGATGCATTGCTCGCTATGTTATAAAGTAAGAATTGGGGAGTTTTCTTCGCAGTTTGCATATAGTGTGAGGTCTCTAATTTGAACCACATTGTCGAACTAAGGTGACAGATATTTGAATTTAGGCTGAAGAGAAAACATACTGCTTCGGATATAGTAATTATAATCAGTGATTCTATGTGTCGAATTTGACATTGATCTCAGTGAAGTCAGAATGTGCACTGTAAAATCAATTGGGTAACAAACAACCCAAATTAATTGGGTTGGGTTGAATATGAATCCAAATGTTCATATTCACTCCACCCATTTAATTTTATTTGATTTTTAACCTAAGTGATTTTAGAGTGTATGCTTGTTGAAAAGTAAAGTTGAAATTTAAGGTGTCACATTGTGTCATAATTGCAAACTGAGAAGATAAAAAAGAATAATGAAAATCTTATAGCATCATGCCGGAAGCTTGCATCGCATCTATTGCGTTAAAACCACAACAGAAACCTCTCAAAGGACAAGACATTATGAGAAGGATTTGTGATAATTTAATCTACAACCATATAGTGCTGCTTGGTCTTAATCTCTGGATGGACGGAGTAACTAATGGCTCATCGTGCAAATAATTAAAAGTACGCATACATGGCTACAGAAAGGATTTCCGTATAAAGGATGTTTACTTCACCAAAATGTATATTTTGCTTTTTGTACACTTTCACAAAAATAGTTCACCCTCCCCGATATCAAAATACGGATATTTTATTTTCCCATAATTCATCTTGCTGATAAACCAGGTCAATTTTGCTTGACAGATCTCAATGAGCTGTGCCAAACAAGATTGCATTTTCAAATGCATAGTTGCATTATGGGAAAAATGCATCTTGAAAGTTTGATATTTTGACATCAACGTGCAGAGGGTCAACATATACGAAGGCTAATTCACTTGTCATATTGGGGCTACATATTAACCCTTTACCCAATGTAACGGCAAAAACCGGCCAGCGCTATTCACAAAAATTGCCAATTAATTTTCATTATTTTTTTCATTTTTGTTCTCAAAAACATAGGTTATGACCCCTCTTTGGAACGAGCTCTTCGAGCTCGTTTCCAATGGGGGTCATAACCTGTGTTTTTTCAGACAAAAAATGAGAAAAATTAGTTATTCAGAATTTTTTTTGCAAGTGTCGTCTGCTTTTTATGTAAGGTTAAGGGTTAAAAGATCGGCACTAAAGCTCAATTTGAGAAGTCATAAAATCAAATTTGTTAACATTTATGATCGATTTTAAAAGAATATCACTGTTATGCATACGCAAACTTAACAATACGATTTTTTTCAAAATTTAAAACGAAGTTTTATACCTACCTTCCCCACAAATAATTCCAATTGAATTTTACTAAAAGCCCAATTTTTCTCGTAAAACAACTAGAAATATAACTGATGCAATCCCATTGGACAGAGCTCAATGAGTATAGCTACTAGTGCCAAATCTTGGGTATATGATATTAACCCTTCTGCACCCAAATGTTGAAATACTGAAAATTTAAGCAGCAATAGTTTTCTCATAATGCAACTAGGAATTTAACCAATACAATCTTATTTAGAAGATCTTAATGAGCCCCCTCAAACAAGATTGAATTGATTGAATTCCCAGTTGCAATCTGAAAAACAAAATTGCTGCTTGAAAGTTTGATATTTTGGACACCAGTCTCTATAGAGGGTGTTCAATTAGCCACACCGCAACCTTATTTATTATTTATTTATTAATTTGTGACTAGGGCACTTTCGACAGCCAGAGTCACCTCGTGTCGGACAGTTTTACCGGCGGAGAGCCACCAAGCAGGGGCATGTAACCGTTAGACTCCCAAACGGACTAACTTCACACAAGCAGGGTTATCATTGGCTGAAGACAAGTGTACCATCGACCTTCCCTACGCCTTAGTATTCAGTGCCACCGTGCTCCACGTGGGGGGTCGAGTTTAAGTGCCTTGCTCAAGGACACGCAGTTACTCCTGCTGGGGATCGAACCGTGGACCGTTTGGTTTGAAGTCCAATGTCGTAACCACTGAGACCCCGCGCCCGTACCGCACCAATATTTGTTTGCAACAAAATGTACACATCTATCACGTGATCCGGTTCCTTTTTGACCATGAAACCCATACTTGTCCCGCCGCAATATTTCGTTACAATAAAAGTTTTATATTTTTCTCACGTGATCCGATCCTTATTGGCCACTGAACCTATACGTTAAAAGCTGTAGAGCATTCAATAACATTCTGAAGAAGTGTACAGCAGATGCATCCTTGAATCAACAAAATATGGCTTTTTGGTTTGTGTACAGTTGTTTAAATAAAAACTATATTTTTGAATTCTTCAAAATAACCACGTGATTTGGGAAATTGTATTGGTGAAATTCGATAACTTACAGGAAACTGTTTCACGATTTTGTTAGGCAGCTTTTATCGGGTTTTGGATCAAATGATGAACAGAATCTCCAACTTGTCCTCTTTTTAAATTACACTTATATAAATTAGGCCTGGGCCTAGATACAAACCTTATATACTGAACTTATGTCGTAAATTACACAAATAACTGTGGACTCGGCGGAGATTCTCTTGCTTTGGTCTCTATTTGTAGCGAATGTTGTTTTACAGAGTCGCATTTATCTGATGTATATATTCCACAGTGTAGGCAATAGTATCTCATTGATGATATGTATGAAGTACTAAATGTATATGTCATGAGCGTATGATATGTTTCTGATGCAAACTTAACTGATGTCAGCCGAACTTACAGCCTCCAAATGCACTTTAACACAATACCCGATAAGCCGGGAATATAGCTCCCACTTCCTTGTGCGAACGTTTTTAACATATAAAATTGCCCTAATGTTGTGGAGTATCCATTACGTTTATTCTCAGTTCAATTAGAATGTATAACAAACTTGTAATCGTGTGTTAAATACATTTTCATAATGATCTACAGCGGTGCAAACCACACAAATCTCAGGGAATGCAAAACGTTGCACCAATCATTAACTAAACAGCTCTGCAAGTACACTTTAAAATCAGTTGGATTAAAAAAACAACCCAAACCAACTGGTTTGAGTGAATATAACCCATTTGGTTTCATATTCACTCAACCCAGCTGATTTGGGTTAATTTTAACCCAACTGATTTTAGAGTGTAATAGCTTCGAGAAAAACTCTTATGTTGGTCGGATTATTTTATTTGGTAGCAGATCGTAGCAGATATTAGAAATGAAGCAATCTTGCGCAGAATTTTTTTTGATCTCACGTGCTTTCGAGGTGGTAATTTAAATCATAACAATGCAATATTCTAAGCTCACTCGTAAATAATACTCCCTGTTACAGCACAGAGAAGCAGAGGGGAGGATAATGACGTAAGCAACTGTCATTGTTGCGAAAATGGAGAAGCAGTAGATAATGACATCCTCATCAAGAGCCCAGCATCATGGACAGTGAGTATCCAACTATTTTACGAAAACAGACGCACAAACACAGCATCTTTCTAGATCGAATCGAGATCCGGTTTTGAAACACTTTCAACAGTGGGTGAATATTTCTTAAATAACCTTTTGCGAAATGAAGACCATGTGAAGAAAAACAAACGAAAATAATATCTTATATTCAGTGTTATCTCAATTCTCTTGACGGTATGTGGAATTCTCTTGTGTTATGGGGAGGTAAGCGGAGATGAAATTAAGGCCGATCACGATTCAGACGCGATCCGATTGAAATTATCTGTCGTCTCTTGTAATGTCAGTACTGTACGATATACAAATGTTATTCAGGTTTACAAACCCGAAAATACGCCTTTTCGAACGTTTGCAACCAAGGCAAATCGTTCCCTGAGTTTCAATGTGTTCTATGTGCCGACGGGCACATAGAACACATTGGAACTCAGGGGACGAAATGTTGACGTGCTCCAGCAGTAAGAGCTCACCGCAGCTCAAAGGGCGAAATCTAATAATCTCTTCATAACACGATGGATTGATTGCTTTAAACCCCAAAACAAGACAATCTTGTTGGACAAAAGCCCGCGAGGAGATTTAGGTTGAATGAGTTGGTACAGATGAGTATGCAGCCCTTTAGTTAACGGCGGTGGGGCGTTTTGGAAAGTGTATGGTTTGGAGGATGAAATAGGGGACTATACTCTACCGAAATTCGCACGCGCACGTGTATGCATTGTGATTTGCGACGGAGGGGTTCATAGATCATTTGGACTATGAATGTGATTTTATGTTTCATCTTTTGATAAATGTCGTTTGTGTATCTCTCTACTATATATCAACACATCAAAACAAGAGTAAATCTTGGATGGAAATTTGGATCACTGCGGAATGCCGAGTGCTAGTTCGTGTGTACTGTGTAGTCTTCGATGTGACGCGTGAATGCTCGGGATATTCTCGACTGTCTGTGCAGACACATTTCTTTTCTGAAGCCAAGGGAACTATTTGTTTAAACGTTTGAGGGGTGCATGACGCCTACTGCACCCTCTGTGTCCGTCGCCTCTACCTTCAGGTGACATACGAGTTCCATTTTTCAATATAGTATCTATTTTATCAAATATAATGCTTCACAACTTAACCCTAAACCCAACCCCAAAATTTATTTATTTATTGTTTTTTATTGAGTTTTTTTTTTTGTAGCTCGTTCCAATCATTTGGGGTCACATTATATGGTTTTGTTGAATTTTTTTTTCAACTGCTAAATTTGTAAACGACGTGTTCGGATGCGGCCGATTCGTTAGGTAAATGGGATAAACATAGTTCTCTGTACAAAATGAAACCATACACCTCATTTCATTAGTATGCCTTGTTGTTTGAAAACAATATTCATTTCTTGGGTCTCAAATTTTCTTCTCAATGTAGTTCTAAACTTTCACGTGGTGAAATGACACATAGTTAAGTAGGTCGAACTGCTATCTATTTCATGGTGAGTCGATATCCCATTACATAATGTAAAAGAGATAAGACTGCTGCATACATAACATTTTATACTGCAAAGTGTGGATGAAATTCTAAATATGACAGGATTACGTAACTTACACAGTCGGGGGAACCGGGTGACGGGTGGGTGGGGTGGGGGCAGGGAACACGTGCCCTTCCATTGTTTCCACAGACTTGTCATGTGGTTACACAGTGAGTTAAAAGTGGGGCATGCTGATGTGTCAATATACAGGCACTCCTGCAATATATTATCTGCAAATCGAAACAACATTTGGCTGAAGAATCCAACTTTCGGTCCTGCGGTCCGTCTTTTCTACTTCAACCACCTTACAACCCGAAGATTAGCCTTGAAGTAGAAGAAATGGGCAGGATAGTGACCACACCGCGGCACGCTCATCTAAACGAGAGGCAAGAGTGTATCATAACACATATACCGAAAAACTATGGTAGCCTTGAACATTTGTGTCCCTCCACCTTTGTCGAGCTTCAGCCGTCTCTGGTAAGTTATATTGACCTTTCCCAGCTCTCAGATCTGAAAAATGTGTGAACAGGTTATGTAATATTAAACCCTTACTGGTGCGTAAATAAGGTGATGTGCAAATGTGAGATACCCACGCACCCCGCTCAATAAAAATATTTTTGTCTGGATTTTAACTTAGATATCGATTCGATCGTTCTCGAAATTGCATACTTTCTTCCCAGAATAGATTTAATAATTGGATTTATGTCACACACACAGTCGGTCATACAAATGGTGGGCTTTAGTACTCTGTTGTGGGCACAACATGAGCAATGTGGAGTACGATATGTGCTAATTAGGCAAGAAGTTGGGAAGCCCATGCGTCACAATTGCAGTAAGTATTTATCCGGAAATAAATTTCAGAGAGCACTTGAGTTTTTGGGGTCGTCTCGGTTTGCCGACGTCCATTGTTTCCAAAGGTAGAACACGGAGGTGTGAATAATCCTAAACTTCAAAGAGCAGAGGATTATAGTTTGTTCTGAAGTTGTTGAGCTAACGTTTGGGGAATGTCGCAGTCTGCCGGCGGGGTGAATAAGTAATAACAAGAGCAAATATAAAATTTTATACACATTGAACTTGTAATTCTGAATGCCATTCAATAATTATTATAAGAAAATATATATATATATATGTATATAAAAAAATAAAAAATAAAGAAAAACAAACACAATATTTGGGTAAATACTCCCTTCCATGCGGTGTTTGTGTTTGACTGTACTCCATGGAGTATATACAATACGTGGAGAGTGTATTATCACTAAATCACCCGCAAAGTGGAGATTCCACCCTAGCAATAATTGCACATTTGTTACAAAGCATAACAAACACAGGCAAAGTTTCAACCAATGGACCTCCGGAGGTCCATTGGCTGAAACACTGCTTGTGTTTTTTGTCCACATGTACAAAACTTGAAAGTTATAGTCTGGGTGATAACTCCACTCTGCGGGTGATTTAATTACAATCCACTCTCCACGTACTGTATATATACTTCTTGGAGTACAGTCAAACATAAACGCTGCTTCGAGGGAGTGCTCTTCCGAACATGGCGATTTTTTGTGGATTTTTTTAAAACTGTTATCTCAACCGACTAATATTCCATCTACATCGCCAAAGCATGCATTCGACGAAGACATGCCATGGTAATAGAGATGGAATATTGTTTTAGTCGGAACTTGAGCTATCACAGTTGGAACAAATCAAGTTTACACTCACAAGCGGTCATCTTCGCGATGCCCCTGGACACTTACTGGGCTGAAACGTGGATTTATTCTGATAACTTATGTCCATGCCATGCGACCGGTATCAGATGCATTGTCTTTGAACACAACATTATCGGTGTTTCTAGTCTCTGCATACATTCCCAGTGTGCCGAGGCGTTCGGCACGCTGGTGTTCTATTTCTCTCCAACTATTGGTGTAATGCCGCACAAGTCTCGCTTGAAGAGGTTTTAGAAAGTTGAAAAAATGACAGGTGTTGATTTCCTATTGATAACTCGTATTCCCGGGACATAAACTCTCCGTCTGCAATCACCATTAACTAAACAAACAAACATACAATATAAGGGGCCGTAAATGAGAAGGGAAACATCTTGGTTTCAGCTGAAAAATGGGGAACAATTGCCAAAATAATAATTTTCTGATTTTGGCGGTGTCAATGAAAAAAGCTCAGTGGTATGGAATCAAATTAATTGATGTCAGAAGGGTGATAATTAGTGTGTGCATTAACCCTTTGCCGTAACACGAAAAGCAGACGACACTTGCAAATAAAATTCTTGAATAACTCCTTTTTTAATTTTTGCGTCAAAACCATAGCTTATGACCCCTCATTGGAACGATCCAACGAACTCTTTCCAAAAAGGGGTCATAAGCTATGGTTTTGAGACAATAAATGAAAAAAATAATGAAAACTGAAGGGTGATTTTTGTAAATAATGCTGGCCGTTTTGGCCGTCACGTTGTGTAAAGGGTTAATGTAATGATGCGAAAAATATACTTCTTCCATATCAAGCATTTTTTTCTTTTGAATTTAATTTTCATGATTGCCTAAAGGAAAAATGTTAAATTATTCATACCTATACAAACTTATCATTTAAGCTCTTACCGAGTGGTCAGAGAAGGGGAAGACACAGAAGCAAAAGTGAAGCGGTAAGTTTCTTTCCATCTGAGGTACCTTTTCGAATGAGCGCCTTCGTGGTCTATGCGGCTGTATCTCAAACAAGAGGCCCCAAGGGGCCCGAGGGCGCTCACCTGACATGGTAGTCTAAATATCAAACCAGGGACTTGACTTGAATAAGCTGCAGACGCCCCTCCTAAGAAAAGCATATACCAACTAGATGAAGCAGTTGTGCCCACACAATATGCAGGATTTTCCTTCTATTTTCAGTTCCTGCACTTTTACGTCCCAAAATAGAGATAAACGCATAAAAAACAGATTTTTTTTATTTTTGTTCCCACCCGGCCCCTAAATTTTCAGCGTAAAAAAAAAAAATGTTTGTCTTAAGATTACCGAAACGCATAAAAAACCAAAAAACAAATTTCCGGATTTTGGTCCAAAATTTTCTAAGTCCCACCCGGCCCCCAAATTTTCAGTGTAAAAAAAAAAATGTTTGTCTTGAAATTGACCGAAACGTACCCCAAATTTTCAGTGAAAAAAAAATAAAAATTTTGTCTTAAAATTGACCAAAACGCATAAAAAAACAAAAAACTCATTTTCCGGATTTTGGTCCAAAAGTCCCACCCGGCCCCCAAATTTTCAGTGTAAAAAGACAATTGTTTGTCTTAAAATTGACCGAAAGGCATAAAAAACCAAAAAAAATTTCTGGATTTTGGTCCAATATTTCTAAGTCCGGAACGAGACCCCAAATTTTCAGCCTAAATATGAACTCAGGGATTTGGCTTGAACAAACTTGCATCTCACCCCCCTAAGGATGCTGCATACCAAATATCAAAACATTCATATTGGTAGATCTGAAGAAGAAGATTTTTAAAGAATATTCCTCATACTGCACTAATTTAAACATTTGGGCTCCAATAGAGAGCCCAAATATGGACCCAGGGAATTGATTTCAATCAACTGTGAAACAATCTCCAAAGATGTTATATGTGAAATTTGAAAGCTTTTGGAGCAGTGGTTTGGGAGAAAAGTTGTCTTAAATGTTTTCCCCGTTACCCACAGTGTTAAAAAATGCTGACTCAGCACTTTTTCAAAGTCCCAGAAAAGTACCCCATGATAAAAGCGAGAGCAATTTTTTTTACCATTCCATTCTGTTGGTCCTAAGGAAGCTTCACACCAAATAAGGATTCTCAGTGCCGTGTAGTGTTGGAGATATGGGCGTTTTTGATTCTTTTTCTATTTTTAGCTCCTGCGGTTTCCATGGGGCAATGGGAAAAACAATTTGGCATAAATTAAGTTCTTATGACCCAATAAGCCCTCATATCAAATTTGGTCCAAATCTGCCTCTCGGTTTTGGAAAATAGAAATTTTGGGAGGGGCAAAAATTCTTGCTCCTCCCATAACGACGGCAAATATAGCCCCACAAACTTCTCGTGAATAAATCTGAGTCTACACCTCAAAAGGAAGCTGCACACCAAATATCAAGTCTCTGCTACAGCTGGTTCATGAGAAGAAGATTTTTAAAGATTAAAGCACACTTTTTCGGCATGGACCTACCAAGGGACGAGGCAACTTGATTTGAACAAAATCAAATTGCGAGGTCATAACAAACTATTATCTCAAATACCAATTAAATTGGTTCAGCGGTTTGGGAGGAGAAGACGCAAACACCATGTTCACGGACGACGACGGACGACGGACTGTGAGTGATCACTATAGCTCTCCTGACTGAAAGTCAGGTGAGCTAAAAACGAAAATCTGTACCGGTGTGTTTACACAAGAGAACAATAGGCTTAAGGCTATAGTCTATATCTAATTAGGATCGGGAATTTTGTGGGAAGGGTCTATAGCTGTGGGGAATAATCATAGGTGTCTGCTGTGTAATTCTCACTGACGTTTGAATGATTTGTAAGGCTTGAGAAACGCGTCATTGTTTACTCCCCAATTTTTACCTCTGATTATCTTCAGAAAATTGATATGGATACCAATGATTTATACGTATATTCAGTACGTGGGGAGTGTATTATCACAAAATCACCTGTAGAGTGGCGATTCCACTCAAGCAATAATTGCAAATTTGTTGTAAAGCATAACAAGCACAAGCAAAGCTCCAGCCAATGGACCTCCGGGTTATACCCGGAGGTCCATTGGCTGAAACTTTGCTTTTTTTGTCCACATGTCCAGAATTTGAACGTGATAAGTTGAGTGATAACTCTGTTCTACTGTTCTCCGCGGGCTATACGACGGTGATTTTAAACAAAGTAAAGGTGGAAGGCATTATAATTATGGAACATAACCTTACAGCCAGAGGAGACATGGATCGTTGGCCACACAGCCTTTCTTCGATGCGAATGATTAACTGAAACTGAAACTGGTGGGTAATAAATTTGAAACGTTGTTGTAAAATGTGGTAAAGGCAGATCCAAATGATTCATTAAGGTTGAGTGACCTCAAGCTAATCCATAATAGACGTCTTGTCAGTACCCGTTCGTATCAATGAATGACAACAAAGGGAGGTTGGCCGCCATTGAGCGTATCAAGGGAGATAATATGCTAACGTATAACTTAACCCAACAGGTGCATGTGAACAAATTTAAGAACGCCCGCCAATACAGCCACATGGGCTTTAGCAGGGAACACGGAGCCGTACACTCGTTCTGCAATCCGGACACGGAGCCGTACACTCGTTCTGCAATCCGGATTCCGTCAGCGGCCGAAGAAAATAGGGAATGTAAAACGAAAGAACACTCCGGTAGACCCTGCTAAAACTTAGTGTAGCGAATAGTAGTTTACTTTCTACAAGCCTCCTAGAATGTCAATGGATTCAAGGTGTCATGTGCAAACAGTACGTGTACCATATGTCGTCTGTTCAAATCTATACAAGGCTAACCATCAGAGTGATATCCCATTTGTTTAATCAGCTATCAGACAATAGCCGCTTTATGTTGCGCAAGAAGTTTATCATTTATAACTCATCGCAATTGCCAGTTCAGTGAAGCTGATAAAATATATTCATTAACCAGTTTCTAAATGACCAGATATATGACATACGGTGTCGTTTATTTTCATATCGCCCGAGAGCTTGGCTCTCGCGCGATATTGAAATGAGCGGCACCGAATATAACACATTAGGTCACAGACAAACAGTATAACTAATGATACCAATTATGAGTATCAACATTGATAACGTTAAGTATCGAATCACCTTTGGATCACAATGTTAGTAAAATATCGATAGAATAAAGAAGATAAATAAAACCTTTGTTGTTTATATACACTTAACTGAGGAAATATGTTACAATCTTCACATGTAACCAGTGATCCCAATACAATTGAATTTCTAGAACGTTAGCAAAAAACGTCGCAGACCAGTCTGTACCCCCTCCCCAAGATGGCGTCAAGTCATTCAACGCCGTAAATCCTCCAATCGATTATTTTTGATAACAGGAAAGCTGCTACACTGTGTCTGTAGTCACAGCTTAACAGCTTTCACTTCATCAAACGTCATGGTGTTTATCTTGCACGAAAACTTTTTACTCTGTTTTAACTTTCCAACTCTGGAACCTGTTTTTTTTCAATAACAACTGTAATGACTAAAATATGTTGTAAATATTCAATTTCTATTGCAGCGAAAAATGTGCACATCAACAACATATTTTTTTTTCACAGACATCAAAGCATTTTATTTAACCTTTTACGTAACACGAAAAGCAGACGACACTTGCAAATAAAATTCTTGAAGCACTATTTTTTAAATTTTCTTTTTCAAAAACATAGCTTATGACCTCATTGGAATGAGCTCGTTCCAATGATGGGTCATAAGCTATGTTTTTGTGACAAAAAATGAAAAAGTAATAAAAATTGAATGGTGAATTTTGTGAATAGCGTTGGCCGGTTTTGACCGTTGCGTTGGGTAAAAGGTTAAAAAGTGATCGGCAATTGAAAGGAGCATTATAGCACCCCCCCCCCCCCTCACCCCTTTGCCAAAATGTTGACGGTTGAGACAAGTTTCTTTATGTGACCAATGAACGTCCCAACAATCCAGTTGTAAAAGGATCATTGAATGGGCCCTCTATGCCTTGGCAAGTGTGGAAACGTTGTGCAACGACCGTTTATGCACACGTTCTCATTGTTTTAAAAGGCAACTTTATTAACAGTTGAAACCTGAAACATCTTGTGAAAAGTATTCGTGTTTGTAACTACAACCCCGACGTCGTTTCTTCATAAACAATAGTCCAAGATATGATTCAGAGGTTTGCTCTGCACCCACTCCCCTACAGTTAAAACTAGAAGTCCTGTCATGAAATGCGCACAAATAGCACGTTGATATGCGCGTTAATATACGCGTTATAATCAAGTAAAGCTATCAAATTCTGTACATATGGCCTGTGCACAAGCAATGTTTCAGCCAATGGACCTCCGGGTAACCCGGAGGTCCATTGGCAGAAACATTGCATGTGTTTGCTATGAGTAACCAGGAGAACCTGCCGTGCTTCGGATGTCATTCGATATGGCAATTGCGCGCAATTCCAACGCACAATTAAGCCTAAATAAGCGCACTATTCGTGACAGGACTTCTAGTTTTAACTGTAAATTACCGTGTATATTTTTCTGCTTATATTGTACATGGTTTAAAAATATAATTTTTATGTTTTACAGAAAATTTCAACGGATGGTGAGGGTAAAGGAAACACAGTGCAGGTACGTCTCAATTTCGCTGCTGTCCTGAATGCTTCTTCCGTCTGTTTGCCAGTCAGATGTAACAGCATGTATCTAACAATCTTCTGGGGTCCATTCGAAATGAAATTGCACAACTGAAAATATGTAAAACAAGAAACAAACTTGAAGAGTGGTTAGCAGGACGTCAATATACCAATAACATGATTTTGGATGGCGTTACGGTTTATTAACGGCCCGACAGGAATGAGTAACAGCCAGAGGGTTCATAGACGAAGTCGAGGGCTGTTTACGGCCCGAGGGCTGTTAATCATTCCTGGGGGGGGGGGGGGGGGGAGCGTTAATAAACAGGAACGCCCAACAAAATCTTGTTATTACCATTATTACCACTTCTAAAATGGTTAAATCCAAAGATTCTTCATCAAGTTCACTTGATTGTGACATCTCGAATTTTCACAATGACATTTAACAAAAATACATGTGTCGTCTGTTTCTAGATAAACAAAACGTCACGTGGTGAATCACATGATAGCTTAATTTAAATATTTGTGTATGCCACCTGAACTCTTCCAAATGTATTAATTCATGACCAAATGGTGAAAGTTCCCAAATGTGTGATATTCATTACATTTATACGCGCATTTGAAACTTCAATCGGAGCCGAGGCGTTTTCGAAATATTTATCTGGAGGCGGGCCGTTAACCAAGTTAACACACAACTTCCGGTTTGAGACTGCGCATTATCCACTTTTACCGTAAAGGTAAAATCGTTTTAATCTGCTAGAGAACGCCATGTGAAGTGGTAATAATGTATATTCTTGGAGTTAAGAGGTGACCGAATTTGAATGTACTCTCTATTACGTCCTTGTAGAAAATCAGCGATTACACCAAGTGGTAAGGCCAACGGTGGGGTGATGGTTTGGTAAGACCGTGTCATTAAATCAAACAACTTTCAGCATTCGGTTCTTGGATGAGACCCCTATATTAACCCTTTGAATGCTGGTGGCATCATCCATGTCAGTTCAATGGCAACAATTGAAAGAACCCATATTCCTTATTTGGGGTAGACCAGTTAATTTTTTCAACGTGCAGTCTTCGGGCTGCTCGTTGAAAATATTGATTGGTATACCCCATACATTCACTTAGCTGGCCCGGAGAAGAGGCCTCTCGTGTTCAAAGGTTAAATACTGTCCACGGGGAATGGGCGGTGACATTTTATATTTACAAGGAGGGTCATAAATACTTTAACTCATTGCCTGATGCAGTGGATGTCCCAGCCAAGTTTAAAAATACTGTGCTCCCAATCTGAGGTAGAATCTAGAGTACCCTTTTACCAGTGAGTTGTGGTTACGGCATTGAACCTCAAACCGAGAGGTCCGCGGTTCGAGTCCCGCTAGGGGTAACTGAGTTGTGTCATTGAGCAAGGCTCTTACTCCCGGGCACAGTGGCTCTGTGTACTAAGAGGTACTGCATGTCGATAGCGCACCTGTCTTTAACCAATGCTTACCTGCTTGTGTGGAGTTGGTACGTTGTGGAGTCTGGCAGTTGCTCGCCGTTGCTCAGTGGTTCCCTGCTTCCTCCATCCGTAAAACTGTCCGACACTAGGTGACCCTGGTTGTCGAATGTCTCATCAAACTCCAATAAATAAATAAATAAATAAATAAATAAATAAATAAATCATTTTACCGCACGATTCCCCCCATAAATAGTTATGATCTCTCACCAGTTATTATTTGTAGACAAACTATATTGACTTTTGCATCAAATCACGCTTTACAGCTGCCACGACTTGCTTTTAAGAGAAATTCAAATCATACTTGCAAAATACAAGAAATGCAGGTTGAGAGTTAAGCACATTGTCCGTTACCCACAGAAAACAGGCAACGATTCATGCATTGAAATAACACTTAGATACCAGGGAATTTATTTTTCTAATTACGTACCAGCTAGAAAGAGGTGCCCGACCAACTGGGCGCTTTCAACAGTTCATTGCATCAGGTTATTGCACTTTCTTATCTGCACCCGAAAATCAGTTGGGTTAAAACTCAACCCATAGTAACTGGGTCGAGTGAATACGACCCCAATTGGATTCATATGCACTCAATCCAGTTGAGATGGGTTGATTTTTTATTCCAACTGATTTTAGAGTGTGTGTATATTTTTGTCGGACAAGCAAGAGAGTTTGCTCAACTGAGTATACGGAAGCGTCTGAAGGTTTTCGTCAGTAAAACCAAGGGAGTGCACCAACTTGGTATATCATAATTTCTTGCCCAACCCCTGCCCGGCGAAACACATAATCGGGAGATTTGGGGATGGGGAATTTAAGCACCAGAATACAAACATGTTCACACTTTACTACTTGTTAACCCTTTACCCAACGTAACGGCCCAAACCGGCCAGCGCTATTCTCAAAAATCGCCAATTAATTTTCAAAATATTTTCATTTTTTGTCTCAAAAACATAGGTTATGACCCCTCGTTGGAACGAGCTCGTCGAGCTCGTTCCAACGAGGGGTCATAACCTATGCTTTTGAGACAAAAAATGAAAAAAATTAGTTATTCAAGAATTTTTTTTGCAAGTGTCGTCTGCTTTTCATGTTAGGTAAAGGGTTAAATGAATAACTAAAATTAGCTTTTAAACATCTATAGTCTATCGTCAGAAAGTAAGGTGATTGAAATTGACTCCGTTCTGCAGTACTCGCAAATCAGGCCATGCGTGTACTTTTTAACCTCATGTCACTTTATTTCATAATGTCTCCAACATGTACTTTATTTTTCAGCTCCAACATTGACTTCTTCTCCTATTTTTAGGTTTCTAATCTTGCTGTGATTCTTCTGGGGACACTCCTCTCAGACGACGCCTCTTGTGTTAAAGCATTACTTAACGGTGGAGTTGATCTCAAATGTGCTTCTATTGCTGCTATACTTTATTTATATCGAGATGTAAGTGTTTCTTTTTTATTTTGTAAATCTATACCAGATGAGTCGATAGAGGACATCTAGTGTTTTTAAGTGGATACCGAAAATTTTCTCTTGAGTGACCGAGACAAATGACCATATGTCTCTGTCACAAGTGAGATAATCTTCTTTTTATTATACGCGTTTTATAGGAATCTGATAATTCCACTCGTTTCAACCTTTATTGATGTATGAAAGTAAACAGCGCATTGAATCATTGAAACGCGGAAGTGATTTGATTGATACTTGGAACAGATAGCGTCTTGCAATCTGATTCAGCTGGCGGGTCTCTAGTCCAAACATGGCCTGAAAGTCCGTAATATAAGTTTTTGGTTTGGTACGTCCTTTTAAAGGACGTACCAAACCAAAAACTTATATTACAAACGTTTAGGCCATATTTGGACTAGCGGGTTTCTTGCATCAATTCAAGGTGAATACGTGTTGAATTATTGCTGGAAATGATCGGTATCCACTCAAAAACACTAGATTTACTTTTCATTATACGTTTTTAGAATAAATTGATCATTTCCAGTGATAATTTGACGCGTATTCACCTTGAAGTGATGCTTTGAAAGTCGCCATTTTGATTGAAAACGTGAACGTGAAAATTTCTATATCTTCACAGTGGGGGATACGATTTCTATCTTTCCGCAATTTCTTCAATAATATATCGTTTAGCGGATAATAAATAAAGTGTACTTGTAATTCGGGTCGTATATTTCCGAATGTTGGTTTGGAGCGGGTGGGAGCTGAGGAGACGGATGACTGTGATGCCGAAAATGTTGCGACGAATCCCTACCAATACCTTCTGATATAAGTCAAGAGGTATAACATTCTGAACCTTCGACTTCACACTGAATTATATTGAAGTTTAGTATCAGCAGTTCAGAATACAGAGCCGCTCGTAGCGCGATAAAAGTGGGCGAGGGATTAGGCACAAATGTCAGAGCCGCTACGAGCGGCCCATGGTTCGGTTCGGTTTGTGAACAGTGGAAAAATTAATCCACATAAATGTTATTTACTGGACTCTTTTCCCAGATCTTAAAACGTGTCATAAAGAAGAGTGTGGAAGTGGGGAGAGAAGAGGAGCATCAATAGCTTATTACACCATAGAAAGAGCCGACAGCATGCTTTCATGTCACGCCACACTACAAGTTATTGTGACGAATAGAGGCTAATATGGTCACAGGTTTGCGGCTCGAAGCTTATGTTCAGCCAAGACGCGAAGCGTCGAGGTAAAACATACTCTCCATGCCGCAACCATTAAGACCATGTTTCAATAAGATCCTACCCATGGTCCCATATCTACATCGTGAATTGATGAAGTCAACTTTTGACGATCAAAAGTTTAGTAAACAAACCTCTCGTATACCCCGCGACGCCACTGGACAATTAATAAATAAACCAGATTAAGGTCAAGGTTACTTCACCTTAGATCAAATCGTAAACTGGTTTGTTCTTTAAACAACACTACATTCGTAGCATCGTCGTCTGCACGAAAGACAAATCTACAAAAATGAAGTTGTTTATAAGTCACTCCGTTGATGGAATAATTACGAAGCGGGCAACGTCATTTCAAATGTTTCACGTAGTGACGTAAGACTGCAACATATGCTACTGGCCCCGTAAACATAAACAAAAATAAGCGAGCGCTCGTCCAATCAGAGGTCAAAGAGTTTAGTCTTATTGAAACATAAAATAATCGTATATCAACAGAAATGAACAAAACCGTTGGCATCATTTGGGAGGGCATGTCAGGGTCCGCGTTAGGATTCTCTATTTCTTCTGCTTCAAGCATCTGCAACCCGAAGCTGCGCGTCGTGTAGGAAAATGGTTGGAACAGACGCGACAAACTAAACGGACCGAAGGTAGAATTGACAGGCCAAATCCGGGATTCCATTTTATTTACACATTTGTATACTCTCATTTTTTCAACTCGATGTATAATCATTGGACATATCTATGCTGGGTACGTGTCATCCCAAAATTCCGCCGCCTGTATCTGAATATCGACCTATTGATGTCATCAGCAATTATTTACCTTCGCTGAACTCTGAATAAAAACCATCACCGGTATCCCATGGTACATCGAGAACGAATTGTGATATCGATGGCTGCCCCAGACAAGAAGAGTTTGGTATGGCGTCGCCCTGAATAAACCGAGAGATGGTCTTTGAAATTAAGGCTTTTCTTCGACATGGGGTGCTATTATTAATCTCTGCTTGGAAAGTGAATATAGTTAATTTCTATTTAATTCAGACACTGTCCTCGGCAAAGAGGTAGCTCTCTACTATTATTTAACCCTATTAACTCTAGCGTCGAAGTATTAAAATTTCCAATTGAATTGTTTTCCCTTAATGCAACTAAGAATTTGACTAATTCAGTCTTGATTGAATTGGTTAAATTCTTATTTGGATTATGGAAAATATTTACTGTTTGAAATTTTGGTATATTTCATCAGTGCGTAGAGGGTTAAAAAGCACAAGCAACGTTCCTGTTAATGGAGCTCGAGTTCAACCCGGAGGTCATTTGTTGAAACTTTGCTTGCCCAACTTAATGCGTTTTCGAATTATCTGAGTGAAATTCCACTACATCGGTGTTTCACAACGCATTACTCTGCCTGTACTATATGTCAAAGAAACCACATTTTGCTCTCCGTTTGCCCGGTAGTAGACTAGTCCCGTCCTCAAGAATAACAAGTAAGAGTCAACTAAGAATACTTTTTCCGACTTCGCTCGGATTTGCTGAAGCACTTTCGACGCCCCCGCCACAGTGACGTTGATATATTACTGCAAAAAATAGCATCTATCTTACAACAAGACTATATTTTTCCACTACCAGTAACACGCCTAGAGCAAATACAGCTCAAAAATGTGTGGTAGGTATCCGAAGCAGCAGTAATTAAATACAGTAAAACCTGTCTTGAGAGACCACTGTCTTGGGAGACCACCTGTCTTGAGAGACCACATCTACCAGGCACCGATTGGTTTTACTCTATAATGGGCCTGCTATGGGAGACCACCTGTCTTGAGAGACCACTGTGACCTGGTACTAACTTGTATTTTTATGCTATAATAGACCTGTCTTGAGAGACCGCCCCTTTGAAGACTGAAACCATGACAAAAACTTTCGACCTGTTCTGGAATTGGAAAATCCTTTGTGGTTATGCTAACATAATTAAAAGCTCTTAATTGGGTTTCAATTGCTAACTCATTACAGATTGAGATGTTTTTATAAGACCCCTGTGAAAAGATTAGGATTATTGCTGAATAAACAATTTCATATTACCTGAAATGTGACAGATAGGAATAAAAATAAATTTGTGTTCAAAATCTTTTTGTAAGAAATTGAAATGGGCTGTTATAAAAAGTATAAAAAATAAATTAGTGTTGAAAATCTTCAATGAAGATTTTCAACACTAATTTATTTTTATAATTTTTATAACAGTCCATTTCAATTTTTTACAAATACTTCATAAAAAAGAACAACTGCAAAGTAATTACAAAAATCCATTCTTCTCGATTTCTGAATTTTGTGGTTGGTTATTCACTAACTTGAGAAAATCTTAAACCTGTTATGAGAGACCACCTGTCTTGAGAGACCACTTTTTACTGGCCCAAAGGGCGGTCTCTCAAGACAGGTTCTACTGTATTGCCATTTGTACACATGCTGAGGTCCCTATTTTGGTAACACTAATTTTGCCGATAAAGCTAACTGATTTAATATGCGTAACACTCTGAAATCAATTGCTTTACACCAAATGAAACTCAAACCCCGTTGACAGTGTCATTGCTTTTTATACAGTAAAACACGCACGACAATAGCACCGGTTTGTTTTGGTTTTCGTACAACACAATAGTTCCTTGTGCAAATGACGATCTGGTCACCTTTAGAGGAGATATTGTAAGAAAACGGGTCATTACCATCTAAATGGGTTCCGAGACGCTGTTTTAAAAGACTCGACCTGATCACCGATGCATTCCCAGAGACGAGGTCCCGACTTTAATACACCACCTCGGAATTCACTAGGATTTCAATAAGACAGAACATAACGAGGGTGGGGTTCGGGGGACTGGAATAAGATAACCGAGATGGAGTATTTCTGGTATTTCACGGGCGCCAAAGGAGCTCTTCCAATACAGGAAAAACTCCAACTCGGGTTATTGATTTCTGGCCTCCGTACTCTTCCCAACTTGTGATGTGTACTTATACCACGATTAAATTTATATTAAGTGAATGAAGCTGATATTTCGAAAGACAAATATCAACTTCGGTGGTCTGTTTAACTGGTTGAGGGCTAGATTATTTTTGGTGGACTGGATTTGTTATATAAATTAACAAAATATTATTTGGGCTTGACTGAATATGAAACGTGAGCAGTGAAAATGTTGGCTCTTGTTCCGGTACCCTCATTTTTGTGAAAACCCTGATAGTGGCTTACAGCACTCAACCCGGGGCGGGGGGGGGGGGGGGGGCAGTAGAAAATTTGCAGACGTCATGTCCCATTTTTCGGTTTTGCCCCTTTTTACACCCACCCACCACCTTGTGCAATTGTTCTACTGCCATTTTCAGACACCCACCCACGCTTTCCCATTGAATTTACGAATTGCTTTGACAAACATTATGATAGGCATGGAAAGAAGTATAGTTCGCAGATTAGTTTGATTCCACCCGTGATTCTAGGTACTTGTTACAACTTTTTCTTGCCCAGAAAGGTTAGTTTCATTTCCTGTTTGCAAAATGAGGCTTCAGAAATCTTAAAAAACTCACCCAGAACAGCTCAATGTCCATGAAAGTATGAATGATGGCCTAAGATATGTCCAACCCAATTCCCCTGATTTGATGTTTAAATTATTCCCCTGGTTTGACTCCATGTACTAACCTTGTTAGTGTGGTTTATTTGTTTTTTGTTTATATTTGCCGAATTCTCAATTAAACATCAGTTGAACATGCTATTTTTTAATTTTCCAAAATCTCAAATAACCAATTAAACATGTGGGAAAGTCTTAATACACAATAATAGAAAGTTAAGCTATAATGAATATTATATTGTGACAAGGTCATGCAACAATATTTTAAATTTGAAAGCGTGATGGAACTGTTAACTGGTTGAGGGCTAGATAATTTTGGGTGGTCTGAATTTGTTATTCAAAATTTGTTTTATTACAAATTATTGGAGAGTGCCCACAGGCACTCTCCAATAATTTGTAATAGAACAAAGGTATATAAACAAAACATTAATTGCGTTTGACTGAATATCAAACATGAGTAAGGAAAACATTGGTTTTTGCTCTGGCACCCTCATTTTGTTGAAAGCCCTGATAGTGGCTTCTAGCACTCAACCAGTTAACCAAGTTGAAACAGGGCAGTTGTCACAATCAATTCACTAGCACTTCTTCTCCCTCATAATACTAAAGCAATGACGAGAAAACAACAGAAAATATTCTCAAATGTCCTTTTAACATTTGAGTGAATGACTGAAGCCCTTGAAGTGAATAGAATATTTGTTGATACTTGCACCTTTAACATTAATTCATGTTGTGTCTAGTATATTATAAAGCATTTTTTTCAAAAAATTGTCAGACATATTTTCTGCACTGAGACCCAGACACCCACCCTCCACCAACATGCATTATTTGAGACATTTGCGCAGATTTCCCCTCATACTGGCACTTATAAAGACTTCTTGTGTTGCAGTTAACCTATTCGGGTCAATTTACATCATTATCTCATTGCATAATTTGAGAATGCACTTTTTTTTATCGCACACATGACACCCACCCACCCCACACATAACGTCTCGCAAATTTTGGTGCCCCCCCCCCCCCCCCCCGCTCAACCAGTTAAATTCTTGCTTGACACCGTTTTGCGTCAAAACTTTTCATTCACGTCATAACGTCATTCAGATGCATAACGAACAATCAGATGCGTTTTTCTATGACGTTCTCACATGCTGACTGGATTCCACGCTTCATGTACCCAGCACATTTCTCGGTGTCTGTGTTGTATCGTTTAACGTTAAATAAACTCAGCAGTTGTGGTATAATAACCTACATGTATTCTTTATTGAAAGCTTGCATTTTGTGATCTCGTTACGTTTGAATTGGTCATTCAAGCAATATTGTACAGTCGGTCATAAATAAAACCACAAATCTGGCGTTACAAGTTTTATACTCTCGCGCTTCCTGCTTAACCCTTTGAACCCTGGTGGTATCTTCCACGTCAGTTTAGTGTCATCAGTTGGACAGAGTCTATATTCGGTACTTGAGGGAAGACCGATCAATATTTTCAACGTGCAGCCTTGGGGCTGTATGTTGAAATCTTGATTGTCTACCACACAAATTCACCGAGCAACTATCTGCTTAATGAAGTCAAGTGTTATAGCGATCCTGCAAAAAGCGGTCTTTCAGTTTCAAAGGGTAAAAAAAAATTAAAACCAAACTACGATAGAGCGCCCAAAACAAAGATTGCTAGGTCGTCCGCAATTACACGAAAATAACACATTTCTTATTTTTAGGTGGGATACACAACTCTGTATGAAGTCGAGGCAGATATCAGAAACTTGTATGGGAACATTTTAAATCGGCAACTGTATCAAGACTCAAAGGAAAATGTTGACTGTAGAGATGCTGTGGAGAAAATGCATGCTGGATTCCACTGGCTTACCAGCGAAGAAGCAAGCAAGGGTAATGTAATTAAACAAAACCTGTTTATTTGTGTGTAATAATATTACGTTTCACGCTTCAACATTCATTTGACGGTACTCCACCGTATTTAAAACGGCCGACAAAAACTCCCATTGTTCCACATTTGCCATTGTCCGAAACAGTGACCGTCACGAACAATTAGTTTTTATCTTACAATCAACATGTATTTTGTCTGTATTAACTCCGCAACTGTCGTGTATCGGACCCCTTGATACAGGTGTTTGTATCAGGGGGTCGGATACAAACACGTTCCTTTCGCGTGAGTTCCATTTTTTTCTTTTTGTTCATCTGTACGATTAAATAGTTCGTTATATATTCGTCTACATTCTTGACTTATCCCCAATATATTGTGAGATAAAATGATTATTGTCATTATATGGATATACAAAATATGTATCCGAGTCTCGCTCCTCTGGGTTCTAAGATTAGATCACGGCTTGTCTTCGACTCGTCGTGATCTGCTCTTAGAACCCGGAGCGCGACTCGGATACATATTTTGTACATCCACATAATGGTAATAATCTCTATATATTATTTTTAAGAATGACCGGCCACCGGCCATTCTTTTAAGTAATACACAGTTATTGTTCTGATACAAACATTCAACCTTATATGCCCGAGGGTTTAACCCTTTACCCAACGCAGACGATATCAAAATTTATTATTTTAAATATCATTTTTTTAAATTTTTCAAAAAATTTCAACAAAACCATATCATGTGACCCCTTGTTGGAACGAGCTCGACGAGCTCGTTCCAACGAGGGGTCACAAGATATGGTTTTGTTGAAATTTTTTGAAAAATAATATTTTTTCAACTGCTGAATTTGCATATTACGCGGGCTAGTGATGCGGGCGATTCGTTGGGAAAAGGGTTAACTGAGTTGATACTTAATCCTTTACTCAAGGCTCAGGATATCAAAATTTATTATTTTAATTATTGTTTTTTTTTAAATTTAAAAAAAAAATTCATCAAATCTATATCATGTGATCCTTCATTGGAAGGAGCTCCTCGAGTTCGTTCCAATGAGGGGGTCACATGATATGCTTTTGTTGAAATTTTGTGAACAATATATTCTCATCAACTGCTTAATTTGAAAATTAAGCAGGCGGATGTTTCCGATTCGTTAGGTAAAGTGTTAAACATCCATGTTGTGTCTTTCCTGAGTTATCCCGAACAATAAATCACCGATCCAACTGTTCACATTTTCAATATTAGATCTCCAGGGTTTGATAAAATTATTTAATACTCGTTCGCATTAGAACAAGTATTTAACGTAAAGTGACTTGAAGTTATATAATACATTCGGCACAGGATATTTGGGCATCGCCCTCGACCATTATCTGGCCGAATACCCTAGGCCTCTTGCATAAGCGTTTACATTTGCTACTAACAACAGTTGAATATGTAAACAGCGAGAATGAATCTATCTAACACTTTCAGGTTGCTTATTATTTTTCTCTGTAATCCATACAGTGGTACGAAAGGTCTATGTATGAATCGAATTGCAGAAGTCCGGCCTCCACTCAAATGTTCAGACATGCATTATCAGCGGTTGAAACTCCATACAAGATGTGAACCTCAAGGACAACGGTCGTTGATGTGGCCAACTAATGATTTTCCAATAAATACAATACCCGTCAGGGCCGTAATTGATGCGTCGTACCAAGTTCCTTACATGCTCTACATGGTTAGGAGCAGACGCTGCCCGCATACTCCCGCTCTGGATCCCCCCAAAAAGAGTAAGTGGAAGCTCGACTGTCGTGCTCCTTTTTTAATTGTGTCGTCAGGTATCTTTTGATTGTGAGTTGAGTTGCAGATTGTGGGGCGTGCTGTTATTTTCGATGGAAGTTTCGTCAGTAACAATACGTACCAGAGCAAATGTAACTTTCTTCTCTAAACTTAATCTAATAGTGATGGCACACTAGTGCCCACGTAATTGGATATATTTTAATTGAATAACTCTGTTAAGTGAATATGACCTCCAAAACCAAAACCATTTACCATATCTCCAGTTCAAGTTTGACCTTCTAATTCCATATAGCTTATAGAGTGAACTTCTGTTAAATGAAGAATATCTTGTAATATGTCGACTAATAACTTTGACAATCACCAACTTCTCTTTATATTTAGCCATAATACCTCATTTAAGAGTATTTAATCTATACACCTTGAACTTAATTAAGCATCCCCTGTTTTGTTTTTGATGTGGTGTTAATAGAAACTGTCATTACTTTCATGCTATCTTCCAGATGGCCAAAAGTGATTGTTTGCGGAAAGAATGGTCTATTGACAAATGAAAAACAATACAATGATGAAAATATGCTGTATTTTAATGGCGCTAATTACTCATATCTGTCACTAATGTTTTTATGGAAAGATGTTCTCTCGACAAGTATGATGCGGGGCGGTCCATGATGAAACAATGCCGGTAATTACTGACAAGAATGCAACTTGTGATCTCCTGCACACAATAGCAGTGTCTGATATCAGGAGCGAGTGTATCTACCACGTGCTCGGATGACAGCCTTACCTCCTTCTTATGCTACCGGGGGGCCTTCTAATACCTTCCCAGAGGCAACTGCTGTCACTCCTCATGCAATGCAGCTTCCAAATCGGCCAAATTCTGTACAGGCGGATCCCTTGCTTGCACACAACGTCCAAGAAAGCCCCAGATGTGTTCTAAGGGATTCATATCGGGGCTCATTGCAGGCCAGGATAGTGATGTAATAGTGTTGTTCTGAAGGAATTCTCTCGCAGCATGGGAACGATGTGGCCTTGCATTGTCGTCCATGAATACAGGGCGAATAGTCAACGGGTGGTTGTCAAAATGAGGCACGACAACCGGATTGAGAATGTCCCGGATGTACTGATGACCATTGAGATTCCCACGTACAGTCACCATATCTAGTTTACAATCATTAGAGGGCCATCCCCAGATCATTACTGATCCCCCACTATAAGGAACAGTAGGTCTGATGTTCCTGGGCACGTAAGCACTATTTCTATGACTCCACACTCTCCTGCGGCGATCTGTGATGTGAAGCAGTAACCTACTTTCGTCTGATTAATGGACTCTCCTCCACGTCCTGAGATTCCGATGTTGTACCACACACCACTCCAAACGTTGCCTTTGATGCTGATCGGACAGAGCTGGACGCGTGATGACCCTCCTGGACCTCATACCCAGTGCTTTGAGACGGTTTCGGACAGTTCTGTTGCACAAACACCTGTTGGGAAGCCAAAGGCGTTTCAAAACCCCAATTGAAGCAAAGGGTTCACGCCTTACGAGGCGCGCCAGACTCCTATCTACCCAAGGAGAGGTATTTTGGGGTTATCCATGCCTAGGTCGGTTCTTAACATCGTTGTTTTGTTAATGTTTTCGGACAAGTCTGTTGAGACAGAATGACTATAGTCAAATTGCCTTCCAACAGCTTCAAATGACATGCCCGTTGCACGCATGCCAACGATTTGCCATCGTAGTGCCTCTGACAGTCTCCTCCTTGCTATGTCAACATTTATTGATAAAAGAAGTGATAAATGTTCTTGTTTTCTACCCAGATATTGCATGTGGATGATATTGTTTTTTGTGTCATTCGTGGGAAATGTATTTTTCGGCGTTTCGCAGTATAGCCGAAAAATATTGTCTCCAGTGTTTTCATATGTCAGCTATGGCGTTTACGGGTAGCCGTACTCTTTTTACAATACAGAATGTTGTTTGAGCCAATGAGAGAATGGAAGCAGAAATATCATGCGTTAAAGGTGTTCAGTAATCAGTCTAACCTTCGAATCGAAAAGCTAAACTTTTCTACAGTATTATTCATTTCACGATCCATTCGAATTATTTGTGCTAGTTACAGTCATGATTTGCTTATTGATTTATCATAGAGAGTTAGCGAATGTCCGCGCGTTTGGGGTTGCGCTTGGCCTCGTATCGGATAACAGGTTTCCGTAGCCTCCCTTTAAAAAGGAGGGTTATCTGTGTTTTTTCCTGGGCGGTCACGTGACTGTTATGCTGTTGGATTTATCTTTGCACTTATTTGTTGTATAAGTCGTCAGATGCCATGGGCAGGGCTGGGAGGAGTTAAAATGTTCCTTAACACGTTAAAGTGTTAAATAATTCTGCATTAACGAGTTAATGATGTTAAATGTTAAAATGAACAAAATTTTAATAACTTAGGCCATTTTTATTGATTTGAATTTGAATATGATTGAACATACGTACAGTTCGTCTCTTGAGTTCGAATGTGTTCAATGTGCCTAATGACACGTAGAACATATTGGAACTCAGGAGACGAGTAGTTAATATAGTTCTCTCAGGTTATCGTAAATTCTAGTTTTCAGCTATGTTTTCATTTAAGAATACAATCGCTGCCGCCGTATCCTTAGAAAGAGACGTCCGCCGTTGCTCGAATACAAGTCCTTAAATGGAAAATAGGCGTTCGGATGAAGCTGATATTGTTGTATCGCCAAATTTCGGCGGGCCAACTTCGCCAACGTTAATAGGTGGGCTTCATGGTCTCTCCCCGAATCAAGAGGTCGTCTATAATTGACGGGCATCTAAATTGTTCATGTTCTTCAATTTCGTCAAATGGAGCAAAATTCGACGTCATCGGCACGTTCGATCCGGCTTGGGTAAACGCAAGATAACAACGCAATGCCACATATTATACAATTATAACCTCCAAAGTTAAACGTTATTAACTTGGTTAAATTGTTTTTAACGTTGTTAAAATAATATAACGTTGTTAAAATAATTTAACACGTTAACGTTTGAAACGTTAACTGCTCCCATTCCTGCTAACAAGAATGTGGTCACTTGTCTGTATTCAAAAGATAAGCTGGGCATTTAATCTGTTATATTTTGTTTGACAGAGCTCACAGAGGTCTGTCAAACAAGATCTAATATACACCTGGAACTTAATTAAGCAACCCTGAAATGTTTCATGACAGTGGAATTGCTGTTACTGATTATTATGTTTTAATGATTGCTTTGTCTTTCAGTATATTTCATCTTGTGAAAAATGGTGTTTATGGTTGATTGCGTACCTCAAACACATCCCCTCGTCCACACGAAGCATGTGTCTGCACAGTGTCTACTTTGGAAATGTATCAACCTAACAGTATCTTACAAAAACACCTATGCAATTAGTCGAACAGAGTGACTAGCAGGCATTTACTGTTATTTATTATTATTCCCATGGTGTATCGGTCGCACAGGTTGATAATTAAGAAAACACAAAGAAAAAGAACATTTTTTCAAGGCGCCGACATTCTTAATAAAACCCTAATATGAGTGTCGAGCACAAAAAAGTTAATGCAGCGGAACACTGATAAATGGATAGACGCTTTGACAGTGAACAAAATTCAGTTAACGGGAGTGTTCAGCTAACAACTTGCAGGGCTGGGAGCAGTTAACGTTTCAAACGTTAACGTGTTAAGTTATTTTAACAACGTTAAAAAAATTAACCAGGTTAAAGATTATAATTGTATAATATGTGGCATTGCGTCGTTATCTTGCGTTTACCCAAGCCGGATCGCACGTGCCGATGACGTCGAATTTTGCGCCATTTGACGAAATTGAAGAACACGAATAATTTAGATGTCCGTCAATTATAGACGACCTATTGATTTGGAGGAGAGACCATGAAGCCCTCCTATCAACGTTGGCGAAGTTGGCCCGCCGATATTTGGCGATACAGCAATATCAGCTTCATCCGAACGCTTATTTTCCATGAAAGGACTTCGGGCAACGGCGGACGTCTCTTTCTAAGGATACGGCGGCAGCGATTGTATTCTTAAATGAAAACATCGCTGAATGTTAGAATTTACGATAATCCAAGAGAACTATATTAACTACTCGTCCCCTGGGTTCCAACGTGTTCTATGTGCACATAGAACACATTGGAACTCAAGAGACGAACTGTACGTAAGTTAAATCATATTGGAATTCAAATCAATAAAAATGGCCGAAGTTATTAAAATTTTCTTCATTTTAACATTTAACGTCATTTAACTCCTTAACGCTGAATTATTTAATACGTTAACGTGTTATGGAAAATTTGAACTCCTCCCAGCCCTGCCGATACTTTTTGTGAGTTTGTTTGCTTCAATTTTTTGGACAATACCGCAGTCATTCTTCAAAAAACTGGAACAAAATAATTAGCTGAACAGTTTCATGTACACCAGGAATAAACTAGTCTTCTGCCAATTAAAATCATGTACTTTCAATGTCTGACTCTGATCCATCTGTAGCAAACGACTATTGTATAGTTGTAAATATAAAATCTTTTATATCTGTTGGGTTTTCATTGGGACATTAGCGATGATATTATGGGTCGATACCACAGGTACAAGATCAATGAACTGCTGATAACTTTGGGGATGAGGGTCTTACTTTTACTCTTTACTTGTATTTTATCCCTGTGGTATGGGGTCAGTCTGGAATGATTATGCACACCACTGCAACCACACTGAGTTGTTAGATAATAATGAGACTTTTTTATCGGGGGGGGGGGTGTAAAAACTCCATGTATACGCCCTTCCCACGGGTGGAAATAGCAAAAGAAAGCCTGAAAGAAGGAACATACAAGGTGAACGTTCCCCTTTCCGAGTATTGGGCTGAACCATGGTAACCTAGAACATTTGACCCCCTATAAGCTATATTCCGCGCCTCAAATTCGAAGACTTGTTGCCCAGCATCAAGCTGTTATCAACCAGTTTTATGTGCTAAATTGACTTGTTCTACCTACGTTTGAACAGTTGTTCTTTATTTGTGTATTCGTGCCTTCTCTGTCCCCAAAAGGTCTAGGAGAGACAGGAAGCTTGCTATTGTTTCATTCACTGTGTGGTTCGTGGGCAAACATAGTAGAACTAGTAACAGCTTAATATACACATGATTGCCATGAATTACTTTATATCGCACCAGCTTTTGCCTTGCACCTTCATCGGGTTCAAGACAATACAACTCACAAAGTACGTTCAAACAAACAGCGACTCAGAGTAGGTCGTAACCTACACGACACCGGAAGTATATATGTATATGTTACAGTCAATATCTAAAATCAGTCAATTTGTAAATTGCCTGAAATTTTTAGTCAATTTATAAATTGCCTGTTTCAATCAGTCGATTTTTAAATTGACTAAAAAAGTCAGTCAATTTACAAATTGACTGAAAATAAAGCCAATTTCTTGACAAATTGACTGAATATAATTTCAATGTGCATGAATTCATACTTTATTTGTTTGGCTTGTTTTGCACGGTTGTTTTGATAAAAGACACAACAGGGCTCTTAAACAAAACCTGATCGATTCCCATGTTATTTGCT
Organism: Pictodentalium vernedei; assembly: GCA_031216915.1. Lineage (NCBI taxonomy): Eukaryota > Metazoa > Mollusca > Scaphopoda > Dentaliida > Dentaliidae > Pictodentalium > Pictodentalium vernedei. Next base: position 176,563,290 of record CM062295.1, on the reverse strand, counting down.
AGACGTGGTTTGATAGAAGCCAAACATAATCGTGTTTTGAAAGAAGACCAAAAGGATGGCTTGTTTTACTGATTGAAACAGGCAATTTATAAATTGACTAAAAATTTCAGGCAATTTACAAATTGACTGGTTTTAGACATTGACTGTAACATATATATGACAACACTGGAGCGTTTATTCAACATTTTGCTCTGCTTATTAGAGACAGCGCCAGATAAATGAAACCTCTTCGAATACAACCTAACACTACCATTGCCCAAGCAACTCAGAAATTCGTTCTTCGATTTAATTTTAATTTGAATTTTCTTCCAGGTAAAAAACTAGTCACAGACTTTGATATATTTATCTGGTCAATTCTAATGAACAAAGTAAATATCACCAGGCTGCTTTGGGAGAGGGGAAAGGTATGATAATATTTTAAAACATGTTTTTATTTTTCGTTCGCATACACAATAATGTATTGGTGCGTATTTGACCCTTTGATCTCCAGTGGTATATTCTATGTCAGTTCAATGGCAGCAATTAGATATGTCCATATTCATTGTTTGGGGTAGACCAATCAATATTTTCAACGTGCAGCCTCTGGGCTGCACGTTGAAAATATTGATTGGTCTACCCCACGCATTTATTGAACAGCCATCACATTTAATGACGTTATGACGGACGTATCTTGTGCCTGGCCCGAAAAATGGCCGCATGGGTTCAAAGGGTTAAATTGTAAGATGAAAAAGTACCTACTGTTGACCTTTTCATTCGAGTTGGAATCTTCCTCACTCTTCGTTTGGTTTGAAAATAATAACGACAGACGTAATGTGACTCTAAAGGCAAGAGAAACTGGAGATTGGGAGAGAGTTACAAGACGTACGTGCCATCAACACAACTTTTCACAGATATGTTACAGAATCAAACAGATATGTTACAGAATCTGTCGGTTCTGTCTATTTTTGTGTACTTCAACCATATCCAGGAATGGCGCCAAGAGGGGACCAAAGGCGGCTATAGCTCCCACGTTGAGGAGCGTTAGTTCCCCTCCGCCTGGAGGGTTAGCCCCCTCCCCCGTCGGGAAAATGGGCCAAATTCGTCGGGGAGATAAAATTGTGTAATATTATGCAAACATCATGAACATAGAGATAATACTCCCGACGAAAATATACACGTACACAATAGGAATAACCCTATGGACATATAATCGCTGTGGCATAAGTAGAGTTAATTACACTGCGATAGTTGTATTTTAGTCTGAACCAGAAACTTTCTACACAAATATTGGTCGACACACATCTAGTTTCCCTTGTGAGTTATATCGTACTTATTAAATTTGTTGCTTGTAGAACTAAGGCATCAAAAACTGGTTCCATACCGAATCGCCATGACACCTGTGTTTGATACCCTACAGTTAAAACTAGAAGTTCTATCATGAAATGCGCACAAATAGCACGTTGATCTGCACGCTAATATACGCGTTGTGTGCATAGTAAGGCTGTCAAATTATGTACATATGGCCTGTGAACAAGCAATGTAACAAGCAATGTAACCCGGATGTCCTTTGGCAGAAACATTGACTGTGTTTGCTATGAGTAACCAGGAGAACCTGCCGTGCTTTGTATGCCATTCGATATGGCAATTGCGCGCTATTCCTGCGCGCAATTAAGCCTAGATAAGCGCACAGTTCGTGACAGGACTTCTAATTTTAACTGTAGTTCCACATCCCACAATTCACCGCTACTCTCAAAAATCCTCTAGAGTCACGGATATTACGCCTTTTACCACTTACAACACAAATTTCTCTCACATGAAACATGATTGGCTCGGTGGGTCCAGGGATTCTCTAGTCCCCCTGTCGGAGATTATAGCCTCGCGCTGGGGACTTCCGGGCGCCACCCATGGCCATCTTCCATCCCCAATGCTAGCCTCCGATCTGAAGGATGGTTGAAAAAGAAGAAAGAGAGCCAATCGTGACAAAAAAGCTTTAACAAGGACAAGTAAACTTTTAGCAAATGTACGCAAGAACTGTTGGGGTGGGGGGTCTACAGGGGACACAAGCCTCAACGTTTTGTGGAAATAGTTGAGAGAAATACAGAGCTTCCTCGTGACCGAAACTCAGTCACATGAAACTTGTATTTCTATGTTGGTCTTCAGTCATTGCAATCACATTGAAAAAATGGTCACAAGAGTGTGCTCAGTCTTTCTACTCTTAAGTTGTTACAGATGATTTTTCTCTTTTAATGCAGTTAATTCGAGAAAAGTTCACATAGTGTTTGTTCCATATTTAACAAATTTCTCACCAGGCGAAATTGGTTAATTATGGATGCATTTTTCTCATTGTAGAGCTCGAGGTGTGTTACTCCCAAACAGAGCTTTGTGTATTGTACTCTTACTATGCCACAACGGCACATGGACCACTACTGATACTCTCTAAAATCAATTGGATTACACATCAGCCCGAATCACCTGGGTTGACTAAATATGAACCCAAATTACACTTTAAAATCAGCTGGATTAAAAACCAACCCAAATCAACTGGGCTGTGTGAGAGAGGTTCATATTAAATCAACCGAGTTGATCTGGGTTAATGTATAACGCAACTGATTTTAGAGTATATGTGTTCGAGTGTGTGTGAACTTCTATGACTGTGCCTCTTCCCCCAGTTAGAACTATTTCTAAAGCCCCACCCCCACCCCCCCCCCCCCCCGCTACAACAGGACACTTTTAAATGAGCATGTGCCTACTGTGTGTCACTCAAAGGTGAAGCTAAAATGATGAGTGTTGACACATTAGAAGGGTACTTTCGTGATTTTTCATCTCCTGTCTTTAATTCAATGTATTTATCTGAAAATAATAGCTCGCTGCTCTTCAGTGGCACAGATAACGTTCTATTGGTAGTGGAGACGATACGGTAAAGTTTCCTACAGATGAGTAAGGGGAAGCCTCAGTACGTTGTACATATGAAACAAAAAACAAAGCTGGGGAAGTATAATAATAATTATTTTGTTCTAAGGAGACAAGGTATACCTTATACAGATGGAAATGTTCGAAACTATCCAGTCCTCCCCTGAGTTCCAATGCTTACTGGCACATAGAACACATTGGAACTCAAGAGACGCAGTGTGTCCAACAATGCCGCAGTTACGATTTAGCCGAGGTCTGAGTAAGCCACAGTTCCGAGTCAGCCGGGGTCCGGGTCAGCCGTTTTTTCCGAGTCAGCCGGGTTCCGTGTTAGCTGCATACCTTCTGATATTCAATGAGAATTTAAAACTAGGATCTTTTTTCTGTGTTTTCAGGACCAGATGTCGTGGGCACTGATAGCCTCCCACATATTACAGAGAATGAATGAGACTGGATCTGAAGCAAGCACTTACTGTCAGTTGACAATGTCCAAGTACGTTCTCCTTATTTTTTGTACAATTCTCACACCATTTGGTTTAATTTCTCGCACCATTCCTGCCTTCTACTGATAAATCGTGCACTCACTACAACATGCTGAGTATTCGATGTCAATTCCCAAAACAACTTCAAACTAATTTATTCACTTCTGTGCGCGATATTAAAAAACGCAATGATATAATAGTTACACTTTGGCCGGCCGCTGATTTGTCGCATTTCTCCGGTGAGTTGGCTTTGATTTCTCCTGAGCTTCCAACTGCCTTCATATCCCCACGCCTCATCTCTTCTCCCAACACTCGCAGACGAAATTCTTGATGGCATCCCGTACCCCATTCTTCTCAATCAAGTCGGCAAGCATACTAACTCTCTCCTTTGTGTCTCCCATTAACCACATGTCCTTCATTCTCCAATCCTACTTCCCCGTTATGCCCAGTGAATCTTATTCTGTTAGACTGGTATTTTGAACTTTCTAATGGAAAGTGTTACAGGGTCTCCACTACGCCTAATTTACACATTTGACACTCCTTTTAACTTTCTTTCCCTATTTTCTCATAGCTTCCCGCGACCTCGGTTTGAACAACAATGACACCACTCCCAAGGGTGCCATCAAGGTTCTCTTCAAAACCTGGCGTCTCTTTATCACGCAGGCTACCCAAAGACCTCTTTGATTTGCCACCCCTCTTCTCCAATTAAGGTTACAATCACCCATGACGTTTTCGTGTAAGCTTTGATTTGTCCAGTTGCAATCCAGTTTGAATTGACGTAATTGCAAGACTCAAAATTATGTGAGAATAGCAAAGCGTCAAGAATGTAATACACAAGTATGTTGCACCAATTATTATTTTTCTCACTGTTTGTAAAATAAATTTTCCAGTTCGTACACCCCTCCCCCACACACCACACTCACCCATATCCCCCCCCCTCCCCAATTCTTATATCCCTAATAGCAATGCTGGTAGAAGGGTATGTTGTCAGTCGACTCATAAATATAAAGTGATGTTTGTTTGTATTCAAGAGCTGTATCTTTTTTTCAGAAAATTCACCAAAAACGCTTGCCAAATATTGGATGAAATGTACGAATCGGGACCAGGTAATGCCAAAGATGTACTTCAGGAAGAAAATGAAAGCGAATCATCATCTTTAATCGTTGCGGCTGACACAAGCAACAGAACATTCCTGTCTCATGATGGGTGCCAATCTTTACTGCACGAAACATTATGCGGACAAATTCATCAAAATAACAGTGTGATCATGGTATGCTGCCTGGAATATATATTTATTTATTTATTGGTGTTTAAGGTCACATACTTATGCACAATGGCTAATCGTGACCGTGACAGTTTTTACGGATGGAGGAAGCCGGAGTACCCGGGAGAACCACCGAGCATCGACGAGCAACTGTCAACTCCTCAACATTCTAACTCTGTTCAAGCTCCGCTCACGCAAGGTTACAGCGATTGAAGACATGTGCACCATCGCCGTGCAGTGCGCCTTAGTACACCACGCCATCGTGCCCATGTAGGCAACCGGGATAAAGTGCCGTGCCCACGGACACAACGCGGGTCGTCCCGGACGGGGATTGAATTCGGGACCTCTAGCACAGAAGTTCAACAGTCTACCACTGAGCCACCGTGTTCCCCGGTGCCTGAAATAAATGCGACTTCAAATTCTGTTAAAACTCTACATACTTTCTGTAAAAGTTCTGTTTGTTTTGCTTAATAACAAGTTTCTGCTGTTTTAGGCTTGGGCACTGCTAGACACTGCTCATCCTGTGAAATCACCAATTACTCAGGAGTGCAATCACCCCAGAAAATCTGTCTCTAATCAGAACAGCCTTTTTGAGTATTTCACTGCAAGAATTAAACAAGACAAACAGAAAGAGTAACCCTCTGTATCGGGCATTTAGGATTCCTGTATTGCAGAGCCTAACACTCAAGAGACCTTCTGGGATTATACTTCAGTCATAAAAAATGATCCTCCAGTGGTTATGTCTCCCTTCCGCTGGTGGGTACTTTTATCACTAGCACTACATGTGGCAGATTCTGTATAGTGGGAATCTCAAATGCCAGATGATGGCTAGCCTATATGTGCCTACGCAAAGGTCAATTTACTGATTTGGTAGAGCACATTCAGTGTTAAACGAGACACGTACTTGTAGTGGCTGTAGTGCTAGAATCGCAAACGCTGTTTCTTTAGCGATCAGATCGCGATCTCGTCGTGATACATTTACACCAGTGGATCCAGATTTCTTAAATGAAGTTTTGCAAGAACACGACCGAATGCAAAAAAAAAAAAACACAAACGAAAATACCACCTAAAATTACTGATCGCTATACAACTGGATTGCTGGGACGTCACCGAAAAACATCAGTCCCTCCCAAAGATGACACCACGCCAATCAACGCAATAACTCCTTCCTATCTATGACGCTTTATGGCGTGAAAACCGTTACGCTGTAACGGGAGTCAACGCGTTACGACCTTCACTTCATCAAACGTCATGGTGTTTACCGAACACGAAAACAAGTGGCACTGTATCAACTTTCCAGGTTCGGTACTGTTTTGTATGTCTAAAATAACTAAAATATGTTGAAAATATTCAATTCGTACAGAAAGATCGCCGTGGGATAGTCGATACCATGCGTGGGCAGTGATGTCCACGCATGCGTTTACCAGGTAATAAAAATCACCAGCAGCAAAATTTTAATTAATGGAGCACCGGATTGTGCCCGGTGCGTCATTAATTAAATTGTGATGATTGTTCCAATAATTTCTGTTTGGAATCTAATATTTTTGCGCCCGTGGAAATATTTCACACCCGTGGAAAGTGACCAGTCCACGGCGATCGTACTGTATTGCCGCGAATAATAATGGACACCATCCATTATTCATTTTTCATAGACATTAAAGTATGTACTTAAAAAGAGGTCCTCGATTGCGCGACGTAGGAAAATTGAACACCTTCGAATGTTTTATTTTGTGTTGAGCATTGTTTATTTATAGCAACATCCCCCCCCCCCACACACACACCCCCTATAATATTTTCGTATATATTGACAGACTTTCAAGTCATTTTACATTACTGGGTTGTATTCCAGGCTGGCCCTCTACGCTTCGCAAAAGTGTTTAACGGTCGGATTTTCCAAAGCTTGCATATGCAAACTTTAACAAAATTGCCATATTGAATACTACTCATTTATCTCTTTTAATTTCCATGACTACTAAGTACTGATTACAGACTTTATAAAGCAGTGTTCAATGCCATTAATTTAACAGCCTGAAATAATGTTCAATGTCATTAACCTTACAACCTAATTCACTATAATGAATAGGAAACAAAGAAGAAGATAAAACGAAGAGAAAAATTCACCCCTCTAAAAAACAAAACAAGGGAGTCCAATCTGACATACTAGTGGTACATTTGGGAATGTTTTAGTTATCCTTTAAAACTGATACAGGAGTATGATTTTTCAAAGCTGTGTAAATTATCATACTCCAACCAATATACTCGGATAACAATTTTACTTTTTTTAACACCTTTTACTCTTGGTCGACCCCGTGCGGATTCAGTATAATTAGGAATATATTTTGTCTGTCCAAGCTCTGTCAAAGAAGATGTAATGGCCATACTAATAAATATTCGCCTAGTGAGGTTCATCAATGATAGGATAATTCTCAAGCATATTGAAATGTTAAATGAGTTCATTTATCAGCGGGTGGGGGAAGCAGAGGCGGCGGAAGCTCGATAAAAGTGTGGGGGGGGGGGGGGGGCAAATTTTCTAGGTTACCATGGTTCAGCCCAATGGGAGGACAAGTTTCATTCGTATATCAGTAAATGCAACGTGACACACTATAATGTCTCGTTTAGATGAGTATTCCGCGGTGTGATCACTGTCCTGTCCATTTCTTCTACTTCAGTCATCTTTCAACCCGAAGGCTAGCCTTCGGGTTGGAAGATGGTCGAAGTAGAAGAAACGCACGGCAGCGACTGAAGGTGAGATTCATCGGGCAAATGTTGGATTTGCAAATGATATATTACAGGAATGCCTGTATATTAGCACCTTTGCATGCGCCCACACATGGTGTAAACACGCAACATGTCTGTGGACAAAAGTGGAGGGGCAGGTGACCTCTGTGTCCCCTGGTTCCGCCGTCTCTGGGGGAAGTATACACTCTGTAATCAGTTGAAGTAAAAATCAACCCAAATCAACTGGGTTGAGTGAATATGAATCCAGTCGGGTTCAAATTCACTCAAGTCATTTGATTTGGGTTGATTTTTAACCCACTGATTTTTGAGTGTAAAATGATGCAGAGTGGAATATAATCATGTGATGAAATTAAAGTAGAAAGCCAACAAATAAATGCCGACCACATTACATTTTGATCAAGAATAAATGATAACCAGATATTAAAATATAGTTCTATTTGTAAATTGACCAGCTGTTTTGTCCCAAGTGACAAAATAGTAAAATATATTTTTGAGTAGTTATTTATTTATTTATTTTGTAACGTTGTTCTTATTTAATCATGCTCTTGTCATTTTTCATTTCTATGAACTATTTTTAAATTAATCATATCTCCGTTTACTCGTGTTCATACACTGAGCAAGATCAGGGTGTAAATGACTCAGCAACAAAGGAATGGTTTTGCGCGCCGAAGGCGCGCAGGGATGGTATGGGGAACAAGCCCCTTTCGACCCTCAGTAACTGTAAATGATTGATTTTCGCATGTCTAGTCGTGTCAAAGGAGGAAAAGGTTCGGGTACTCGACAGGTTCTCCGGTTGTTGTGTGATGGCTTCGTTGACATATTTCGGTTGGACCCTCGGGTGAGGACCAGTGTGGGAGGTTGGGTCCTCTCACAAAGGTACTACCTCTCCCCGAGGGTGCAGTGATTCTAGGTTTTCAGGCGAGTGGATCGATTTTCAGGCAAGTATAGTCTGCCACTTCTGAAATGATTTTGATTGATGGCCATCACTGGCAAGTATAGTCTGCCTCAGGCTGTCTCTATTTGGTTGGACTCTTTGCAAGAAAACAACAACGACCCCTTTCGGGGACCACCAGAAAGAAGACCCGAACATCCCTGGTTCGGGGGCAGGCCTGCACTGTAATCTTAATGAGTTGGGACAAAAGATGCGCAGTGCGCTTACAAAAAGGAGCAGAGGCGGGACGCAGGACCAACGCTCGCCTCCCTTAAAGTGGTCGACCACTTTTAGGGATGGAGTGGAGGATGTTCAGGAACCATGGGGGTTACCGTTTCTATAACGGTTAGACTGTCCATAGCGGTTATTGGGTGCTGGTCAAAAAGCATCTTCTGTGTACCTGCTTAAAAGAAGAAGGCAGAATTAGTTTTCATTAGAATATGTAATAAAAAGATAAAAGTGGCACATTATGTTTTAATTTGTGATCTAATATTTAACTGAGTCGGTGAAGACAGCCCTTTCTGGTAGAAGGACACAGTTAAGCTGTTAATCTGCTTGTTAGATCACCTTCTTAGGGTGATAGTTAGTTTGTAGCGGGAGGGTAACAGGTTTAGACACTAAACCACACCCGAGGGTGTTTCTGTTATGCCCTTCGCTGGTTTCGACCATATTTAGATTAGTTTGAGTTTTTTTTGGATCACGATCAAATACTGCAAATCCCACCTCCAGCCGGGGAAGTCCAGCCCACACGAAATGCTCGCGCCTGGTATCGCGGGTGTCCTGTGTAGGTCGAACCTCCCCAGCCGGAAATGAGATTTACAGTATCTATTCGTGGTGTAATTTTAGTTGAGTCGGTGAAGGCAGCCCTTTCTGGTAGAAGGCCACAGTTAAGCTGTTAATCTGCCTGTTTATTCACCTTCTCGTTCCCTATTTATTATTTAGTTTTTTTAACAAATTTTAATCCTGATGTAATTTTTGTTGAGTCGGTGAAGGCAGCCCTTTCTGGTAGAAGGCCACAGTTAAGCTGTGAATCTGTCCATTGGTTCCCCTTCTCGTTCCCTCGGTCTTAGTTTTGATTGCAATTTTGGGGCTTTTGTCGGCTTTCGCAAATGGCTCCAAGTTCGGAGATTAGTTCACTGTCGGCTAACCAGCCATGATTTTTCGCGGCCAGGGTGGCTAGGCGGTCTTTAATGGTGGGGATATCGACCCTGAAATGACTCAAGCCCTGAGAAAATCTATTTATATTTACCTTTTAGCCAATCAAATTATTCAGCTTGATTGAGGAAATACTTTGTTGTATCTTTTCAGGTAATTATATGTGTGGTATTCCCTATTCTCATACCATGGCTGGTACAGTTTAGTTTAAACAGACATCAAAGGTATAGCATGGTAAGTATTAGTCAATTCATGGGTATGATTTTTCAGTTTTCATCGGATTTCAGTGTTTTACTTATCCAACTACATTATTTTCGTTCTCTAAATTCAAAGTACTAACATGCTGCAAAAGCATTTCTTCTACGGGATATTAGTTATATGGGGACACAATACTAGTTAGAGCTGGAAACCCATATTTGGGCTTTATTCGGAAGTGCAGGTACTAAAACTTGAGACCTTAATATTCAGTGGATGTGTTTCACGTTAACTTTAAAGTGAAATTTATTTATTTATTTATTTATTTATTTATTTATTTATTTATTTATTTATTTATTGGGTTTAACTACAACTTCGACAGCCAGCGTCACCTCCTGTCGGACAGTTTTACGGGTAGAAGAAGGCGGAGTACCCGGGGAAAACCACAGAGAAACAGCGCGCAACTGTCCGATCCAAAACGTACTAATTCCACACACGCAGGGTTAGCTTTGATTGAAGGCACATGCACCATAGACGTACACCACGACTTAGAACACAACGCTACTGTGCCTCGACGTGGGCAGTCTGTTAGTATTTACCTTGTTACAATTTATGAGAGTATGGGCACTCTCTCTCATACAATGTATCAAGTCAAAAAATGTGAACAAATTGGCACTTCACCAGCTAAAGCTTGATTTAGAAACCTTGATTTCAGTTTATGTTATAAGAGCATAATCACATCCCTGTATCATACCACGTCTGTCGTTTTAACCAAAGAAGTCTACTAAGTAAGATGAAACAACTCTAGGAGTTCAAGAGAACTTGGTGGTCAGGCATCTCGTATAGTCTGGTTCGTTTAGCCTAACCGCTCGCGTTCATTTGTGGACTCGTCAGAGGCGATAATAACTACTTTTTGTCTCATTTATATACCATTGTCTGAGGGTTGCATCTTGGCGGATGCATTGTGTGTACTGGCGGCGTGTCAGACGCCCCAACGTACAAGCTCCACGCGAACAGGGTTACCATTGTTGAAGATAAGTGCACCATCGACGTGTAGTGCGCTTTATCACACAGCGCCACCGTGTCCCCATATCGACAGTGAAGATTATTTTTCTTGAAAACTCAAACTCTGGAGGGGTCATTTGTCATGATAGTAGCTGAATATTTTCAATACTTTCCTCGTGATGAAAAAGCATAAACACAACAAACATGCTCAAATGCAGATGTAAAAAGACATAAGGCAAAAAAATGTATAATGAGAAAAATATATGTAATCGGCTTGTCTTGAAGGGAGCATTGCGGATTGTCTCCCCTTGATACAGTGGTTCGTGTGGTGTCAATCCGTAATGTTCCCTTCAAGCCCAGTCGCCACTTGAAAAATACTATTAAGCTGAACATTTGACGATCCTGTTAACGATACTTTACATTCTTGTTATACTTATATGAAACGGATTGCAATGTAAACACTTAGAACACCAACCTCTTCGGGAAATTGTGTTGACAACATTTCATTGTAAAGTTCTTAATGGGTGAATCCGATCTTTATTTTATTTTTCAGGAGAATACAGAATTTATGGGGTAGGTATTATACAAATCATTTTAAAATAATTTATTAGAGTCACCGTCTAGACTGAAATGGGGTTGGTCCATGGGACGTTTCTCTCTCCGCGTTATAGGTGTTGCCTACTTCATACAATAGCCGGGTAAAGCCATATTGTTGCAGATATGAGACTCCACACCTCAAATGTATGAGTCCTATGTGATATTACAACACAAGGTAGTAATCTGTGAAGCTTTGAAATTCTACAGTACGGCGCGGACTGGTCGCTATCCACGGGTGGGCAATATTTCCACAAATGCAACAATATTAGATTCCAAACACTAATTACAGAAATAATCATCAAAAACTTAGTTAATGAAGCACCGGGTACAACCCGATGATACATTAATTACCACTTTACTGATAATGATTTTATTACCTTATAAACGCATGCATTGACATCATTGCCCACGCATAGATTACTACTAGTCCACGGCGACTGTACTGTATTCGATTCAAAATCTTCACGATGATTCATTTCTTCGAGTCGCGATAATTCAGACATTTCCAAATCTTCGAAATGTTCTGAAAAACCTACTGTATAAGAGACTTGGCGGTAGTAGAAGAGTTCAAGAAGATGCTGTTTCTAAAACTAAACTAGGGGACAAAAGTTTGGAATATGGGCATTTGCAATCCAACATTTTATACTGGTAAGTAATAATAATGAAAATCAAATAGCAAACTGAAGGATCAGTAATTTATTTATTTATTTATTTATTGGAGGTTAACGACATTTCCGAAAGCCAGGGGATCAGTCATTAATCCATCCATTTGAATTGTTGACATCATCAAGCATAGCGTGAAGAGTTCATCGAACCATAACTTTTGAGATGTGTGTCAATGAAAAGAATTGACGAATGCAAGCTTAGTGTGGCATATGCTTGATGGTCTACAATATTGTGTCAACATGGTTAGGTTGACAGGACAAAAATGGGAGCTTGTGAGTCATGGGACAAGAGGAGGATGGCAGCAAAAATTTGATGCACGGAATCGTCTACTCTTGGAGATGATGACATGGAATTCATTAGCGAGATCTGTTGTTTACATCCTCCTCTTAGGATTGAGTTATTCAATTCGAGCTGGTCGCCTTCAAAATGAGTATAGGAATTCTGTAAGCTCAGAAACTAAGCACCGTGAGAGAAAATGAGTTTTTAAGAGACAAAATTGGAGGAAGTTTGGGGTCTAAATTTGCTTCAAGTATTTGTGTTTTCTTGTTTTGGTTGTCAAGATTCCACCAAAAAGTACTGTTCGGGACATGTACTTCAATCTAGTTAGCATTCCTCGTTTGGCACACAACACGGTGAGTGGAGTACGGCACTATTAAACATGGATGCTCGTCGCTCCATCTAAGTTTTGTATGTCGGTTTTCTTTTTGACAAGCATCCAGACCAGGGGACATCATATTATACGCGATAACACATAGACATCCACTAGCATATGCACGCCATGCATATTGTTATAACTGAAGTGCGAGTTTTCTGTGGTATTTGCAGTTGTATATAAATGGCTGCTCTTTTTCAAAATTAGTCTATATATTATAAAAACTGCGGGAATAGTTTGGCGATCATATTCAAAGAAGCCATCAGGTTACACTGGCCTCCCATTTTCAAAACTTTCTCGCTAAGGCCTTGCACCACACCAATGAGAGGGGGTATCGCCCCCAATTCCCCGTTACGTGGATATAATAATACCACGCGTCATGACCTATGATTGAAAAAATTCTGACTTTTCTGAACACACAGTTTGAGAAGCTACACTCCGTGGAAACATCTGATTGCCCCGTCTACAATACAGCATTTGTTTTTACACAAATCGTTCCTTTAGTTCCAATGTATTCTTTGTGCCAGTAGGTTCATGTAACACATTGAAACTCAGGGGACGAAATGTTCTTATGTTCACCTGCGCATGAGAATATTCAGTATTGTCAAACGAGTTCTGTTATCATGCCATTCACTGTCAGTTCTCGCCCTTCCTTCACAAAGATGAAATGAAGCGGTTGGAGGAAAATACTGTTTGCTTGTTTATTGGGGTGTAACACCACATTCAGCAGACATGGTCATATCATGTCAGACAGTTTTATGGGTAGAGGATTCCAGGTACCCGTAAAGAACCACAGAACACCAGCGAGTACCTGTCGACCTCTACAACTTACTAACCCTACACGTACAGAGTTAGCAGTGAACAATCCATGTGTATATTCTTTAGTACACCGTAATCTCACTTGGGCAATCGGGATTAAGTATCTTGCCCAAGGAAACAATGCAGACGACGCGGGTCTTGGAACCGTCAGCCTTTCCAGCGGAAGTCCAATGCACGCCCAACGGGTCACCGCATTTTGGTAGAAAACAGTATAGCCGACTTAGTAAAAGTTGAATCAAAGAAAAAAGTGATTTGGATAGTCAATGTTAACTCTTTACCTTACACGAAAAGTAGACGACACCTGCAAACAAAATTCTTGAATACCTATATTTTTTCGTTTTTTTTGCGTCAAAAACATAGCTTATGACCTCTCATTGGAACGAGTTCAACGAGCTCGTTCCAATGAAGGTCATAAGCTATGTTTTGAAGATAAAAATGAAATAAGGAAAATTGAATGGTGATTTTGGGGAATAGCGCTGGTCTGTTTTGGCCGTTACGTTAGGTAAAGGGTTAACGTGTAATCATCACATGGTCATCTTGTGGCATTGTGAGAGGTAATTCAGATGAGCTAATTTGGAGTCTGGGCGTGGCTACGCCCTGCCACGACGAACCTCTCGTCACACACTGTTCCCACTGGATAAACAGAAAACTAAATAATCAGTTTTGACGACCTGCAAATGGAAAGATGATTATGATATTCTGATTTTCTTTCAGGCACAGACAGCACCCGGGAAGCCGTTCCTTGCCAGGAAAAGTGAAAGCATTTTATTCATCCCCTCTGGTAAAATTCATCATTCATATGGTACGTAGCGAATTCATAACTAGAGTTACCGCACTGTCATCACAGAGCTGATAGAGTTATTCTGACCGAATCACGGCCTGTCCGATTTCTACCCACAATAGTAAAATTTCAACTGTCGAAAATGAAACGCGAAGTCATTTCATATTGGATATTGTTTTCATTAGTTTTGAGAACTCGATCCACTGGTGTCAATTTGCGGCGACCAGGTCGCGATTTGCTGGAGGAATTAACGTTTTCAATCCAACGTGCATAAATATTTACAAAGAGAAAAATTCAGGAGTCTACGAGCAGACGACATATTGAACAAAAATCACTACAGCCGGAACGGAAGAACTTAATATCACAGTCCTCCATTAAGGCAATGAATGAAGTACAATACAACAGCTGAAAGTTATTCGCTCATGTCATGTAATTAATATTGTTTATTACACCCCTAACATCTAATTATAATAGGAATCGGTAAAAATAAATTGCGTTCTACTCTCACTGGTGAGATCAAACACCTCGGAGATTAACATTTCGTGTGAACTTGAAATTTACAAATGAATTTTCACAAGCGCAAAACAAAAGTTGTTCTCGCTCCACTAGTGAGCATAACAAAAAACTTGTTCTCGCTCCGCTAGTGAGTATAACATAACGTCATAATTACGTCATTTCGCCAACAATCCCGAAAACTATTTTGTGTCGATGTACACAACATCCAATGTGATCTGTGTCAGCGGAAACAGCGATCAGCTGATTGTGTAAACAGATTTTTTGCGTGGTATGGGTGTCGGTTTGGATCGTTTCAGTTGAAGCTTCAAATGAAAGGGGTATAATAAAAAAAATCTAATTTTCTTTCGTGAATATTCGTGAGTGAGAGAATTTGTATTTTCACTCACTCATGAGATAAATCCCGGTATTCAAAAGATGTTCTATCACCACGTCTACTAAATAGGAGACCTGATGACAGAAGACAAGTTCCAAAGGAGACATTTGGTAGGACTCTAAGAACATCTCGATAATTCGAAAATTTCGCATCGAATCATCGTGACAATTGTGACAATTTCGAACGCTTCACAGAGTCCGAATTATACCATTTGAAATGATAAATTGCGAATGTGCGCCTTTTTCAGTCAGACGCGCGTTCTGGCACTTCTCATTTGCTCACAGTCATGAAAATACACAGAAATGTCGTTCTATATCTGCAAGTATTTTTTAGCCTCTTTTTCGATTTTGGAACACTTTTGGAATGGCCAGAAAAACGTGTTTCGTCTTAAGATTTTAATTTCAAGCTCATTTATAACCATGCCCTTCTAATAATTTACTCAAAAGGCATTTCGGAAAATGTGTTGCCGTCATGGGAAATTCTTTACGGTAAAATTCGGACTAACCGATGAGGCCATAGGGATCATAAAAAAGAAAGTTTGTCCGATTTTCATAAAATTTTCTTATGTCGTAGACCTAACACAAATAGTAGAATGCTGCTTTTTCATTTTCGACCTACCACCATTTTTGACGTTTGTACATCACTCAAAATGCTAGAGACCTTGTAACAACCAGTAGTGTAATAATCAACCAGTAGTGTAATATTCACCAGTAGTGTAATAAAAATTAACCAGTAGTGTAATAATCAACCAGTAGTGTAATACAAATCAACCAGCAGTGTAATAACCAGTAGTGTAATAAATTTAACCAGTAGTGTAATAATCAACCAGTTGTGTAATACAAATCAACCAGTGGTGTAATAACCAGTAATGTAATAAAATTAACCAGTAGTGTAATAAACATCCATGAAAACCAACAATTTTTCAATTTCAACAAAATTTGAACATTTTTTGGGTTGCTCAAATCATAGTTGGAGTACATCTTATCGATTTTTAATCATTTTATCGTACATTTAAAGGCGTTTTGCAGGTCAAACATCATTTCGTGGGTTCAATACGGCGAGGAAAGGTATGTTTTTGATTTTTATGTGATGTACGTATTTTCTGGTGTTTAATGTCTCTTTCTGCAGTTATGGCTTTATGTAAATTCAAAGTTGGGGGCGCGGTGGCTCACTGGTAGACTGTTGGACTTATATGCTACAGGTAACGAGTTCGATCCCCGTCCGGGACGACCCGCGTTGTGCCTTGGGCAAGGCACTTTATCCCGGTTGCCAACATGGGGACACGTTGACGCCGTGTACTAAGGCGCACTGCACGTCGACGGTGCACTTATCTTCAACCGCTATAACCCTGCTTGAGCGGAGCTTGAACAGAGTTTGAATGTTGAGGAGCTGACAGTTGCTCGTACAACTACCTCTACTGGTACTACTAGTACTAATACATCTACCACTGTTACCATTACTTCTGAACCAGTCCAGGGCCGTCGAGGGGGGGGGGGGGCGGTGTAGTGACACCAGAGCCCGTCGTTATTGGGTCCGGCCGATTTTCCCTAATTGCCTAAGAGCAGGATTCTGTTAAGTGCGGGTCCTTCACTGCACGTCAAAGTTTGACGCGCAGTGAATGGCCCGCGCGTAAGAGAATCCTGCAATCTCGATGTATTGCTAGCGCACGAAGCTACAAACTTTCGCTTTCAGTTTTAGAAGCTTTGCGGGTAAATAACTATCACTGGATTGAGATTTGCCACATAGAAAGTTAAAAACAATGTCTCACCCAGAACTAATAGCATTAACACTTCTTTAGCAGCCAATGAGATCGATGTTCCTTTACACCGGGTAAACGTTAACTAAAAGTCGTATAATGTCAACAATAAGATACCCCCACCCCCCCCCCCCCCCACCCCCACCCCCTTGTAAAGGTAGACGCGTAAAGCGGGAGATGGGGGTTTGGGAGACCTTTAGTGATCCGTCAGGGCCGAATTAAATATTATAATTGAAGACAACACGCAGGAGACACGTCCTTGAATATGATACTTCAGCACCTGAAAGTTACCTTGACAATTTATTCTGTTATCATTGAAACTGACAACTTATGCCTGGGGTAAGAAGTCTCTCAAAAACACAACATTATCATAAATAATTGGCCAAAGTTCAATTTACATAAAGCCACAAATGCAGAAAGTGACATTAAACACCAGAAAATGCGCACATCACATAAAAATCATAAAAGTACCTTTCCTCGCCGTATTGAATCCACGAAATGATGTTTGACCTGCAAAACGCCTTTAAATGTACGATAAAATGATTAAAAATCGATAAGATGTACCCCAACTATAATTTGAGCAACCCAAAAAATTTTCAAATTTTGTTGAAAAATTGTTGGTTTTCATGGATGTTTATTACACTACTGGTTAATTTTATTACACTACTGGTTATTACACCACTGGTTGATTTGTATTACACTACTGGTTGATTATTACACTACTGGTTAATATTACACTACTGGTTGATTATTACACTACTGGTTGTTACAGACCTTTTGGACCATTTTTCATTAAAACATCCATTTTCAAACACACAAACCTCCGTATTCTCGAAACACGTAGCTGTGAAATTTTACACACTACTCACCACTTACCTACTCCAACACGTGCTTATAACTTTGTTGTTAGTGACCCCATAATTTTGATGCATTGGGGGCTAAAACGTTATTTGTAAACCATTTCGATCTCTCGTATATATTGTGGGTCTGTGTTTCTGAAATTTTAGAAATATAATCTCCTCTAAAAATCATATCTTGAAATGCAATCTGTTTTCGGCCGACGCAGAACAGTTCACTGATGGAGAAATTTTGAAGCTATGACGTCACCGTCTAAAAGGTTCGGTTTATCTGATTTGGATGAAATTTTAGTATATTACAGAGCTCATAAAATACAAAAAATAGCTGGTATTGGATTTTTTATTTAACATTATATCGACGTTTATACGGCATTTCGAATTTTGACATTTCCAAATATCGCCCATTTTGTGAAAACTAGAACTTAAAAGATACAGAAAATATCGCTAGAATATTTCGAAAACAGCTCCATCAATACGTGAGGGTGTGTGTCCTATACTTTGGTTTCGATTGACATAATATTTATGACACTATGTCGCTGAAAGCTACCGGGGTCGCAAAATATCGAAAATTAAATTTCAAAGGATAAAGTTGCAACCAAGCGACATTTTACTTCAGCTCACTTCTGTTGGGTTCAAATGACGTTTAATACCTACGTGTTCCGAATGCAGAACTGAAATAAAATTGAAAATTGGAGTACAAATACGGAAAATATGACTTAAAAACCCATATGGTACAGTCATTTTGGACATTTCAATTAAAACGCCAATTTTCAAACACACAAAATTTCGTATTGATATGACACACAGTTATGGAGTTTTATATACTGGTTGCAACGCGTCCATTCCAGAAAATGGTTGTAATTTAGTTGTTAGTGACTTCACAAATTTGACGTTTTGACGTAAAACGTCATTTCTAAACATTTTCGATTTCACATTATAAGTTATCTTCGCCAACATGTATGGTACATGGAGATTCAATACCTGGATGTCGGTTTTTAAACACCGAGCCGCAGGCGAGGTGTTTAAATGAGACATCCAGGTATTAAATCTCCATATACCACACATGGTGGCGGAGGTAACGCGTTTGCCCCGTTCGAAACACAATACAAACATGGTGGAAATAACATTGTGGACGCGTTTCTCAGCTCCACAATTTATTTATTTATATTATTTATTTATTGATGTTTAAGGTCACATACTTATGCACAATGGCTAATCGTGACCGTGACAGTTTTACGGGTGGAGGAAGCCGGAGTACCTGGAGAGAACCACCGAGCAACGACGAGCAGCTGTCAGCTTTCCAACATCGTAAATCTGAACTCTGCACCACAGCACAGGCAGGGTTAGATTGGTTGAAGACATGCGCACCATCGACGTGCAGTACGCCTCAGTACACAGCGCCATCGTGCCCCCATGTAGGCAATCGGTTGCCGCAGGTGGGATTCGAACCGAGGACCTCTCGGCTCACAGCCTGCACCTCTACCAACTGAGCCACTGCGCCCTCAGCTCCACAATCGCTTGGACCAAATTCGTGATAATTAGTTTGTTTTTATAATCGCAGAAGACAACAGATAGAGTTACATCCCTTGGGTCGTTAAGGAAACAAGTAAACAGTATTTTGTTGATATATCGTCCCATGAGTTCCAATGTTTTCTATGTGCCGACTGGCACATAGAACACATTGGTACTTAGAGAACGAATTATTTGCTCTTATTTTATTTTTATGATTGAATTGTCGGAAATCTGATGATATTTGTGACTATTTTCGGGTTTTTTGGTTCCGCAAAAACGGAAAGCTTTCGTTTAAACCATATACCGCCGATCTTTCGCGTGCGCTTATACCCTGGATGTTGCACGCTCTCATATACCTTGGATGTTGGGTGCATCCTTTGCCATGGCTTTTTGTCCAAGGCATTCTGACCAATCAAAAGGCAGAATTTATCGGGATATAAGGACAAAGATATATAAAAGGTCTTTGCATATGAAATTTGTGAGATATAATCTCCCATAAAAATCCAAAATACAATCAGTTTTTTGACCTGGCGAGAAAACGTTCTTAGACAGACCCCCAGTTATGTTTTCAATTTCTTCCTCTGAAACATAGCTTTTGGTCACTCACTAGAGCGAACTCATCGGTGTCGTTCAAACCAGGGGTCATAAGTTATGTTATTGACGCAAAATAAAAAATCCTCCACCACGAACCCCCTTCCCCCAAAAGAAAAAAGAAAATGAAAATTGTTATCAAGGGGACTATTTACAAGTGTCGTCTTTTACCGAGTTTGATGAAGAGTTAACGGTGGTCAGGTTATGATTTCCATCGATCGATCCGGTTGCTGGGATGGATAAAAATGAGAGGACTGTATTTCTCTAATTTCGCCATGCCCAAACAGAATATTCTACTTAGATTTACATATTTGTATATTTTTTGTTTTGTTTCTTTTTCAGATGTTCAACACCTGCTTATTGTTATTGTATGGATATGTTATTTTATTTGACATGAATGGGTTTGATCTGTCCGTGCACGAAATAATTCTGCATATATGGATAATAACATCCATTGTTGATGATATGAGACAGGCAAGTATATCAGGTTCCCAAACTCCCTCTCTCCCCAGTCAACCTCCCTCTCTGTTGTCTCTCGTACTCTCCTCGTATTTGCCCTCTAACGTTGTTTATCCTGATTAAATGCTCAAACAACATTCATTTTTCCAGTGTTGTTTAGTTCCAGGTACGAAATTGTTTTTGTTCATTAGCAGAATGAAATGAAATTATATTGATTTTTCTTCGATAAAAGCACAACATCAGCCATTTTATTCTAGTGGAATGATGGCTTGCGTGATGTCCACGCATGCGTTTACCAGGTAATAAAAGCAGTAAAAGTTTAATTAATGAAGCACCGGGTTGTACACGGTGCTTCATTAATTAAATGTTTGATGATTATCCTCTTAAGTAGTGTTTGTAATCTAATATTATTGCGACCCTGGAAATACTGCCCACCCGTGGTAAGTGACCAGTCCACGGCGTCCGTACCGTACGGTTGTAAGAAGATGCAATATTTATAACTTGAACAGCCGTGCGATTCAACTCAAGATTCGATTCAATTCAAAATGCTCTTCCTGATTCAGCATTCGATTCGGCCCGAGTTTTTAGATTCGAGGGACACTAAACTAGATCTCTAAATTTGTAGTTGTAGTATTAGCTTGCAAAAAGACGACTGGAACCCACTGCAGTGTTGTCGTTTTAAACGTGTACAGATAATTTGGACCGGATTAGCACGAGATCCAACTAAAAGAGGGATGAAACATCCATGTCCTACTACTTATGGACTCTTTCTGAAAAATAGATTTCTAAATACGTAATATCTACCAGACTCTTAACAATTGTTAGTAGTATTTCTCGTATGTTTCAGGAATGGTTTGGAGGACCCCGGGCAGAACCCCGGATGCGACGTCATGTCACTTGACTCAGTAGCGCCATGTTGTGTTGTCAAGGTAACCCGCGTGAGCGGCCATCTCGTGACGCCATCCCCACAGTGATATGAGGTGACAGTGCGCATGTGTATCGCTTGTTGTTAGGGTGAATCGTGTTTCCGTCGTCCATTTTGTATACTGGAGGCCGCCATCTTGTTCGATTCAATGGGAGTAAATCTAATTACCACAAAGAACCCGACAAATTTTACTGGTTCGAATTCGCTCAGAACCCCCTGCTTCTATTCATGCTATAGTTTTCGTCTACCCAACCCTGTTCATTCGTTCTGGAGTATACCTCTGTAGAGTAGAAGGCCTATCATTTGGAACAGTTTTGTTACTATATTTAGCTTTTCTGGTCTGTTCGGGCTAGTTCTAACCCTATTCCAATCACTCTTGTTCTTGTTTCATTTATCCAGATATTCCAATCAGTTCACGCCCGTGGCACCCCAACTTCAGCATTCCATTTCGGAAAACGTCTGGCCTCTGGAACTCCTTTTTCTGAAATGAGGTCATGAGGGCCATGAGAAAATCTCTCACTGGGGTCTAATTTACCATCCCTCTTAGCCTCATTTGGATATTTAAGGATACCTATGACCCAGCTCCTATACGGCTCCTATATGGCTCCTAGCTCATTTTCAGCTCCCATACAGCTCCTATGCGATAGTCTTACCGCGAGTGAATCACATACTGCTCGACCGACTCGAATCCCATCGGGCAAATGAGCTGTAGAGCAATTGCTCGATCGAGTGTCTGGCACATACGACTCTTAGACTCATTTCGGTATTGAAGAATACCTATGACCCAGCTCCTATATTGCTCCTAGCTCCTATATGACCTCTATGAGACTCGTATACAGCTCCTATACAGGTAGTCTTACCTCGAGTGACTCCACATACTGCTCGAACTCCTCAAATCCCATCGGGAAAATGAGCATGCTCGATTGAGTGACTCGCACATACGATTCTTAGCCTCATGTCGGTATTTATGGATACCTATCACCCAGGTCCAATAAGGCTTTTAGCTCCTATATGGCTCCTATACAGCCCCTATACAGGTAGTCTACCTCGAGTGACTCAACATATTGTGATCGAACAACTCGAATCGCATCGAGCAAATGGGCACTTGAGCAATTGCTCGATCGAGTGACTCGCACATACGGCTCTTAGCCTCATTTCGGTATTTAAGTATCCCTATGACCCAGCTCCTATACTACCTCGACTGACTCGCACATACAGCTCGAACGACTCGGTCGAGCAATTGCTCTAAAGCTCATTCGAACTGGTACAACTTGTAGGGTTGTTTGTGGTAGTTAGATTTACTCTCATTGAATCGAACATACCCTCAGAACATACCCCTGCCCTATAAGAAGCCGTTGGGTAACATAGCAACCACGTGCTACCATAGAAACCAAGATGGCTGTCTCCATTATACAAAATGGTCGACGGAAACAAGTATCATCCCAACAACACGCGCAGCGCATGCGCACTAACAGCTCACGCGGGTTACCATGACAATACAACATGGCGCTACTGAGTCCCGTTGGATAACGTCACTTCCGGGGTCATGCACAGGGCCATGCAATCCATCCCTGAAACATACGAGACATACTACTACTGTTGTTTATTTTAGCGTTAATAGACCATCATGTTAGCAACAATTCTTATTGTCCGCCGGTCTTCCGGTAAAATTCTTAGCGTGGAGTAGAACACTGACTCTCTCTATATCAGTGTCATTGCGCACGCTTTCTTTGGATCCAGAAATATGAATCTGAAAATTCCGCCTCAACGGGTGCTGAAAGCATAAGCATATATTCGCTATTGTGTACTAATAGGGAGCTTTCAAATCTCTTTGACAAATTTCTCTACTGTTTACAGTTCTGTGCTTGAAAGATATATAATACCAATGAAACCAACAAATTTATCAGCTATTGTTATTCGTCTTTTCTGTTTCCAGATATTTGTAAAATCGAAGGAGAGAAGCATAAAGGGAAAGTTGCAATATCATTGTGTATGTGTATGGAATCGAGTGGAAGTTCTGGGTACTGTTTTGTTCTGTATTGGCTTACCACTAAGACTCACCTACACAAAGGAAACATTTGAACTGGGGCGTATTCTGTTATGTGTGAACTTTGTACTCCACGCTGTGCGTATATCGACTTTGTACTTCCAACATACTGGTCTTGGGGCAAAGTTAGTAATTCTGGAAAAAATGGTAAGTGGCGCTGTCGTGTTGTACCCAAACTGTTATCTATAATATAAATGCGGAGTGTGTGATTAAATGGCTCAGTGATTCAGACCGTTCGTGTCCAGCTAAAAAGTGTTAGGCAATACAATTAGACGTTTTCTGTCGCATGGGTGGGCCTCCCGTCCGATAGTTTATTAGAGGCTATCTTATAAAAACAGTGGGAAATTTTTAATAAAATATGGTATTCGATATCTAATTATCACGACAGATATAAGAGAATATCTCTCCGAAAATGACGCCATTACAAATGAAGTTTTAATCGATATCGTTAAAACATCACAAGGACTATTATTAAGAATACCTACTGTTTTTGAGCATGTACCAGAATTATCAAATTCCTGACTTCTAGGAAAACTGAGTTTTTCAGCCTTTCCATGTGTGTGATTTTTCAGTCTTTTTTTATATTTAATTTCAGTTTTTTTTCTAATCCACCATCACCGTTTTTATTTCTTTAAATTTACATGAAAACGCTCTAATTCATGTAAATTCAAAGAACAAACATGTCACCAAAAGCATTTATTTCTGTCGGATAGTAGTTATATTTGAACATAAAGCTTGATTTTTTTTAACCTTTCCCTCTATGCAAAAATGATTTCAGTTCATTTTATACGAGTGCAACCACACCCCTGCTGCTACTTAATTGAGAAATAACTGTCGTACTTACTAAAAAACAGTAGTATCCTCTTTGTATATCTCTCTCTCTCTCCTCTCTCTGTTTAGAGCAATAATTGTAACGTGTAGTGCAACGAGGATTCCGAAGTACCCGAGCTAACACGTCTCTCCCCAACCAGTTAGAAAATCAGCGATACAAGCTAAAATCTGAGATACTTGTTTAATTAAAAAAAAAAAATAGACTATGGTCTATGAACGTTTGACAGAGCTTGAAAAGCTACAATCCAGATCCTGTAAAAAAGAGACGCCCTTTCAATATTTCATTCGGGTTGCAACCTGACTAACGTTGCTTGAGTCTCTTGTACATATTTATAAAATTTGAAGATTACTGATCTGGAAGGAATATCACACGATAGGTGTTTCAGTCAGGGGCCCAAGTCTTCAGGGATAAAATATTTCACATACATCATCAAGGAATTCCCTCGCCGAAGTCCTACCTTGATAGTATAATTTGAATATTAATTAATTGGGATTATTCTTAAAAATCTCGATAGTATTTGAAAATTTATTTGGAGATATAACATGGCCGTACCAATTTCGTATTTAACCCTTCACCCAACGAATCGGCCGCATCCGCTCGCGTAATATGAAAATTCAGCAGTTGAAAAAATATTTTTCAAAAAATTTCGACAAAACCATATCATGTGACCCCTCGTTGGAACGAGCTCGACGAGCTCGTTCCAACGAGGGGTCACATGATATGGTTTTGTCGAAATTTTTTGAAATATTTGAAAAAATGATATTTAAAATAATAAATTTTGAAATCGTCTGCGTTGGGTAAAGGGTTACTTAACACGTACCGTACTCCAATTTGATCATACTGCCCAAACCCCCTTCCCTCTACATCACGAATTGCGAACCATACACTACATATCCCCTTGCGTATGACCGACTGAGTGTGTGTCATTAAGTCCAAGTAATGCCCCCCCACCCCCCCCCCCTGCCCATGCCCCAGGTTTTTTAGGAACTTGAGAAATAGATATTTTTTTAACACAATATCTTTCGATGAATTCGATTCGAATTTCCAATCCCCGTAAAGCACCCCTTTAAGATTTATTTATTGATTATTATTGATTGTAATCCTTTCAACGTATAATTCAGGAATTTTTCAACAGAATATTGTTTACGACGAAATGGGAATCTGTTTTGTATTCCCTGAAAGTTTGTTTCAGTAATGCAATTCCACAGCCCTGTGGGGCTGTAAGATTAAATTATTCCAGTATCTCCTCACCATTTCGTGTTTATTGTGGGTTTTTTTTTATCGTCTTCTCCTTCAGAACAAACTTTTTTCTTCGCAAAAATTAATGCATGTCCCGTTGAAACGGTCAGCTTGGTATAAAACGCGGCTAACTTTATTTATTTAATGCTCAGGCATCAATTCACGCTGAAAAATTAAGTCATATTCCCCTGTCGGTCGGCAAAACGAAATATCAAAATGATATTTAGAAATCGATATTTCATCGTAGGTTCGGATGACGAATCACATGTACTTTAAACGAGTCAGCACATCAGTAATGAATTCCAGAGTCCCAAATACAAACGAATTCGAATAATTGATAGTGACAGTGACTAAATCAATTCATTAAATCAGCGGTTTCAAAGATTGACTTTCTCATTCACCTTCCAGCGAAAAGCCGAAATCACTTTCAAATTTCTTCAGTTCAACTTCACACGTCTTCAGTGCATTGAGTTCAAAAAAAATAAAATGACGTGTCTTGTTATTGAAAATAAGAAAGTGGTGTTTTTTGTTATTGTTCTATTTCTTCGAAACACATTGCGATTATTTCAATTCGCCAGCCTTGGTAAATCGTAAAGTTAGGGGAGAAATAAGACGGGACTACTTTTTGTGCGGATATTCACACATTCCAATGGTTGGAGTTTGGTTGTTGTAATTTTTGTATGGACGCCGGTTCGGCACATAAATTTTGCGCCTTAATGGCAAATAAAGGCCACAAATTGGAGAGTTTGTAGTCGTAGAGCATTAAATAAAAAGAAAATTCACGAAAATTCGTGGCTACAAGAAATATGAGGATCTTCACTCGCGACTGCGTCGCTCGTGAAGATCCTCATATTTCTTTTAGCCACTCACGAGATATTTTCGGTATTCATGAAATTTTCGTGAATATCCTCTATATATACAACGCCAGTTTATTCTGTCTTATGTTATTTACTCCTCGCCAAACATGAGTTGCAGAGGGCACTTGTGAAGTGTTTTTCAAATAACTGAACATTTATGTTTGGCTGCAAAACATATCTTATGGCTCCCCATTGGAACGAACTCAACGAGCTCGTTCCAGTGAGGAGATATATGCTATGTTTTGGAGGTAATTAATTAATGGAAAAAATATTTAAAAAAT
The DNA here is from genome assembly GCA_031216915.1 of Pictodentalium vernedei. NCBI lineage: Eukaryota > Metazoa > Mollusca > Scaphopoda > Dentaliida > Dentaliidae > Pictodentalium > Pictodentalium vernedei. The sequence continues at coordinate 176,536,873 of CM062295.1, read as the reverse complement.
TAAATGGCGATTTTTGCGAATAAACTCTGGCCAGGTAGAGCCGATACGTTAAGGATGAAACATCCATACACGGCAAGGACCTCCCTTTTTCATAAATGACAAAGAGTTGTCGAATGGGACTGAGATGTCTTCACCATTTCCAAGCATGTGGTTCGGCAATAATAAAATAGTTTCGATTTCTTCTGTCTGAGAAAATTTAGTGCAACGATATACACGGTATAACTAAACTAAATATTTTCCTGACCATAATGCGACCATTATAACGTTCGTGTGAGAAAATGTCATCGCATCATTTCAATTTGGACCTTCAAATAATGTTGTCAAGTATCACCCTTCAGGCAACTTTTTTGGTCCTCAAAGCTCGGGGTCATCCAATAAATAAAAGAGAAAATTGACAGGAAGGAAACCACCGATCATGGGCATATTTTCTTCGGGGAATTCCCAACAAAGACACACCAATTGTCAATTGTATTGTTTAGGCCGCTAAATTCATCAAATCACCCCCCCCCCCCCCTCCCCACACCCCATCTTCTCTGCAATATTTAACAGTGATGCAAGATTTCAGTACAATGATTCAAAGCTTCTTTAAATCAATATTTTTGTCTCAAGGCTGCTTAGATCGGAGATTATATCGTTTCCGAGTGCAGCATTCAACTTTTCAAGGTGGGAAACTCTGATTCAAATATTGTGTACTGTCATACAACAAAGCTTATCGAGGACGCAAACACATTTAATTACAGAGCAGTTGGGGAAAAGAGGCATTATTTACAGGTGGCAACAATGACAATACCGAAAGAGGGCGTCTTGAGAAGAAATAAAAAAAAAACCGTGATAGTTGCACTTTATATGTTGTATATAGCTGGGCGGTTTTTCAATTTTCCGATTCGGTTTTTGTAGCAAACCTAAAAACCCCACCGAAAGACCGAACAAAAACGGACCGAACGGTTTTACTGTCTGTTCATAAACTGATCAAATTATTTTACTGAGAGGGAACTGGACTACTGGCCCTTGTGAACTTTCGTAACTTTGTCCATCCGCCCATGGGGCGAATATGTCGTGTTCTCAGTGTCACATTTCTCCCTTATTGACTCGTCCACCGGACGAGTCAATAAAGAAGAAAATATGACAATGTAGTCGCTATATAGATTGGATGAACTTTATTCGTTTGTTACCCTAATTTGTGTTTCTAAGCAACCCCCCCCCCCCCCCAAAAAAAAAAAAAAAACAAAAAACAAAAAACACAAAAACACTAAGAATGAACAGAGGGAATTTAGGCCGAACTCAATGGAGATACTTACAGACAGGCCTTTTTGTGGCGAGTGGTGTCGTACAAACTATCACAGATATTTTCCAAACTGAAGAGTCCGAAGTGTTAGTTACCATATGTTCTTAACACAAGAAAAACCGAACGAAAACCGACACTTTTTCCTGTAATCGAATCCGAAACCGAATCTTCAAAATCTAAACCTCCCAGATCTAGCTGTCTACGTGTTTAATTCTGAAGCTTACCGGAAAACGTCGACATGAAAATGGTTAAATTAGTCTCTTCCAAAGTGGGCAATCTCTCGAACCCATCCACTTCCCCATTCGTTTGATATGTGCTGACAATTTGATTTTTTCAATGGCAATCATCTTCGCAAAATACAGAAGTTTAAAAAATAATTTGTACCGCAATGACATCGCGAACAACGCAATCCATCAGTTGGCTTACCAATTAGCATTTAGTATACAGCCACAATGCGGTTGGACATGTACTTAATCTCGATGGCTTGGTCAGTAAAAAAGTGGGAATAGATTGTTCATGGGCCACCAGGAAGACTACCAATGCATTTTGTGACTAAAATGTTTTACTGACCCAACAAGTAGGCTATCGCTGGATGTCCAGGCATTGGATGGGTGAGAATCAATTCGCCCAAAATGTGTTGAACAATAGAATTGTTTGGCCATGTGGGAACTCCACGACGTGGACCAGTGTTTCTATAAATAAAATTTCTTAGCGGCTCTTCAGCTCTTCACAATGCTCGTCTGTAGTAAACAACCAGCATATGACCGATAGTAGAAGGGTAACAAATAGCTTAATAACTGTTAGGTTAGTAGTGGTGGGCCATAATCATTAGTGAAAGAAGCAAGGCCCGTACTGTCATCATAGTGCTGATGATAGTGACAAAAGACACTGATAACCATAAGGTTGTAAGAATATCGAATACAGTGCAGTAGAGTGGAAAGTAATAGCACTAGCGGAAGGCATTTGGTAGAAGTGCTACTGCTAGGAGACAATGTCAGAGATGGCTAACAGCGGCAGTGGTCTATGGATAGAAGCTATGGATAGACTGGGAGGTTTTGATTTTTCAGATTCGGTTTCGGGAAAAAAAACCCTTTTCGTTTCAATTTTTTGTGTGTTAAGACCAGATAGTAAATAACACTTCGGCCTCCTTAACTTGGAAAACTTCCCCAACAGTTAGTACTACATCACTCACCAAAAAAGACCTATCTGTGGTGGATTCAGCATAAGTTTCCTTTAATCACCCTTAGTGGTTCTGGGGGATCAGTTTTTTTCAACCAGAAAAAACATAAATCAGAGACACAAATGCGTAATGTCCATCTCATCTATGTTGTGTTCTCATTGTCATATTTTCTCCCTTATTGGTTGTCCACAAGACGTCAATAAGGAGAAAATGTGACAATCAGAACACGGCGTATTCGCCTGTTTCTCTGATGGACAAAGTGGCGAGAGTACATAGTGCCTTTTCCTACAATAATATTGTTTGATCAGTTTATACACAAACAGTAAAACCGTTGAACCGATTTGTTTTCTGGTCTTACGGTTTGGATTTCCGGTTTACCGCAACCCCCCCCCCCCCCGAACCGAACCTAAGTACCACCCAGTCCTCGCCATAAAACTATCGGCTGTCTGGTAGGTACGAGGCGGTGGAGTACTACCTCCGGAATCCCTTCCCCGATAAGAGGTGTATGAGAAGTTACTCTTTCGGCCAATTTCTCTAGCGACTCTTTGACTCATTCGACTGGTATGGAAAACAACATGTATCACAGACCCGTGCCAGCGTAAGAGGACTGTTTATGACCTCGCGAAGGACAGCTGCAGGGGCAGGTATAGCGAAGACTAAACAGAACGATGGAGTGAGAGTAGCAACGATTTTTCTGGCACAGGTAAAAGACGAGGACGTTTTTTACAGTAGTTGTAGGGGTCCACCTGGGGGGTGGTTATCGGGCCGTTTCAGGTAATTCTGCATGCCCCCCCCCCCCCCCCATGCAGCCGAATATACCTTTTGAACTCTCTCACTACAAAAGAGATCACTCGACCCCATAGTAAACATGTGCCAGAATGAAATCCAATATGGTGGTATCAATCATACAACAATAACAACGAAAACACGTATCACCATAACAAAACGCGCTGTGGATGAGTTCTGATATCATATAACACTATAGTTATGACGTCACAACATGGCCACCCACCAAATAAGATTCTTGAATAACAGCAAAAATTGAAAAATTGGAATGTCAATTTTTCCTTGAATCAATCTGGCTGGGTATGACTGATACTTTATTTAGGCAAGGAGATAAAATACTCCCATAGAAGAATTCATTTTCCATCGCTCATAATATTTTCGTAATTATATTTCAGGCACAAGACCTCATCCACTTTGTCCTGATGTTCTTGGTGGTCGTGTTCTCATTTGGAATTGCAATTCTAGCCCTGTTGATTCGAGACAAACATATACAATGGGATTTATTATCAACCGACCTCTTCAGCTTGCCATATATTTACGTGCTTCGAGAATTTTATCCTAAAAGTATATCTGGTAAGCGCAAGTATGGTTATATATTACACCTCACGTGACTTTCCTTTCCCCCGATTGGCAGAGAGGAACTAGACTACTTTCGATGTTTTACCCATCCGTGTTTCTGAAGATAATCTCTCACTATTCCCGTGCCTTATACACTTCCTAAAAATACCTGGAATATTCTAGAACGTTCGCCAGACGTAACATAGCACACCTTATTTAGACTTTTTTTCTGGAATTCTGTTTCGTTATTTTAAAATGTTCAACAATGGAAATACTTGTCTTCGGCAAGGTCATTGACAAAAGGCAATGTACTTATAGTTGGAATCCTGATGGAAAGTGGCGATGGGAAGATGACTGATTGGGAGGAGCAATCCCGATTTGTCCAAACTGCGATGACTCAAGTCCCGACTGACTAATATTCAAACTACATGATCAAGGCATGCCTTCGTCGAAGGCATGCCTTAATGATGCAGTTGGAATATTGGTCAGTTGGGATTACAGTTAAAACAAACTGCAGCTTTCTTAGAAATTTATTTGTGAATAAATAAAATATGGATGTAGTAGTCGTGCCGCAACTTGTTATTCAATTGACACGTTACACGTGTAGTAATGGTACTTCAAATTTGTCGTGCTGGGTCCCAACTAGCCCGAATCTGGTTCTGCAGACCTATATTTGTATTCCCAACTGGCTGAAGGGGGTATCATCCTCCAATATTCCTATAGTAACACCCCTGCTGATAAATAAGAAGATTCATACCGGCTTGTTCGATATAATTTAATAATTATTGGATAACATATCGTTGACCATGCCACAATTATTGGTCCGCGACCAAGAATTGTCCTCACGCTTCCTGGGCATGATTATTCTTCCCACAAGACCACTATATTGGCATTGCCAACCCCAAGAGGCGCAATATTTATAATATATTTTCTACACCAGAATGTGACAAATGGGCATGAGTGGATGCATGTCCAGGATTGATAGGCAATTTCACTCTCACACAACACTTTCAAGGCAAATTGTATAACTTATAAAAAAACTTTGATATTTTAAATCATAGCCCATTACACTTTGTTTGCGCGACTCGTCAAAAAAAGTCCGTAGATTTTGTCCACATGAGCAGTTTGTCCAAACTCCGATTATTTGTATGGTATTTCAACAAAAACAATAAGAAAGGGAGACAAGATGAGCTCATGCAAACTGGTGCCGTTTTCGTTGTTGGAAGGCCATAGTAAAGAACACATTTGTGACATCACCAAATACAGTTAATGCTGGCATGAGACCCAGACCTCCCACACCCTACGAACGCGCGGATACACTAAACAGTTAGACTACTCTTTAATATCGCCGCATGGTACTTACGTCTATTGTATCGCGGCGGGTTTAACTTATTCGCGTCAAAGATTAAAAAAGTCATTTTCAGAACGGTTCTGTGATCGCAAACGGGTTCTTTCTCCAACATACAATGTTCTGGTCGCGTCACACGTACTCTCCTAACACCAGTGGGGCTAGAATTTATAAATAAATATTGTATGAAGTAAAAAACAAGACGAATATTGCATCTGAGATTCAGTCTTCTCGCATCTCGTTTTTAACGGAATCCAGTGTTGTTGATAGAAACGTGGACTTCGTATTTCGACCTGATTTCAACCCAGGCATCACCTTGTCGAAACTAACTGTCGACTTTTAAAATCACACATGTGCAATAATAAATCCGAGGAAGTGTTCTTCAATGAGGGGTCACATGATATGGTGTTGTTGAATTTTTTTTTATTTCAACTGCTGAATCTGCATATTACGCGTGCGGATGCGGTCGATTGTTTTGGTAATGGGTTTGTTTATGGGACTGAAAGGGATTCAAATGGTTGACTCCTAGAAGCGACTATCCGGGCTTTAAAAAAATGAGAGTACCAGCGCAAAAGCCTTCGTTTTCCTTGCTCATGTTTCATATTCAGTCAAACACTAAAAAATGTTGGTTATATAAATTTGTTCGATTACAAATTATTGGAGAGTGCCTGTGGGCACTCTCCAATAATATGAAATAGGACCAATTTTGAATAACAAATTCAGATCACCAAAAATTATCTAGCCCTCGACCTGTTAATATTAAAAAGAGTTTTGTTGTGAATGCGAATGCTAAACACATCAACATTCCACATATCTTACAACATGAGTTGGTAAAGTTTGAGCCAAATAAAATGTCAAAATAAACAGTAATTATTGTCATACTAAATGCACGTGCAGATAAAAAAAATGGACTGCTATTTTTGTTTTTGTTATAGGTCTCAAGAGTCAGTCCAATATCACAGCACCTATGGATTTCATTGCCACTGTACGAACACACGCAGCACTCTGCCTCACAGTCATTTATATATTAATCTGCATTTTACTACTCGTGAACTTGATAGTATCAATATTCCGAAGACTCAAGTAAGTATCACCCAAATGTTAATTGACAAATATCGCGTGAGGAACAATGGCAGTTGAGTTATATCTTCTGTAGATTGGTCAAGAATAAAGTTTTGCATTCAAATTCATAAACATTCAGTCAGATTTATTTGTTTCTTACAAAATAATTCCCCATTACCATAAATGCAAAATAAATTTCGGCTCTGCAAATATCAGGGGAACTTTGTACATTTCGTGCGGATAACATTATGCCCTCATCCCATCCAGTTCTTCGAAAAAATTCTTAGTTTTAGGTCTCTTGACCTTTTCACTGGCGCCCAAAATTTGAATTGACAGGTATCTTATAATTAGAGCTAGAAATTGTCACGATTTTTGTGCAAATATGCCAAACAACCTCTTCCTCACACAAATAACTTCACAAAAAGGTATGCTTGGTTAAGTTGTTTTCTGCCAAAATATTCCAAACGTCTTAAAAATGTCTAGAATCTCGGACAATCAATCGCGAGATCACAAATAATGATCTAAATATTAAGAAAGTACTGTCCCATTACTATTAATGTAAAAACAGTTACAGTTCAATCCGTAATGAGTTCAAGATGTGTCCAATTTCAGCACGACGACTTTGTACAGGTTTGTGCATCACGTCTTCGTGCACTTTGTTCCCTTCCAATGGCTTGAAGAAAGATACAACCGGTGTAAAAGGAATGGAAGTCCGTAGGAACGTTAGTCCCTCTGGACTATTATTCCGCGGAATTATAGTCCAAGGTCTAACATTTCTAGGAATAGTAGTCCGCCGGACTACTATTCCTAGAAATGTTAGACCTAGGACTATAATTCCGCGGAATAATAGTCCAGAGGGACTAATTTTCCTACGGACTTCCATTCCTGTTACACCGGTATTGCTCCAGATGGACGCAAAGTTAGAGCACACCGGTGCATGATGATTCTTCCGAACAAGAATTCTCTCGACATTGCACCCGATAGCAGTTTCCAACAGTTATTGAGTACAGATCCGAGGTGTATTGCATTACTGACAAATCTTTATGAACGATTCTCTACGATAGGCGATCTCATTACTATACTTACGGAAAAAAGAAACGCAAGTTCAGGTTTGGTAAAAAATTGTTTTATGCGTAGACCAAATGTAGTAAAAGTTAACACATAGCTACCTCAGTGTACTGTCTAAAGAGTCTCTGGTTAAAATTTTGTCAACCATGACCACGCGCAGCGCTGCATGCTTTCAACAGAGTTTTCGACAGAGCGAGCATCCAGGGCTCTCCAACGTACTATGGGCTTGAAAACCATACCAACTCGAAGTTTTGAACAGTACACATCGATTGCACAACATTTCATTTCAGTTCGATTGAAAAGCAAAATGCCGTGAATGTCCAAAATTGATAGGCTATTGCTCTAATTATGCAGGGCCAATCGCAACAAATTGCAAATTGCTCGTCGTCCAGCAATTTGGGGCTCATTAGTCAATGATAGCTCATTTAGTTGTGCGTCTCAGAGCCACAGGAAGATTATCTAACCGTCCCAGGAGCGGACGTCCGCGCGTTACGTCGCCACGTCAAGATAGAAGCATATGTCTCTCATACCTCCGTAACCGATTTCAAGTGGCAAAAGAGGCGGCGGCCGGCGAGTCAGGTTGTCGGCACTCATGGACACCGACTGTGTCCAATAACAGTTAGGAATCGGTTGCGAGAGTTCAGTTTAGTTCGCAACTTACACCCAGGCGACGTCAGCGTCGATTGCAATGGCTGCAGGAACAGGCACCAAATCGGTTTCACTTGGCCCACTGGAGACGTGTGTTATTTACTGACGAATCTCGATTCTCGCCTTGCATGCCAGATGGACGACAACGTTGCTATCGACGTTGAGGTGAGCGATATTCTGACGCGCGCGTTAAGGAAAACGATTGGTTCCGAGGTGGGGGGGGGGGGGGGTCTGTTATGGTGTAGGGGGGACGTCTCATGGTGTGAAAACCCCTCTCGTAGTCATCCAGGACAATCGTACAGCCGTAGGATATCGGGATCAGGTCGTCATGCCTTCCGTCCTTCGACTTATCCATGCGCGTAACCTCAGGTTGCAGTATGAAAATGCGAGAGAAACAGATGATACATATCTACAAAGTTTACAATATAAGATTAATCACAAAATCCTATTCACAAAATCTAAACTCTTTAAATGTGGGATTTCGGAAACAGAACTATGTTCTTTCTGTGGAAATACGAAAGAAACGATCGCACATCTATTTTATGAATGTTCTTTCTCAAAAACAGTTTTCCTTTCACGAGTGGAAAAGGTTAACCTTAATCCGGATTCGCAAGTTCAATTAAACATAACTAAAAGAACATAATTTTGAGCGCAACTTCCGAGCATGCCTATCCAAATGTCTGGAATACCTGTCCAAATGTCTGGAATACCTGTCTCCTCATCTACAAAAAGTATATTTACACCTGCAGCCGAAGTAATACCATCCCTTCTTTCTCAGATCTAGCAAGAGCTATAAAATCCTACAAAAACATTGAAATGTATTCTCTATACATGTACGATATCAGCAAGGCTGGGAGTAGGTATAAAAGGCCGATCTACGACCACTTGTACATGTACGTGTACAAACACACACACACGATGCGTTCACCAACGTGGAATTCAGTGTTAAATCACACGCTTGTTCACAAAAACTGTACATGGTCTTGAATCGGCTCATGTACAGTCAGTGACTCCTAGATCGCGCTTTTAGCGTTCAAATACTCGTGGTGAACGCATCATGTGCGTATGTTGTACATCTTCAGTTGTATCTTGTACGTAATTTTTGGTCTACGTTCGCATCGCAGATCAGACCCATCGATCCATCGTCGGCGAACGCGATCGAAAGCAAAAGATTCTGGGTCATCATCAAAAAACAGTTTTTGCAACTCTAGACCAGCGGTCCAGAATCGGCAATTGCTTTGGTACAGATGATGATTTAGAACCGCAATTGTTTTGAGGCGGTGGTGGGGTTTTTCCCATTTTATAACATTATTAGGGGAATTCCCCACGGAATGTTTAAAACGCATTTTCCGTTCAATTAGGTCTTGAGTGGTAAAATTTTTAATATAGTCATGATAGCAATCGCAGTCATCAAAAAGAAGGATTCTCTCTTAATTCGACACTCGATGAATTGATGTGTGAATGAATGAAGATCTTTTGACAAAATGTAAACACCGCTATCAAAAAATGCGTTAAATCAGAAACCGGTTTGTCATGTACTGTTTAAACGTTTTTTAATTAACACAGTCAGTTTGAGATGTGATTTTTTTTCAGATTATTATATATTATATTAAGACGGAAAGAGTTAAAACACAAAAACATAAAAATATAATTAAACATTTAATTTTGAAAAAAAATAAATAAAAACAATTAAAACGAAAGATGTTTTTCCAGATGGATCCTACACGCCGAGATCGAATTTTAGCCAGGTATTTACGTGCTAAGAAGGCGATTCAGTCAGCTGATAGGAGCAGACGTCTCGGTGAGATGGAACTCAGACGCGAAGCCACAAAAATATTTAAACCCGTGACGGAGGGTCAAGAGCGAAGCAGGAAGGAGATAGTCGAAGAATTGAGACCCATAAAGGATAGTTCTTTGAGAATGGGTTCGTTGCCTCCTAGTTTTGGAAATCGGTATTCCGTTCAATCTACACCGGATTACGTTCCCACGGGAATTCAAACAGATATGAGCGAGTCTGATGATACGGCTTCGACTATCACCACTAGTAGCGTCGCGTATGATGATGATGGCGGTAAGAGAGATCAGTCGTATGGAATTTATAAGGATTCTCAGGGGAGAACTTTTGTAGGTGATACGGAGGTGGAAATGGATGATAACGAATTGATCATGGGTTCGAATAAATATGAAGTAACCGATGGTCTGCGGAGATTGCTCCTTTACGACAAGCCTGGAGATTACACGGAACAGGATTTCGACAATTACGGTGACATTCTAGTTCAAACTCACGCCATGAAGAGAAATAACGATGCCAGAGAGACGAGACCCAAAGCCAACAGAGGTTACAAGTGGACGAAAATAGTGAAGCCCATATGGGAGATGAACAAGAAGTTCGTCGAATCGGTGACTAGCAAAGGGGTGAAAACCACTTTTCTTCCGAGCGATCCTGACGCTCTGTCTCAGAGATTGAGTTTGTTGATGGGGAGCAGACGGGCTGGTAACACGGGATTAGATAATCAGATAGTTGCCATATCTGACGAATTGTTGAGACAGAAGGTTTTGAATAAAAACCAGTATAAAAGGCTGATGAACGAATTGAAGGATTGATGCGAATATAATAATAAGTAGAGAGAGAGAAACAAACAAACAAACAAACAAAAATAAAACAGTAAATTCTTACACTAGAATAATAAAAGTATTTAAAAACGACAAAACGATTTACCAGTGAGAAAAAAAAAACACAAAATATATCATAAAAATAAAATATGTTGGTGATAAAGAACAGGGGATACGTCAGGACTTACGTTCAAGGCGGTTCTGGCATCGTCGATTCTATAATGCGAGCGTTCACGAGCGATGCGGGTAGAAAACTTGCATCGACCGCGTTTGAGGTCGGTAGGAAGACGGCTTTGGATGCTGGTAAGAAAGCCGCTTCCGAAGCCAGTGGTAGGATAGCTTCTGTGGCTGGCAAGAGGGCAGCCGACGCGTTGATCGACAAGTTGATCAGTCCGCCGGCGAAGCGAGCTGCGTTAGAGCGAACGCCGAAAAGTTGGAAAGATTTTAAGGATGCCGTGGTGCCCATACAAGATTTAGCCAAAATGACGAGTGGGTCTGGATTGAAGAGAACTTGCGACGGTGCGATATAAACAAATAATAATAATAACAACATTAAAAACAGAGTTTGAAAAACATAAAAAATTTGTGTTTGAAAAGAATCTAAAATAACAGACAAAAAAAAAATAAAACAAAGATGAACATTAAAGATATGTCTTGGAACGACGCCGCGACCAAGAGGTCGAATAACGAGTACTTTCCCAAGAGCATAAGAGGTTTGATAGTGGGAAAATCGAATTGTGGAAAGACCAATCTGTTGATGAATCTGTTGTCCCGACCCGACCGGTTGGATTACGACAGATTGTTCGTGTTTGGCAAGAGCTTGTTTCAACCCGAATACAGATTGCTTCGAGAGTGCATGGATCGCAGATTGCCCAAGGACGTCATAGCCAGAATCTTTGGCAGTAGGGAGGAATTCGACAAGTGTGGAGCTCCGCTCTCGACCATTTTGGACGGCGCGGCGATGGAGCTGATGAAGAGAAATGCATCTTCGAACGTCGAGTGTCGATTTTATGAGAATGCTAGCGACGTTCCGGATCCTAGGGAACTGAAATCGGAAGATAAAAATCTCATGATTTTCGACGATCTGCTTTTGGAGAGACAGAACCGATGCGAATCGTATTACGTTAGGGGTCGACACAGCAACGTGGACTGTTTCTACCTGTCGCAGAATTATTTTCGATTGCCCAGACAGACGATAAGGGAGAACGCTAATTTTCTATGTCTCTTTCGCCAAGATCTCAAGAATCTCAATCACATCTATGGCGATCATGTCGCAAACGACATGAGCGCTGTCAAATTCAGGAGATTCTGCAAGAGGGTTTGGGATGGTGGACTTTACAATTTCGTCGTGATCGATTTGACGAGGGAATTTAATCGCGGAAAATATCGGTGCGGATTCGACAAGTTTTATGTTCCCGATGGTGATAATAATAAGATAGAGCGTGAAAATAAAAAATTAGAAAAATAATAAATCTTCAAATAATTAGTTTTGAATAAAAAAAAAAAAAAAAAAAAAAAAAAAAATTAAAATATAATGTTCGAACATGGAGAATTGTTAGAACGGATAGTCGAGAATACGGCTGCGAAACAATCCATTCAAATCGTGGTGAGTGGCAATTCAACTCGATTCGCTACGAAATTCGAACCTTCCATCGAATTGAATAGAGAGAAAAGTTCCGAGATGGTGTTGGTGAATCTGGAGACTTATTATTCCTTTCCCAATGTCACCGAAAAGAATAACTCGTTCAAGTATTCCGGCGGAACGGATTGGTTGGAGATTCGAAGTCCCAAAGGGAATTACGACATAGATGATTTGAACCATTACATTCAGACGCGAATGAAGACGGATGGAAAGGGAAGCAACAAGATCAGACTCACTCCCAATCCTAATACCTTACAGACGATGTTGGATTTGGAAGATAATTTTCGTGTGGATTTCAACACGGACGATTCTATAGGCAAGATTTTGGGATTCGATCGAAAGATGTATCGAGGCCACGCGGCATCTGAAAATACGGTCGACATTCTCGCTGTCAATAGCATTCTGGTGAACGTGGACGTGATTGCCGGAAGCTACGTGAATGGTAGCGCTCAGGCGACGATCTATTCCTTCTTTCCAAACGTGTCGCCAGGTTATAAGATCATGGAGCGACCTCGAAATTTAGTTTATCTACCAGCGATGTTAGACTCGTTGTATAGTCTCAAAACCACATTGACGGATCAAAATGGTGAACTGTTAGATCTTTGCAGAGAGAGAGTGACGATACGATTTCACATAAGAGAAATATAAAAGCAAAAAAAAAAAAAAAATATTATATATATATAGATAACAAAAAATAAAATAAACGGTAATATTAATTTTTACAAAATTATTTTAATATAATCATTAAACAAGAAACAATTGAAGTAAATATATTTAAAAAAAACAAACAGAATTATGACACAATACGTGGTTAAAAACGTGAACATATCCGCAGGACAGAGGAAGAAACTTAAGAGAGCGTTAACAACTCGAGGCGAGTCGGTGAGATTCTAATTCACTCACGAAGATCTGACGAGAGGCAGACAGGAGTCGATCGCCTGGACAAGAAGTCAAATCAAAAGGATGGAGAAAGCGATTCGCGATGGAAGAGGGTTGACGGTGAGATTGAGTCCCACTCAATTGAGATACAATTTGAGAATGAAAGGCGGTTTCCTACCGCTATTGGCAGGAATCGCCGCAAAAGCATTATCCTTGGCCGCAAAGGTGCTACCCTTTCTCGGAAAGACTCTCGGCGTGGGAGCTCTCACAGGACTCGCTAGTTCGGGAGTTGATAAATTAATGGGTGGCGACGGACTGTTTTTGAAGAAGGGAGGAGCTGTGTGTCGCGTTCACGTGGACGACAGCGGTAAAGGATTGTATCTAGAACCTGTTAGAGGTGGCAACTCTCTGAGAGGAAACGGTCTCTTTCTGAAGAGTGGACGGAACGTCGAGCGATACGGCAAGGGTTTGTTGCTCGATGAGAATTCGCCATTTAAGAACATACCGATTTTGAATATGTTATTATAAATATAAAATTATATAAAATATATAAAATCATAGAAAGTATAAAATAATATATTTAAAATGGGTGAAAATGTGGAAAAACAAATTTATCACCTGGATGAAAAGGTGGAGAAACAATTTGATGATAATGACGAACATCGCGAGCCAGAGAGCGAAGAAATAAAAAAATGGTTAGACGCTAATGATGGATATCTAAGGAAAGAGATAGATAAAGCGCGGGATATACGGTTGGGAATGAGACGATGCTTTCCACGGTCACCACTACCTTCTGAAGTGAATGGTAATGATGCTAGTGTTACCAAGAGATGCACAACATTCATTCATAATTATGATTCAGATAAACAAAAATGTTACCATGAACGTATCTCATCACAAAGAAAAAGAAAAAAAGAAGAAGAATCGACGCTGAAATTTGAGAGAAAAGGAAACGTTATTATAATATATCATGATGATAGTGAAGAAGAAGGAAAACAAAAAAAAAAGAAAAAGTAAATGAGATCTAAAGACGATCTCATTACTTTTTTTTTTTTTTCATTTTTTCTTCGCTAAAAATCAGTCACTCTATTGTTTATATTTCCAAGTCCATTATTAGCATGTTGACGCTCGTGTCTACTCCTTTTTCGAAAACGTGTTGAATGTTTATCTTTACTCTTTTGAGTTTTTTTACATCGGTCAACTCGCTCTCACCACCCAATTTCTTCACGAGTTCGAATGAGAGGTTTGGAAATATGTAATTTCCATAGGGCAACGACAAATCGTACTTGTCAAATTCTCTATTTTCGGCGATGACGATGTTCTGCAGATCGCTTTGGTACTCGTAAATCAAATCGAGCGCGGCTTCGTTCAATTTCAGAGGCATCTTATATTTCTCATATTTGTGCTCTAATCCCTTCGTCTCAACATCGTTCAATTCGATGGGATCGTGTCGTTGTAATCTATAGATTTTATGACTGAATTTCTTATACGTTTTGACTCATTTCAATTTCAATTTGCATCTTTTAGGTGTTGTTGTCTTCATGATTGATTATTTGTTTTTTTTGTTTTTTTACGAATTCTTGCAAATAATGTATATTTTAAATTTTGTATTTAAATAATAATTTGTTAAAAAAAAAAGTTTGTTATTTTTTTTTGCTTTTTATATATATATAAAAGTTGTTTTTTTTTAATTTTTAATTTTCTTTAATGTAAAAATTTTTTTAGTAAAAGTTTTTCTTTCTCTTTATATATATATAAAAAGTTACATTTTTTTTAATTTCAATCTCTCTATTGTTTATATTTCCAACTCCGTTATTAGCAAGTTGACATTCGTCATTTTTCCACATACGAAAATGGTGTGAATGTTCATCTTTACTCTTTTGAGTTTTTTTTCATAGGCAAATGCGCTCTCACCACCCGATTTCTTCACGAGTTCAGGTGAGATTATTGGATATATGTACCTTCCATAGGACAACAATGAATCACCCCTGTCGAATTCTCTGTCTTCGGCAACAATGATATTAATCAACAGTTCTCTTTGGTACTCGTAAAACAAATCGAGTGCGGCTTCATCCACTTTCAAACACATTCGATATTTGTGGTAGTAGCGCTCTAAGTCTACCATCTTGACCTCATTCAATTCGATGGGATCGTGTGGTTGTAATGTATAGATATTAAAACTGGATTTCTCATACTTTTTGTCTCGTTTCAATTTCAATTCGCATCTTTTAGGTGTTGTTGTCATGATCGATTATTTGTTTTTTTATGAATTCTTACAAATAATGTTTATTTTAAATTTTGTATTTAAAAAAATTGAATTTTAAAATTTAACTTTTTTTTTTTTTTTTCTATTATATATATAGAGTAAAAAAGCAAAACTTTTTTAACAAATTATTTAATACAAAATTCAAAAAAAAAAATATTCTTACAAATGAAGCAAACAGATAAAACAATGGTAAATTTAATGAGAAAACCATACCTCAGTTAAACGAGATTTGTAATCTATTACAAATTTCAGATTTCAGAAAGCATAGAACTAAATCAAAAAAAATTGAAGTCATACAAGAATATTTGTGAAACGTTAGAAAGGCAAACGAAATGTCGATAGCAACGACGTCAAAAGATGCACCGGTTGTGAAAAATAAGAAGACGACTAAACGAAAAGCCGTTGAAAAACATCAAGTTTCCAAAGAAAAGAAAAGAAAAACTAAAACGAAAACGAGTGATGCACTTCAGATTCAAGACAAACGAGATATATCGAGCGAAATTCAACGAGCAATCGATGAAGAGAAAGGAGAAGAATATGTAAGACGACTCGTTGCGGAACTATTCCAATCGAAACCCGTAGAACGGGAGAGGGTGATCAAAGACATTTTTAAAACTTTCGACGTGTTTCCCTCGTCGAAGAAAGTCGATCCGAAATTGTTCATTGAACGGGTGAAGAAAAAAGTATTGGATTTGTTTCGCGAATACACAAACTTGGGATTAAAAATTAAGATGATACTCCATTGCATAATGAATAAAATCGACGTGAAGTCCGGCGAGAGCATCGTGAAAAATGCATATTTCAGATTTAACGTCGAACCCGTATTTCGAGGTTCAGATCTATCGGACGTTTTCGAAAAGATGAAAGGCAAGATGTTGACGTCTCTCGCGAATTATCAAAATGAAGGTAGTAATTGGACGTTCGGCGAGGTGTTGAAACTCGAAATTCACATGACTAAAAATGAACCGTTGAAAGGATCTTCCTACTTGGAATTACCGTATTTCTTGACTAAGAAACACGCTGTGGTCAACGTGAGAAATAAAGATGATCAGTGTTTTAAATGGGCAGTCACCTCCGCTTTATACCCTGTCGAAATACACACCGATAGAGTTTCTCGTTACGAGGAAACTTCTAAAAATCTCGATTGGACCGGAGTGACTTTTCCAACAGAGTTAAAACACATCGAACGTTTTGAGGTTCAAAATCCCACCGTAGCGGTGAACGTCCTGGGATACGACGACGAAAATCAAAAGATCTATCCTCTCAGACAGACTTCGTATCGCAGAAGAGAAAAGACGATTATTTTATTAGCAATTTCGAATGGTGACAATCGTCATTATTGTTGGGTTAAACATCCGAGCCGATTACTGTCGAGACAAAATAATAATCATGGACATAAGATATTTTTATGTTGCAACTGCATGAACATGCTTAAGACTGAAAAATCATTAGCGAAACATCAGGAATATTGCATCGAAAATCAAGGTGTCGCCGTCGAAATGCCCAAACCCAACACCATCGTGAAGTTTGAAAATCACAATAGAAGGTTAAAAGTACCATTCGTCATGTACGCCGATTTCGAATGTTTCACCACGAAAATGAATTCCTGTCAACCCAATGCTCTTCAAAGTTACGTCGAAAGATATCAAAAACACCTACCTTCGGGCTATTGCATTTACGTGAAATGCGCTTTCGACTCGCAACACGACATGTGGCTCAAAGGTTCGTGGAAGAGTTAGAATCGAAAATTCAAATGTTATACGACAAATTCAAAACTCCGGCGAAAATAATCATCACGCGAGAGCAGCAGGACGAAAATAACAGAGCCACCGAATGTCACATATGTAGACAATCGTTCAATGAGAATTCGGAGGAAAATAAGAAGGTCAGAGACCATGATCATTACACGGGTCTGTATCACAGTCCGGCTCACAGCAAGTGTAATTTAAAATATCGAGATGCCGCTTTCTATCCGGTGATGTTTCACAATCTCTCGGGTTACGACAGTCATCTGTTCGTGAAAAATCTCGGCACCTCACACGAAGAATTAAATTGCATCGCGAACAGCGAAGAAAGATACATTTCCTTCACGAAATGGAAGCTCATGGAGAGGAAAAGAGTAATCGACGGAAATACGTTGAAAGAAAAAACGAAATCCATTCATAGATGCATACGTTTCATCGACACTTTTAAATTCATGTCGACCGCTCTGGAAAAATTAGTCGATAACATGAGCAAGGATAAATTTAAAATCACGAGCGAACATTTCGGAGAATGAGTAGATGTCATGTTGAGGAAAGGAGTCTATCCTTACGATTACATGAACGATCTAAAGAGATTCGAAGACACCGCACTACCTTCGAAAGATGATTTTTATTCGAAATTATACAAATCCGACATTTCCGACGAGAATTACGAACACGCCAAAAACGTGTGGAAATCATTCAATATGAAAACCATGAGAGATTATCACGATCTCTATCTGAAAACCGACGTTCTGCTCTTGGCAGACGTGTTCGAAAATTTTCGCGACGTCTGTCGTCGAAATTATGATCTGGATCCCGCTTGGTATTTCACCGCACCCAGTCTGGCGTGGGACACTCTGTTGAAGACCACCGAAGTCCAATTGGAATTATTATCCGACGTTGGAACCCGTGCACATGACAGACGCCTGCACCCTGATTTCAGTGGTGGAGAAAGTCAAATATGCCAGACAATTGATCACCGTGTGGGCCGAAGAGTCTGACGCCTTAGAGGAGGGAAAAGCCGAGTGGTCTTTCAGAAATGGAGGTAGCGGATCGAAACATGGTCAGGTGGGATATCTCATGCCGCTGGGAGGTGAAATCCTTCGAATGAGTCTGGCTTCCTCGGATTTGAATAACAGAGCGGTCATCAATCTCATGGTGAATGGTGTGGAGAGCGATAAGAGATACAGCGTCAAAAAGACTGAGAATCAACACGCGAATGTTAGCACGTTCGGCACGCCTCTCAAAGTGAATGCCGGAGACAGGATTAATTTCGTAATGAAAACCAATAATCCCGAAGCTGTCACTTCCGTGGTGAGTCTACTGATTGAACTGGATCCTTTGAACAAACAGTGAACACGTGGAAAATAATGAATTAAAAAAAAAAAAAATAATGTGTGATTATTAAAAACACAAAAAAAACAACAAAAAGAAAAAAGTAATGAGATATAGAGAGATGTTCAATCTCTCTAGATCACATTACTTTATTTATTTTTTTTTTTGTTTTGTTTTTAATAATCACACATTACTTTTTATTTTTTTTTTTTGTTTTTTATTTTTTTTTTTCACACACTCGTCTCTCATCGAATGATCGACATCTTATTTCCATCCGATTCGAATTGTAATTCTCTGTCCGACAGGACCAGGGCGAAGGCTTCGGTTTTTCTCGGCATGTTCCTATCGAATTGCATCTTGATCTGAATGTCTAACACGCTACTCTTGAGTCTTTCACTCTGTTCACTGACGTCGAACACGAACATGGGATACATCGACTTGTATTCACCGGGAGATATGTTGGGGTTGCTCATCAATTCGTCTAGACCGTGATACTTCTTTCTAAAATCAGCGGCGCCGTCGTACAATCTGCAGAAATCGTTCTTGTCGAACGACGCATTGTAATCGATTGCCAGATATCTCGTGGCGTTCAGAAACACTTGCATGTTTCTCAAATGGCAGTGATCGAACAGCGACGCATTCTTTTCCTGAGACCCGTCCCTATTGGTCTGAAACGCAACCAGGATGAAACGCGGCCTCTCGGAAGCGGATTTCACCGTCAATCTCCAATCGAAGTGATTCATGGAGGGAGGAATGCTAGCCGTGTTGCACTGTCTCATTCTAAATCCCACGGGTAATTTACTCTTGGATTGTATGATCTCATAGAGATGCGTTTTCTCATTCATCGAAGGCTCCACGTGCGGAACGAACCATGATATCTTGTGTAGAGTTATCTTACCCGCATCGGTCGCGGCGAGTCTCACTATTGCATCGTCGTTTCCTTTTCGAATCAACATCAGATTGTGTTTGAATCCGTACATGACCTTGTTGTAATCGTCCACGAATCCGAAGATGTGTTTCAAAGGTATCCTGAACGAAAACGTTCCTTTAGGTCTGGACGTCTTGATGACGTAGTCGAATATCGCGGCAGCGCCTGCACTAGCAGGACCTACGGTGTCTTTCACCCACAACTGATTAAGTCCTCTGGATTTTGAAAAATCATCAGGATACGTCAAGAGTCCGAACATCGTGGTGGCCTGACCGGGATGAAAAACAGATTCTATCTCTTGTCCGGATAGCATGTATTTTATGTTACTGAATAGATGCATGATGCCATTATTGGCTAGAGTGACCGTGTCGTCGCCGGCGTAGTCGCTCCCATCTACCTTGGTGAGACATCCCTGCACCACTATGTAACTCTCGCTAGGATGTACGAATAGATCTTGTGTTTTGACGTTGATTCTTATCTCTCCCGCATTGTTCAAACTCGTTCCGGTTACCGGTTCATATTCGTGAACCTCATACTCATGAATACTTTCATCCTTCACTATGCTTTGTGCTTTTTCTAGTATATTTGTCATTTTAAAGGATTTTTAGTTTTTTTTTGTTTATTAATTCACTTGCTTTTCTTTATCTAAAAAATAGTTTTTAATTATTTTTTATTATTATTTTTTTTCTCTCTTATTATATATATGTGTGTAAACAAGAAAATGTCAAAGAGAGTAAATAAAAAAAAAAAATTGTCTTCTTCATCAAAACTTCGTCTTCTGTAATTGTTGTTCGTAAAACTTTCCGATGATCTCTTCTCCATCCAAAGCTTCGATTTCGTAAGTCACCGGATCGGTGTGAAATATTTTGATGATCACGAAGATTTCCGAGGTCCATCGAGGAGTATAACCCTTTTCGAAGTGCTTCTTATAAGCGTAGATTCTCACTCGATCACTGACCGCAAATTTCGGCGTTCTAGACTTCTTCCCGATCTTAGATCTCTCGGGATTTTTCGTTTCGAGGATCGCTAGCTTCCGCGGGAGTCATCTTGATCGATCTGTGTCGGGTGTTGTTGTAATCTTTGACCAGACCGTTCAGAGCGTATATGTATTTCTTGGTTGAATTCGCCATGAAGTATCTGTGCATCTTCTCCTTCATCATTCGATTCCAACGTTCCACCATGCTGGCTTTCTCTTCGTTTTCGATCGAGTAGAGGTCTACCAATCGACGAACGTACTTGTTGTAGAATTCCTTTCCCTTGTCCACCCACAATTTACTCGGTTTTCGAGAAGACGAGTCGAACACGCTCTTCAGAGCCTCGGCGACGCAAGGTCCCGATTTATTCTTCAAAGCTCTGATCCAACCGTATTTGGAAAACACGTCGATGACCATCAATAGATATTTGACGCCCTCGTTCCACCTCGAAAACGATCTCATGTCGACCAAGTCGGCAGACCAAATGTCGTTCAGACCCTTCACAAACACCCTTCTCTTTCGAAATTTACGCACTATGGGTTTGTGTAACTCCGCGGCCAATTCGCTCGTCAATAATCGTTTCTTCTTCTTCTTTTCAGATGCGCTTTTTTTTTTTAATGCCCCATCCGAATCGACGTTTCGCACCGATCAGATTGCCGACCAGCGAACGTTCCATCTTCTCTCTCCTGGTCGGATTCGATATGCCTCTCAATCTCCCCAACATGTTTTTGTCGCAGACGTCGTTGCGAGTTTTGGTGTCGGGATGTCCGGCGTAGCACAGATCGTGATCGTACGTGGCCGCGTCCACCCTATTCACGGGTTTGCTCCAAGATTTGGGTGTCAGATCAGCGTTGAGTCTCTTGTTCAATTTCGTTCCTGGTCCCGTGAAACTGTGACCGGGCAGATGCATTTCGAAAGGTAGATTGTTGATCATTTTATTCACGATGCCTTTACCTTTGCTCGCGTTCTTTTGTTTGACGAATCTAGTCTTTATAGAACCACACACGTCGCAAATTCCGCGAAGCATCCGTCTGTCGTTTTTAGTTCGCACTTCTCTAGAATTACTCGTCTCGGTAACTCTCTTACACTTTACGCAATACATTTTTTTTTTAAGAGTTATTTAAATTAATATCGTTTTTTTTTATTTTATATATAAATTTAATATTTTTTTTTTTTAAATTCTGTTCTTATTATATATATATATATATATATTTTTTTTTTTCAATCGCTGCTCTTGAGTTCTATCATCTTACTGAATTCCTCCCTGGCCTCTCTCCTCCCCTTTTCCACGAGAGAATCCTTCATCTCTTCCTTAATGATCTGACGAGTCTTGATTCTCACGGCTTCTTTCATGGCATTGTATTTCGTTTTCTCGCTCAATATCGCGAAGTATTCTCCGTCCGATATCCTACCGTCTTTCAACGCCATAAAGATCATTTCGGATATCGTGTCTATCTTGGAGTCGGCCAAGACGCGAATCTTGTCGTGTTTCCTCGCCTTCAGATATAATTTCCTACTCAAAAAGTTTCCGAGCATGCTAAACAATCCGGCGGCGAGAGCCACTCCTTCCACGGTCAACACGATCGGAATGCCGACCGCGGTCGACAACAATCTGATGCCGGCCGCGTGTAAACCCATGGAAATCGTGATGAGTGACGTGTCGATCGCGTTGACGAATTTCACGAAACGCGAATACTTCTTCTTGAGGGAACGGCGAGAATCTCTCTCTCGAGTCAGATACAATTGGATTCTACTGATTTGATCGATGCAATACCTCTCTCCTCTTTCTCTTTCTTCTAGCGTTCGGCTTCTCGTCCTCGTCGTCCACTAACGTCGGATACAATTTATTTCTGGTTCTCATTTTTTTTTTTTGTGTTTTTTCTTTCTAATATTAGATAAAAAAAATTCTGTGTGTATTTATTTTTTTTTTTTATTTTCTACTCTCCCTTATTTTTATATCAACGCAAAACAAAACTTAGACGTATGCTTCGTTCAGCAATAATTTCTTGATGCATCCCTTGTCTTCTAAAGTCAAACTTCTACGCGCCAATTTCAGTTCTTCCAAATCTGTGGGCCTGTCTCGATTCTTACAGAAGACTAATCTCTTCCAAAACGTGATCACATCGTCGAATTTAACGCGTTCGAACGCCGGTTCGAAATACATGACGACCATATCTTCCCTTTCCATCGTCAGACACGAATGATCCTCGTGATCGAAGTCTAGATGATCCCGACATCCGACGCATCGTTCTAACAAGATGGGACGTAGTTCTTCGTTCACGCAGATTGCGTATGCTCTCATCAGCATGTTTAAAAGAAACCTCGCTCTAATAGTCTGAGAATCACTCATGATTTACGTATTTTTTTTATTATCTATTCGATTTGATATATTTATTTTTCTAAATAACTATTTATTTATATTTTTTTTTCTCCCCTATATTTATATCAATCAAAAACGTGACCGCCTCAAAAACAAGGGAGAGTTCTAGACCATCTGTACCAACGCAATTGCCGATTCTGGACCGCTGGTCTAGAGTTGCAAAAACTGTTTTTTGATGATGACCCAGAATATTTTGCTTTCGATCGCGTTCGCCGACGATGGATCGATGGGTCTGATCTGCGATGCGAACGTAGACCAAAAGTTACGTATAAGATACAACTGAAGATGTACAACATACGCACATGATGCGTTCACCACGAGTATTTGAACGCTAAAAGCGCGATCTAGGAGTCACTGACTGTACATGAGCCGATTCAAGACCATGTACAGTTTTTGTGAACAAGCGTGTGACTTAACACTGAATTCCACGTTGGTGAACGCATCGTGTGTGTGTGTTTGTACACGTACATGTACAAGTGGTCGTAGATCGGCCTTTTATACCTACTGCTGGGTGTTTTAAGGAAAAATGGAACTACCTCACTGATGCATTTTTTAATAATTGGAGGACTGCTCTGTATGTATATATATTATGCTGGTAAAATTCAATTCTGTTGTGATCTTATATAATGTACTATTTTTCTAAGGATGCAAATAAAAAAAGAATAATGCGAGGCCGCACATTGATAGGATTTGTCGTAACTTCCTCAGCCAAAACAATGCCCTAGTTCTCGTTTGTCCACACTGCAGCCCAGATTTGTCCCCCATCGAGCATTTGTGGGACGAGCCGGACAGGATGGTAAGGGAGCTCAGGTCACTCGGGCCCTTCTTCAGGACCGGAATAACATCCCACAAAGGACCGTAAACAACTTGATGGGGTCAATGGTAAGGAGAGTTAGAGCAGCGACTGAAGCCGGGTGTGGGGGCACCCGCTATTGATTTTGATCAGCAAATGACACAGGGTACCCACGTGTGAACGTTATCCATGCAAACGCCGTCTGTGTTAAGACAACAAGGCTTTTTCAAAATTTAATCAGTAATGAAGAAATAACATCACCATCCATACAATGGAATAATCATCCATAATACATTTGAAATATTTACTACAGAAAAAAACTTGCGTTTCTTTTTCCGCTGGTGTATTATATGAAAAAATTTAAGTTGAAAATTCGGTCGAGTAACATATTTCTCAAACATTTTATTCAATATTGGAAAAACATTTTCTGTCACAAAAGACACATTTAACTTTTCAGTTGAACGATCATGTTAACCCTTTACCCAACGTAACGGCCAAAACCAGCCAGCGCTATTCTCAAAAATCGCCAATTAATTTTCAAAATATTTTCATTTTTTGTCTCAAAAACATAGGTTATGACCCCTGGTTGGAACGAGCCCGTCGAGCTCGTTCCAACGAGGGGTCATAACCTATGTTTTTGAGACAAAAAATGAAAAAAATTAGTTATTCAAGAATTTTTTTTGCAAGTGTCGTCTGCTTTTCATTTTAGGTAAAGGATTAAACTCAAACTGGGTAGTATTATAAGATGTATTTTCGACGGAAGCAGGGAAATGTGATGCGATCTTTAACAATATAAATGGTTATATATTACCATTTTATTGAGTAGATGGTTATAGCTGCTGAAAGTAATGCATGTTATGTATTTCAGAACAGCGTTCAACACTGAAACATTGGACGATGGGCGTTACTATGGACCATTCCACTTCCAGCTGGTCAGAGATTATGTTCTGAAACCTTCACTTCCACCACCATTCTGTGTTCTGTGCTATATTTATAAGTTTATTCATAAAATCATTTCAAGAGATTCCAAGCAACAAGGAAATGCTTTCTGTGAGTATTCTCAACACTTTACAGAGCACGACAAGGAAACAAACATTTCGCTGAATAATGAAAATCTTCATATATTGATTGAAAAACATAGCTTATGGTCACTCATTGGAACGATATTGACGAGTTCGGTCCAACTAGGGGTCATAAGCTATGTTTTTAAAAATAAAAAAATAAAAAAAAAATGAAAATATAATACAATTTTAATCTCAATTTGTGTGGACTTTATAATGGCAGATCCAAGTGGAGGCGCACCCGGCTCTTTATTTTATGCAACCGATTTGTTCAAACACTAATCCACAATAGCAGATGGATATCCACTAACGGACGTAGTGCATGCCCATTTGTAATTGCAGTCAATACCTCAACCCATGCTTACAACTATAGCCTCTTCACGGGTCTCGCGGGAGCATTTGTACGTTGGCTTTCCCTTGTCAGAATTTGAATGAGCCTACACCTTATTATGGGACTACTGTGGCTTGACAACATAGTGGTCATGTGAAAGACGCGATCAGAGAACCTCAATGGCCTTCCGTGTTCCAAAGTGTTTCCGCTGAGAGCTCGGGCCCAGCTGACGTGAGTGGAATACCCTCTCATTCTGTCGCCCCAACTCGACCATCTGCATCTGGAACCACCCTTCGCATCGTAACCCTTAACAGAAATGTGGCAGAATCTTGGATTCACCAATGATTCGTCAGGTAAAGGCTCAAATTAAACATTTGCACACACTCACAATTAGCTCTTTACATGTGATACGCACATACCATTACGTGAGATAGAATGTTACAGCTGGTGGAGAGACAACAATTGGTATGGATCAACGGATCAACGTTTAAATGAACTTACAGCCCGAAGGTTGTTATAAACTGTTCCTAGGTGTTCATAAAACTATACGCTTATTTAAAGTCATTTGTTACTATTGTTAGGACAATGTGATCCAGGTACCCTCTGTTACCCACAACCACCCAGAGACACCCCCTGCACCCAACAAACACCCAGACGATTTAAGGATATTGAATTTCCTTTCTTCTCGAAGCTTCACATGGCTCCATCTTTAGGATCAAATTAGTATTGAAGCGCATCACGAATGCAAAATTGATTCACCCATTTCATATTGACAGTATTGCAAGTGACGTCACCAATCAGGCACAACCCAGTTCGATATCTCATTACAACTGACATAGGCATTGATCAGTATAGCGTGAAACTAGAACCTTTTGGCACGAGTCTGCTTGGCCAGCAACCTGGCATTTCAAGTACCATCCACAACCAGGATGGTATTGCTACATAAATGATGTTTGATATATATCGTATGTATAAACTGTTCTTAGATAGGATTAATCATTTTAACGGATTGCAGAAATACTCCGTTACATTGCCCTGTGATAGCTTACTGCGATTTAACCCTTTGAATCCTGGTGGTATCTTCCATGTCAGTTCCTTGGTAGCAATAGGAAGAGTCCATATTTATTATTTGGGGGTAGAGCAATTAATATTTTCAACATGCAGCCGTAGGGCTGCACGTTGAAAAATATTGATTGGTCTTCACCACACATTTACCTTGCTGTCATCCCCCTTAATGACATTATGACGTTGCTTGTGACCAGGCCGGAAAAAACGGCTTCTTGAGTTCAAAAGGTTAACCTTTAGCCTAGCGCGACAAAATGACGACACTTGCAACACATATCTTGAATAACTTCAAATTCATGTCATGTTTTGTCTCAAAATCTCAAAACTTAGTGAATGATACATCACTGAATGGGTCATTACCTATGTGTTGGAGGCAACAAGTGAAAAAGATTTAAAAAAAAAAACAGAAAAATTTTAGTTTCTATTTTTGTAATTCCACAAGACAGATGTGGCTGTTACGTTAAGTAAAGGGAAAACGACGACTAACGGTATGGTGTGATTCAATTTACAGGCATGGTTCGCCATGAAATGACATGATAGTTTTCAGTACTGACAGGTGTAGCATTAGTAATATTGTTTCATTCAGAAATATGGTATTATAATTCATTTCAGCCAAAATTAGCACTCCATCGAGACTAAAATACCTCGTCGCATGGCAAAAGAAAATTGTTGAGGAGTACCTGAAGAAGACCACGAGTAATCACTGATGACAATGTAAGTAACTGTTAATGGGCGCGTGAAGGAAATTCCATTAATAGGTATAAATAAGACAGATCAGATGGAAATAGTAGCACGAGGATTATGTTCCGATGCAGCTGTGCCTCTTGTCCTCGCCTTCTTCGTCACATACACATTTCTAAAAACAGCAATACACCACTATGAATTAGTAGGCTACCGCGGGTGGGAATGAAATGAGAGTAGTCTTTTTAAATAGGTTTCTACACAACGCACATGTATTCATAAAATCCAAAGCTTCAAAGATGCCTCGAATCTCTGCTTTATTGTCAAACAGTTCTTAAAGCGTCACTCATTTGAACCCGAAAAGCCGGTTGTCTGGCATAGCATCGTGATAAGACCAGATCTCCTTAAGTAGATAGTTGCTCAGAAAATGTGTGTTGAAGACCCATCAAGATTTTCAACGTGCAGCCCCAGGGCTGCACGTTTAAAATATTGAAAGGTCGTCCCCCAAGTTACGAATATAAATTCTTCCAATGGATGGCACTAGACAGGGTTGGAATATACCATTTTGGTTCAAAGGTTGAAATAAAAACTCCCTGTGTACGTTTTACAATTTTTAATAGTATCGATGCTTTGTAACAGTCGTGTCTCGACAAGGCAGAGGAAAAATCAAGAAAATTGAAAAGTGATATTTCAAAGGCGCAAATCAAGAGTAACTATCCCTTTTGTCGCCACCCACAGCGATGTTCGGCTCACCGGGCTTAGTGATGAGAGAGGATGGGAAAAAATAAATTTGCCTTGATTAGGCATAAAGAAACAAATTGATTCAAACACGACCCGATAAGCGACACGAGTGCTTGTTTTTGTTTCTAATCCAAATCATAAATAATTGTCAGGAAAGAACGTTTTTGAAGTGAATCTGTTGCGAATCATATTACACTAATTAGTCTGTGTGAAACACACAGACTATTGTTTTTGTATGGTTTCTTTTACTTGTTTTTAATCTTCTTCTTCTTCTTCTTCTTCTTCTTCTTCTTCTTCTTCTTCTTCTTTTTCTTCTTCTTCTTCTTCTTCTTCTTCTTCTTCTCCTGTCTTCTAAGCACTTTTTTGTCCGAAAGATAACTCGAAATCGAATTGTTCTATCTCGTTGATTTTTGGCATACTGACAGAGAGTCACAAGTTTTCGGTACCTAATGTTTTTCATATTCCTGGGGCATTAGAGGTGTCTGTGGGGATGTTTTGAAAATGGGTCTCACCAATATCTCAGGCATGGTATGATCTATGGACCTAGGACAAACACCAAATGAGTCTACACTAAATGGAGATTCAAAATATAGGTCAAGGTCATGAAGGTCACCTAGGGGTCATTGAGTGCATTTTTCAGAATTGCTGGAAATCACATTTTTTTACTCCCTAAACCATTCCTGAAGTCCATACATGCATTCTTACCTAAACAAGTGGGCGTGGCAAAATGTTTTCGAAGAGGGTCACGCTCATATCTCTAGCATGGTATGACGAATTGACCTGGGACTAACACCAACTGAGTCGACACTCGGTGGGGGTTCAAAATATGGGTCAAGGTCACTGAGATCACCCAGGGGTTAATGAGTACATTTTCCGCAATTGCTGAAAATCACATTTTTTGACCCCTTAATGCCTTCCCAAAGATCATACATGAATTTTTACACGAAAAAACTGGGCGTGGCCAAAAGTTTTGAAAGTGTATCACGCTCATATCTCCAGCATGGTATGACGTATGGACCAGGGACCAACACCAAATGAGTCGACACTCGATGGAGATTCAAAAATATGGGTCAAGGTCACTGAGGTCACCCAGGGGTCAATGAGTGCATTTTCCAGAGTTGCTGGAAATCACATTTTCTGACCTTCTAAGGCTTTCCCAAAGTTCATAAATGCATTTTTACATGAAAAAAGTGGGTGTGGCCAAAAATTTTGATAGTGTGTCACACTCATATCTCAAGCATGGCATAATGTTTGGACCAGGGACCAACACCAAATGAGTCGACTCTCGATGGAGGTTCAAAATATGGGTCATCGTCACTGAGGTCACCCAGGGGTCATTGAGTGCATTTATCAGAATGCTGGAAATCACATTTTTCGACCCCCTAATTCGTTTCCTTGATCAAACCTTTTGAATGTTGTGCACATATATGCCTTTTCTGGTTTCATAGAAAAATTGTTCTGATTCACGTATGAATATTTGTAAACACTGTTAATAAAAAATCCATTTCTGATCTTTTTGAAAATATTTTACTCTCGAAGATAAGCCTCCATAAATTTTCTTTCTATTTCGTTAGTCTTGTGAAACATTTTTGAACGCCCTTAATGTATTCCCGATGTTTAAGTAGTTTATGCTCATACTTCAGTCTTTGTGTGGCCTATAGGCATGGAACCTATGCCGAATGAGTTGAAACTTGCTGGAGGCTCAAAATGTGGTCCACCTCAATGCGGTCAACAGAGGTCATTAAGAAAATATTTTTCCCTCCTATTAGGAATTGTATTTTATACCAACTAATGCAATTCTGACGATTGTGCATGTATCTCACCATTCAGATAAATGACAGAGCCAGCAATGGCAATTTCTGATTCCTTGATCGAACCTTTTAAATGATGTGCACATATATGCTTTTTCTGGTTTCTTAGAAAAATTGTTCTGATTCTTGTTTGAATATCTGTAAATACTGTTAAGGAAAACCCATTTCTGATTTGTTAAAAACAATTTTACTCCCGAAAAATAAGCCTCCATAAATTCTTTTTCTATATAGTTTTTTCCTGATGCTTTAACCCTTTTCACAGAGACATGAATTTACTGCAGTAAATTATGTTTCTCTAGTTTTGTATATAATTTTGTATATCCTCTCATTTTCAGAAACGGACAGTTCAATTACAGATGAATTCACCATATTGTGAAGAGAATAAGAGGCTCACATCGGGAGAAAAAACTTTTCAAAACTTTACTTTCAAGTCGATGGTATTTTGTTCAGTAAATGTACATGAACATTTGAACTTACATTTTCAGGGAAAACGTGGTGCTCTCATGACTTTTGGGGATCCAAACGTCTTTCCATATTAGTGCCCAACATTGGAAAAAGCGGACCAGTTACATAAAAAAAACAAAACAAGTTTTCCATATCTTACAAATCCTAGCATAAGAGACTAATCGCATCGAGCTGCTTGGAAACATCTAATGAAAGAACAATAGGGTCATAAGATATTTGGTGAAATAATGTATGTATTTTGGAAAATGTTTCACTTCCTGCACCCAGACATGAAGCAATTAAAACAATTAAAGTTTTATGTAATAAACTAAAATCTATCTGAGCCATGGTGAACAAGGTGCAGACATTTCATGCCAAATTGTGGCGAATGTGCGATTCTTTTTTATCACGTAATGTATAATTTAATTTTTACCTAACGTAACGACTGACGCTGGCCAGTGCTGTTCACACAAACGCCAGCCAATTGTTTTTCCATTGTTTGCCTAAAAAACATAGCTTATGACGAGCTAGTTCCCGTGAGGGGTAATAAGCCATGTTGTGGAGACAAAAAATGAAACTGTTTTGTTATTCATGAGATGTATCCTGTAAATGTTGTCTGCTATTTGTATCAGATAAACAGTTAATGAAAAAGAAAAGAAGGTTACATCACAATATTACCACGTCGATGTTGACTTCTGGCATCATTTCACGAAATGAGCTTTTTGATGGTCATCATATGATAAATGGAGTCAACCCTTCCATGCATACTGTTACAGAACAGCATCTTCTCTATTGGCTCAGTGATGAATTGGAAAAGTCCATATTTTGCCCATTGAATGGATCAGCGCGTCATGTGCAATGCTTTTGCATTACAGATAGCGCCTTGATACCCTCAAAAGACGATCTGATGGTGTTATGAACTGTGCAGAACAATTCTAATCAAAGTGCGCTGCCTTATCAATTCAGGATAATCACTTTTTATGGGTCCACCCTACATAGTGAGTAGCAACCATTATTCCTAAAAGATGAATCCATAATTTTAAAAATGATTCACTGAAATTTAAGACAAGCGCAAAGCTGCAACATTTTTCCTGGCAAGTGAAGCAATGTTATTTGGCCAGTGGCGTAGATATTTTTTCCAGGTGTGGTGCAAACCTACATATCTTTGACAAAAACCCGCAAATACAAAGCAGAGGAAGTTATAAGATTAACACCCTAAAGTTTGGAAGAGTTCATAATGGTTGTCTAACGAGAGTAATATCCTTGGGTCTGGCTCCTAGCGATTAATTTTCTGTTTTCCGATAGCGGGACTATGATTTAGGGAAAACTATTCCGACTGACGCTAATATTGGCCGACAAAACCGAGCCATGGTTTGGGAAGAGGGGGTGCATCGCTCCTTCCCCTGTATTTACGTCATTTTGCCAACACTAACATACTCAAATCCTACGCTTCAGTTAACTTGCCAACTCATACTTGAGAAATGTAGGTAGACTGTATTATATCTCTTTCGCAAAGACTTAGAAGTGAACAAATGTCTATCAAATCCATTCCAACATTTCTTGAGCATAACTGATGCAAAACCTACTTGAACAGAATCTCTGTTACTACACAAGATTACGTAATTTATTTACATCAAGTACGGCTCGTGTGCAGTCAAAATGCAATGACGTTGTTAGAGAAATGTAAGAAAAATAACCCCGTTTTTCCTGTACTGATGATTACACAGGCATGTACAAATTAGAAATCAAGGCAGTCAAAGAATTTTGCCTTCATCTTTGTTAGGCAGACTTTTTCAAGAAATAATTTTCCCATTTTCTATATTTGTAAAAGAAAGCCAAAGTATTACTGACATGTTTACCACTTCGTTTCAAAGTCTGACAAGGAAGCTTAGATGATGTAGTAGTACACAGCTTATTTCATGAGATTTTTTCATTAATCCTTTGAACCCGAAAAGCCACTTTTCTAATCCAGGATCGTGATACGGCCTAAATTCATGAATAGAGGATATGGAATGAGTGTTTTTCTCATATTATATTTATGAAACGAGTCTAAGAAGTTTCCGTTTTGGCGAGCCTCTGGCGAGCCCAAACGGAAAATTCGGACGACTTTCATAAATATTATATGAGAAAAACACTCGTTTCATATTCTATTTATCATACGACACACACACGCACAAATTAGCCACTTAGTATGACTTTTTAACCCACCACCT
Source organism: Pictodentalium vernedei (assembly GCA_031216915.1). Classification (NCBI taxonomy): domain Eukaryota; kingdom Metazoa; phylum Mollusca; class Scaphopoda; order Dentaliida; family Dentaliidae; genus Pictodentalium; species Pictodentalium vernedei. Next base: position 176,505,036 of record CM062295.1, on the reverse strand, counting down.
AACTTGAGTTGCAGACGGCACTTGGAAAAAAACATCCTCGTATAACTAAAAAAATTCATTTTTTTGCTTTCAAAACATAGGTTATGACCACTCATTGGAACGAGCTCGTTCCAATGAGGGGTCATAACCTATGTTTTGGAAGCAAAAAGTGAAAATATAAAAAAAAATGAATGGCGTTTTTCTTGTATTGCGCGAGACAGTTTTTGCCGTTACGTTAGGTAAATTATTAATTCAATAGAACCCACCCTAAATAGGACAGATAACGTAAATTCTCCCCACTGATATTATGCAAATGTGACCCAGTTGTATTTTGTTTAGCCAATCAAAATGTCTAGTTTTGAAATTGACCAATGAAAGCTCCCAACTCTAGTTATGCAAATTATGAAAATGTGGCCCAGTTGTATTTTGTTCAGCCAATCAAATTGTCTAGTTTTGAAATTGACCAATGAAATTGATGGAAGGCTTTATTTATCACTGATTAATATGAAAACAAAATATCAAATGTTTAAAAGTGGACAAAACGGTCGAGTCATATGATAAAGTATTTAATTGCTCAGTGAATGTGTGTGGTAGACCAATGGAGATTTTCAAAGTGTAACCCCCAAGGCCCCACGTTGACAATCTTGATTGGTCTTCCTCCAAGTAACAAATATTGACTATTAGTCGATGGCTCTGAACTGGCATGGAATATACCACCAGAGTTCAACGGGTTAAGGCTGTTGAGCTGTGATGTAATACACGGTTGTAAAGGGCTCTGAGAGACTTTCCAATTGTATATTCTAATACAAAATTTCATCGCTAAAGTCCAAGAACATTAAATTTGTACATTATTATTAAGTGGATCGTGGTTCTGGAAGTGTTAACATATGAATACCGTGGACAATTCATACATACTTGATGTTTGTCTACTGGGGTCTTGCAAAACAGGCTAAGGGAAAGAATCAATAATAATCCTTCCATTTTGTAAACTTTTACCAACAGAGAGCCTCAAGAATTTTTCGACGAGCCGTAAATGTTCCACCCCTCCGCATCTATGCCACTGGTCTTCACAAAATTAATGCTAATTAAAATTAAGTAGAACGTTAACTTTGTGTGACAAGACACCCATAACTGAATTAGTATAAGTGAGCTGGACTGAATAAAATGCTACTAATCTCGTGAGAAAACAAAAAGAAAAAGACAGGATACACATTTCCAACATTCCTATGTTAGAACCGTACCTTGCCCTAACCGTTCCGGTATTGTTTAACCTTGGAAACCGAGGGCTGCTGTTGAACGAATTCTCCACTAGACAGACACTCATCACCAGGGATAATAGTGTGAGTGTAGCTCCCGATCGAGAAAAGGTATTATTGAAAAACAAACTTCGGAATCCGACTGAATCTGTTGATTTGTGATGGTGTCTGCTCAATGGCAACAACTGGAAGAGTGCGTATTCATTACTTAGGTTTGCCTAATTAATATTTTCAACGTGCATCCTCTAGGCAGCACGTAGAACATGTTGAATGGTCAATCTTATAACTTTACTGAACAACACTTTACGTTATGATATTTGGACGTATTAGTATCCCAACCTTTATTGTGGGCTTTCGGGCTAAATAGTTAAGACTTTTCTTCGACTCATTTTCGCCCCTCCATCATACTGTACTAAGGGGCTATTGTACAGGAACGTGGGAATCGGAGGGGCCGGAGGCACGTTCCCCTAACTTTTTTTCAGAAAAAGTTGAGAGAGAGAGAGAGAGAGAGAGAGTGAGAGAGAGAGAGAGAGAGTTTTATACTGTACTAAGGGGCTATTGTGCAGGGGCTTATGAATCGGAGGGGCGCAGAGGGGCGCGTTCCCCTAACCTTTTCCAGAAAATAGTTGAGAGAGAGAGAGATAGAGAGAGTGAGAGAGAGAGAGAGAGATAGAGAGAGAGAGAGAGAGAGAGAGAGAGAGAGAGAGAGAGAGAGAGGGGAGAGAGAGAGTGTGTCTGCCATTATTTTTTTACAAACCCGTTATTACAATGCTATTGGAAATTGTATAGAGGGGATGCACAGAGACTCTTTACACTTAAGATGTGACCAAATTTGTTTGAGGGACTTTAAACTATGGACTTTATTGAGCTGAGAAAAATGCACATTAGTGGCTCCATGTTAAAAAAAAATATTGTTAAATATGAAACCGAAAATGCGAATTTTTCCCAATGTTGTGGTGTGTCTGTCCAAAACATAGCTTTGTGTGTTGTGTCCCCGCCAGGCGCATGGGCAACTGTGTGGCCCATGTGCCTGACAGGAATACAATAATACACATATATATATCGGTGTGTGGATGCCCTGGTATGGCCGTTTCCCATTGAGTTTGAAATGCTTCCTACATCCCTCGGACTCTAAGATAATGTTTAATTGATGCGCTCCCCATATTGTTCTTCAGTCATGCGATGTATTTTAAAGTTTTGAAGAATATTTTCGAATATTCATTCAGATATTGAGGACAGGAAGGACCAACACCACGTCCACGTTACAACCATTTATTTCATTCCATGTAGCTTTCCGATACCTATATTTTTCTTTCCTCATTCATTTTATTTTATCATCTTCTGGGGGATATTCTTCATTCAGATATCCGGAATGGTAAAATCAATGGTCAGTATTTACCAACCGACCACAACTTGTTTCATTCTAAATAGTTACATATGAATGTACGCTTCATTTAATACTTTTGTATTCACATAATTCTTGTTGGTATTAAAATAAAATTGGGCCCATTTCCTACCTTATTTTCGTCCTTGTATTTTGTTTATTTTCTTTGAACCATGTCCTCGATATCTTCGATGAGGACAATATAGATGAAACGAAAGTGCTTCATTTCTGTCAATCGAGGTAATAATACCCTCAGTTGTCAAGAAGCGCGTAGCATATTAGTTATCCTTGTGTTTTCCAGGGTGTATGGGAATTTACACCGGTTTGGGAACTCATACACCCTGAGGCAAAGGGTGTATGAGTTCCCAAACCGGTGTAAATTCCCATACACCCTGGAAAACACAAGGATAACGGATTTATTTCCAAGAATTTTGGGGTACTTAATACTTTAACTTAAGTTGTGGGCAAAAACTGACAGAAAATTTGTACTTTGTAAGTTTCTTAATACAAAAAACAGACAGATATGGATGTCATTGGAACTGGCTCAATGAGCCAGTTCCAATGACATCCATATCTGTACAGTTTTATTGCACATGAATATTAAATTTCCTGTATTTTTATTTTTGTTCTAACATAACAGAGCAGAAGGTATGAATTACTAATTAAAAATTGGTACTTTTTTTAGCCATATAGCCTGCTATTGTATATTCTTGTTTTTACACCGTGGTTAACCACGGTGTAAAAGAAAAAACACTGTGGATTGCAAGTTACACCGTACCTCTCAGCCAATCAAAATGCAGTATTTTGTTTCATTTGGAAATAAGAGCTATTATCACCGTTTATACGTGAAGGTTTTTACTTGAATAGTTTTATATCGGCCGAGGTACATCATCCTCATCCCGATTGTGGAAGCCTGATGTGAAGTTAAAGAACGCTGATATTACGGCCAATATGAAACTACCAAATAATAGCCTCTTTATTTATTAAATCAAATATTTATTTATTTATTTATTGGTGTTTAAGGTCACATAGTTATGCACAGTGGCTAATCGTGACCGTTTTATGGATGGAGGAAGCTGGAGTACCCGGAGAGAACCACCGAGCAGCGACGAGCAACTGTCAGCTCCTCAACATTCTAACTGTGTTCAAGATACGTCAAGCAGGGTTACTGCGGTTGAAGACATGTGCACCATCAACGTGCAGTACACCTTAGTACACGTCATCGAGCCCCATGTATAGGCAACCGGGATAAAGTGCCTTACCCAATGACACAACGCGGGTCGTCCCGGACGGGGATCGAGGTCGGGACCTCTAGCACAGAAATCCAACAGTCTACCACAGAGCCATCGCGCTCCCAATCAAATAATTACAAAATGTTCTCAGATCTGTTACAATTTTCTAACAATCAATGATCTGGGTCGTAATATCACGTCGAGTTGAGGTCAGATCTACCTCGTTTGATCCAGCGATATGAGCGGCAGCGAGTTTGATCCGGCGATCTGACCTCTTCAACGAGACGTGATGCGATGACACTTCAATGTAGCGATAGAAGGTTTATCATATGAATTATAGTTCAACATCGCATGCCAACGCTACCATTAACAATTCCCCAACCTTTTTTCGTAAAATGGTTTGAAGTAAAACAGAACTATTTTTGTTTACACTTATTTTTGTTTTGTAACAGGTGCACACTTCCAGGGAATCGGCCTACGATAAAAATAATATCATGATAACGATAAAAAAGTCGGACCGCCGTTTGAGCGCACCCATTTGCAGCTCGGAGTAAAGTACCCTCTGCGACTGTAACGGCTAATTATGCGAAGTCGAACGCACCCGTAAATAGTCCGTCACACTATAGTGATACGGAATCGGATTCCACGCTGTGGATTTTCCGGGGACCAGGAAAAGATAGTCAAACAGTCGTGATATTTAGCGGTTAGATTACATAGTCATATCAAAAATGTTTTTGCGAAGAGAACCGATTTTGAAGAGTGTATGTTTTTTTCGCCATACGAATGTATTTTATGCATGTCTAAGTAAGCAGTTTACTAATTAGCTTCTCTGCCATTTGCTGCTAAAACACGATATACGATGGCAATAATTGTATGATGATTGCAGAAAAAAACGTTGCACACAGGCCTTCTAAACTGGCGTAAGAATAGACAGGAATGTATAAACGTTGCTGCGTTCATTTTACTGGTGGTCTCTGTAACACTACGTCTCATCTGTGGCCCAGAATATAATTAGTAGCATTTATCTAATAACTCCGTTGCCATACCTCGGCCCAGGTGGGCCCGGGACGTGACGAAGTCATTATTAGATATATCCTATTGGTAAGAGGGAGAGGGAGAAAAGGTAACCCTCGCAGATGTCTACAGTATTGGAATGCAATGCTATAATGTTATGATCATAAAAGGTCATTTGTGGACTTGTCCACTATTTGTCCCCACGTGAAACATTTTCTGGCGCGACCACTGAATCCGAGCACTTGTTTTTAGTGATGTTTTATCTGTACGGATAGGCAGGCGGCTCTTTATTAGAAAGAATTGCTCAGCTGAAATTGTTATACAGTACGTGGAGAGTGTATTATTACTAAATCACCCGCAGAGTGGAGATTCCACCCAAGCAATAATTGCACATTTGTTGCAAAGAATAACCAGCACAAGCAAAGTTTTAGCCAATGGACCTCCGGGTTAAACCCGGAGGTCCATTGGCTGAAACATTGCTTGTGTTTTTTGTCGATATGTACAAAATTTGAAAGTTATATCTTGGGTGATAACTCCACTCCGCGGGTGATTTAGTTACAATCCACTCTCCACGTACTGTAGTTAATGACTGGGGAGCGCGGTGGCTCAGTAGGTAGAGGTGCAGGCTGCAAGCCGAGAGGTCCTCGGTTCGAATCCCACCTGCGGCAACCGCGTTGTGTCCTTGGGCAAGACACTTCATCTCCATTGCCCGCGTGGGGGCACGATGACGCCGTGTACTAAGGCGTACTGCACGTCGATGGGACGCATGTCTTCAACCAATCTACCCCTGTCTGTGCTGCAGTGCGGAGTTACGATGTTGGGGAGCTGGCAGCTGCTCGTCGTTGCTCGGTGGTTCTCTCCGGGTACTCCGGCTTCCTCCACCCGTAAAACTGTCACGGTCATGATTAGCCATTGTGCATAAATATGTGACCTTAAACATCAATATATATATAGTTAATGACTGAAAACAAAATTGCTGTTATTTCCCAGGCTTGTTCAGCTTAACATCACCTAATAAGTAGTAAGGACTAATCGTCAACTAATAAAGGGTAAAGCGTAATCATCAAGTTGCTGAGGAGCAATAGTTTCAAAATGGACCACTTGTGACCGCGCAGATAATTATTTGAGTGTTAATCTTACTAATTCCAATGTTCTTCATAAATGGCTCAAGAATCAAAACAGCGCATTTAATTCTATTTTATGACCATATAGTTGGCATTCTAATACATAACGCAAGAACAAAAGTTTGGGGTCTCTTCATCCCACGGCATAGACCTTAGTGACCTGCGATGTGTCAATGAACTTGATTTGATTGATCTCATATATTGATTCCACGTGACGTCATAGTCGCGTACTCCGGTTACGTCATGTGGGGTTCCGACGGTAACCACACGAGAGTGTCCATGATTTGACGCCTATACCATGGTGATACGTGTGACAAAAATCCCCAACTTTTACCTGTCTATACCTTGTTCTATCCATTCCAGGATATGCTTCATCTATGTTATTGTCCCTGCCTGTGCAATCCTACTCGACTGTGGCGTAGAAGAGCCTTTTATTTGGAAGAGTTTTAGCTTATTTTTAATATTTTTAGCTTTTCTGATCTGTTCTGAATGTTTCTAACCCTATTCCAGATACGCTAGTTCTTGTTCCATATAACATGCCATGTTTTGTCTAGCAGATTCGTCCAATCTGGTCACTCTACTGCAACTAATTAATCAATCGCTCAATCAGATCACCCCCATCATCTAAGCCCCTCCCACTGTCACATCATTATCTAATGCAAGGGTTCCAAAGAAGAACAGAAATGAAATTGCCCAAACGAGTGACTCTTTCACTTATCTCGAACAAAACGGATTCTATGACCACAGCCGTATCACAGAAAGGGAAGCGAATGGCATGGTTTAGCGCGCCGAAGGCGCGCAGGGACGGTATGGGGAACAAGCCCCTTTCGACTCTCAGTGACTGTAAATAACTAATTTCCACATGTCTACTCGTGTTGAAGGAGGAACAGGTTCAGGTACTCGGCAGGTGTCACCGGTTGTGGCGTGATGGTCTGTTTGACTGATGTCGGTTGAACCCTCGGGTGAGGACCAGTGTGAGAGGCTGGGTCCTCTCAGACCACAGAAAGGGGTTCTGTGATTGGGATTTTATGCGCATCATTTTCTTGGCTCCAGGCTAGCTAGTACTACTTCTACCAGTATTCCAATATTTTGTCTACAAATGCACTAGCACTCTCAGTTGGTTGATAGGGGGAGATAACAACGAGAGCTCTGACTGGAACAGGCATTGCGCGGACGTCTCGAAGCTTATCGAACAAACGCGTTATTGAACAATGACTGAAACAGGCATTGCTCAGACACCTTGAATCTTACACGAGCAAATAACGTATCAAGCAATTGTTCGAATGAGTAACTCCACGTACGACTCATCAGGGTCTTTGGGGACTGAAGACAGCAGTGAAATGGGGAGTAGTGACTACTGGATAATAATAAATAATAATAATAATAATAATAATAATAATAATAATAATAATATAGTTTATAGCCGTGAATCCACCTAGGTGCTCTCAGGCTTTACACTGATAAATAAACAAATGTGTTGTGTAAGCTGTCGATTAGTTATATACAGGAGATCGCGTAAAGAGGTGGGTCTTTAGTGACGATTTAAATTTCGTAAGAGATTGAGGTGCTTTCAGGTGATCAGGGAGACGGTTCCATAAAAATGGTGCCGCAACCGAGAAGGCCCGTCTGCCTACTGTCGTGGCATTTCGAAAAGTGTGAGTCAAATTGTTGGACGCACATGACCTTAAAGATCTTGCAGGTGTGTATCTCGTGATAGAGTTGTCACATAGGACGGTACCATACTTGTTGAATGATATCTATCTGACAATGACTTTTTCATCCGGACACATGGATTTGCGAAGGGTATTCTGTAGAATATGATACAGAGTCTCTCTCAAAGAATCACTTTCAGCCTCAGGAATACGTCTGTGGTCGGGAATCAATGTTTTCGAGATGAGCCGAAGAGTCGTTCGGTTCGAGGAGTCACTCGTTCGAGCAATTACTCGATAGTTCATTTTTCTAGACTATATTCGAGACGTTTGAGCAATGCGTGTCCAGGCACTGCTCTATTTCCACTAGGATTTATTCTTAGGAAACATTGTATTTACATAATGAAGTTGCAGTGGGTGGGGGAGGGATGAATTGGGTGGTCTGACTGATTAGTTAGTTGCAGTAAAGTGTGATCTGATTGGATGAGCCGGATAGACGAAACACGGCTTATGCTAACAAGAACAGGAGGAACCAGAACCGGGCTGGAAACAAACTAGATCGGAAAAGCTAAAATAATTACAATCAGCAACAACTGTTCCAAATAACGACACTTCCACGCTACGGGAATATACTGCGAAACATTCGAGTTAGGTTGGATCGACAGAAACAGTAACATAGATGGTCCAGGAATGGACAGAGCTAGATGGAGATAGATATCGTCGCCTGAGCGCTAGAATGTCCTATGTCCCTAGGACATTCTAGCACTTAAGCGACCTTTACCTAACCTGAAAAGCAGACGACACTTGCAAAAATAATTCTTGAATAACTAATTTTTTTCATTTTTTGTCTCAAAAACATAGGTTATGACCCCTCGTTGGAACGAGCTCGATGAGCTCGTTCCAACGAGGGGTCATCTCGATGAGCTCGTTCCAACGAGGGGTCATAACCTATGTTTTTGAGACAAAAAATGAAAAAAATAATGAAAATTAATGAAAATTAAGTGGCGATTTTTGAGAATAGCGCTGGCCGGTTTTGGTCGTTTCGTTAGGTAAAGGGTTAAGGTCTAATAGTTCGGCACAATGGCTACTCGTGACTGCAACATGGAATGGATATGGATATATGTTGCCCATTTTAGAGGACTCCCACCCAAGGCATCGGTTACCGGGTCTTTTTTACCAGTAAAACAGAGTTTGTTAACCACAGCAAACAAGCACTGCTTCTCTTCTCTGGGTTCTCATGGTGAGATTGATTAGATAAATACCCATCCAGTAGTATGCCTCCAGAACACATCTCCGCCCTGCTGTGTGACTTTGGGCCCGATAGTAACCAAATGCCTTCAAAGATGGCGGCATGGATAGACAGAAACAGAGGAATGTAGAAAATTCCCAGTAATATAAATAATTGTCGGGATGTTTGTGGATATTAGATTTATTCTAGTCCAATCGAATACACCCCCCCCCCCCCTGAACATACCCTCTTCCTATTACAAACCTGGGGCTCATAGGCACCACGTGCCCCATACAAACTAAGATGATGGCCTCCACTATACAAATGGACGACGGAGAAACGTGACATCCTAGCACTGACAAAATGTATCCCAAAAGCAATGACGTCACAACATGGCCGCTCACACGGGATACCACGACGAGCACAAAATAACGCAACTCGATCACGTGACTATGACGTCAGCTGAGTTCAATAGATGAGCTCAATAGGATCGGGCTGATTTTCTAGGTACACATCTGGTGTTATGGTTGCACAAGAACAGCCCATTTTTTTTCCAAATATTTTTGCTTGGCAGCCTCTGAAGGGTTAACAAATACTTACCGAAATATTTTGTCCATGCAACTTGTAATGTCACTTCAAGACCTGCGAATGGTAAATTTTTGAAATTTTTTTTTTTTGAGAAATCAACAGAAAACTGGAATTTTAAGCTTTTTATCGGTATATCTCCTTAACTAGTCAAAAATGGGTCAAGACCTCGACCTTTGAATACACTTACTACTTACAAAAATGTTTCCCTGTCAGTTTTGCGTCCGGTAAAAGAAGTTATGTTTCTCTGTTGCATTCCCATTTGATGTTGTTGGTGTCCATTTTTTTTTTCAAATTTTGACATTTAGCAGCGCATGGAGGGTTAGCAAATGCTTACCGGAATAATTTTTCCAATCAACTGGTGATGTGACACCAAGACCTATCAATGGCCATTTCTCTTGAAAACCCTACCAGATGTTTGTAAAGAAATCCAGGGAAAACATAAATTTTTAAGCTTTTGATGGGTATCACTATTAACAACCACAAAAGGGGTTAACTCTTAGTTTTTTGAATACCCTTATTACTTACAAAAATGGTCCTCGGTGAATTCCACTTCCAACAAAGGAGATTATGTTTATTTCTCGGGTACACGTTGGGTGCTGTGCGTGTCCGAAAACAGCCGATTTCAACAAAATTACGATGTTTGGCAGCCTTTAGAGGGTTAATAAACGCTCACCGGAATATTTTGTCCATGCAACTTGTAATGTCACACAAAGACCTGCGAATAGTCAATTCTTCTTGAAAACCTACGGGATGTTTTTTAGAGAAATCCACAGAAAATGGGAATTTTAAGATTTTAAGGGGTCTCTCTCTTTAGCCTGTCCAAAATGGGTTAAGACTTCGACTTTTGAATACCCTTACTACTTACAAAAATGTTTTCGAATAGATTGTGCGCTCGATAAAAGAAGGCACTTTTCTTTGTGGCGTACCCATTGGGTGCTCTTGGCGTCCAAAAACAGCCCATTTTATCACAATGTTTACTTTTAGAAGCTCGTGGAGTCTTAACGAATGCTCACCGCAGAATTTTGTCCATGCAGCTTCTATTGTCACATCAAGGCCTGGGAGTGACAAATTTTTCTTGAAAATCTACAAGACTCGATTAGAGAAATCCACGGAAAACATGAATTTTTTTAGCTTTATGGGGGTATTTCTGTTTAACCAGCCCAAAACGGGTTAACGCTTGGTTTTTTGAACACCCTTATTACTTACAAAAATGATTCTCGGTGAATTGCACTTCCAAAAAAGGAAGTTATGTTTATCTCTCGTGTATCGTTTGGGTGGTGTGCGGGCCTGAAATCGGCCCATTTCATCAAAATTTCGATGTTTGGCATTCTGTGGAGGGTTACCATATGCATCGCCTGGTATGTCGTGCGTATCAAAGGTCGTGTCACAGGCAGGTCTAGCAATGATGAATGTTTAAAAAAATCTACATGACGTGTTTCGAGAAAGTGCCGATAAACTCCAATTTTGGCAGCTTTTTTCCAATTCTGACGCAATAAGGGTTAAATCGAAAATTCTGCTTCGGTACATTTTTACATTTTGTGCCCCTCTATGCGTGTACAAAATTTGGTGAAAATCGGTTCGAAAATGGTTTCTGAATCGTACGGACAAAATGTGTGGAAAAAAAAAATAATCCGTAGAAAAACAATAGTCTTTTCCAGAGGGAAAAGCCTAACAATACTAATCAATTACTATTTAATAGTATTTCTGTTCGAACTGATACGTGTCGGCATATGTATCGAAAGTGTTATACACCGAGAAAGCACCTGGACGCAATGCGTCATTTAACAAATGTGGCGGATAAAGAAAAGCTTTTGGTGGCTTTTCTTACATTATCCATTTCACTACAAATAACTTAATAAATATAATGGATGAACACATCATCACTCAAAAGCTGTCAATTTAAACTGGGTGCTCTTTTACTCTGGCCTAATATTCTAAAACATGCAGTGCAGCAAGATGTGCCGCTTTCAAATGATCTAGAAATAGAATTGTCCTCCCTCCCAAACCTGCTTCTAAAAAGAACATGAATATTTCAATGCAAAAAAATTAAACAAGACAAAAAACATGAGTAACCATTGCTATCAAGAAACTCATGAGATACACTCAGACTCAATTTGGGTCCCCCACATTACAGAGCTTGCCATAATGTAGAGTTAGTCCTAAGGATTATGATTGCTCAACAATGTGTGTCTACACAAAAGTCGGGTTACTGATTTGATAGAGCAGTTTCTATGTTTAAAATAATGTCTAGTCCAGCCCATCAAGTCAAGTTATACCCCAACCCCAAGAAATTACTGTACAAATCTTTGTATTGTTTTGGGGAGGAAATTAGTATGCGAAATAACATATTAAAAATCCCTATTAATACCAACACGGGAAAATGGTTATTTTGATGGAAAACATTGAAAAACTCAATAAAATCAATGAAAATTGGAATTTGCGCGTTACTCATTAAAAAAAAGTTCAAACAACAATCATTTCCATGGTAATTAGATCAAAATAACCACTGACCATCCACGTGTACCAAAGTCCTCGGTAAATAAAAAAGGATGTAACTGTGCCACAGGTTATGATCCGTCATTTTTTAGCTCAACTTAACAAGTATAAGCTTTTGGAATGGGTTGCGGTCCGTCCTTCCCTCCGTCCGTCCGTCTTGCCGGGCCACCGCAGATAGCCTTGCGAGGTGACCGTCCGTGTACAGTCGTTTCTTGTGAGATTGGAGGTATAAATCCGTTAGTACACCAATCACTTGTGTGTTTTTTTTCAACTTGTGAGGTGCGAAAAACCCACTTGTGAGTTGCACAATTTTCCCCATACCTAACACTAAAATCATCTCATAAGTGCACCTGCGGTAGAACGTCCGTCCGTCTGTCCACAATGCCTTTAGCACATCTCACAGGCCGCATCTCTCACCCGATCAGTTCCAAATGCCATCCGTGGCCTTAGGACAATAGGACAATGTCTAGATGAGTGCTATCAAATTTTTAAGAATTTTGTTGAAAAACATGACTGTCAGCGGCTATCTCAGAGTTGGCATATAAATTGTCAACAATTCTATTGGCACACCCTATATGCCACATCTCCCATCTGATCTTTTCCAAATTTCCTATGCACCTTTGGTGTGATGTCTAGATGGGAGCGATCAACCCTTTCTGAACTTCGTTTGAAAACATGGCTACCAGCAGACATATTGTATTTGGCACACAAAATGTCAAAAATTACATTGGCAAACCCTACAGGCCGCATCTCTCATCCGATCAGTTCCAAACTTCATGTGGCTTTCGGGTATTGTCCAGATGGGAGCTATTTGGCATATGAATTATCAACAATTCCATTGACATTGCCTACAGTACACAACTCTTAACCGACCTTTCTCAAACTTCATATGTAGCTTTGGAGTGATGTCTAGATGGAAGCTATCGAAATTTTCCCGACTTTCATTCAAAAAATGGCTGCCAACACCCATCTAGGATTTAACACATAAATTGTATACAATTCCATTAGTACACCCTACAGGTCGCATCCTTCACCCGATCTTTTTCAGATTTCATATGTAGCTTTAGTGTGGTGTTGTTTTCTGTAGAAACCTGATTAAATGAGTTGGCATTACTGGAGCTTTCTATTTAGTTTAGGCTCTTCTTGGACAAGTTGAGCTGCAGTGTCATTAACACCTTTATCTTGCTACCATTTATTTGGAGTTTAATAGAAGTTATTTACCGATTTAGTGTATAATACGATGACAGTGTTTGTACTTGAAACTATTTGAACGAGCACTGATAAAATTCCAGTTTTTAGACATTTTATTTACTTTTTCACAATTTTCACCCCAAAATTACACATTTTCTTGTGTTCAGTTATTGGGATTTCAAGTATAATATTGTACACGGTTATTTTGATCTAAGTATCACGGAAAGTATTATTATTGTCAACGAGTATTGAGCAAATTCAAAGTTTCGCTGATTTTATTGAATTTTTCAACGTTTTCACCTCAAAATAACCATTTTCCCATGATGGGTTTAACGGGGATTTTTCATATGTTAATCTGCATACTAATTCCTGCCCCAAAACAATACAAACATTTGTATTACAATTTGTTGGCGGTTGGGGTATAATTTGACTATTTATATTTTCTCGCGAAAAAATAAGTCATCAAAAACCTAATTTCCCGTTCTGGGATGTTGGGGGATTTTTAGTCTGTTGTTATTTAGACATATATGCTTCGTTCAAAGGCCAACTCTTTTGTATAGCAATTTCTTTTGGGTTAAGTATCAGATTGATAGGACAAGACGTGAGATCATGGAATTCAACAGGTTTTCCCACGACCGCGGCAAAGTCTTACGCTGACACGCATGCCCGACTTGTTAAACAATAAAACCTCCCAGGACAATTTAAGGAGCGCATTAGGCGTTCGCACGCCTGACCGCCTTGAAAATATCAGGCGTGTATAAGAATGTTATCTAATATGCAGTTCATCAGTCCTCAACCGAATATTCTTATTAGAGATAAATTTGTGGAAGAGACTGCATTCATTTGGCATGAATGGGTCCACTGCACTTTCTAGAATTTCAGGTTTTCTTATAGGTTCTGTAAATATGAGTGGTATCACGTCTAAATGGAAACGCCATTTGCAAACGCCTGTAACTTTTTGATGAATTTCGGAATGCACACATGGTTATCACTCATTGTATCTGAATATTTAGTATGAAATTATCAGAGAATCTTGCAGCCAGAGCTGCTCATTTGGATATTTAAAGACCAGCCCAGTGAACGAAGTGGAAAGCTGACCAAAAGCATATATCATACGCGTTGCCTGTTATCCTCGTTCGTACAATACAAAGCAATGTTGCGGTGTTCAGTCCAAAGTGTTCAGGTATTGTCTGTTTTGGCCATCTTCTCTACTTGCCTGTTCAGATTCCTAACGAGGCCAGATAACTCAGCCAACCTAAAACGACAATTATTAACATTATCGTTATTATACATGATGTTTAAAGTTTCAAATCTATGTTAATCATTGTACTGAAACCGGCCAACGCTATTCACAAAAAGTGTCAAGCGAATGTTTTTTTCTGTCAAAAACATAGCTCATGGCCCCACATTAGAACGACCTTGTTGTTCCCGTTCTAATGAGAGGCCATAAGATATGTTTTTGAGGTACAACATGTTTTTAGTTATTCAAGATATGTTTCCGAAAATGTCGTCTGCTATTTGGGTTGGATAAACGGTCAACACATGCAAAACTGATAACAATGTACTTTTACACAAAGCTAAATGATACACGGTCCTTCAATCCAGACTTCATGGAATGAATTGTGGTATACAATAGTGTCCACGGGAATTTGGCGGATACATTTTGTAGTTGAGGTGAGATTCAGCAGTATTCCAATCCGAAAGATCTATACAGTTAGGTGAAGTAGTTATTGATGCATAGTATTGCATACCAAACTTATATCTTCAAGAAAACCGACTTCTGATACAGTTATCTCCCTTGAAATAGAAGATGAGCTATTTGATGGTGATTATGTGATAATATGTTACAGAAATGCATGTACGTTGACCACGCACACCACTCGGCCACCGACAGACCCCTGCCCTGTCGGTGGCCGAGTGGTGTGCGTGGTTCAGTATAGTTTCGCTAAGCGGTTAGACCCCTGTCGATGGCCGAGTGGTGTGCGTGGTTCAGTATAGTTTCGCTAGGCGGTTGGTGCAGAAGGAAACTCTCTCGGCGTGGGTTCGAACCCCCGCCATGCCAATATAAATAGTATAGTTCCCAAAATATGCTTTTAGGGTAATGTTTTCAACTATATGACATGTTTCTTTCACCTGGGGATGTTTTACCACTGACATCTATTTTACTACCATCGCCTGCAAATACCTCCCATCTTCTCTGTAGGTATATCCGAAAGAACGCAGTGCCGTACACTGTTTATTGGTGTTTAACGCCACATCAGCAGTTAAGGCTATATCGTGGCGAATTACCGTATATTACATAAACTAATGCATGAAGTTCATGAACAATCTAGGTTAACATCAAACTTACTGCTGAGACACGGAATCCATTCTTGCTTCCAAGCTATCATCCTTCTCCTGTTGTTGTTTTTTGAGGAAATGTTGGACTCTCCTTTTCTCCCATGCTATTAATTTCATTTTTTCGGCTGGATCAAAAGATTTCGCTGTAAATATAAATACAGTTTACCAGTGAAAAATGGTAAACACATTAAATATCGGGTAAAGCTATATTTAAAAATAATACTAAAATATTTCACCCATCGGAAAACAATAATAATTTAATCAAGATATTTGGTTGACGACAATTTTTCGACCAATTGTGGATAATGTTTAGCAGTGATGCTTTCCAAAATAAAGAAATGGAGGAACAGAACACGTCTGTTTATGTGTGGGGGAAGACTGTGTACCCGGAGAGAACCTCCAAGCAGCGACGAGTAGCGGCCAGACCCCACAAGCAGGGTTAGTAGCGGTTGAAGGCAAATCCACCATCGACGTGCAGTATGCCTTAGTACGCAGCGCCACCGCGCCCCCAAGGAAGATTAAGTGTCTTGCACAAGGAAACAATGCAGGAACCGCTGGACGGGGTCGAATCGTCGACTTGCCAGTTCGAGGTTTAATGCTCTAACCACTGAGCCACCATGCTCCTTTTTCATTTTATTTTCATTTTAAAATACAGAGAAGCACAGGTTGTTTAGAGTGGGAATATGCCAGTAGGTTTCAATCTTATGAATCGGTTATCTATCTTTATACCATGATTACCTATTCTATTATATATAAAAAGCTTTACACACCACCCGTTGTGAACACGCCAGCAATGAGATTTCAACCATTAAAATTTACATCTACAGTGGAACTACATCGAAATTGACCTTTGGTGACCGCTACCTGAATGCAAACTTGTCTAAATTTATCGCTCGTTGCCTCGCGAAGAGTGAAATAAAAGCGGCAATTATTTCATATTAATAAAGCCTCCATAACTCGAAATAGTATGTTATTATGTTATTAAAATGAAAAAAGGCCCCGTGATTTGAGCGTTTCTTTTTTCATTTCGTTTCGGCGATAAAATTGACAGTGCAAGTACCGCCCACCGGTGATCATTTAAACAAAGACAGATTCGCAGGTATGAACGTCTGCTGCTCAGTAAAATCGAGAAAAAATAATAGCGACTCTTAATAATCTGACGATCATGGTATAAATAAAATATATTCAAAGCAGCTTGGTGTACCAAATGTTCACCACTCGTGGTGAACATTTGGTACACCAAGCTACTATGGGTATATTCTATATGTACGCTCCAAGTGCAAGTGGTTGAGAGGATAGTGCAACAATAAATGGTTGAAACTTGTTTCGGGAGGTTTCAATTAACATCAAGCCTGTATGTGGCTGCAATCTCTTTTAAATTACAGCCGGAACGAATTTGGATCTGATTACAGATTTCCTGGTTTTATTGTTTTTCCTTTTACATATACGTGCCACTAAACATTAATTTTGAAATAAATATATACTCACTAAATTCGGAAAATCGATCTTTATTGTTGCAGCGGCACGTTTTTTGGCAGATATAACGACAAATGTAATATATATGACACAAAACAACAAACGGCGGAGGTAGCGGTGGCTTGAAAGAATACTCTCTAACCATGGAAAATTGATGAAAATACCAATATTCATCCGTTTCGTCCTGGATGTGCTGGTAGGTTGTGCTGCAAAATACAAACAAACCTTTATCTTAACACAAGTTCTTTTCGCCATATCCAGGGGCGTGGCTAAGGAGGGTTTAAGGGGATGTGACACCCCTTCCAATAATTTTCCAGTGAGGCCATTTTCATCTAGATTGGAGTCTTAGATGCCGATTCGCTCTTGCTTGTAATCATGCACGTAAGAGGTCTTGAGTTTTTGAACTGTAATCCCTACTGACTAATATTCAAACTTTATCATCAAGACATCACTTCCACAAAGGCATGCCTTGTTAAAGGTATTGTCTTAATGTTATTCTACTAGAGCTATCACAGAGTCTCCTGAGTCGGGACATATCACGTTCACACCCTAACCTCAATCGGTCATTCTTCCCGACGCTACTGGCCATGTTAAAGAAGATATTATCCCTTGAGAGGATCAAGACGCCGTCTGCAATACTTTAGAATTACAGATGGTGCCTTGATGTAGTCAAGGGACAGGAGGAATCGAAGCTTCTGGGAGTGATGCAAGTAATAATTCACGTGTTATCAAGGAACAGGTTTTCTTCATGGGCTACGGGGTCACAAAGGAAACGGTAGCAGCTTCATCCACCCGATATGAAGCATACACACTCTAAAATCAGTTGGGTTAAAATCAACCCAAATCAAATGGGCTGAGTAAATATGAACCCATTTGGGATTATAATTAAAACAACTCAAAATTTTCGTGAATAAATAAAACATGCATGTAGTGGTCATGTCACAACTTCCAATTCAAGTAACACGTAAAGTACCGGTGCTTCAAATTGATTATGCTGAGCCCACAACAGCCCGAGTCGGGTACCAAAGGCAAACTGTGTGTGTGACTACAGGTCCATTATCAAATCGAGACTTTTAACGGGTAGAGAGCTCGAAGGCCTTGTTTGTGCTTTATTCTGAATTGCAGGTACTGCAGCCCAAAGGCTGTGTTCACCGTGAATGTGCTTCATATTATCTTTGAAATGAACTTAGTCTGCAATGATTTGCCTTGTTACAATTGATGGGAGAGTGCCCATTGGCACTCTCCCATAAATTGTAACAAAGCAAAAACATGTGAACCAATTTTGATGACCAAAAATAATTTAGCACTCTACTGGTAAAGAAAGTACACTTCCAAGTGACAATTGATGTCTTGGATTCGAATTCTGAAGGAAAGGTCCCTCCTGGAAAAGTTATTGACCCTCTTAGCGCCGCCCCTGGCGGCAAATCAAAAAGTGTAATTTATTTCAAATCTCACAGATTACTTTGTTTAACCCTTTACCTTACGAATACGACGTATCCTCCCACGTAATGAGCCGTTAAATAAAGTATTTTCAGATAAACTCACGAAAACACTGTCTTGTCCTTCCTCTTTGGAGCGAGCTCGTTCCAATGAAGCGGCCACATAGTATAATTTTGATGGAATGTTTTTTTTTTTAATTTTTAAGGGAAAAAGATAAAGAAAACTTCAAATTTTAATATCATGTTCATCGGTGAATGGTCAACCTTTTGTCAAATATAAGCGCCATATGTCCGGTCAAAAAGTGAACAACGAATATAATTCGTCTACCCCCAAATAACAAATATAGAACCATTAAGTACTTGTACATCTTGGATTATAGTTATTTTTTTAGGTTTTTAGTTTACGAAAATATATTTGAAACTTTTCCACATAACTTATCAGGGAGTGTGGTGGTGCTGTGTACTAGGGCGTACTGTACGTCGATGGTCCACTTGTCTTCAATCAATGCTAACCCTGCCTGTGTGGAGTTCGTACATTGGCGAGTCTGACAGTTGCTCGCCGCCACTTGGTGGTTCGCGCAGGTTACTCCGGCTTCCTCCACTCGTAAAACAGCCCGAGAGCCCAAGACGAGGTGACCTTGGTTGTCGAAAGTGTCGCTAAACCCCAATAAATAAATAATAAATAAATAAATAGCATAACTTACCTGAACATAGCGATCAGCAGGTTTAGAAGTAGAACATTAGAAAATATCATATAAATTCCAACAAGATACAGAGCGACATATGACCTGGCCACATGACTGCATTCTGGAAGGGATGGATCTGTTGAACAGGCGAGTGTACCTATAGATATATAAGGGAAAGTATTGTCAAGGTAATGTATCACACTTAGCATCGAGTGTTTTTCCTGCTCCTCTGTACAATTATATACACTGAAACATACATATAGAATATACCCATAGTAGCTTGATGTACCAAATGTTCACCACGAGTGGTGAACATTTGGTACACCAAGCTACTTAGAGTATATTTTATTTATACCATGATCGTCAAATTATTAAGAGTCGCTATTATTTTTTCTCGATTTTACTGAGCACCAGACGTACATACGTGCGAATCTGTTTTTGTTTACATATGAGCATCGGCGGGCGGTACTTCCGCTGTCAATTTTATCGCCGAAACGGAATGGAAAAAGAAAACGGGCCTTTTTCATTTTAATAACACAATAACATGCTATTTCGAGTTATGGATGCTTTATTAACATGAGACAATGCTTGTTTGTTAATTTTTGGTGTCTTATGAGGTAAACTCATTTAAAAACGTAATGAATAACTGCCACTTCCATTTCACTCTTCGCAAGGCGACATGCGATAAATTTTGACAAGTTCGTATTCAGGTCGACGTCACCAAAGGTCAACTTGGATGTAGTTTCACTGCAGGTGTCAATTTTAACTATTGAAATCCCATTGCTGGCGTGTTCACCACGGGTGGTGTGTAAAGCAAAGATTTATGTGATAGGCTTTTTGTATATAGTAGAAAAGGTAACCATTGTATAAAGTACGGAAGCCCATTGGGGTCAACATGTGTAGCGGGGGGATCGCGTTCAACATTGTGAATATTCGCATTTAACATTGCGAACATTCGCATTTAACATTCCGAATATTCGCATTCTGCATTGCGAATATTCGCATTCAACACTATGAATATTCGCATTCAATTGCGAATATGCGCAATGCATTGCGAATATAGTTTTCATTTCATCCTCTCTATTTTTTTATAGTGGACTGACCCACATCACTGTAAGTGTACACAAAGGCGATACAATTCCAGGAAACAAGGCTTCAAAGGGTAAAAAGTGTTTGAAACGCCTAAAATTCGAACCTTTGTCTAAAGAGTTTTCGGGGGCACTCATAATCAGAAAAACAACACCAATGATTTACTGATCTACGTGGTTGATTCTGTTCCTAGTATCACATGGGCACCATGGCTTCCCATACATCCTACTTCTGATCGCAGAGGTTAAGTGAATATTACTGCCATGAATTCTAAGTGGTTAGTACTGATTGGCTAGCGTATGGGGGCCTAAGACAACTATTTGGACAAGGCCCCTTCTCAAAAAATGAGGAGAGGAGTCATTGTCGGAAATGCCCTGAAAGGCAGAGGGTGGAGACGTTGAACATTAAGTTTACATAGTCGTGGTTTTGTTAGTATTGTTTTAGAAATTTAGTTGGGTTTTTTGGAAGGTGGGCAGCATGAAGGAGCGTTAGTACTGAAGAAAAAGGTTAACATCAGTAAATCATTATCGATTATCAAGGCTCGAAATAAGTGGCTCCCGGGACAAGGACACTGACGATATCAAACTCACTTTGACCTGCAAACTTTGAAGTCCATAGGACATTTTGACCGATGCAAAATTCTGTTCAATTTTAGAATCTGAGTTTAAAAAACACCGGTAATTCGGTATAAACTTAAATTCCTTTGCGAATTAACAAGTCAGTTCCCCATTTAGTAGTCACCATATAGTCCCCTGAGTTCCAATGTGTTCTAACACATTGGAACTCAGAGGATGATATGTCAATTTACAATGTGTAAAGCAATACACTGAAAATGACCTGCACCAAATTAAAATTACCTCTACCAACTACTTGGGCAGGACAGTTTTGAAAAAAAAAAACATTTCGAGCCTTGTCGAATATCCTGTGTCGCTGAGTGAATGTTTCTTACCGTCCACGTCCTCTAGAAACAGTTCTCCATATATATGAAAATATGGCCTCTTAAATAAGTCAATGAAGAAAAATTTCCAGTTAAGTTCAACGTTTTTCAACAAAATCGCCTCGACAGCTACTCCGAATCCACACACAAAAATAAACAATATCAACAAAAAGTAAATCAAATCCCAAACCTGAAAAATAGCATAAAAATAAACGGAAAACGTTCAGGTGTTGAGTAGGTGTATGATTTGCTAATAATAAAGGCCTGGTTATCGTACTAGTGGGAACCAGGAAGCTCTTTAAAATAACAGTTTCGAAGTTAAAAAGAGTCATTTCAAGGAGAGTATTCAAAATTTCATATAAAATCGTATTGCATAAAACAAGGTTGGATAACCCCCAAGAACAGTAATAGGCGGGGATATATCAAAACGGTAGACTTTAAATTTATGGCTGTCTCCCACACTCTAAAATCAATTGAGTTAAAAATCAACCCAAATCAACTGGATTGAGTGAATATGCACCCACTTGGGCTCATATTCTCCAAACCCAATTGATTTGGGTTAACTATGCAGGAATGATGGACCATTTAGCCCAATCTTCATCTAAAGTGTACGTAATATTTCTGTAAGTCCGAACTATTAAGTTTTATGGTGTGCTGCAGAGCCTGAAGTTATGTGTTTTTATTCAATAAAAAGACGGTTATATATGAACAACATATTCGTATTTTTGAATCATACGTAGACGTGGTTTCCACTAGTCCGTGAAGAAAATCAGATGTATATAACGATTAACGTTTCATTAAACAAAATGGATCAATTTAGAACATTGTGGCATGAAAGAATTCCATTATTCACAGTGATTTGTAAAATACAAAAAAGAAGAAAATGTTCTAAACAGATGAATGCTTTTTTGGTCCTACCTAAATGCTATTTCCCTGAGATTGTCGGTCGATCACCTAGCGAGAAGGGTTTGTTACCCGTTTTGAATTGCTACTGTCACTGACCTTAAACCTTATTAATATACATATATTATATATTTAAAACAACAACATAAAGCTTAATTCAAAATTACCATGGTTCGTAATAACTTCGTACTCTAAACTGAACACAAACGGCTAGCAAATGGTAGCCTTTATGATACTTTATCCCCACTTGTCTGCGTGAGTCCTTTTTTGAGAAATAAATATACCCCTTCCAACACTGCATTCCTTAACCCGTGCTTGACTGGAGACAGGGCAACTCAACCCGTCAGCACCGAAACTGTCCAAAATAAAAAAAGGCAAAAGAGATTTTTTGGCGAAACCTCTTTCTGAATGTTGAAGTTGTAACAGTAGAGAATCGGGCACTTCTTGGTCAAAAGCTACGCGATGTATTTACACATTTTGAGTGCAATGGGTATTATGTCACGAACGAGTCAAAACAAAATAAACATCGTATTTTCAGGCGTGACCAAAAACAATTCTTCCTGACTCGGTGAAATAATTTTGTTATGCACGAAGCAAGTGTATACATTTCGTGATAATATGTACTGCATTTGATATGTTCTTATTCTGAGGGTATATCCTGCCCTTGCAGTCTGCGATTCAGGTAACTCATTATGTAATTGCACCCATCTCACCAACAAAATACAAAACTGTTGATACGGTACAAGGAGCCCACAATAAATTAAATAATATTTTCCTCGTTTCAACACACATAACAAATAAAATAGTTTCACTGAACAATGTGAAACACCGACAAAAATAACGCAAACACAAGGAGGATGTACCGTGCTTTCTTACTATTGGAGAACAATTGTATATTTCTCACTAGTGAAGATATTATTTTTCTTTTATTGACATTCATATAATTTTATGATATTCTATGGGGGAACATATACTAATTTGTGACATAGCTCCATCGTGTAATTCATCCCGAGTCTTTATTTGTAATGTTTTAGATTTATTCTGACCGTTGGTTAAAGTATGCTCAATTCATTAGCGACATATACTGACAAAAATTGTTCCTGCGTTTGTTCTTTGAATTAAGTTTTTATTTGCACAGCTTATTTGTTGCCAGCGACAGGAAATTCAGTATCTACGTAGAGCTTCATTCTCGCCAGATATGAAGTTTACTACCACGGTATATACCTATTAAATCACTCACATACTGTTTAACGAAAATTTATACTATGATCACCTATTCTGCTATATATAAAAAGCCTATGCCATAAATTTTAGCTTGACACACCAACCGTGGTGAACACGCCAGCAATGGGATTTCAATAGCTAAAATTTACACCAACAGTGGAACTACATCCATGTTGACCTTTGGTGACCTCGATCTGAATACAAACTTGTCTAAATTTATCGCTCGTCGCCCCGCGAAAAGCGAAATGAAAGCGGAAATTATTTATTACGTTTTAAATGAGTTTACCTTAGAAGATACCAAAAATTAACAAACATGCGTTGTCTCGTGTTAATAAAGCATCCATAACTCGAAATGGTATGTTATTATGTTATTAAAATGAAAAAGGCCCCATGATTTGTGCGTTTCTTTTCCATTTCGTTTCTGCGATAAAATTGACAGCGGAAGTACCGCCCACCGGTGATCATGTAAACAAAAACAGATTCGCACGTATGTACATCTGCTGCTCAGTAAAATCGAGAAAAAATAATAGCGACTTTTAATAATCTGACGATCATGGTATAAATACAATATACCCAAAGTAGCTTGGTGTACCAAATGTTCACCACTCGTGGTGAAGTGGTGTTAACTGCTCGCCAAAGGCCCGCGGTTAACACCACTTCACCACTCGTGGTGAACATTTGGTACACCATGCTACTATGGGTATATTCTATATACATTGTATCTTACTGACAATAAGATTTATATTCTTTTTGCTTGTCACAAATCAAATAATCAGGGGCGGACTGAGCCAAGAAAAGTTACCGGGAAATGAACCAGAGCGGAACCCGGAACGGAGAAAAATTTAATTTTTTCGAACTCAACGAACGTCGCTTCCTTGCATCTGAGTGATCAATGGCAGTTCACAGAGAGGACATTTCGATGGCACCATAGTTCGGCCGAATGGGATAAATTTTGATTTTTCAAATTAAAAGAACGCCTTATCCTTGCATCTAAGCGATCAGTGGCAGACTAGACTGCTGGTATATCGAAATGTTCTCTATGTGGATTGGCAGTCCACATAGGGAACATTTCAATATGCCGGCATTCTATGATCAGATTCATTTCACCTGTTCGGCGCTTTCACAACATTTCTGGCACCAACAAGTGTTAGGCTGCATCCATTTTGGGGGACCCCAGGAGCCACCCAATAAGACGCCCACCTAGAATTTTCCCGGTGGACAATACGGCCAGTCCGCCTCTATATATATTTATAGAAACCATTCAAAAAACAAAACAAAACAGGACAGTCGCCGTGGATTGGTTGTAATCCACTCGTTAATTAATCAACCTTTTGATAATTATACCTGTAATTGGTGTTTGAAATCTAATATTATTGCGTCCGTGGAGATATTGCCCACCCGTGGAAAGTGACCAGTCCACGGCGGCCGTACTGTATTTATTGCGTCCGTAATTATCTAAATACATCGTGCATCAGGGGAATCTGATACAAAATCTGTATCTTCAACTGCAGGATACAAGCTTGTGCTTAGTTACGATTTCCTAACGTTGCTGTTTGGGGAGCAGTACGGCATTTGAGATAGACCGTATTCATTATGTAGAGGAAAGGGGAAAATCTCCTCAAAAGTATAATTAAATTATTAAACCACATTACTTTTATGTTTTTGCAATTGATTCGCTGGAGGCACTCCGAGTTGAAACAACACGTCGTTCACAGCGCACAGTCTTTTTGGAATTTTAAACATTCGCTCCTTAAGTTTATCCGTTTATCCAGAACGTTCACGGCAGCCGAAAAGTGCAATTTTCCACTACACGATCTGCGTTTTTTTAGTGAAAATTAAATTTTAAAAGCTGGTTAACCCTTCACCCAATGTGACGGCCAAAACCGGCCAACGCTATTCTCAAACATCGCCAATTAATTGTCATTATTTTTTCATTTTTTGTCTCAAAAACACAGGTTATGACTCTCTCCTTGGAACGAACTCGTTCCAACGAGGGGTCATAGCCTATGTTTTTGTGACAAAAAAAAAAAAAAAAAAAAAATAGTTATTTAAGAATTGATTTTGCAAGTGTCGTCTGCTTTTTATGTTAGGTAAAAAGTTAATACAATTATTGACACTACAACTGAGAACTGTAAGATAAATCTATTATCCCCATCATGTTCATATTCATAATGTTTTATCTCACAATCGGGGCGTTTTTGTACTGTTACGCAATTAAAGTTTAATGTATCTGGGCCCTTGTTCCGAATCCGTATCAAGGGCTCCTGATACAAGTGCGTGATTCTGCTGTTGCCAAAACGACGACATTAATATCATTTTTCGATCGCATCGCGTTTTTCCGGTTAGAGAAAACAATATTAGGTGAGGCGAAACCGAATCTAATATTTTTTTCTCTGAGCCGTATATGACACTGTATCTGCCAATTAAACGCCCTGTAACGTATTTATTATACACGGCATGCTAAAATGTCATTGGGGAAGTTAACTCAACGAATAGTTAAATGATGCGCACTTTTCGGCATCTTGGGCCGGTTTGTAGCCTATTAGTATTATTGGGATTTTCCTGAACGCTCGAGTCGAGGCTTCTCTCTTGAAGTTAAAGGATTAGCTTTCGCTATGAACTGTGGAAAACTCCACCTCAATAAACGATGAACGGCATATTTTAAAATATAATAAACCGTTACACCAAGAGGGATATTTAATTCACCAGTAATTATTGCAAACGTAACAACCAAATTCACGTTGACGAAACACACAGTAACTGTTGCTCCACTTCGCAAGACAGTATTCAGTAAAGTGAATCCCAGTGACGTAATTTTCTCTGAAGTGTAACGTCATCACCGACCTCAATATGGAGATCAACGAACGCTATTATATTTTTCAATTTGCGTCTTTCCATCGATAAGGCAAATGAAAACGTTCCTCTTGAAATAGTTTTATAACACATTTTGTGGTCAATATTGTGAGATAAATTTGTCATCACCAGAGTGTGTCTCCGGAAATTCTGATCAAGTCTCGTTGTTGGCACAGAATCGCATTTCAACTCGCCCTAACGGCTCGTAGAAATACTGTTCTGTTCCTACAACTCGACTTGATCTGAATTCCCGGAGACACACACTGTAGTGATAATCTGTATGTATCTAGTTCTTGTTTCTATGGCTATATCTCGACTCCTCGAGATATGGCCCGGTAACAGGAGCTGGACACTGATAAAGCATATTGTACAAAACCATAATGATGATAATGAAATGTATATGTAATTGGGAAGACTAATTCTCTCTGCACTCTGATGACCTCGCCCATTCTCACAAAAAATTGCGAATCAACATTTCCTGACACGAATACAGCGCCCATTCTCCGAATTTCGTGTTTCTACACGTTTAACAAGAATAAAACTCACCATTTTTCGTATCATTGCTAACTTAGGTCCCAAGTGTTTATGTAAAAAATACACATTCATAATGTGCATTGTCAGCAAAACAAAATTGATACAGAATATAATCCTTCCAGCTTCATGTGTTTCTTCATTTGGAATGAATCGAAGAATAACTGCAGTCACATATAACACTGTATGAAGAATATCTACACGATTCCATACACACGACCAATAGTATAAAGACATTCCCTTAACCGCCGTCTCTTGTGAATCCATCACGAACTACAAAATACAAAACAGACATGTACACTTTTCTCAGCTCAGGTGTAACCAGTTTATATTTTAAATCAGCATTTTGGTCACAACTGCATGAAAAGTCTAAATAAACAAACTGACATTCAATGCCAAAATGCCACAAAGATAAAAAAAAAGAATTATTACATGGGGTCGCGGTGTATCAGTGGTTAACGCTTTGGACTTTAAAGCCGAAAGGTCGGCGGTTCGCTTCAGACCAGCAGTAACTTCATTGTGTTCTTTGGTAAGACACTTAATTCCTATTGTCTACGTGACGCATGGTGGCACTGTGTTACTGTACTAAGGAGTATTGCACGTCAGTGGTGCACTTGCCTTCAACCGCTTCTAATACTGCTTGTACGGAGTTAGTAAGTTGAAGATTCTGACAGTTGCTCGCTCCTACTCGGTGATTCTCCCCGGCCGAGTATTCCGGCTTCCTCCATCCGTAAAAAAATAGTCGGAGACACGATGGGACCCCGTCTGTTGAATGTGTCGCTAAACCCTAATAAACAAAAGAACAGTCAACTGATCTGTAGTGTTTTATTCCGTCTCGTTGCGGACACAAAATCGGCCAAGTCAAACACGACGCTATAAGTGTGGTGTTTGATCGAGCCGATTTGGTCACGTCATCGAGACAGAATAATTATGACAATCTGGTCTGGCTGACTGTTGTAATGATTTGTTTATAATTTGACGACGGGTATTTAAAAATTAAATATTTCTTCGGATATACACAAGGGAAAATTGAAGAATAAATTATAAAAATTATATGAAGCAGACTTCACGTTATAACGTCTGAACCATTATAACCATTATAGGAATACCCATCGCATAATAATATCTTTCAATACCTAGTGGTCTAAATTCAACATTTTGTTGCGAATCGCTTCCCCAAACACAAATTAACGTCATGAAAATTGCTGAGTAAATATATCCAACAGGGAACTGGGCGAGTTGAAATAATTTAATAGTCGGGACTGGAGCCATCATAGTCAGAACATATCGGGTTAACACCCCCCCCCCCCCGCCCCCCAATGAAATCGGTCATCTTTGCGACACATCTGATAATGTGTTGAATGGCGTTAAACCTACCACTCAAACTTACCTTCTTTTATCGGATTTTACCACATAATTGCTGTAGAGATTCAGTTGAAAATTTTCACTGAGATCGACGAATAACTGAAGCTACTGTAACTCACTAAAATCTAGAGCAAAAGCTTCCGTTTTGGGTTTTAATTTTTCTGATTATTGACAAAAACGATTTTTCAAGTTTACAAGACATATTACCTGAATACAATCACTGGAAGCGGAAGGATCAAGAAACTTACACAACAGGGATCACCGAACAACGTCGCCGAAGAGGAACACATCACAACATTACAGGTGTGTGGAACTCTACCTCAATCTGTATTGTCGCGTGATGTTTGTTACTGTATTTATTGGGTTGTAACCCTTTACCCAACGCAGACGATATCAAAATTTATTATTTTAAATATAATTTTTTTAATTTTTCAAAAAATTTAAACAAAACCATATCATGTGACCCCTCGTTGGAACGAGCTCGTTCCCACGAGGGGTCACATGATATGGTTTTGTTGAAATTTTTTGAAAAATAATATTTTTTCAATTGCAGAATTTGCATATTACGCGGGCGGATGCGGACGATTCGTTAGGTAAAGGGTTTTAACAACACTTTCAATAGTGAGGGACACAACGCGTCGTGCTTAGTACAGTGGAGGAAGCCGAAGTACCTGGAGAGAACCACCCAGCAGCGACAAACAACTATCAGACTCTCCAACTTACTAATTGCACAGGCAGTGTGTGCTTCTGTTGAAGGCCAGCGCACCATCAACGTGCATCGATGGAGAGTATCTTACCCAAGGAAACAACGCAGTTACCGCTGGTCAGGAACGAATCGTCGACCTTTAGATTTAAAATCCAATGTTCTAACCAATGAACCACCGCGCCCCCGTCTTGTGATGTAATCCTATGCCAAACGTAACACACTCCAACAATATGCACCTTGATTAACACGTAAACGTCATTCTAAATATTTATCATTCAACCTACTGGGTATAGAATGTATTTGGATAAATCGACACCCCTGGGGCCAATACTATAAACAAATTTACAGTTGTATTTTCTAGAATGTTATATTCTAGTTGTGACTTTAAACGGATTGAAATGAACTGATGGCATTTTCAAAGATGTGACTATCTTTTAACAAGCTGAAGATTCATTTTAGTCAGTTATAATGATAGGTAGAAAATATAATCCAAGAAAATACAATTGTAAAAGTTTTATAGTAGACTCCTGCATGCACACAAACACACGCCTATAAATTGATATGCGTCCTTTTGAACAAGACATTTTGGTTGTTGGTTCAATCACAGCCTGTGCGCACATTATCTTATTCAAGAACGCGTTATTAACCAGATTCAACAGAATGTATACAAACCTGTCTTATTTCTTCACAAATCAAATTTGCTATCCAAATGTGAAAAAGGATCTCCGCAGCAAATACGTGGTATATTTTCAGTTGGAAAAGGATCACATAGCCATAGAGCGTGAGAAAACACAGAAACGAGATCTGAAATGAGACAAATATGAACAAACCCTTATGATAGTGGCTAATTCGCCTCCTTATTCAGTTGTGAATGCTTGTTTGCAAACCTGGTCACGATACGCACATTCATGTCTCTCTGCCCATTTAGTACTGTGTTCGTTAATCCTAATCACGTATTCACCCACCCAATTCCATGTACCAGCTCGAGGTTCCATGGGTGTAGAAAACATTTCGAACTTCTGAGGTGGCGGCATGGCTAAATGAGGGTGTCCACAAACTGATATAATTATAAATATCAGTGGTAGCCCATGTGCCCTTGTGTGCCATGGTAGATATACAGAGCACAAAGTTATGTTTGGGAGTGATGTCTCTCTGTATTGAGAAAGGTACACATGTTTGGTATGTCGAAAATGTAATACTAAATTGATTTTCGTCATGCCTGGTATCTTGGGGGCGGGTATTTTCATTTCAGTGATCAGTCTGTTCATCCTGAACTTTTGCGGTGACATAAGATTGATTTGTTATGTGCCTCAGTTGCCACGCTGAATTAACTGTAGTAGTCCAGTGTGGCATCATCATCAACCCTCTCCAAGCTCTTCCTTCTTGACTCGTCTGGAGTCGCTTGTTTTCATTCCTATTTCCTCGTTATTTTTTTCTGTTATATGTGTAATCAAAACTATAATTTCAGAATATTAGATCTACCATCCGTTCATTTCTGTGGAGGGTTCACAGATAAGTTGAGAATGCCAACTACTATGAAATCGTTACGTCACGAAGTTGTCACTCACTTATTGATAAGCAAAATGTTTGTCTGCCTAAACTGGCTTATTAAATAAGTTTTTCAGTCTACGATTGACATTTTATTTCGTGATGCAGACATAACATCGAAAGGAAAGTAAAAATGATATAGAGCTACGCACATTTAAAAAGTTTTTCCACTCGCACTTGAATATCAGAGAGAGAGAGAGAGAGAGAGAGAGAGAGAGAGAGAGAGAGAGAGAGAGAGAGAGAGAGATGGGGGGGGGGGATAGGGCGGAGAAAGTGCAAACAGTGAATACATTAAACGTTACCAAAGTTAAATGTCTGGGCGATTTACCGGAATGTTTTCAAGACAGGGGCGAAGGAAGCATTTGAAAATGGGGTTGCTGGGGTGTGGGGGGGGGGGGGGGGTGGTCACAGAAGGGACCCCACGCGTTGATATATAGGCTGTAAAGAAAACAAATCAAACGGGGCATCTCACAGTCGCATATTAAAAGTAAAGAATCTGTGCACTCCTTCCTTACTAATTTCCAATAAGGTTTCAATGGCGTGTTTGTAAAGACTGTGTTGGCCTAATCTTTCTCTCTGTCTCTTTCTCCCTCTCTCAACTATCCCTGGGGCAGGTAGGGGTTCGTGCTTTTCCCGGTTCCAACGTGTCTACCTTTAGACAGTTAAACCTTTTATGATTGAACTTCGGGAGTTCGACGCTTGAAATAAATTGTCACATGTTAACAGTGACTGTGAATCTTTGGCCTGCTATCTAATATTGAGAACATTTTTATATTCATCAAATTCTGTAAAAAGAGCATTGTCGTGACTCGGTCGAAAACAGGTTCTTTTTTGGAACACTGGGGCGGGCTTTTGATTCTACCACTGGAAATAATAATGTTACTCACGTTATAATATCATTTCCAAATTTTCCGAGGGAGTTTATGTTATCATTATTATGTCACGAAAATATTATACCCGTTTTATAACCATCTTCTTGATTATAATACCAATAAACTTACAACATTTGTGGTAAAAACAACAATAGGAGTCTTGTAAAAATGAATCACATTAATAATCTGTTTCCATATTCTGTGCCTCAACAATATCCTCTCGTCGCCCCTGTAACGATAACAGATTAAACTTAGAATGGAGCAGATAATAACACATATCTCCATTCAGCAACACACCTCACCAGTCACCATGTTGCATATAATACATACGTGGAGAGTGGATTGTAACTAAATCACCCGCGGAGTGGAGTTATCACCCAAAATATAACTTTCAAATTTTGTACATATCGACAAAAAACATAAGCAATGTTTCCGCCAATGGACCTCCGGGTTTAACCCGGAGGTCCATTGGCAGAAACTTTGCTTGTGTTTGTTATGCTTTGCAACAAATTTGCAATTATTGCTCGGGTGGAATCTCCACTCTGCGGGTGATTTAGTGATAATACACTCTCCACGTACTGTAGGTGCATTGATCCCTTCTAGCATGGACCGACGTTGTGGATGCCCTTGTGTATGGTAATGGGATTCCTTATGAGATACACCATTGGGAATGCCCTGGTCAGCCCTTTTTAACAGTATTCCGCATAATAGCCAAATCGCCAGTGAAACCTAATCCTATGGATGTTTTGGAAGTATTGACCTGGGGTATTATCAATCTTTGATAGTCGTATTTTCCAGAAATGTATATTCTCTCTTTGACCATAAAAGGCTAAGACGAATTATTAGCATTTTAAAAGACGCATTTTACGGGTAGGTAAAGTGCCACGTCTTTATAAATGCTAATGATTCATTCTGGTAATGTATATTCACAGGTTGAAAATACAATTCTGGAAGATCAAATTGTAAATGAACCATGGGATTGGATTATTAGTGTGGCTCAAGGTTCAGGGGTGCAATCAATTTAACATGAAAGCACTGGCTAGAGAAGAACAAATCCGCGGTCCAGACTGCTACAGACGTTTTGACAACTGGACATGCGCGACATCCCGACTCATGAAAATCGACTTTCGATAAAGTTATCGCCACTGAAATCATTAGAGGAGTGTGGAAGTTCTAATTAATAATCAAGTATTTGAGGATAAAACACCTAAGACATCATTAGAAAAAAAGGCTAGTTTCCCTTTGTTACTTTTAATAAACATAAACAACGGACAGCTCTCTGAGCTGTCTGTTGTATTCGTTTATTAAAAATAACAAGAGGTTGTTTGTTTTTTGTGGAAAGCTAATTGGAAGCAATTATCTCATAGATAATCCGTCATTAAGAATATCTATAAAACATACCAACTCTAAGTGTCCACATTGACTTATTGTTTAGGGAATGTATTTTACAGTAATTTACAAGTTTTTATTGTTCCCAGAAAAAAATAGCAAAGCTCACTCACCCCTAGACTATTATGGTAATGGAAAGGCAATGTCTTCATTATATGCCACGATGTGCACACTGTTGATACAATTAACACGGAATAACACAGAACATCAGGAAATGATGAAAACGCCGTTTTCGTATTTTCAAATGGAGAGTAGTCAATATTCCAAACTGATTTGGAAAGAAAATGTAGAAGGTAGCTTCTTAATTCTTACACTACTCTACAGGACAATGTCTGAAGGTTGTGAAATGTTGTGCACTTTGATGTTACAAAGTCAGGGGAGGCGTAGCACAGGGGGCGCGTGCCCCTCCACACCTTTTTCACCAATTTTAGGTACCCGAACGGCATTTTGCGACATAATATACACAACCCCTATGGCCACTACACATCACCTATACAAAAATGACCACATTGATTTTCAAGATTTTATTGAATAAAAATAGAAAGCTCCAAACGGAGCGTAATATTTCAAAGCCCGATTGCAAAGTTATGATTAGCCCTTTGAATCCTAGAGGCCGCTTTTCCGGCCCACGAACATGATACTTTATAAATCATTAAGTCTAATAGGTGGTAAGTGAATGTGTGGGGAAGATCAATCAATATTTTCAAAGTGCCACCTTAATTGGTCTGCCCACAAATGATGAATACGGCCTCTTTCAATTGCTGCCATTGTATTGATATGGAAGATACCATTAGGGTTCTAAGGGTTAACCCTTTACCTAACATGAAAAGCAGACGACACTTGCAAAAATAATTCTTGAATAACTATTTTTTTTCATTTTTTTGTCTCAAAAACATAGGTTATGACCCCTCATTGGAACGAGCTCGACGAGCTCGTTCCAATGAGGGGTCATAACCTATGTTTTTGAGACAAAAACGGAAAATATTTTGAAAATTAATTGACGATTTTTGAGAATAGCACTGGCCGGTTTTGGCCGTTACGTTGGGTAAAGGGTTAAGTAAAAACAAAACAAAATAAATACGATGAGGTTCACGTCTTAAATAGAGTGAGTTCAAGGGTGAGGGATAGCGTATTTATATATTTTGCACGAATACACCGCCCCACCACCATTGACACCCCCCCCCCCCCCCTCCCGAAGAAAAATTATTTTCCATCCTACACCCTTGCGGCACCCAGAAAGGTGTGACTCCCAAACTTTTGGGGAGTTTCCGCCGCCTCTGTACAAAATCACTAACATTTCGCAATTTCCATTTTAATTAAATTTCCTTACATCAAATTAGGGGAGCTAACCTTTCTGTAAATCTCTTCCAATGACAAGAATTGCCAACCACGTATATGCATTTTACACGTATATGCATTTTAAATGGTAGTTATCAGTAGAATGCAATTTTATAGACTTCACCGCGTGGTTTGGATTGTATTTTTAGACTATATTCAGGATTTAGGTTAACATCAGGTTGTGTTGTTTAAGTTTTATATCGGTTGGCCGAGGCCTTTATATTGACGCCAACTGTCTAAATATCGAGGGTTTATACTAGAAACCTGTCATTTACTGCAGTTGTTCAAGATAGTACTTAAATTTGATAAGAACCCTTGTGATTAAACTGTTTTACACTTGGTAGCTTGTGTGGTGTCCCTTAAAATTAATCCCGAATTGATGATTTTGGACGAATCGTTCTAACTATATATATTTCAAAATAATGAAACTGCGAAGAAGTTGAAAACACATCTTCTCTGACTTTTTATCGTGTTTCTGTTCCATTTGTTTTCGTTTCTCATTTTTTGTTTAGAAAGTCTTCGCCAACTGGTGCTTCTCATTCCTGAATTATATTGTCATGAAAATCGATTTCAGATAGAGTTATATCCTATTGGAAGCACGAGAAAGGTCCAAGGAGCAAGCAATTGTTGGGAAAACGACTATGGCATCAGTAAAAAATAGAACCGCGTTTCAGTTCGTTACTTTTATATAAATGAAAACAACAGACAGCTTTAAGAGCTGTCTGTTGTTGTCGTTTCTTAAAAGTTACAAAGGGAAACTTTGGCTTTTTATGGCAATTACTTTACAGATTATTTATTTATTGGGGTTTAAGGCCACATACTTATGCACAATTCCTAATCGTGACCGTGACAGTTTTCCGGGTGGAGGAAGCCGGGGTACCTGGAGAGAACCACCGAGCAATGACGAGCTACCGTCAGCTCCTCAACATTCTAACTCTGTTCAAGCAGGGTTACAGCGGTTGAAGACGTGTGCACCATCGACGTGCAGTAAGCCTTAGCGCACGGCGTCATCGTGCCCCCATGTAGGCAACCGGGATAAAGTGCCTTGCCCAAGGACACAACGCGGGTCGTCCCGGACGGGGATCGAACTCGGGATCTCTAGCATAGAAGTCCAACAGTCTACCACTGAGCCACCGCGCTCCCCATCCCTGACTTATATTGTCGTGGAAATCGATTTTAGATAGAGTTATCTCCTATTAGAAGCGCGAGAAAAGTCCAAGAAGCAAGTAATTGTTGGGAAAACGACTATGGCATCAGTCGAAAAAAAAATAGAGCCACGTTTCAGTTCGTTACTTTTAATAGACGAAAACAACAGACAGCTCTAAGAGCTGTCTGTTGGTTTCGTTTATTAAAAATTACAAATGGAAACTATGGCTTTTTATGGCAATTACTTTACAGATAATCTGTCATTAAGAATATCTATCAGTACCACATCTACCTACACCGGGTGAATTCCACTTTGGCTCTTTATTTAGCGAAGGTACTTTTGTTTACTGTTTTTGGCAAATTTTTATTCTTCCTATGAAACAAAATGGCGAATATCATCTCCTCGACTTTTATATCAATGGAAAGGACAATGCTTGTATAAAATGTCAGGATGCGCACACTGTCGACATGATGAACAGAAAAAGAGTCAAAGAACACCAAATGATGCAGAAAACGCCGTTTTCTTGTTTTTTTTTTTGTTTTCAAACGGATTTCAACAAAGAATAATTGTCTAACATTCAAACTGATTTGGAAAGAAATTCTGAAAAAAGCCAGCTTCTTTACTTTTATACTACTCTATAGGAAAATGCCTAATGTTTGTGGAATAATGAAATTACTATACACTTAGGGTTAACTCCACTGCCAGCTTTAAGAAATTAAGGGGAGTTAATTTCCTATAAATCTCTTCGAATGACGAAATTGTCAGTCATGGTGTGGGGACCAGATCGCAATTCGATCGAAATAACGACTACTTTTGCGATCAATCACAGTATTGAAAATGTCATGCACAAAACAGTTCACACTTTCGACCGTATTGGTTTGTCTCTTGGGCAAAACGCAAGACGAGATCTTTCGTTTAACTTCATTATGCCAGAAAACTTTTCAATATTCCAAACGGTAGACGAATTATAAAATCTTCAGCATGCAGTCTTATTGGTATAGGTTGAAAAAGTCTGTTTGCCTCAAGAGTGAACTCTTCAAAGACATTGGCGACGCTATTTCGCGAAAGCAGGTAATTAGGTAAATGCGAAGGGATTCAATATAAAGAAAGTGGCCAAATAGATTACAAAGCGAAAGAGTTATTGATTCTAGCTTGATTAAATAAGGGATTCTATTCTCTTAATAACATAAGCCAATGGCTGCAAAGTTATATTTGTAATTAGTATATTTAATAAATTCACTTTTAAATACTGATTTGTTCAAGGCACATTTTTCATTGCGATAAGGTCAACTTCTACAAAACCAATGTCAACAGTTTTGTATTTTGTGGATAATAGAGCTGAGGTCCGAAAAATATGAAAGACTGTACCAAAAAGAAATCAAATGAGATAAGGAATGAGCGTTTGTTTCTCAGAAACAAACGATCATTCCATATAATGAAACCCGGGGGCAATCAATTTAAACACTCACTACTTTGTGGAGTTACAATAAAAATCAGGTCACATCATGCGTCCTAGTGAGAACGGAGTAAAAAAGACATAGTTTTATAAACTTCTGTTGGAAATGACAATACACTTCACTGAAACATGTTCTTGTGTCATTAAAAATTGTATTGACCAATGAATTGCGTAAGCTAAAAGGAACACCATAGGCCACGCCTACACAAAACTTCAACGTTCTTTTCCACATGACGGGAGGGTGATATCATTTAAAGAAACGCTGGGTTAATTTAATTCTGATTTTGACCATTTCCCGAGAAATTGAAAACACAGTTTGTAAATATGGAGTTCGATATAAACCCATTTGACATGAAGTTGGTTGAACTTTGTCTCAGAAAGAGTTCATTCAGGCCACTTGGAAATTGGAAAGTTTTGTTGGCGCGAATTTCGTTTGTGGAGGCTGAATTGTAATGACACAGAGAACAGTGTTTGACTGATATTTTGTTTCTTTAATGTGGGCCATTTCCTATTGTAACCGCGGACGGAGCCTTCATTTCGAGGTCCACTCACGTACATAAATTGTCGCAGTTCAAATCCAGCACCATGAATTCTCTGGATACCAGTTGCACGTAAACAGCGTGCTGTGCATGTTGTGCTACAATGCCTACAATTTGCATTCCCTGAAATGTTAGACATAAATGTTGAGAACTGATATTCTTTTACACTCTTGTCAGTGAACCACATATATTCAGTTGATGGTGAAAGGAGAGCACTCTGGAGGGCAGGTTGGTGGCAGTTTTATTTAAATCAGTCTGATCAATTATATCTTTATGACCGGTTGGTAATAATTATGCCCGGTCATTGTTTACGTTTGATTTGGGTAAAACGATGAATGTAGACGATTATCTATTAATTTTAATTGCGAATAAAAATTAAACGCGGAACAAAAAGCATGATAAGGATTTCATTGTTTATTTGATTTTTTAAAAGTATTTTTAAAAAAGTTGAGACAAATATTAATTACTTTTCATTTTGAAACAATATGAGCGTGCAGAGGTTCTTTTCCATTCCCTCTATGCAGCGTGATTGTAACGACTGGCATTGGGGCGTGGTTTAGGGCGCGCCTAAATACGTTTTTTTCGGTTCACTGTGATATGAACAAAAAAAAAGAAAGAAATAATTAAGCCAATTACTTTTCCTGAAAATGCATGAATAGTAAAAAGGTTTAATTATAAAACTACGAATATGTTAATGAAGCTGATGTAAACATAAAACGGCTATGTTGATATGGTGAATAGATTTTGTCTAGGAAATATGGCGGATCGTTTTGTTCAACAATGTTTACTTTGAGAGAATCTAACTCTGTTCAAGTACCACTGTGTTGAACAGTACTCAATGCCAAGAGCACTCATATAGGACCGTAGGGTGGGACCTGAATATTCTTTTGGCAAACAGAGTGGTTTAGGTGTACAAACATTTCGCATTTGTTGCGTGATTTTATAATAATTTCATATAACTTAATTCCATGGCAGCTATGGAATTATATCGTTACTGTTCAATATTTAGATTGTCATTTCAGGCTATAATGTATGTACGCTGGGTCGATAGAGCTGGTATCAATAGACACTGACTGTATTTTTACCTTATGCCACCCTCGTCTTGTCTTTTCTTTTTCTTCTTATATATGAAAAAGAAAAAGATATAGAGAGAAGGAAAAATAATTTAAAGAAAACAACATTGTAATACAACTGTATCAAAAACATGAAAGGAGAAACTTATCAGTCTGGTGTTCATTTATCTCATTGAATCCTGGTGGCATCACACATGCCAGTTTGATAACAACAAATGGAAGAGCTCATTTTCATTATTGTGGGGGTGGGGGTAGAGCAATTAATATTTTCAGCGTGCAGCCTTTTGGGCTGCTCGTTGAAAATATTTATTGGTCTTCTCCACAAATTCACAGCACAGCTGATTTGTTTATGGTGTTAGGACATATCGTAATTCTGTTCCGTAAAAGCGGACTTCCAGGTTCAAAGGGTTACAAATTGAGTCATGGTGTTTAAAATAGACCGTAAACATCAGAAATATTTAAGTTATTTTATGCACCAATGGGCGGCTAAATTAACTTTCTTCACATTACGATAAACCACAATATCCTTCGGGACACGAAAACAGCAGTACGAGACAATAAACAGGACATCCCGAATGCGATTCATGACATATAACTCTCTATGTAATTGTTGTGACGTTTCCCAATAAGGTGTTATCCTTAATAATTTTTTGTGAAAATGTGGAGATGGATGTTATCGATCCTGCAACTCAAAATGCAAATCGTATCATGATATTGTGTCACAGCTGGCCAATTTTGTACGCCGACTGTGATACGAAACCGACGAAGAAACACCCTATAAGCATAGATTAAGAATATGAATACAATTCGATGCCTCGTTTTGGCTTTTTTCTGAATTCATGAGTATTTACTTGCTACTTATTTATTTCCATATTGTACATGTAATAACATAATTCTTGTTCACCATCTAAAACAAAAACATAAAAATACACAAATAAATAATAAATAAAATAAATAGTAAATTAATTAACAATTCAATTAATTAATAAACTATTTAAATTAATAAATTAATTAATTAATCAATCAATTAACCAATTAACAAATTAATTAATTAAAGAAGAAATGAAAAAATAAAAATAATAAATTAAACAAAAACTATGAGCCATTTCCAAATGTTGGTTTCATCACACTGTTATTACCTTGCCCAAATTTATAGCATTGGGAAATAGAACAAGATGCCTGAAAGGTTTATGAATAAATACCAATCTATGGCCTTTATTTTCAGTTTACGCTGAGAATGATAATAATCAATATATATAGTTTAATGCCAAAAAATCCCCATAGAGCTCTTAGACTTTACAATGGTTATAAATAAATTAGTCCTTAAATCCCGATAAATTATGTCTTTTGATTGGTCAGAATGCCTTGGACAAATAGCCATGGCAAAGGATGCCCCCAACATCCAAGATACATGGGTATATGGGCACGCGAAACATCGGGCGTATATGGTTTAAATGAAAGCTGTTCGCTCTCGGTCGCCTTGATCAGATTTCCGAAAATACGATGATATTTTGCTGTTATAAATTAAATAGTCGAGTAAGTAAATGAAACAATTTGAGAAAAATCAAATAAGAGCAAATATCGTCCCCTGAGTTCCAATGTGTTCTATGTGCCAATTGGAATTCAGGGGACGATATGTCAACAAAATACGGTTTACTCGTTACCTTAACGACCCAAGGGGTGTAACTCTATCTGTTGTCTTCTGCGTTTGTAAAAACAAAACAATTTGGTTCAACTGATTGTGGAGAGTGAGAACGCGTCCGCAAATTTATTACCACTGTAAACTGGAGAAAAACGTTATCTCTGCCGACATGTATGGTATATGGAGATTTAATACCTGGATGGCTCATTTAAACACATCGCCTGCAGCTCGATGTTTAAAAACCGGCATCCGAGTATTAAATTTCTATATACCATACATGTCGAAGGAGATAACTTATAATGTACACTCCGCATTACTCCGCGGTATCTCAAGAAACGGATCACAATTAGGCGCCTTGAACGGAAAATGTATACCCACTGAAACAAATGTGTTGTGAGAGCAGATTTGAAGGAAATAATATTCGAGGATGCCTTCAGCTTAACCGGAAGCTGATTCCAAAGAAATATAGCAGTCACTGAACAGGATTCATCTCCCGATGTTGTAAGTTCACCCGAGACATGACCACGATTGTTTAACGTTTCCGAAGGCAGAGTTCCCTCGGGTTGATAACGTGAAACCAAATTGGAGAGTTACGACTGGGCCTTGCCATCCTCTCCCAAGGAAGCAGACAGTAAAAATATTTGAAAGTCGGCATAATATGACAAGATCGTGCGCTAATAGTTGTTACACATACTGCAAAATGGTGTATGGTGTAAATTTTATCAGTGAAGAACTTTTTACAATCCAACAGGAGTGAATTGCACTCGGCGTGTAATGAAGGCATTGACGAGTTGTTTTATCAATCAAGCTTCTCAGTCTACCGATATTCCGATGATGGTAATACGAACAAACCCTGCAGACAAAGGAGATATGTTTTACGGTCGACAATTTCTAATCTATAAAATATCCAAGGTTGCCGAGCGTGTCCGATGTAGGGATAATCTTGCCGCCAATGTATAGAGGCAGTTTTGAACACTTGGATAACTGTTGACGCCAAACAATATAAATTAATTTAAGTTTTGCAACATTTATTTGTTTAAGAATTGTTCAGTCATCCAAGATATGATATCAGCGCCACATGCCTCAAGTTTCTCTCTGATTATTGTTTCAAACTGAGGGGGGATGTACATAATAAATTGTAGCTGTGTGTCATCAGCGAAGCAATCAAAGTACAGGTAAACGAGGCGTGCCAACGACTCTATGTCGAGTTGGAAATCTGTTGAGA
Organism: Pictodentalium vernedei; assembly: GCA_031216915.1. Classification (NCBI taxonomy): domain Eukaryota; kingdom Metazoa; phylum Mollusca; class Scaphopoda; order Dentaliida; family Dentaliidae; genus Pictodentalium; species Pictodentalium vernedei. The sequence continues at coordinate 176,464,117 of CM062295.1, read as the reverse complement.
AGCAAGTGGTGGTTAATGGTGTCAAACGCCGCACTCCGATTTCTTTATTATACGAGGGAGATTGGTGGTATCTGTACACAATTCTCCATGTTTCGGGCGCGAATTGATCAATGAGTTGTTGTTCGAGATCTGTAATCTTAGACTCGTTCACTGTAGACTCGTAGTGGATTTCACCTGCCGTAAGAGGATAACAGGGAAAGTATTCCCGAGTTTACGATTAGTGACCTTCTTGTATGACCACGGTTGAGGCAGCATGGTGTTTCAACATGTAATAATCTGACATATCTTTGTCACGAGAGCTCTCTCCAGATTCTGCACCAGAATGTACTCAAATTAGCTGAAAATTAGTATCCCTCATGACGCAGAAAAAACTGAACGCTGCATCTCAGACATCAAGTCATGGGTGACGCAAAAGTTTCTCAAATTGAACTATGATAAGACCAAAGTGTTACACATGTTAAAGTCAATGTCTTAAAGCAGTCAGTTTGCAAATTTTAGTACGTTTGTGAAGTGTCTCACCTGGCTACCCCCAGAACAGATGTCAGCATGGTTTCTGGGTGTTGCTCTTGGCTTGACTCTGTCCCAACCGACTCATAAGAAGCACCCTGCAAAATCAGACAACACTCGCGTACATTCCAACAACATCGACACCGGACAACTACAATCACGCCAGAGTGATATGGATAGGCAATATCGACGAGCAGCGTAAACTCTGGACCCCCCCCCCCCCCCCCCCAGTGGCTAGACCCAGCAACAAATATTAAAAATTGTTTTCTACAAGACATTTTGCAATGTTGTACAACCGTAGCGCATCATGCGTGGATTTAAGGCTACAAATTATTATTAGTATCAACTCTTATGGATTTGTCAAAGTTCTAGTAATGTAGAAAAACAGAAAATCTGTCGCCCTATTTCATTTGAGTCTGAAAATACGGAAACGAATCGTTTCAGTATCCGCCCAAGTTATATAGACAAAACTTTTAGAGTGTTCACTTATTTTCGGTCATCACAATTTTGTCACTTGTCTCTGACTTGTTACAATTTATGGGAGAGTGTCTAAGGGCGCTCTCCCATTAATTATGACAAGACAAATCCACACAGACTTAATAATTTCACTTCAAAGATAGCAGAAGGCACATCTACAGAATATGTAGGCACCTGTACTTTAGAATAAAGCCCTAATATGGGCTTCCAGGACTCTATACATAATTTGTCGTGCGAGTTTCGCTGTTTTAAATGCTGAAAGTAATTGTGCATTTGGGGAATGATATCGTAAAAGCATGTTAACTACGGACTTATATTGATTGTGTTCGAGCTTTCACTACTAGAAAAACAATTTACCCTTCACCCAACGTAACGGCAAAAACCGTTCAGCGCTATTCACAAAAATCGCCAATTAATTTTCATTATTCTTTTTATTTTTGTGTCTCAAAAACATAGGCTATGACCCCTCTTTGGAACGAGCTAGTCGAGTTCGTTCCAAAGAGGGGTCATAACCTATGTTTTTGAGACAAAAATGAAAAAAATTAGTTATTCATGAATTTTGTTTGCAAGTATCGTCTGCTTTTCTTGTTAGGTAAAGGGTTATAAAAAACTCACTTTTGGAGCATATTCTTTTTCTTCTCTGAAGTTAATAAGCCGCGGAATCAGCATTGGCAAGAAGATGCAAATTAGAATCTGAAAATAAAAATCCGATGGAATTTTTACAACGTGCGCCTGTCTCTTTGTTGTCTTTTGGAAGGGGTTAGTATTCTTTCACTTTGTTGCCTTTTATTTGGTGTTCTTTACTAAATGTTAGACAGCTAAGTACTCATATATTCCGGTAAAAAACCGGTAAAAGAGACGGGAAACAGACGGGTGTGAGGCAGGTTTGGAAGTGCGACCTCCATTTAACAAGGGTAATAAATATGGAATTTCTTAAGGACAATTTATTTTTATTTAATACTTTGTTTTCTGCAAACCCGAATGGTATTGCCTGATATTATATGCTTGACAGGAAATGGGTGTATCCATTGTGTGTTTGTAAGGAGGTTCAATAGTGAGTTAACCCTGTAGTTCTTTTGAGTTGTAATATTAAATTATAATAATCCCTTTTACCACATTGATATTTATTGTTTCGTTGAAATGAATATTTTCTTTTGGAAAATGAATGTAAGCCGGCTTGAAAGGGTTAAGTAAAGTCAAATAGTTGGATATACATGTATTAACCCTTTGAACCCTAGCGGCCGTTTTTCCGACCAGGAACATGATACATCATAACGTCATCAAATAGGATGCTGTTCAGTAAATGTGTGGGGTAGACCAATCAATATTTTCAACGTGCAGCCCAGAGGCTGCACGTTGAAAATATTGATTGGTCCACCCCAAATAATGCATATGGGCTCTTCTAATTGCTACCATTTAACTGGCGTGGAAGATACCACTAGAGTTTAAAGGGTTAACGAAAGTGTTTCAAGACTTTCTACATTTATCACCGCCCCATCCCTTTAAAAACACCGTGAACCGATTATTCAAGATGTTCCCAATTCCCAATTGACGATGCTAATTGTCACTAACGCCAACCTTTAGAAAACTGTTTTGTTGACGCAAGGTACCATGGAAAATCTTTTGATACAGAGACTGGCAAGCTATGTGAGAAATAAACTTTCTATTCTCTAATTCTGTTGCTATCACAACTACGGACGTTCCTTCCAGTTCATCTGTCTTCTGCACCAGGATGTCTTGTGTACGCTTAGGATTTGATGTATGCATCTCGTGTACGATTCCCATTGCCATATCTTGGAATTCTCTACAACGGAGGATAAGAAACAACAGTAATAAGCACTCCAAATGAGGACGCGTGCATAATAAAAATCATGACCTGTTTCGAGGTTGATATTGCGGGTTGCCTGCCCCACCCCCCTCCCCACCCTCCCTGAGGAACACATTTTCTCCACCACTACACGTGAAACATATGCGTGTCCCGGGTGAGACAGCAGGGTGGGATATTTCTATCCCACCCACCCCACGTGACATACTCATTTGCATATTTTATTAGGTCGCCGGAACTATTTCATCATCGTCTGCACAATTGTAAATAAACAAAACGGCTTCACGATTTGCAAATATAAATAGACTCAATATTTAATTATTATTCAAATATTAAACTTGATTTGTTTCAACCCCATGTTTCTCTACAGATTTAATAATATCACTGCGCGAATTTATCGATCGATCAATAATCTCACAATGCCCTTTACATTAGAGTTTGACACGCGCAAATTCATTAACCCCTTAACGGACAGTGTTACAAATCAACTTTTTAGTATATACCTATGGTATATACCTATCTTTTGTACGATCTTTCCGATGAAATTGTTCGTTTTTCGAAAGGACTACGACTTGATAAATTGGGTAGGTCAGCACGTGACTGCCAGTTATCTATAATGACGTAATCCTCGTGTATGGGGAGAAAACTCATCCTCGATGAGTCTGAAGGTGGGAATGGGGAAATCTCACCCTCGGGGCAAGATATGTGAACCAGACCCTCGGCAAGCCTCGGGTCTGGTTCAAATATCTTGCCCCTCGGGTGAGATTTCCCCATCCCACCTCCAGACTCATCGGGGATCATAATAGTCTTACGGGGCAGTAGGTCCGGGAGACAATGGTTCCAAGAAGAGACTAACCGCAATGTCCTCCTCGAGCCAGGCCATCATTGTTGTTATAAAATAGAATAGAATGTGTTGATAATGGTAACACATTAAACTTTGCGACTGGATATAACAACAAATTGATAAGTTACATTTCTTTTGGAAACAAAGTTAATCAACACCCCCATGACCTCGTTGTCGTTCTTTCTTTTACATCGACACACTCGTTCAGTTTACGTTCATAGCTGCTTGCCAGTTGTAGAAATTTATTTGAATTGAAGTTCACCGTTCTCCATAATCAACCTCACCTCGGGTTCCTCTGTGAGACGTCTTCGAGACGTCTCGTTCTGAGTGGTAAACATTGCAAAACATGTTAACCGGTGATGTTCAACGGGTAGAAATATTGCTAAGTTACTAACAACATCCCGTGGAAAATTATCACAGTATCTTAGAATTGAGATATATAATAATGAATATTAACTGTGAATATTGCGGTCTGAATCTTATTAAAAGTAGGGGTGTCACGATCATAGAGTTTTTCTAATCGATTAATCGGCCGACATAATCGATTATAATCGAATAATCGTGCCCAGGTGAACCCTAGGAGTACTAAGAAAACAAACATACTCCGGCAAAAGTGAACATTGGATTTGTGAAAGTTTGCTTGTTGAAATGACCCCCAGTGCCGTTCGCACCGCATTTCTGACTGTTTATTTATTACTCAGAGGGGCGTTGGAAACTGGGGCGTGTGGGGGCACCTGTCCCCAACTTACTCCGAAATAGGTACAAGAGAGAGAAAGGGAGAGAGAGAGAGAGAGAGAGAGAGAGGGAGGGAGAGAGAGAGAGAGAGAGAGAGAGAGGGGGGGGGGGGGGTGGAGAGAAGGACCCATGCGAAGATTTGAGATTCGATTCGATTTCGAACCTTAAGTTGGTATTCTGTTCGATTCGAAATCGGCGGTCCGATTCGCTTTCCTATGAATCTTTTCACTGAAATTTCGCTTGGTATCAATCATCTTAGTCGTCTCACAAAACGATTTTGTTGAAATAGAAATTGTACATAAATAATGTTGAAAATAAAAACTGAGTGTAATTTCCGCTATGTAACTTAAAACGCACCTGTACCCATGCCACCACCTATGCTAATTCCAGTTTCACTAGGCACTGCCACTGCTGAAAGCAAATATAAAGTTCCCAAGCAATACCAACGATAAGCTCACGGTTTTCAGCGGCTCGCCCCGTCCTGTGCCCAGTACTGAATTCTCGCACCCGTTTCTGTTTTTGAACAAAAATCCTTACAGGGTAATATTCCAACTACATCACCAAGGCATGCCTTCGAAGAAAGCAAGCTTTGATGATGTAGTTGGAAATATTATCTGTCGGGACTTCAAGACGCCTGTATTCGATTCGAGATTCGATTCGATTTAGAATAATGGACTCGATTCGATTCGAATCGGAAATATGTGATTTGCAGTGCCCTAAGAAAAAGGGTATATTTAGGACAGCATTATCTTTATAGCAACCTGTCATTGTAATCCTATTGGGAATTAGCAGGAAGGATGTACAGACGCTTTATTCTTCATCATATTATGCGATTGAGGATACGTTCGCTTATTTTGTCTCCACTACGGCATTGAAGTCGAAAGGAATGCATATTTCTTGCTCCATACAGTACGTGGAGAGTGGATTGTAACAAAATCACCCGTGGTGTGGAGTTATCACCCAAACTATAACTTTCAAATTCTGTCCGTACGGACAAGAAACACAAGAAATGTTTCAGCCAATGGACCTCCGGGTTCAACCCGGAGGTCCATTGGCTGGAACTTTTCTTGTACTCGTTATGATTTGCAACAAATTTGCAATTATTGCTTGAGTGTAATCTCCACTCTGCGGGTGATTTGGTGATAATACACTCTACACGTACTGTATTTAACAAATTTGTAAAACAAGGAGCCGGGGGCGCGGTGGCTCAGTTGGTAGAGGTGCAGGCTGCAAGCCGAAAGGTCCTCGGTTCGAATCCCACCTGCGGCAACCGCGTTGTGCCCTTGGGCAATACACTTCACCCCCATTGCCCACGTGGGGGCACGGTGACGTTGTGTACTAAGGCGTACTGCACGTCGTTGGTGCACCTGTCTTCAACCAATGCTAACCCTGCTTGTGTGGAGTTGGAATGTTGGGGAGCTGACAGTTGCTCGCCGTTGCTCGGTGTTTCTCTCCGGGTACTCCGGCTTCCTACACCCGTAAAACTGTCACCGTCAAGGTTAGCCATTGTGCAGAAATTGTTTACCTTAAACACAAATAAATAAATAAATAAATAAAACAGGGAGCCAAAGATATGCACTGTTGTCAAAGTAGAGATGTGTTCAATTCTTAAGCATTTAAAGGAAGTAAACATTTACTGACCATTCCACTAAGGAAAAATACTAATCGATTTTTCCATGAATGATTGATAGTCGACTCATCGAATGTTCTTGACAGCTCAAAATAAAAGAAACCTTTATGTTGTCCCTTTGCACTTGGACTTCCATACTCACTGTGCACTTTTCGCTAACTTGGCGCTAGTCTCTGCGTCTTTTGAATTTTGTTTCAGACCGGACAACAGGTGCTTGGCCAGTAAAGCCCATGCCAAGTGTGCCTAACACAAAAGAAGAAAAAATAAGGAATATTAAATGTATCGAAGATGAAGTTGCATTACAATAATATTATAGATGTCTGAAATACATCTATAAATACGACTGACTAGGTTGCATTATTTATTTATTTATTTATTTATTTATTTATTTATTTATTTATTTATTTATTTGGGTTTAACAACATCCAGGTTCACCCAATGTCGGACAGTTTTACGGGTGCAGCAAGAGCGGATACCAGGAGAGAAGCACTGTAAAATGAGGTGAGCAACTGTCAGACTCCTCAAAGTACTCACTCCCCAAAAGCAGCGTTAGCATTGGTTGATGGCAAATGCACCATCGACGTGTAGTATGGCTCAGTACACATTGCCACTGCACCCCCCCCCCCCCCACGTGGATAATCGAGATAAAGTACATTGGCCAAGAACACAATAAGCCACGCCGCTCCCTTACATTAAAGTTAGAAATAAACATAGATATAATGTTTGTCAAGAACAAAATTATGTAATAGATGCGACGATAGCCATCGTAGATTTAAGAAATGCATTTACGCTTAATCATCTACCCTACGTAACAGCCATATCCTTCCAACGCTATTCACAAAAATCGCCATTCCGTTTCTGTTGTTGTATTTTTTGCTCTTAAACATAGCTTATATCCCCCTCAGAGGAACGAGCGCTCTCCAATGAGGGACCATAAGCTGTGTTTTGGAGACAAAAATGAAAATTGTCAGTTATTCCTGATATCGTTCAAGTGCCATTTGCCAGTCATTTTAGAAAAAGAGTTATGAAAAGCTAACTCAAATTGTACATTAACTTCTAATTTATTAAAGTATTAAGTGGTGGGTGCTAAATTCGTTTTGGTCATCAAAATTTGTTAACGTGTCTTGCCTGGTTACAATGTATGGGTGAGTGCCTTCCATAAATTGTAACAAACCAAATCCTAACACGTTTTTTTTTAACTTCAAAGCTAATATCATGAAGCAAACATCTGCAGAATATGATGCTTTCAAGTTGAAGCACATGCACTTCAGAATAAAGCCCAAATATGGGCTTCCTGCACTCTATCAGTTAACACGCTTTGGGTTGTTCTTTCTTCTGTCACAAAACCTTCACTTAGCTGAAAAGGTGTATTTTCGGAAAAATTCAATGACACTGAACTTCTATTTATTTATTTATTTATTTATTTATTTATTTATTTATTTATTTATTTATTTATTTATTTATTTATGTATTATTTATTGTTGTTTGACGACACTTTCGATAATCAGGATCACCTCATGTCGGACAGTTTGACGGGTGAAGGAAGCCGGAGTACCCGGGTGAACCAATGAGCAATGGCGAGCAACTGTCAGACTCTCCAAACGTACTAACTCCGCACAAGCAGGGTTAGCATTGGTTGACGTCAGGTTAATTCATTTTATGAATAACTGTTTCGATTTCGCCTTTCCTAGTGTATTCTTACTGATCTAGACAGGCGGCGCGAATCAATATAAAAAATGGGGGAGGGGTAGAGCACTGCCCAGTAAGAGGGTTGTGCTAGCTTGGAGTATTTGATTATTTCCCCCAAAGTATGTGGCAGTTTTGGGGGTTTCAGTTTGTTTGTGAAAACTTTAATCCTATATTTAAGATTTCGTTAAATATAACCGCCACTAAAACAGGAAAAGATCGAACAGCTTTCTTTCTGTCTTCATCTTCTCCTTCTATAATACAGTCTACCACCCCCTATTTACGCATTCGTCATCTTTCTCACATCCAAAACATTTAGCATCACTATGCTTACTCTATTATTTGCTGCTATAAGTTGCACGAAGATGGATGCAATAAGTAGCATTATGAGTAAGCCAATAGATAATGACCCTTTACCCAACATACAAGATATCAAAAGTTTCTATTTGAATTATTTGTTTTTCAATTTAAAAAAAAAACAAAATTCAACAAAACCATATCTTGTAACCCGTCATTGCAACGAGCTCGTTCCAATGAAGGGTCACACTATACTGTTTTGGATAAATATTTTGAAAAAAACTTTTGTTCAATTGCTCAATTTGTAAATAACGCGGGACATGCACCGATTCGTTAGGCAATGGGTTAATACATAGATAGAGAATAATTAATGGCTACTTCTGTATGTATCTCTGACAACTATAATAAAGCCTAATTTTGTCACATGATGAGTGTCTGTAAAATCATCAGCTGGGAATCCTACCTTATATACTACTCACAGTTAGTTACGGATTACCCCCACTGAGCGACACCTTTGTACAGAATAGGTGTACACGGGAGGTAAATGCGTAGATCTGAGCATTCACAATGGTACAGGAAAATCGTCCCCTAACCGTTTTATTTGCTGTCAACTTGTGTGCATCATCACTTTAAAAGTCAATGAGTGTGGAAGTGGGGGACTATCTTTTCCGAGAATTTCAAACCGCCCCCAGAACAACCTGTTTTTTTCAAAACGATTTATTTATTGTCAAGAAAACCGGTTGAAGTTTGGACTCTCATCATTCAACACTGCCTGGTAGAACCTCCTCGTTCTCTTACCAAATCCCCGAAGGTCTGTTGTGGCAGATTTTTCCACACTCCTCAACAAGGATTCGTCAAAGTTCTGGGAGGGATATGGATTGGATCGGACGGGCTCTTACTGCAGGATGGAGCCTATCTCATATGTGGGGGCGCGGTGGCGTTGCGGTAACCGGTTCTCGTCAGATCACCGAAGTAAGTTAAGCAACATCGAGCCCGGTTAATCCTCGGATGGGTGATCGTCTGGGCGATCGATTCGGACTCCCGCATTGTGTCCATGGGCAAGGCACTTAACCCCGATTGTCCACATGGGGGCACGATGACGCCGTGTACTAAGGCGTACTGCACGTCGATGGTGCGCATGTCTTCAGCCAATCTAACCCTGCCTGTGCTGCAGTGTGGAATTAAATGTTGGGGAGCTGGCAGCTGCTCGTCGTTGCTCGGTGGTTCTCTCCGGGTACTCCGACTTCCTCCACCCGTAAAACTGTCACGGTTATGATTAGCCAGTGTGCATAAGTATGTGACCTTAAACACCAATAAATAAATAAATGATAAATATCTCATGCGTGCTATATGGGTTTGCAGTCAGGTGAGCGTGATGACAAGTCTATCCGCTCAATTCCCCACTCAAACAGATAATAGAAGATCACCGATCTTGGTTCCATAAGTCTGGCATTATCACCCATTGGGATGGTTTGCTCCTTCATACGGTTGCACAATGGAACACAGGATCTCACCTCTGCACCGTTCTCCATTCGGATTCATATTCTGGGTTATATAGAGGTCTTTGTGGTCAATCAAATTGATACCTCCTCAACAACAATACCGAGCCTCCACCAAACCTGTTGTGTTCCAACACACTGACATCAGCTAACCTTTCCATACATAAACAAGACATTGAATAATTCATCTTGTGTACAGTTGACATGCACCCCACTACCATGTATTGTCTGTTTCGCCCTTGCTGAGGAACGGTAGGGCCGATTCCATGTCCACCCTGGGTCACTTCTAGTCCTGAAGGAACCTGAATCTGTGACATGCCTCTATAGCATTCATATACTTCCTCTGCCGTAAGTGTTTTCAGACTCCAGGTGACTTCTGGGAGGCATAAGATATAATGAAAATTAATGTTCAGTTTCAACAATATTTTTTCTAGAAACTTGTGCTATACGTATAAGTTACATAATAATATTTATATAATAAACATGTAGTGTTTTCAAGTGAAAAAAATATTCTATTCGTAGGATTAAGAATGAAACCTACGAGCCTCTGGCGAGTCGGTTTCATTCGTAATCCTACGAATAGAAAACAATTTTTAGTTGAAAACACATTTATTTTGTTTATCCCATAAAACATTTACAGGGCAGTCGCGATGACATTGTGCTGTTACTCACTACAAAACACTGCGAGAAGTGGTCCAATTCGATCGACAAGTAAAACTGGCAAAAATAAACAAGGCGCAGTGATACATTTCTGGCTAAAAATAATTCCCCTACAAATTTGAGCAAAACTTGCAAAAATGCTTTATTAAATTAGCAATGTTTATCTTTCTTATTTTCGTTGTTTATTGTTTTTTTTTTCTCGTCGTAGATTCAACTTGAGTTTTATAAACAAAGCAGACGACACGTGCATTTGTTTATTTATACTTTCCTAATTTGGAAAATGAAACATCACTCGTCATGCCCCCGTCTTTCACAAACGAACTTGTAAGCTTTTCAAAGCTTGGTTTCGATTGATTAACTTTGTGTTTTCTTTGTTAATTGTTGTTCATTTTATTGTTAAACAGAGTTGAAATGTGTCATATATTCTAAAACTAAACATTTCAGCGACGGTCAATGTTTGATAAACGGTTCATTCTCCCACAAACGTAAAACAGGTCATGACAACACGAATGCGGTAGAGGTCAGAGGTCAACAAGTCCGTCTCTACTATAGGAATAAATTCTTTCAGTGGTAAACATACGGGGAAAATTTATCACCCTACTAGCAGCTGGTACTAGGTGAATAAAGTAAAAAGTTTTCCAAGACTTTTATTGTTCGAATAAACGTCCATTTATGGGATAAAATAGAACAGCAACAAGTTTACACAGTTGTACACGGTCTAACAGTAACAGTAATTATCAAGTAAGTAGACGAGGTCTCGAAGAAAGCCTTAGCCTTATATGAGTCGTCTCCCTTGTTCAAGAGCACCTTTCATAAGGATGATGGCATGATTCTTCAACGAACACTGTATTGGCAGTGAATTCCCAGGTGATGTTATTTCCCCATGCATACCAGTTGATCATGTGATTTATCCCATGAAGACCAGTTGATCATGTGACATTCCAACATCGCGCATTGATGTTACGCTCTACATTCGGTTTTCCAGAGTCTCTTTCTAAATCCCGTAATTTCCATTTGCGCCCTATAAATAATCGGTGTCAACGCAAATAACTTTCTGTTTTCTCGATTGAATGCGGTCTCAGAATCAAGTCTCTTCGGTGATAAACCACAACCAGAAGTGGTTCGGTTCAAATAAATTAAAATAATGAAATGTTTTGACAATAAATTTTATTTATTAAATTATCATGGTTTATTTTTTTTTTAGCGTTTTATGCTTTTCGGCAATGCAATTTGCTGAAACGTATCCTATCCGGGAATAAAATTATTCTGTTTTTTTTCAAGGAATAAACATAACAATTGAATCATGACTGTTTGAAATCCACGAAGCGATGAAACAAACTGATCACGCGCAAATTCACTATGAACCGCTTCGCGGTTTCTGGAATCTGCACGTGATCAATTTGTTTCATCACCTTGTGGATTTCGAACAGTCATGATTCAATTCTTAAGTGGATTTCGTATATCGCTGCCCAAGGGGCATGATCTCCACCGGCAAAGCTTCTACCCCGTCCTTGTACAAACGCACCATCAGTGAAGATTTAGCCAAGTGAGCCTTTAGGGTAGAAGTGGGCTTTTAGGGTAAAGTGGGCCTTTAGGGTAATTAATGAGGTTTAATGTTAACATCACAAAGATTTCAATAGTAGCCAGAAAACGAGCTTTATGAGGTTTAACATCCTCAGAAAGAGACATGACTCGTTTTTTATTCTTTGGCTTTGGCAAGGATGCTTGCACACATACAACAACAAATGAAATGATCAGGGGGAAGTTTACCTGTACCATAGAGCCCTGATCTGCACATCGTTCTGCTCAAGACACCCCGTGTTGAATGATCGTTCTCGACAAGTTACAGTTTCCGTGTTCTAAAAGAATCAACGGAAGCACAATTTAATGAAATGCTCATTTTTTAAGTTTTGTAACATGTTAGACATTTTCTCCTAGAGAATCGATAACGATGCTGCGATACCTGTTCGTCCATTTATACAAATTGCTTGATATTGTCATTTATTTCCAATGTCTTTCCACGGACATATCTTTCACTGTGACCAAGGTTCCATATATCCAGCAACTCTTGATCCTTATAAATCAAAGATGTTGGGAAAAACATAACTCCGTTGAACGATATATGATATTTAAAAGGTGAGTTCACCCTTTGAACTCTAGTGGTATCTTCCATGCCAGTTCAATGGCAGCAATTAGAAGAGCCCATATTCATTATTTGGGGTAGACCAATCAGTATTATTTGGGGTAGACCAACCAGTATTTTCAACATGCAGCCTCGGGCTGCATGTTGAAAATACTGATTGGTATGCCCCCACAATATTTACCGAACAGCCATCCTATATAATGACGTTATGACGTATCATGTTCCTGGCCGGAAAAGCGGTCGCTGGGGTTCAAAGGGTTAAGCTTCCAGGTTGCTTAAATGTTGTGTGTGGATACCTAAAGTCTAGTACGATCTCAACACATGAGGAAAACCATCAGAAATACGCCGAGAAGTTAACTGTTGTGAACCATATCCTGGAGTGTAATTAAGGGATGTGTGGGAGTAACACTCACTCCCACTCCACACACACACACAATATTTTTCAGTCGAGACATTTTGCTCTGAATTGGAGTCTTGGATATCGATTCCCTCTTACCAGTAAACATGGATTTTCTGACAAGCCCAGATTTGATACTTGGACTTATATCAAACGCAAAATCGGTCAAACAAACAAATGGAGGTATGTGGTTCCAGATTCGTAAGGTAGGGAATTAAATAAGAAATATAGAAGCCCATTCGTTTCGACAACTACAAATAAATCTGCACGAACTCCTGTTTTGAACTATAATCCTATCTTACCAACTGCAGTACAGAGTACAGTCGCCGTGGTTTGGTCATAATCTAAGCGTGAGCGGTGATGTCCACGCATGCGTTTACCAGATAATAAAAAACATCATCGGCAAAATTTGTTGTTGTACCCGGTGCTTCATTAGTTAAATGTTTGATGGTTATTCCTATAATTGCCAGTCTAACGCGGCCGCACTGTATATCATCAAGGCATGTCTTCGACGAAGGCGTGGTTTGATGATGTAGTTGGAATATGTTATCAGGTCGGACTTGAGCCATCAAAGTTGAGACAATCAGATTTACCCTCCCAGTCAGTCATCTTCGCGACGCACGTGGCCACTCGCAATTAAGAAGGGTTAACTTATCAAAAAAATGACGCCTGCTGTTTGTACCAGTTGGACGTCCATAGCAAAGTGTGTTCACTCCCACACTAAACCATCAGCCTAAAAAGAACCCCGCCCCCCTTGAAATCATAGGCACGTCCATGAGTCTTTCGAAAGTACTGGTTAATAAATCAGCTTTAATATCGTGAGGGATTGTTTAAGCTAGGGTCGGTTAAAACTTCGTGGGTTATAATATTACCATACCTTTCCTCTTTCCCAAAACAACTTCGCCATTCCCCGCCTGTTCAAAAGTATAGCCCATATAAATATGTCGAGACCATCTAAATTCTTCAAAGCTGTAAAAACCAAGACATCAAATTTAGTAAATAGAGGAACTCCTCTAATGAGTCGCGAAATTAAAGATAGTAATTATTATATGGTGGTCCATCGGAACCGTCTTGGACCTCTGAGTGGGTCCACGCAGTGAAAAGGGCATCGACATCAATTTAATCCTTTGAACCCGTAAGCCCGCTTTTCCGGTCCGGTATCGTGGTTTAACATGACTTCATTAAGCAGATAGTTGCTCGGCAAATTTGTGTGATAGACCAATCAATACTTTCAACGTGCAGCCCTAGGGCTGCACGTTAAAAATATTGATCGGTCTTCCCCAAGTAACGAGTATTGACTCTTCCAATTGATGACACTGAACTGGAGTGGAAGACACCACCACAGTAAACAGAGTTAAAATTTTTTTAAAGAGCGGTAATATTGGCACAAATACCATGGAAACCTACTGCGTTTCAGTTAATTTTTCTTTAGAGTAATATGAATAGCAAACGACACTTCGGACATTTTCCTAAACAACTGATAATTTTTGTTTTTTGTCTCCAAAACATAGCCAAAGAACCCTCGACGTGATCGAACTCGATCTCAAAAACAGATATTTTGTTTGTAGTCCAAACGCTGTTTTGGGGGCCAAAATTGAAGATAAAAATAAAAATGTCGATTTTATATAAATAGCGCTGTCCGGATGTAACGGCTTATTATTGCCATTACATTTAACTGAAGGCTTAAATGACAGAATTATACAACCTTTTTCCAACAATCTTTCCCAAAGTATCTGACATTTATATCTTTAAAATTATTTCAAAGTTGTATATTTCCTCCTTAACCATAGTTTAGCTTCGCGATTTATTTTAAATTAACTCTAAAAAAATGTATAAAATATAACCCAAGTTTAGAGTGATATATTACCCTTCGTCTTCAGATCAATGTTGAAATGGAAGCGTGAAGTGCCATAACACTCAAATCGAGTTGAAAAGACGAAAGTACTGATGAGTGTAACATAAAGGATAACTATGAAAGATAGAGAATCGCACAATAATAGGTTACGATTGTATGTGAATGGGGCTTTAAACATACCGAGTCGAATTTACAAAGACCTTCAAATGCCTATAGGACTATGATTGATTAAACAGAGTATGAATGAAATGTCATCATGCAAAACATTTTGCAGAAGAAAATTCCTTTAGCCAAGCGACAATAAAAAAAATAAACAAAAATTGTCATCGGAATCAAGGTAAATAACCCGTTTTTTTTGCGTTTTTATGTTTGTTTATTAGAGGTAAACGACATTTTCAACAGCCAGGGACATGTCGTGTCGGATAATTTGACGGGAGAAGGATGATGTAGTACCACCCAGTGGCGACGAGTGGTCTTGCGTTAGTAGATAACTTTATCTTGTATAAATATATACCAATTGCAAAAACAGGAAATGAGTTTGTTTATTAGGGGGAGATGAGGCACATTCTGGATATTGCAACTGCAGAATAAAATCAAATGCTTAAGTTAGATACCATTTGCAACGGTACTATTTGTAGAACATGATAAGATTTTCGGGAAGCATCTGTGAAAGTTCGCATATGCTATACGTTGCAAAATAGAAATAAAAACACACTCCTCAGATGAAAATAATCACATTATGAAATAACATCGCTATTGTGTGTATGTATCTGAATCTTTGGAGGCATTCAAGTTGAAACGACACGCATTTACAGTACAATCATCGTGGAGGGGCCGTAATCCATGTGTTGGCAGTGATGTCCATACTATTAGTTACCCAGTTTGTAGGTGGCATAATATGGTATATATGGTGTCAGGTAATTTCATATTGGACGAGAGTCCAATATGAAATTAACCGACACCATATATACCATATTATACCACCAACAAACTGTGTAACGAATATATCTTACCGACTGCTGCATCGATGCACAGAACTAATAACAACAGCGATCAAAATCAAATGAGAGAATTCTCACAATGTGTTCACGCGTCTTTGCCTTGTTACAAATTGCAACAAGGCAAATTCATACATACCAAACAGTTTCATTTCGAAGGAAACATGATACACATCCACAGAATATGAAGCCTTTTAAGTTGCCTAACCTGCACTTCAGATCAAATATGGGCTTCCAAGACTAAATCTTCCAACTTGAAGCGTTTATCGGCTGACGCCATTTTGAATAATCAATGAACAAAGGGGAGATTACCCATAGCTGTCAACGTATATTGATGTTGACAGGCAGTATATGGTTTTATATGCAGTCTGCATGTGACGTCTTTATACCAATGAAATTCCCAGATACTTGTAGGAGGTAAGATATATGCCTTTACAAGGTAATAAAAATCATCAACAGCAAAATGTTAATTAATGGAGCACTGGAGTGAACCCGGTGCTTCATTAATTAAATTTTTGACGATTATTCCAACACTAAGTGTTTGAAATCTAATATTATTGCGTCCGTGGAAATAAAAAGTGCCCCCTCGTGGAAAGTGACCAGGTCATGACGACTGTACTGAACAGCGCCTAATGTGTTCAAATCGTAATGTTGAACAAACGCGCAAATTAATTTTATGTGGTTATCGGGAACGTTGAAGACAGCCACATACAGTTTCGATCGAAAGGACCTGCGTTTAATAATGTCTGAAAATGAATTTTGAAATAGAAAAGGTACGTTGATCAAGTCATCAATATGAAATGTGTATATACAATGTATTGTAGCAGAGTCACGCGTCTGAGGCAATATCTTCTCAACTCGTCTTGTGTTGCCAAGATATGGAGTTTGAAACAAGAGTTCGACTTTGATACACCATTTTGCACATAAACATAATTTTGATAAATACATATATATGAAGCGGTGGACGTGATAAATACACCAGCCTTTCAGCTAAATTGTTTTTTTTCTTCTGAAAACAGGATATTTACAACCACTGTGAACCACAGGTAATCTATTGCAATATTCCAATTTCCACTACCAGCTCAAATCAGTGGCGAAATAACAAGGACAAATTGTCCTGACTGTTTCAATGGTAATACCTAATCCTGTATCTGCTTTCTCTTCAAGGGCGCTTCCCACAAAACCATGTTAAGGACTGAATTCCAGTATCAGCTGAAACCAGTCTTCGAGAGCTTACTTGGAAGCCATCTCGTGAACTGAAACATTGTCGCACTATTTGATGTAAACATACCGGTTGTCAAATCTTCAATTGTTTTGGCTGAGTTATATCTCCTCTTCATTAGGTCTAGCATATCTTTAACCTTCATGCTTTTATAATCATCTTCGAGGTACCGAGAATAGAATTTGTCACTAAGGAGGTCTTTAACAACTAAACCAACGTCATACAAAGTTGTTATCCAGGCCTTTGAAAAAAAGAAACAAAACTAGAGAAACAGAATTTACTGCATCCATTAAATTCAAGTCTATGTGAAGGGGTTAAAGCATCAGTAATAAACAAAATAGAAAGAGACTTTGTGGATGCTTATTTTGGGGGTGAAATATGTTTAAAGAAATCAGAAATAGGTTTCGTTAATAGTATTTAAAGATATTCATACAGAAATCAGACCAATTTTTCCAAGAAACCAGTAAAAGCAAATACGTGTACAGCATTCAAAGGGTTCGATCAAGCAATCAGAAATGAAAACTTTTTGCTCTGCCACTTATTTGAACGATGTTTAGAGCAGTAATGTGAGTATGAAAATGGTAATCATTATTCTCACATTGCAGGAAATAAAATCTTTGGAACCCACATTGAAGTCTTGAGAGGGTTAAAAGCATTGAAATGAATAATTTATACCTTATTTCCTTGTAAAACAAAGGGTTTCTCTCAACTTGGTTTGAGGAAATGACATCTGATTAGAATAGCAAATAACATTTAATGTTTGACAACTCCTCTTCAGTTTACATTGTCTCGATTGTGAATAAATATAACATAGTATTGCTTCAGGATAATTTACTGTTACAGGAAATTAGAGGCTGTCAAAACCCTGTGGCCGACTGGGCCATACTCAAGGGCCCTAGCGACCCGATAAACGTAGGGTGTCGGGAACTTGTGACTTTCTGTCAGCGAGATGGGACAATTTGTTTTCGAGTTATCGTGCGGACAAGGAAGTGCTTAGAAGACAGAAGACAGGAGAGGAAGAAAAAGAAGAAGAGGAAGAAGAAGAAGAAAAAGAGAAGAAGAAGAAGAAGAAGAAGAAGAAGAAGAAGAAGAAAAGAAACAGTAGTAGGAGAGGGATGAAACGTCCCACATTCGATGGATCTCATGCTGGATCTCATGTGACGTCATAGTCACGTGACCTGGTGGCGCCATGTTTGGTTGTCATGGTAACCCACGTGAGCGGCCATCTTGTGACGTCATCTCCATAGTGATACGTGGTGTGAGTGCGCATGCGCCGCGCGTGTTGTTAGGGTGATACGTGTTTCCGTCGTCCATTTTGTATACAGGAGGCCGCCATCTTGGTTTCTATGGTACCACCTGGTTGCTATGTGACCCAAAACCTTCTAACAAGACAGGGGTATGTTCGGAGGGTATGTTCGATTGAATCGGAGTATCACGAATTACCCAAAATAAACCCGACAATCCCTCCAAATCACCGAAACTGATTTTATTTTCCCAATTTATCGGTGTAGCACGTAGTGCTATAGTACCAAGGGGGTACCGGGTGTGTGTTCTATTTAACTAGTGTATATCTAATTACCCAAATAAACCCGAACAAGGAGTATTATTTCGAATTCTTTCAGAATTCTCTGCTTCTATCTATATATATGCAATAGTTTTCGCCTTTCTGACCACGTTCCAATGTTCTAGAGTATACTCCGGTAGCGTAGAAGAGCCTATTAGTTGGAACAGCTTTGCTTGTTATTACTATATTTAGCTATTCTGGTCTATTCTTGTTAGTTCTGACCCTATTCCGAGTACTCTTGTTGTTTCATTTATCTAGATCATTTATATAGATTATAACTAACCAATCAGATTGCTTGATTTCCCATAATCTGTATGCAGAGTTATCTCCCCTTATTACAACGAAGTCGTATCCGATTCTCATCACCTCTATATCCAATGGCCATATCCTATGGAATCCCATTTTGGGAAACACCCGTGGCTATGGAATCTTTTTTGTCATATGAGGCCATGAGGGCTATGTAAAAGCCCTCAATGGGGCCTCATTTATTATCCCTCATAGCCTTATTGAATTTTAAGGTCATGAGGGCCATGAAAAATCCCTCAATGAGGTATAATTTACTACGACTCTTAGCCTCATTTCGGTATTTAACAGGTATATCCTATGGAATCCCATTTTGGGAAACACCCGTGGGTATGGGATCCCCTTTTTGTCGTATGAGGCCATGCTATGAGGGCCATGAAAAATCCCTCAATGAGGTATAATTTACTACGACTCTTAGCCTCGAGAATACCTATTGTATTGGGCTAATGGAGGATACTTGTTGCAGAAACTTTACATCCAGGTACTTCATGCTACATCCGGGTACTTTTGTTGGGAAAGGTATAAAAAGGGTGTTGATACGAAAGTAAACTCATTTGTGTCCTGACCGTCGTCGAGTGAAGATATGTTACCAGTTCGATGCAGATACTGTTCCAAGTTATTTTCGAGATCGGATATTGCCAGAAGACGCCAGAAGAATCAACATCGGCTCCACTGCAGATATTGTACGAATTTGTTTACCCGATAATTCAGTGCTCGTAGGCATGAAGAATATCACTATCCAAGAAGAACAGAAGATGAGAGAGATACTGGAGATTCCATGACTGACCAAAATAAAGCACTTTTAGAATTTTTACGGGATGCTGACAAAGAGGAAACCGATGCCGTTCTACGCGCTGCTGATGAAGATTTGATTACCTGTTTATGTAAATGTGCTACCAACATCCTCGAAGATAAGATACCGCTGAATTTAGCTGAATTTGATGACCTGCGAAATACGAACATGTACTGAAGCTGCTAACAGATGATGGAATTTCTCCCGAGATAAAAAGATGTATACTACGAAAGTGTTGCTTTCTCTCGGCGCTTATAAACCCAGTCCTAGCTCTGAGAAAAGTATAAAAGGAGTGTTGGTGGGAAAATAAACTCATCTGTTCTACGACCACGAAAGAGTAATGCCATGAAAATCCATTGCTGCAGATATTGTGAAAAGGCCTTTTCCAGATCGGACAACATGCACAGACACGAGAATGCTTACTGCCCCATGAGGAAATCGAAAAAATCGAGAAACACTACAATATTAGAAAGAAATTTAGATACACTGCGAATCCTAATTGATGCGGATCGATATGAAGCCAAGACTATACTCAAGACGGCCAGTGATGATTTGTTGCAATGTATATGTGATTGTGCCCCAGACGTCTTGAAGGGGGCAGTACCTATAACCAAATCTGAGAGAGCTAAGTTGATTCCATACAAACACCAGATTAGGAGAATTGCCTCACCAACGACAGAACTATCTTATCGAAAAAGAAGACGGCTCATACAGAAAGGAGGATTTTTAGGAAAGTTAATCAAACCCATCATCAATGCTCTGTCCGATATCCTATAAAAGGATCGTGCTCATGAGAAATTTGTTATTTGTAATCTGACCTTCGAAGAGAGCGGACACAATGCAATCCAGTTGTGCATTAAAAATTGGTCATTAGATTTTTCTACCGATGAGTCGTCGGAACTATCAGAAGATATGGAATATGAAGAAGAAGAAGACAAAGAGGAGGAATAAGACGTTTCTGTGATGGGAACTATCGTCCAAAGTGCCTATGGCAAATACCAAGACGATTTTGACAAGCTCATGAACAAATATATCGAGGATGGAAAGGATAGAGAAGATGCAGTTGAAACAACATATAGAGCACGTCAAAAGAATGTCAGAGAAGCCATTAGTGAGAAATACATTAATACCCTTGTGTACATTAGAAATTTTTGCAACGACTCAATTCACAAGAAAATTCAAGAAACAGCCAAGCGTCTTCGTGAAGAAGAGGATTATGACTTTGAAGAATCCCAGAAATATGCTTTGGAAAAGCGAAGATTCTGTTCGACAACCTTATGACAAACTACTCATTCAGAGTAGATGATGAAGATGATGATGAAGAAGAAGAAGACGATTAGAAAAAAGTATAAAAGGAGTGTTGGTATAAAAATAAATTCATTTCCGTTTTGAACGTCGAAGAGTGAAGAGTGAAGATGTCTGTGTCAACAACAGTGCTCAGATTCAAAGATAACTTACATATACAAATCTTCGAGAATGATGTTGGATTAAAGCTGACTTCCCTAGAACTGGCTCAAGTGAATCGTGTGGTAAATGCAGCCAAGAGAAGAAATCTAGACATGGATGTTGGTGGAAAGAAACAAAGATGTGTAGATACTAAGCGATCAGTAAACAAAAGAATAAAGACAGAATTCACTGATACTTCCAATGCAAATAAGAATGAAATTACTACTATGAACGAAGTTTCTACTGTGAAAGATGTTTCCACTAAGAAAGAAGTTTCTACTGAAGACAAGAAAAGGATGCCAGCTCTCATAAAGAAATATGTTTCCACTAAGAACGAAGTTACCACTACGAACGAAGTTTCTACTGCGAAAAAAGTTACGAAGAAGCCTGAAGTTACTACTACAGAAAGAGGAACCCAAAGATGACAGCCAGGAAATTAAAGCAGCCAACAAAACCATGCAATGGGAAGAAGCTCCAACCCACAAGAACCTGAAATGGTCAGCCCATGCGAGAAGACCTACAAAGACAAATACCTTGAGAAATTGAATTGTATACTTGAATAAAAATGAAATGTTATATATATTGTTGTTTGTTTTTTTATCTACTACCCCAACAGAAGTACCCGGATGTAGCATGAAGTACCCGGATGTAAAGTTTCTACAACAAGTATCCTCCAATAGCCCAATACAATAGGTATTCTCGAATACTGAGATGAGGCTAAGAGTCGTAGTAAATTATACCTCATTGAGGGATTTTCCATGGCCCTCATGACCTCAAAATTCAATGAGGATATGAGGGATAATAAATGAGGCCTCATTGAGGGCTTTTACATAGCCCTCATGGCCTCATACGACAAAAAGGATTCCATAGCTACTGGTGTTTCCCAAAATGGGATTCCATAGGATATGGCCATTGGATATAGAGGTGATGAGAATCGGATACGACTTTGTTGTAATAAGGGGAGATAACTCAGTATGCAGATTATGGGAAATCAAGCAATCTGATTGGTTAGTTATAATCTAAATAAATGTTCTAAATAAATGAAACAACTAGAGTACTCGGAATAGGGTCAGAACTACCAAGAATAGACCAGAATAGCTAAATCTAGTAATAATAAGCAAAACTGTTCCAACTAATAGGCCCTTCTACGCTACTTGAGTATACTCTAGAACAAAGGAACATGGTCAGATAGGCGAAAACAACTGCATATATAGATAGAAGCAGAGAATTTTGAAAGAATTCGAAATAATACAACTTGTTCGGGTTTATTCGGGTAATTAGATATACTCTAGTTCAATCGAACACACACCCGGTACCCCATTGGTACTATGGTACTGCGTGCTACACCGATAAATTGGGGAAATAAAGTCAATTTCGCTGATTTGGAGGGATTGTCGGGTTTATTTGGGTAATTCGTGATACTTCGATTCAATCGAACATACCCTCCGAACATACCGCGGTCTTGTTAGAAGGTTTTGGGTTACATAGCAACCACGTGGTACCATAGAAACCTGGCGGCCTCCAGTATACAAAATGGACGACGGAAACACGTATCACCCTAACAACACGCGCTGCGCATGCGCACTCACACCACGTATCACTATGGAGATGGCGTCACAAGATGGCCGCTCATGCGGGTTACCGTGACAACCAAACATGGCGCCACCAGGTCGCGTGACTATGACGTCACATGAGATCCAGCATGAGATCCATCCAATGTGGTACGTTTCATCCCTCTCCTACTAGAAACCCTACAAAAACAAGAATTTATGTGTTTCAATATATATATATGAATATCTGTCTTTGCCAATGTGTCCAGCTTATTTGTTTTTTTTTTTTTTTTGTTTTCTAAGTTCACTTTTATACATTAAGGTATACAGAACAAGTCAAAATAAGTTGTAGGATAACCACTATATACTATGTATCTTTCTCTTCATAATAAAATGAAACCAGAAACTGACACCATTTTCTGGAAAGCTCTCACTGAGAGATTTCCAGGAAATGATGTCAGATTCTGATCGCAGTGCTAGAGCAACCGTACACTTAGTTTATTGCGGTTATGCTACAACTTATTTTGACCTATACTGTACGTCAAATATGACTGTAGCCCAGATACATAATATAGTAAGGCAGTATTAAACTGTTTATTTCGAATAATAGGATGTACTTACACCAGATTAGGGATTTCATCACAAATGCTGATTTTTATTTTTACAATAAATATACAGAACCGCACATACGTTTGAATGGTTAAGAATTATCGCACGAGAGTGCTTTGTCCCAGGATATCACGAGAGCCGAATTCTGTATGTATCAAACATACCCCATGTAACAACCAGTCTACAAAAAAATTGAACCAAAAGTACTCTTCAGCTGGATAACTGCTGCGTTTACTTCGTTGCTAACGAAACATCACTGTTAGTTTGCCGCGTACCAACCCTAATTTGCTTTTTTAATTTTTAAGGCATTCAATTGGTCGAAACCAATAGATACCAATCAGTGTCACGGTCACGATGATCAAACTTCAAACATTGACTAAACTGCGGGGAATAACACAACAAAAAGTTTTCTAATAAGTTTAGATCACTCCATCATTATATGACCAGGTGTGAAAAGTATTTATCAAGGAACAAGCAGTCAGAATGTTATTTTTACTTTGTAAATTTTTCGCTCAAATCTGATTGTTTAAATATACCGCGTAAACAAATCTGAATGCAGAACTTGGAATTTCCAAGCGATCTTGACTCCGGTGCATTCGACCAATGCTTGACGTGATTTATTCAGATGGGTTCCTTCTCTGTTTACGTTGGGAACGAAATCTAATGTGTTTTGTATCACCGCATGTGCGATACAACATTATTTTTATCGTACAGGCAGAACAGTGTAAATCCCGTGTTTTACATTAATAGCTGTGTGATAATTATTAATAAATGTTCAACATTTATTGAACAAGAGGCGTTCCAACATGCATGTCTTAAAAATTTTACAAACATTTACGAATCAACTGGTGACTTTGACAAAAAAGGGCTGTGTAAAGAAATTCGTGAAAACGAATTTGAATTTTTGATTAAGATTCATGGATATCAATGTCATTTCACTCCTCGTTTTTCACATTGACAAATATATTATAATGTTTTTCCATCTCTGCGTTTCATATTATTATTTATTATCTATTGGTGTTTAAGGTCACATACTAATCGTGACCCTGACAGTTTTACTGGTGGAGGAAGCCGGGGTACCCGGAGAGAACCACCGAGCATCGACGAGCAACTGGCAGCTCCTCAACATTCTAACTCTGTTCAAGCTCCGCTCAAGCCGGGTTACAGCGATTGAAGTCATGTGCACCATCGATGTGCAGTACGCCTTAGTACACGGTGTCATCGTGCCCCCATGCAGGCAACCGGGATAAAGTGCCTTGCCCAAGGACACAACGCGGGTCGTCCCAGACGGGGATCGAATTCGGGACCTCTAGCATAGAAGCCCAACAGTCTACCACTGAGCCACCGAGCTCCCTCTCAGTTTCATAATGAAATGTCTAAACCTAGGTGCCAAATTTCTGCTCCATATATTTGAAATGTAGAAGTACATAAGTAACAAACAGGCTGATAACGGTAAGTAACAAACAGACAAAGATATAAATAGATATGTTGGCCATCAATTAGCTGATCCCCCTCATGTCTGCAGAACTGACAAAACATCGACACCGAGGATCTGTAAAATTTAATCCTGCAGCTCTTCCAAGTTGTTGGAATATTTCTGGTGAAAGCAGCAAAATGCAGAATGGATTCGCCCTTTCCGTCTTGTTCTGATTGTTTTGTTTAATTAAATGGAGATCATCTTTCAAACCCATCCTATATTTATTTATTTATTGGTGTTTAAGGTCACATATTTCTGCACAATGGCTAATCATGACCATGACAGTTTTACGGGTGGAAGAAGCCGGAGTACCCGAAGAGAACCACCGAGCTACGGCGAGCAAGTGTCAGCTCCCCAACATACTAACTCCACAAAAGCAGGGTTAGCATTGGTTGAAGACAAGTGCACCATCGACGTGCAGTACGCCTTAGTACACAGCGCCACCATGCCCCCACGTGACACAACGCGGTTGCCGCATGTGGGATTCGAACCGAGGACCTCTCGGCTTGCAGCCTGCACCTCTACCTACTGAGCCACCGCGCCCCCACTATTTCTCCTTTCAAACTAGTAATCTCTTGAACTGGCGAGACTTTAGCAAAAATGTCTGAGGTCCGTGCAGGGGGGTTGTTTTTTTATTTCATTTATGCAAAACCCCCGAAGAAAAGACAAAAGAAAAGGGCTTTGATATCAAGAAATCTGGTGTGTGGGGATCGCAGGAAGACGGCCTCTCCGGCCATGCCATTTCCATGCAGAGCACACTTACCTTCTTATTTGTTAATAAAGTATGCACGCAGTGTCTTCTTGTTGGAAATGTATAGATTAGATTCAGCCTCCTTTTCGTCGTTTTCCACCCAAATTTGCACGCGAATGTTCTCAGAAACTCTACACAGCAGCATGATAAAATTTGAACTCTGGTATATGGTCAAACTCCCCTGTGGCGTAGGCTATATTACTTTCGAGAAATTTCGTTGGTAATCATGGAAATGCATAAAAATACGGGGTTTGGGAATGCAGACATAACATCTAAACCAGTCAGTTTGTATGGGTGAGAGTGGATGGGGGTGGTACAGGAAGGAAACACCCTTCTAACGCCATTAAGAAATGATACTGTCATACCGCTTCAGAAAAGTGATAATGAGGCTCAAAGATTTTAGTCCTAAAAAAAACAATTTCTAAGGACATTTTCCTTAATAATTCTTCAATAGGACTATACGGCTGAAATTAACAAAAAGCTGTGAAACCCCAAAGTCTGCGTATTGTGGAGGAAAACATGCTTTTCTTCATGTATTACCGTGTATTTCAGAAGGAGGCTAATTTTCCGAAAAGTGGCCAGTTAAGGCATATGGCGCAATATCTCAATAACTATTCAAGGTAGCCAGCCGAAATTTTGCAACTATCTATCTAGTATGTACCTTGACCGAAAAGCTGACGACAAACTTTCACCGAACTGTTTGCGTTGGTTGATGTTACCATGGCAACAACGACCGAAAATGGACAAAAAACACCTTACTTCAAATCGCCTGCACATCGGAATCCGTTTTTGTTTTTTAAATATAGGTCAGCAATGTGAAACTCATTTTATACCCTAACAGAAAATGTAAAAACCTGAAAACATGTCATCCCTAGGTTTGGCTGTAAATTGGGGGTACAGGAAGGTACCCTCAAACCTGGGTCGAAACTGGCGAAAATGACAAAAAGCTACTTTCACATATGGCAATGGTGAAAACTACAGGTCGTATATACGATACACAGACATAAACTCATACTTCGAACCCGTGTAGGCACTTTCGCGGCAAATAAGGAGACTTGATGAGCAATTGCTGCTCTACAGTAGTCTACAGTACAGCCCATGTCGCTTCCAAACTGATATAGAGTCGGGACGAATTGTACTCTCGGTTTCCACGCGATCCCTGGTATTTCCACGCGGCCCCAACACTCGACACAGACAGGAGCATATCGGCTAGCTTTCGTAGAACAAAATGTACAAATTTTAAGTAGCTGCCTTCGATGGTCTGGATACAGTCGGCCTATGTCCGACGGTGGTGTCTGTCCAATTTGAATGTCAAATTAGCCAAATTTCACCTTTTTTGCCATTAATTCATGGGCGATTTCTGTTAACTTTCACTTTCTAGCAATTATCTAAGTGTTAAATGCTGTGTCGGAACCCATTGGCGGCAGTTATGAAGATGCACGTCCCATTCTGTCTCATTTCTCCACTCACAACAGTGAATTATCAGTCTTAAAACAATTTTCCATTTCGGCAATTTTTCACATGTATTCCCACGTGGAAAAAAAGATGAAGTTACCACTTTTGGTAGAAGAAATTGTTCTGTACTAAAGATTATAAAGAGGTAATATTCCAACAAGACTAAAATCCTCCTCCTCTGATTGGCAGAGAGCTCGTATGGTATATTCTATGTTTACGGCTCAAGTGGCAATGTTACCGTCTGACGTCAATACGCGAAATATCTGAAATGACGTCGCCCGTTTCGTAATTGCTTCACCAACGGAGTGTCTGGCAAACCGCTTCATTTTTCTGGATTTTTCAATCGTGCAGCAGACCATGTTCCGGATGAGGCGTTGTTTAAATTACAAACGATGTATGCTTTGAACTGAGATGGAATGAGTTTATGTGGTTTATTGATTATTTATCAAGTGCCGTCGTGGATACACGAGAAGTTTATTTACTAAACCTGTGATAGTTAAAAGTTGCCTTGAACAAGGCAACTTTTTAACGTTCACAGGTTTAGTAAATAAGCCTCTCGTGTATCCACAATATAGGTTTTAGGCTATGGGTAATGTCTTATTGGAACATATACAATATTGTGATGAGTTGACGGTAAAATGGTCTGAGGTTTGCGGCTGTGAGCGTACGTTCAACCGAGACGCCTCGCTTCGCGTCTCGGTTGAACATAAGCTCGGAGCCGCAAACCTCGGACCTTGTTACCGTCAATTCATCACAATAACTTATAATCTTCTAAGACACCACAACATTGTGTTTGCAATCAGAATTGAGCTATTCATTCACCCTTTATTATCCCATACGACACAAAAATAAGAATCGAGTTTGTATGCCAATCTGTCTTTCGCGTGGAGCTGTGATATATTTCCATTGCGAGTAAAATCTTAGGTTTACCTGATCGTTTCTCTCCGAAAGTAGCTTTTGCAGAATAGATGACTCGGGAATCTAAAAAAAATGGAAAAAATAACAAGAAAACAATTTTTGGAAAATGAATCTGAAACAAATAACGTAAAATAACAATGAAGGAAATTATTATGTAGAACGCTTATATACTCCGTTAAATTATACTACCCCAATCCAGACGCTACTTAAAAAGAAATAAATAAAAGAAATGCTTTCCTTAACGTTGAAAATACTGTATGCACACGGAACAAATAACGAGCTATATGTTTTCTGATAATAACATACCCCGTGCGTCTCGATAAAATTAAGGTATTGGTCGCCACGAAACTGCTTTAAACCCACCGCCTTCAGCGTTGTAGCCATAGGAGTTGGGACCACCAGAAGCCCGTCCTCATCTATAATTTTAGTAGGAATGTTACTTCTGTCGGACTTGTATCACTTAAAACCCATTACCCAACGTAACGGCAAAAAACCGGCAGGCGGTGTTCACAAAAATCACCATTCAATTTATGGTTTCATTTTTGTGGTCTCAAAATCATAGCTTATGGCACCTCACTGGAACGAGATCGTTGGGATCCTTCCAATGAGGGTCAAAAGCTATGCCTTTGATGCAAAAAATTAAAAAAAAATAGTTATTCAAGAATTTTGCTTGCAAGTGTCGTTTGCCTTTCGTGTAAGGTAAAGGGTTAACCCTTTACCCAACGTAACGGCCAAAACCGGCCAGCGTTATTCTCAAAAATCGCCAATTAATTTCCAAAATATTTTCATTTTTTGTCTCAAAAACATAGGTTATGACCCCTCGTTGGAACGAGCTCGTCGAGCTCGTTCCAACGAGGGGTCATAACCTATGTTTTTGAGACAAAAAATGAAAAAAAATAGTTATTCAATATTTTTTTTTGCAAGTGTCGTTTGCTTTTCATGTTAGGTAAAGGGTTAAACAATGACCAAGTGATGCTAAAATATTATCTAACTGCCAACAAGAGTCAAGGAGATTACATTCCTAAAACATCCCATTTTCATTTTCTTGAATTAAGAGAGACACGACGACTATTAATATAGGGGTCGAAAACAGGAAAGATTCAACAGGAACTAGAGATACATAACATCCGAAAGGTGAGCGTAGGGTTCGGCCCATCCACAAAATAGAACGACGTTTTGAAAACTGATTCCCAGAAATGCCATTCCCTTGGTGCTCGGGTCTTGATAACTGCAATGGAAGGTATTCAAAAGTATCTGGATAACGTGAAGGGAGATCGATAAAACAGTACCTTTTTGAAAAGCTAGTGACTTTCCTTTTTGTCCGACCACTTATTTTATGATCATGTGGCATGTCTATGGAAAAAAAGTGGCAGCACTCCCTCCGTCGGTTCCACCCCCATGAGAATACCTAACCGCATCTGTATCGTTTCCTTTGAAACCCATGCCAGCATTTTATACGTTTAGTTCACAAAGAACAAATGTGCAAAGAACTGACTTTTAAATTTTCATGTTGCCAACAGCATGGCCAAACATATATAAAAAGCCCAAGACTGATTCTTTATGAAAGACAGTTACAGCTATCCTTTCTTATACCACCCGAATGGTTTCAGTCGTGTCAGTTTCGTGGGGTCGGGGAAAGGAAAGCTCTAAAATGAACCACATATTGTTGACATCACATGCGTTACGAAATACCAACGAATTCAGAATGCATTCAAAGTCCAAGAGTCCAAGACCTTTTCCGTTATATACATGACCCATTCCGGTGCCAGTATTTTAATTAAGTTTTGTCTGAAATGTGGGGGTACAGGAAGGAAAAGACCGACATTGAACCTCATCTTATCAACAAAGAATGTCATTCAACATATCGCAATAGGGAGAAAAGAGTACACACCTACATTTTAGCGCAAACGTGTAGCTGTCGTCTTCCCAAGGTTAAAAGGTCACAAATATAGCTGGATCGTCACGAACGCGTGTGGCGTTAGTCAGACCTCACTTATCTATAGAACACAGTCTTTAACCCTTTACCCAACGTAACGACCAAAACCGGCCAGCGCTATTCTCAAAAATCTCCAATTAATTTTCAAAATATTTTCATTTTTTGTCTCAAAAACATAGGTTATGACCCCTCGTTGGAACGAGCTCGTCGAGCTCGTTCCAACGAGGGGTCATAACCTATGTTTTTGAGACAAAAAATGAAAAAATTTAGTTATGCAAGAATTTTTTTTGCAAGTGTCGTCTGCTTTTCATGTTAGGTAAAGGGTTAACGTATTGGAGTTATCAAGTCTCACGATATATTTCAAAAGCCAAATACAAACATCCGTTGCTAAGAGTTGTATATGGGGTCAGTTGCTTTGCCAGTATTCGAATTCTGGTTTGCTGATTATTTCGGGGTGGGGGGGGGGGGGGGGTGAACCGAAAGTGATCTACGTTATTGATATTCCCTATATCATCCAACATAACATTTTGTCAGCAATGCATAGCAGAATGTAACTGGGAAAGTCACATACCATAATTATGTAACTCACATCTTTCAAAGGTTCAAATAACCAACTGAATAATGAAAAAAAAACTTTTTTCAATGATACTAGAGGAAACGTACATAACTAGAGCTAACGTGTGTATTGAACCACAGCTTCGGCCCTCTTTGCTTCAGACCATGTCGAAAAACATATGCCAAAAGCCACGAATGTGATACATGAGACCTGAAGATGATGCAAGTTAGTCAAAGTTGTCCTCTAATGGCGTCTGGTGTGAATTTTCGTAAAAGACCCCTACATGAACTACACACCGAAATACATTTAACCCAACTTTTCTGCAACTACAATGGGTAGTTTTACGTCCTGATTTACAATTACTTTTCACAATTTTCAGTATCCAGTCTGCCGTTGGTGATCTATCCGAGAATAGAGAGAGAGTAGCGTTTCACCACCATTCCGAATATGTTGGGACAAAAGTGTTTTCGCCTTTCCACACACATATCTGGAAACATGTTCCCAAGCTTTGGTACTTGGCGGAGTCGCTTGTAGGTGGTAGCACCTTCGGATCAGCAGCCGAGATAATGTTGTGACCTTTTCAGCATTAACTGTCATCGCCAACTGAACACACATGGCCACTTGTAGCACATGTCACCACTGTTCATACGATCAACTAATCAACATCTGCGTCTGCATGCAGCGAAACTATTCCATCCTCGTTAAGATGCTTGCTCAACTCAAGTCATGAAATCTTGTTTGTGTTTGCTGTTTTCCATGCACTGTTGTTGTTTTGACAATCATAACGGAAGATCGTCACCGCTCTTATTAACAACGCGCCGTGCATGGGTAACATCCTTAGTGGGTGGATCCCGTAACCGTCATATACGACAGTCGCTCCAGGGTAGCAGGAATTGGCGAAGGTAACGTACTGATCACATATTTGATAATATGTTTAACCTTTTGTGCATGGAAGCCAATGCAGCAATATTCCGCCATCTACCACGTATTTCAAAGATTCAGGCCCGTAGCACCCATCGGTGAAATGGAGAGTACGAATTGCGTATGATGGTGCGACAGTATCAGCCCACGGTCCCTACATTTTATTAAGACATATAAAACTATCGACTGTAAAGCGTGCTTGAATTTATAAGCAATGACTGTAATAAGCCCTCTGCGCTTCAGGGTGATAGAAATCTATTGTGTTTACTGGGTTTTCTCATTAATTACGCTACACATGTATGTCTCGTCTGCTAGGTACGCATCAAACGCCCCTTTTCCACGTGTGAAAACCTCTCAGCTTTCGTACCGTTCTCAGAAACATTGGTTTAGTAAGCCTTTGGCCGCTAGAACAAAACTTCGAACAAACCAAAGGCTTAAGTGGACAGAAACGCAAATTCATTAAGGGGTATTCTTACAAGGATCGAGATTCGATCGGGATAGACACCACTGGCTCGGGATTTCATTAATAAAAAATGCTTAATGAAGACCACAAAAACACGTACAAAAATAGCCTCTCACATTTAATGTTTTCATATAGGCTGGCGGACAGAGAATTTCGATCAGATCGCGACCCAGTCGCGAATCGATAGAACTTCTCTGTCCGATTTTGTGATCACTGTACTATATTTGCGCAATCTGTGAGCACGTGTTACTTTAGTGTGTCTATAAGTGTGCGTTCATTTAGATATATATCGTAACTTACTTGGTTGTAGAGATAAACCAGGTGCATTGTTGTGAAGCTTTTTATACTGCCACCTTCTTTCAGTATCATTCTGATGCATTCTACGTCATCGGCGAGGATAGCACCTAACATAATATACTTTGTATCTCCTAGCTAAAAGTAAACCAATACAGAAAATCAAACAAATAAATGTTTACACAAATAAATCCGAGGGCGCCGGAAGCATCCTTTTGGCAATGGAGCGGCGGTGGCAGGGGTAGCAAAATGGGCACTCGATTTCGGGTATGAGGTACGAACGGGAGTTTACAACGAACCATATATATATCGTCCAATGAGTACAACAAGGCTCCACCTTGCACCCAAGGGTCTATATAAAGCAAGTAAAATACACTAGAAACGAATATTCGAGAGTTTCTCAGTTACTTTGTTAAGTATTTTTCACCAATGCACTTCCTGGGAAAAAGGGCAAACACTTGCCCCTTAGCTTCTCGACAGGAGGGCACTGCACTCTCCTCCCTTCTCTCATCCGAATGCCTCGCACAAAGCAGGATCGAATAAAGCACTTGATGATCTTACTTCGCATTGTTGCAAGCGACAAACAACCTGAAGCAGCTGAGTATACAGTATCTACGGTACAGTTAAAACTAGAAGTCCTGTCGTGAAACGTGCACAAATAGCACGTCGATCTGCGCTATAATCTATGCGTTATGAGCATAGTAAGGCTTTCAAATTCTGTACATATGGCCTGTGCACAAGCAAGGTTTCAGTCAATGGACCTCCGGGCAACCCGGAGGTCCATTGGCAGAAACATTACCTGTGTTTGCTATGAGTAACCAGGAGAACCTGCGGTGCTTTGGATGCCATTCGATATGGCAACTGCGCGCTATTCCTACGAGTAATTAAGCCTAGATATGAGCACAGTTCGTGGCAGGATTTCTAGTTTTAACTGTATTCTGATCAGAAGAAATAGTCTTTTTCGCGATTACAATTCAATCAGACTGCGGTGCGAATACGACACATTTACAACAGCGGGTCAAGATTTCGAAAATATTATATTACGAAATCTGGGCCACAAGAAAACAAACCAAACGAACATTGCATCTTGGTTTCAATTTCTTGGTATTGTGTTCGGCGGGTTAGATTCTTCTCTCAGTCTGACACCTCTTTCCTTAAGATGGCATCAAGCCAATCAATGCATTAATCGATGACGTTTAGTTACGTGAAAACTGTTACGTTGTGTGTGTAGCCACAGCGTAAGAGT
The DNA here is from genome assembly GCA_031216915.1 of Pictodentalium vernedei. Classification (NCBI taxonomy): domain Eukaryota; kingdom Metazoa; phylum Mollusca; class Scaphopoda; order Dentaliida; family Dentaliidae; genus Pictodentalium; species Pictodentalium vernedei. Next base: position 176,431,060 of record CM062295.1, on the reverse strand, counting down.
TTTCACGTCACTGAGCGAAAGGCTAGTACGAAAACTGGATACAGAGGATCAAATTTACAATCTCACACGGAAAGATTCAAAATATCTTCGTCATTGTGAAATAGTTTCTGGGGTGGAGAACGTAATTTCCGGTCTTATGGAAATAGATGTTTGTTACTCGATCCAATTAGGCATTCATATGGGGATTTGGAGCAAACTATAAACAGAATGTTCAAACTATCAGTTAAAAGTGTAAGTTACAAAACTAGTCAGTAAATTAGATCTGGACCGAGCGAAAGAACGGTTCATACCTAATTTCATGAAGAATTTAAAAATTTATTTTTACTCCAAGCTGAGGACTTGTAGATCCTCCATAGTCTGTATACATATTCAGTAGGGAGATCCATTCTTGATTTATGGTACACATAATCACAATCTATTTTCACCCGAAAAGCATCGAGTAGAAATAACAGAAAGGGGTCACATCATGAGATGAGTACTAAGTAACCAAACCATTGTGGCGATATATTCAAGTTACAAACTTACTTTCCAGGGAATGAGCTCCTGGTATATTATTCCATCATCGTCATCATCATCGCTGTTTGACGCAACATAGCTCAACGGATGACTCAAAGTTTGGTTTTCTGGAGAAGTTGTCTTGACTGAAAAATTAAATATAACAATAATTGGGGAACACGGTTATGCTATACTCAACAGCAACTAACAGGTCTGCTGCTTAAGAAGAACTGTCTTTCTTTCCTTCTGGGCCTGTACAAATTAGAAACTCAGGCGTCTCAAAAAGTTACCTTAACTTTTTCAGGAAATCTACTTTCATGAAACTCTTTTTCTGACTGTGTAAGCAAGAGCAAGTGGAAGTAAAATCCATATATATATATATTTTTTTTTTAAATTAATTTTATTTCTCGAAATAGAAATAGGGTTTGACATACAGGCATAGCATATATCAACGTCTCTCCCAATACATTTCACAAATTACAAAAGGTAATAAATGGGTGCAATTGCAATTGCATGTGCTGTCGAGGGCAACACAACTCTGATTTCATTAATCACATTTTACGAAACACTCAATTACATTCTATGAGTGTTGCCTCCAAAAAAAGGGAAATCCATTCTTCAGTAAATCGTGGGTGATTTTTCGCTTGACAAACAAACATTTTCGAACATTGAAATGCGTACTGGTCTACTAGATTTATGACAGTTACTACGGTACAGTTGTGGCCACTGAAATAGGCTGATACTCCCTCTTCCCAGTCACCTCTCCCTCCTCTCTCTCTCTCTCGAGACAGACAGACAGACAGACAGACAGAGACAGAGACAGGGAGAGGGAGATAGAGAAAGAGATGGAGAGAGAGAGAGAGACAGAGAGAGAGAGAGAGAGGGGGGGGGGGGGGCGAGAGAGAGAGAGAGTTTGGGATTTATCATAGTTTACCCATTCCATTGAAAACGTCCCGTATCTAAAATATAGTCTAGCCCTCTTGGGAACCTTGAAAAATCTGAAGATTATCCGAATTAGACAAAGATAATTCACTAAAAGAATACTATCTAAAGTGATGTTAAACCTGCTTGTTTTGTTCTGCAATTCCTGTCTCTGTAGTGACCACAGAGGACACTCAAACACAAAGTGCTGCTCATTTTCTTCAAAATGCCCGTACGGACATCAAGAGTGGTCTTGTCTAAGGGGTAGGGCTGGCTCGATTATGACGCAAAAAGAATCCTGATTTCTTGAGCCTTCCCTTTTAAAACACTTCAGTCCATATTTTCTCTAGTGTTGGTGCAAAAGCTGAGATCGAGACCCAGAATATGTCAGAGACTATTTATCTAAACATGGCTTATCAAAAAGAGTGTCATTGTAAATGCAATGGTAGCGAATTAGGTCGGGGATTATTGGGTTTAGCACCTCACATCCTAATACATTAATGGAGCTACTAACAGAGAATAGATCAACCAGGGAAGCAGACGACTCGGTAAAGCATGTCAGTTCATTGAAAACCTGTCTTAGGTTAAAATAATCAGTTACATAGTATATCCTTGATGTGGCTCATTGGAGAGTGGATGCCGTTATCGTTATAACTAAATCCGTAATTGTTGTATCTTTTCCTTTTTAAATAGAGACAGAGATTGTATCCCACATGTCTGCGTGACTATTGGGCGGGCAATAGAAAACACCTAATGACAATAATTTGCCATGCTTTGTAAACGGTTCCGTCAAAAAGACACTCCAAGTTTGGTATTTCAAGATAATTTCTACGCCGGAAGCCTACATTGTTTTTAATATAAATGACGGCACCACCTCCCATCACGAGCGATCGAACCTCAGTGGTTCTTGGAACACGTGGATCATAGTGTCAGATGTTAAGTCAGAGCTTTTCAGCCAAGTCTTGGTGAAAGCTAGTATATCCTTACATAATGATTCACACTGTATGATGTCCAGTTTGGGATTTAGGCTTTGTATGTTGAGATGCAAGATTTTTAATGTGTTCGGCGTGTTTACTAGGGTAGGTTTACGTAACTTGGGCCGGGGTTAGTTTCAACATCGCCTGATACAACCAGAATCATAGTCAGGACTGTAGCTATAGGCAACAGCAAGTAGACATCACGAGCCCCAGGCATTAATCTAGAAAACCGTGGTAATAACGAGGATTCCTCGTACTTGGATGAATTTGCCGTTGTGAGAAACAGTGACGCAGGTGGACCATAAAGATTCGCCCAAGTCTTAATGGTTCAGCAGTAACGCTGTTTCCCACATTGGATAGAAAGAACGGGGCAGCCATGATTGAAAAGCAATCAGGTAGTTTATCATCCTTAAGTCGAAAGTACAGGCATGAAAAAGCACATAGGGATGTATGTTCAGTTAATCAATATCTTATGCAGCGCCAGTAAACTACCCGCGATTAATGTACCGATCCGGCCGAGCACGGTACACCTCAATACTACTCATTTTGTAACTTGCTGATGATGATATAGATTTAGTGCTCGGGTGTTAGTAACATTCATTGGCAACAGGGACATTATGTATTTGTACTGGTAACAAGTTGGGTTCAAGTTGGCTTAACGACTGTAGAGATGAGAAACAAAAAAGTGAGGAAAGAGATAGAAGACAAGCATAAAAAACGTAAATACAACATACCGAGGTAACAAAAAGTAAATACAACATACTGAGGTAACAAGAAATAATAATTTAACCTGGGGTCAATACTATAAAACTTTTACAATTGTATTTTCTAGAATTGTATTTTCTAATTATGACTTTAAATGGGTTAAAATGAACCATTAGCATTTTCAAAGATGTGGCAATTTGCCAGTTGGCAAATTGCCATATCTTTAAAATGCTAAGGTTTCATTTTAGTCATTTGTATTAGTAGGTTGAAAATACAATTCTGGAAAATACAATTGTAAAAGTTTTATAGTATTGGCTCCTGCTTGCAAAAAGTCGCACATCGAATGCTGTGAAACGGATGTTTCCGTCTAGATATACAGAGCCAAGAACACATGGATTTGAAGTGACATAAATTTGTGTGTGGACGACAATTTGTTCTGTATCGATAAGATGACAAGACAAAAACAAAATTTGAGGAGATTCAGTAATCATTTAATCCCACACCTCCTGTACAGTACAGCCGACGTGGACTGGTCACCTTCCTCGGGTGAACAATATTTCCACGGACGCAGTAATATTATATTCTATACACTAATTACAGGAATTATCATAAAAACGTCAATTAATTAAAGTTTTTCAGATGATGATTGTTATTACCTGGTAAAAGTGTAGCGGTCGAGGTATAAAGGCCATTTACCAACCAGCCTGGTTGGTCCGGATCTCTTAGTCTCGTGGTAAATCGGTCGCTTTGTGTGCTAGAGGTCGACTGTTCGAACCCCGGCTCCCGCACTTATCTCTCCTCCTGTTACATTTGGGGGCTCGTCGATCCGCAGCAGTAGGTGGCACTGCGGGTGTTTCGACCGCTCTGAGGGAGGAACCTGGGTGAGATTCACATGTGGTGAATCTCAAAAGAAGGGGAGAGTAGTGTAGCGGTCGAGGTATAAAGGCCATTTACCAACCTGCCTGGTTGGTCCGGATCTCTTAGTCTCGTAGTAAATCGGTCGCTTTGTGTGCTAGAGGTCGACGGTTCGAACCCCGGCTCCCGCACTTATCTCTCCTCCTGTTACATTTGGGGGCTCGTCCGATCCTCAGCAGTTGGTGGCGTTGTGGACGCTGTGTTGAAGCATGGTGGATGTTTCGACAGCTCTGAGGTGGAATCTGGGTGAGATTCACGGTGGGTGAATCTCAAAAGAAGGGGAGAGTAGTGTAGCGGTCGAGGTATAAAGGCCATTTACCAACCAGCCTGGTTGGTCCGGATCTCTTACTTAGTCTCGTGGTAAATCGGTCGCTTTGTGTGCTAGAGGTCGACGGTTCGAACCCCGGCTCCCGCACTTATCTCTCCTCCTGTTACAAAAGCATGCATGGACATCAGTGCTCGAGCGTGGATTACGACCAGTCCACTGCGACTGTGCTGTAGGTTGTGGGATTAAATTATTATTGAAGTTTCTAAAGAATATAAAATAGATTCGCTGATTTTGTTGCAAATAATATTCTTTTGATATATATTCAGGTTTACTCAGAGTTTCCAATCTTTAATAACCAATAATTAAATCAGAGAAGGGAATGTCGTACGGGAATTTCGAATCAAATTCAACGAAATATATTATGTTAAAAATGTTTATTTCTCAAGTTTCTAAATATGTATGTGGTAATGGTGGGTAGAAGCATCTTTCAAACAGATCCAGTGTATTGCCGGCAAAACCTCACCCCACCGTCTGGAGAGGGTCAAAGCATCCGTCGACTAGCCCTGACCGTTTCTGCCATCACACCGAAAAAGCTAATGCACGATTCTAAAAAAAAAAGTCGGTAGCTCAGTTTCAGAACCCGCCCCGTGTCAATCTGCGATAATTGACTCTTGAATATCATTGGCGATTATTTGCGATAATTGTCTTCTGGATCAACCTGTACTCTTCAGTTTATGTGTCCGTGCATCGAATACTTCACCCCACACAATGAGGCTGAAAGAAATTAGCGAAATAATATTAACACGCACATCACACTCAATAGGTGATCCATGGGGGTGAACCTGTTCGACTTTTTTTGTTTATTATGAAGCACATATCATACAAGGTGTGTGCCTCTACCGAAACTTGCCTGGAACCTTTTTGTTTTGTAAACTAGAGCACCCGTCGCGTAGTCTTGAACGTCCACGCCAAGCACCCGTCGCGTAGCCTTGAACGTTCATGCAACCATACCAACTGAGCGAACGTTCATCCCACAAAAGACATGGAATCGATGGGAGGAGTTACTACGTTGATTAACTTGACACTATCTTGAGGAAGATTGTGTTTCGACATTTTTCGCTTACCTCCCAGTAATACAATTATCTAGATATAAGTGGCATATAGAGACCCAACTTTAATTGCATATCATCTATATTAAGTTCACATCTCACCAGGTGTTAGTACTAATCGAAAGAAACTTAACATTTGAAAGTGTACTTCAACCCGAATTCATATGTCTCAAACACTTGATTATGGTATCCATCGTCTAGCTCTATATGCTTCTACCAATGTACAAACTGAGTAGTTTTTAAATGGTTGGATTCGCTCAGTCAATTTTGTGTTTCACATTCAGTCTCCATTCAGTGGTCAAGAGAAAGACCGATTTATGAATGCTGCTGGTGGAAATTGTTTCCAGGAGTAGTCTCTCTGCGATAAGCATATGGAGGAATGTTTTGATGGAACCGCCAATCCACTAGGATTCTAAGTAATACTCCTATTGCGCATTTGTATCGCAATAAAGTAACAACTTCGTCAACATTTGTTTGAGGCACATACCGTTTCTTTTTCTTCACTGTCAAATAGAAAACCAGTCATGATGAATAATTACCTTTTATCAGACATTTTAATAGCAGTTCTGACAAAGTTCCCGTCTGATCGTTCAAAGAACCCGAAACTATGGTAATCAGCCAATAATTCTTCAAACATCTCTTCATTATCTCTACCTTCCGATCTATCTGTCTTGCGCCAAGGAGCTGCATTAACACCTCTCTTATTTTGTGAGTGGAAATTGGCTTCTGGTTGCGAATTGTCCTGGAAGTTAGATATATGTTGGTGAAAAGATGATAACATGTTCTATAAGCTACAGTGATTTGATTACAAGTTGGATCGATAATTTCAACCGGTCCGCGACCAGGGGCCAATACTATAGAACCTTTAGAATTGTATTTTCTATATAATTGTATTCGCTACCTTTTAATATAACTGATTAAAATAGATCATTAGCATTTTAAAAGATATGGCAATTTGCACTGGCAAATTGCAACATCTTTGAAAATACTAATGGTTCATTTCAACCCATTTGAAGCCATAACTAGAAAATACAATTCTAAAAAATATAATTGTAAAAGTTCTATACTATTGGCCCCTGGTCACGATCCGTTCCAAATTCTCAACACAAGTTCCTCCCCATAATTCTGTAGAATCTCACTTTTAGAAAACATTACATCTCAGATTCTCGGTTCGTTGTTTTTTTTATTCGTTCTTCCGTTCCTGATTTCGTAATACTTATGAAATCTCGACGCACTTGTGTAGGCATCTCGCAACCAGATCGCGTAGTGATCGCGAAAAAATACCACTTTAGTAATCACAGCAATGCATATAGCACCCCGTGATTTTGTGTGATGTTTCATATCACTACACATACACATATCTATACGCGTGTGTGAATGGGTTAATCGACAAGGCACGAGCACCAGCGCGAAAAGATGAACAAGAGGCCGCAGGCCTCGAGTTTTATCCTTCCGCGATTGCACAAGTGCCATATCGACTAACCCATTCACACACGCGTGTGTGTCGTTCTGTTCAACGAGTTCCGTCCGCACATATGTGAAGAACATATTTTCATTTTCGGCACGGTTTAGTTTTGCTGAAGATGGGGGTTATATTGAACAGGCCTCCTCAACTGCACATTTTAAGAAAGAGCTTCATTAAATTACCTGATGCCCAAGTATTTAATATAATAATAAACATTTCCATCTCGTGTACATACTTTGTGGAGTTCACGTGACTCAATCTCGCGATGCCGAACCACAGACTATAGAATTGTATTTGATGTATTGTTTGTCAACAAACCATTTTCGATCCGACAGCTTGACTGGACATTTCGGGAGGTCTAGAGCTGAATTGGTCTCAGTATACTATTATAGACTTGTCCACTGGGACGTCTTGATTGCAATAATGCTGCCAATGTAACCTGTTGCTTAGCACAGGAATAACACAATTGCCAAAATTTGATGCAAAATATTTAGTTAAAACATACCGTATGACCTGTCACTGGAACAACCGCGTCAAAAGCCGGATGTTTGGGCGGTTAAATCTGAAGGAATAATAACATTTCAGTGACGTCGCCGTTATGTTAGTTAAAGGTGAACATACACAGATCTACACATGTATGTGAATGGGTTAATCAATATGGCACGAGAGGCCGTATCCTTCCGTGATGGCACACGTGCCATATCGATTAACCCACTCACACGCGTGTGTCGTTCTGTGTTTATTTACACGCCTCCACGTCAAAAACAACAATTATCAGAAGGACACTCAGCAATTCATTTGACAACTATCAACAAAAATAACACATTTTATCTCCAACCAAATTTGTAAGGGGAACTGGCACTTAGAACACATTAGAACTCAGGGGACGAGTTTTGGCTACCGGACTTCCACTCCATGCATTGGTTTACCAGTAAATCAGAACTTGTTTCCCACACTCGAGAAACGATGCCTACTTCTCAGGGTTCCAGATGGGGTGGGGGAGAGGTTCAGTAAGGTTAGAATTATAAAATACACCTTTAACTGTAACATATTATGTCGAGATAGAGGAGTCACATGCTTATTTTTGGAGGCAAAGAATGAAAAATCTAAAGTATGAATGACACATTTATGACGAGCAATGAATGGATATGACCGTTACATAAGGTAAAAAGTCAAGCCAATTTTACACAGGTATCGTTTTGAGAGAAACTTCACCACCCCGCGTGTGCTTTAATAAGGATTGTAATTCACCAGTTAAATTTGACCTCGTTCTTTCTGAACGCGTAATTTGGTTGGCTGAGAGCCGGTCGGCTCCGTGCTCTAATCTCAGGTAAAATCACCCTTACCGTGCTCTAATTTCCTGAAGTGGGCCAATTAGAACATGTCTGTATCCACGCTACGCGCGAGCAGTGTCCCTAACCCGCTCATATCACACATTGAACGCACCCCGGAGTAGTTTTCTGTAAATTCGATCATGGCAAATAAACCGAGATTCAAAATGGCATTTCTTCACGAAGGGGCGAGTTAACAAATAGTTTTCCAGAGTTAAATTCTCAAATGTCTAACTCAACAAGAGACCTTTATCTCCTAAATCACACGTACCAACCCGTATTACAGATACAACAAACGTCAGAAAACTGTACAAAATAGTCATGCAAAACTTATAATAAATATGTACTGTACGCACACTGTGCTTGTAAGGAAGCTTTTATGGTGACCAGACTTGTTTTGGGGGAAGTATAGCTACGAGGCGTGCTTTCGCGAGGAGTAGCTACACCTCCCAAAAAAACACGAATCGAGTCGCGATAAAAGATTATATAAAAGCACAACGAGCGCATAACACCCTTCAGTCAACAAAACCCATAACAATGGCTTCACAAAAATAGCCGATAACAAACAAACAGCCACCCTCAAATGATCAAATAATGGGACTCTATTTTCAATTCTCTCAACCAAGTGGCACGTGAGGAAATTCCTTTAACATGAATGAAATTGTTAATGGGGTTAAAAACAATCAAACTTGGTCGAAGTAAGCGCCTTTTCCGTCGGGCAACGATATTTCTAGCAAAATTCAATTCAATTCAAGAGGTCACCAGGGATAGGTGGGTGGTTTGTGGAAACAACAAGAGAATTAACCTTTTGTAGTGTGCAGAATATCTTTTCATGGATGACGTCACTTCATTCATAGCTTTTAGAAACATGAACACCTCAGTAAGACTGACGTTACGTTTCAATTTTTTTTTGTTTTTGCGCCAACATGTTCAATTGTACTATTCAAAAAAAGTAGAGTGTATTTGATAAAAGTGAGATATATGAAGAAATACATTTATATTTTACTCAAAAAGACAGTTGAGGCATTGCACTATGATATCCGAGGAATGATTTCAGCGATAGTTGGGTGTCTGACAAGCATATATTCAACGCACTTAGCTATAGAAGACATGGACGGTCAGTCAGAGAACTTACCACATCCAGTCCAAGACCTCAATACCTTGTAAAGCCTCCTCGGCGGATCGGTGGATTACAAGCGCGGATCCGACGTTGCATACTCCTCAACAAACGTTCAATATCAGCTTGACTGGTGTTATACCATTCTTCCTGGTGTGCAGAGGCGAGTTCCTGGACATTGGTAGGGGGCTACTGGCGTTGTCGTAGGCGCCTCCCAGACATGCTCGAATGGTGAAAGGTTTTGGCATAGTGCTGGGCAAGGCAATGTAGTGATGTTCTGCTCCTGGAGGAAATCTGTAGCGACACGGACCCTGTGTGCTTTTGCACTGTCATCTTGGAGAATAAATCGACGGTCGTGACGTCGCGCAAATGGCACCACATGAGCTGCTAACATGTTGTCACGGTAGTACTGCCCTGTAACACGCCCTTGGATGACATGTAATGACATTCTGCTTGTCATGGTTATGCCTCCCCACACCATAACCGATCCATCACCAAAACGACCGTGCTGTCTAAGGGTTACGTCATGGTATCGTTCGCTCCATCGCCGCCACACTCTGTTTCGCCTGTCGTGGAAGTCGAGAGTGGACCTCGATTCATCGGACAACATGACATTGCTCCACCGACGATTGTCCCAGCGCTGTCGTGCTCCATACCAATTACGCCTTGCTGCGATGTGACGTGCAATCAAACGTGGAATTATTCAAGGGCGTCGAGCGTACAAATTCCAGCTGTGTAGGTGATTTCGGGTAGTCCGGCCACTGACTCGCACATCTGTCCATCGGTGCAGCTGCTGTATAATTTGTAAGACACTTTGATGGCGGTTTCGTAATGCCGTGGTTCGGATGAAACGATCCTGGTTGGCAGTTGTCGCCCTTGGACGACCTGACCAACGTCTGTCATCTAAATTGGCTGTCTGACGGTAGCATGACCACAACCTGCTAATCACCGATTGAGTAACATTGAGAATTTGAGCCACTGTAGTCTGTTGCCAGCTTCCAACATGCCAACGGCATGTAAACGTTCGTCACGTGTCAGTCTTCGCATACCTCAAAAGTTACGCTTCGACCAGAAACTATTGATGAACGAGTTTTTCCAAGAAAAGAACGATTAGACTTCCGAAAACGCCCGTCTAGTACAAATGACAGTTTCAAAACGTACCCCATAGACATTAACTCGTGCTTCGTGGGCCGGTGACATTCAAGATTCACACTAAACTTGGTAACATATTGATGTGTCGAATCACGCGTATCCAATACCATTTTCCGAAAATATCAACATCAGCTTCGATATTCCGTACTTTTTTGAAATTGTATACATCGGGATTTGTCTTTTTGTTTATTTTGCTTCCGCGTTTTGCACGGTGGATTTACAGTGGCGGCGGAAGCTCGATAAAAGTGGAGGGACACAAATTTTAAAGGCTACTATGCTTCGGCCCTGTGGGAGGAAAGTTACAATCGTATATCGGTAATTGTCCCGTATCAGTATGCATCGCGTCTTCTGATTGGTCAACGTGACTTAGATAAATAGCCATGGTATCGGCTATCTTCAAACATACGGGTGATAAGAGCGCGCGCCGTTGTTCCCCGTTTGTCACTCGAGAAACATCCAGGTGATAAAAATAACCTTTGACCCCGACTGGGTCACATCGATTGCAGAAACTCCTATTAGAACTGTTAATTAAATTGTAACGGGGTAAATCCCGGCCATAAAGTTTTTTTTCAATGAGGGTCACAATTTCAGTGAAGGTTTTGGAACCAAACTGAGGTAAAAGTAGGAAATCCACGGCGGGCAAATATACGGGCACAGTCAGTGTAACTACTGTAAGACTTGGTGTCAACAACAAATTAACAATACCAGGGCATTAAATCTCGGCGCACTTCATAATTTATTTTGCGGTTTCCGATGGTCAGCGTAGAAATGTATGCTATTAATTCAACATACCTTTTACAAAATTCAATGACTACGGCTCAAATCAAAATCTTCAAGATTAAACCCAAGTGGAGTCTGAAATTGTGAGACATCGTTCCCGAAATTCAAAATGTCACCTTCCATGTTCCATGATGTCCAGCGTCGTTTTAAGTGAATATTTAAGCTATTCTCCTAAAGATATGAATAATGCACACAACACAACACATCTAACATGCTGAAGCTTGTTCCATGGAAATACAGTACACTCTGGAAGGCTGAATGTACACGGTTTTAAAACTGTTTCAACGAATTTAAATTCACCAAAGTGAAAAACTTCGCCATGTGTGACCTGGTTATAAACAACGATTCGGAAATAGACGCGGTCTATTTATAGTTTTGCTGTGACGTTTGTTACGCTGTTTGGTTCAAAACCAGAGGCCCAGTGTGGAGTTTAAACCTCGTCGCCTGAGTCTTAATGTGAGATCATATTTTACATCTCGGCATTATTTCTGTGTTAGGAGGCGGGACAAAATCGTTATCTCAGGCAACATCCAGGGTACATGGAGATTTAATACCTGGATGTCTCCTTTTCAACCATTCGGCATGCGCCTCATGGTTGAAAACCGACATCCAGGTATTAAATCTCCATGTACCCTGGATGTTGCCCGAGATAAATTATAATGTACCGTGACACACTTTAGTCTCTCGTTTAGACGAGCATGCATGCGGTGTGGTCACTGTTCAGTCCATTTCTTCTACTTCAATCATCTTCCAACTCGAAGGCTGGCCTTCGGGTTGGAAGATGGTTGAAATAGAAGAAACGGACCGATGGATTGACTTGTGATTATCAGTAGCACTGATATAATCCGCCAGGTGCACGTGCGTTCATTTTTTGAGACGCCATGCGACTTGTTTTGTTACTGTATTACTGATACAAGACCTTTCATCGCCAGTTGCATTGCTACTGATATTGCTGTTGAGATTGCGTGTTTTGGTAAATGGTATATAAAAAAGGCCATACTTTGCCAAACTCGCCCTAGAGAAACGAGCCCGTTGATCAGGCGAGAAGAAGTATTTATTTATTTATTTATTTATTGGTGTTTAAGGTCATATAGTTATGCACAATGGCCAATTATGACCATGACAGTTTTACGGGTGGAGGAAGCCGGAGTACCCAGAGAGAACCACCGAGCAACGACGAGCAACGACGAGCAGCTGCCAGCTCCCCAACATCGTAACTCCGCACTGCAGCAAAGGCATGGTTAGTTTGGTTGAAGACATGCGTACCATCGATGTGCAGTACGCCTTAGTACATGGCGTCATCGTGCCCCCATGTGGACAATCGGAGTGAATTGCCTTGCCCAAGGACACAACGCGGGAGTCCGAATTGATCGCTCAGAAGGGCGAGAAGAAGTAATGAGTGGTATATTTTGCGAAAATACAAAACGACATCGTCTTTGTTGTATTTGAATATTGGAGAATTTCACCCTTTTGTAGAGAACAGAGTACAAGGTGGTGATAATGAACTGCATGCATTTTAAAAGTAGACATTAGCAATAATAGCATATTGTTAACCATATGGCTCTATTTCAAAGACATTTCCTCAGTTTGCTCGTGGTAAAAAAGTTCCGATCCTACTCCAACCACTCATCTCTTTACAGCTGTGTGGGGCACTTGATAGCGCTCACCCGGCATTAACAAATATCCCAGCTTCCGCCAGCTTAAGGTGGGGTTGGGGTGTGGTGTCATTTGTTCCTATTTTTTCTCGATAGTGTTCAATTTTCAAACGCCTCTTAGGCTAAATAAAAACATTACAACTTCTGAATAAAAAAACACCAAACATTACCAGCTGTTTTAGCAGTGTTTTTACATATCTACTTACATGCGTCCAGCTTTATTTTTACCGTCCTTTTGAAGACGTAAAAGTTTTTCCAATGCTTCGGCCATTTTACTTCTCCCCTGTGAAAGAGATGAGATTGATTAACTAAAATCAGCTTTCATAAAAATCATCCACACTTTCACGCATCAAAAGTTGCTATTTCCAATGAATCGAAACATTGATTAATGAATTATATCTTTTGGACAAGGGACAAGCCTTCTCAAGTTCCATTATATCAAGGCAATAAAAGTCAGCAGTCCGATTCCTCTTTCGTTATTTATAGTAAAGTGTGTGGTGCGTATATGGGTCGTTATCAGATTTCGCGAATATGTTGGTTTAATAAAGTTTATATTTTTCAGTTCCTAATAATTTTGTCAATGTATAATCTTTAAGTGGCATGAAAACAAAGAAAGCCGAGCTTAATCACTCTCACAACACATCTTGGGGTACCTCTGAATCATGGAAATCAAAACGACTGTCTCTGCAGTAACGTTTTGTTAACTGACATTTCCGAGGGCAATATTTATGCGTGATAAAAGCAGTCAGTGTGTATAACAAATATTGCTTATGTACCAACTAGTGAATCAAAGAAGGTTTGTCAGTTGATAGTGCCCTTCGCAAAATCTCAGGTACTAAGGAATGTATCCTAAAAGAGACTTTTTCTCATACAAATAATGTCTAGTTCTATCACATCTTGTGGCAAACCTACGCTTGAAACTACGTATGTGGGTCTTCAAAAGTAACACAGAATTTCCGGCACATTTAATGATTACGTATTATCAGGAGTCATAAAAGCATAACGTTTCAGCAATGACCCGATTATTACAGAATGGGGACACATTCTGTTACAGGAAGGAAATTTTCGATACTGCGATGAACTAATTTTGATATACACACATTGTATGAACAATGCATGGAAATACGCACTGTATAATATAGGGTTTATGAAACAAAATGAAAAAAGGCAAGCAAACAACTAAATGTCTCTGCGTGGAGGCAACATTTGTAACAGGACGGACCTTTACAATATGGAATGTTCCATATTTGACAAACACATAATCGATATTATCACCAATGTTATTCTGTTTGATCTGAGCCGAAGTAGAACATCAACACCTACGAGGTATTAGACAATGCAAGCAAATTAGACGAGGATGCGTTATTCTCGCAATATTGTGCAACATAATGCTACAGGTGGGACTCATCTGTTACGAGGGAGTCACAATGATTATGAAGAGGATTATCTTTATTGCTGAATGAATCCTCCACTCCCCCGGACCCGAATATCAAACAAATCTTAATGAACAAAATTTGTGTCACAATATCTCGAAAGCTACATCGTGTTATGTAAATGACAAAGTTATGTTGGTGGCTAGGATTTTTGGGGGATTTTTTGTCTTTGTTTATTTGTTTTTTTTTCTGCTCTAGTTGCTCATACGGCGTGTTCGTCTCCTGTAATTAACATGACGTTGTTTGCAAAAACAAAAATACCAAATTAACTCGAATGAATGGAATAATTCTCAGTCATACAGAAGGGAAGCGTCTGTCAATTAATGGCTGCCAAAACATGCTTATCAACTGCAAAATGGCAACTGGACATTGATATATGTTCCAATAAGACTAAAATCTTCCCCCTCTCTCTGATTGGACGAGAGCTCGCTTAGTATATTCTATGTTTACGGCTCAAGTGGCAGATGTTACCGTCTGACGTCACAACGCGAAATATGTCAAATGACGCCACCTGATTCGTAATTGCTTCATCAACGGAGTGCCTAGCAAGCCGCTTCATTTTTCTGGATTTTTCACTCGTACAGCAGACGGTGTTCCGGATAAAGTGTTGTTTAAATTACAAACCGATTTACGATATGAACTGAGATGGAATGAATTCATCTGGTTTATTGATTATTTATCCAGTGCCTCGGTGAAGAGTCAACACGAAAGGTTTGTTTATTAAACCTGTGGTCGTTAAAAGTTGCCTTGAACAAAATCTTTCTTCCGACCTTGCAATCTCCACCATTCTCTCTCCATCTGTCCCCAGTTGCACATCACCGACATCCGCGCTCCCGTTACCTCACGCGACAAACACAATTCCATCCGTTCTGGCAAACGCTCCTTTACAATCTCACATCCCACCTCTTATGCATGCCTGTTTCCTGTCTTAAACAGGGATACCTGCACAACTTCCTTATTCGAACCCCCATCTTCTACACAATCCCCCCCCCCCCCCCCCACACACACACACACTCTTCTCTGTCACACGCTGCATATTCATTGAACCTTCTCCTGTACATGCTGGTTTCAACCTGCCAGTCACTAGTATACCGGCTCAATCCATTTCCAGTGGCACACCACTGACGTCCGCACTGTAGTCTTGCACCTCACCTGACGAACACACTTCCATCCTTTCTGGCATACGCTCCTCCACAAACTCACTCTCGACTTTTATCGCGCACCTCTCTACAGTCTCCAACAGAAGTTATAGCACAACGTTTTCGCACCACGCCTTATCCATCACACAATTCTCGTCACTTTTTATTATTCGCGCAGCACCACCTATACCACAAATATCCAGAACACCCGACGCAACCTGTTTAGTGTTCTCTGGGGCACCGTGCCCATCACTGTAAAAAATTCAGTCTCTTTCCCACCAACTTTCGCTTTTCCTAACTCTATCTATTACAACGGCTGTCATCTGTCTCCATTACACTTCTTTGACCAGCCTGCTGCTCTAACTCGCTCGATTCTACACCGTCCACATGAATCTCCCCTGCTGCAATGGCAGCACTAAATAAATATTATCTCTGTTGTCACTAACACAACAGCAATGCATAAAAAGTGAGTGGAACACCATTGGATGCACCAACATATCATTGTTCCGTTTGATAAGTTCTCCCCGTAACAAAATCTTATCTTTACCAAATTCAAACAAAACATATTCTATCCTGATCACAAAATTCCTCACAAATGAACCTGCATGCACTACCCACTAGAAACAGTAAGTGTGGATTCTCATTCACGGGATCATTTAAAAATTGAAATGATTTAATATCCGAGTGATGCCGACTCCAACACACCACACTGTAACAAAATGTGCCTTTCCTGCAAAAAACAGCCTCAGCTATAACGAATTACATTGACAAGTGAGAAATGTTTCGGACCACCCAATGTTGATGAGAGACCAATAATTAAAATGAACTTCTGTGGGAACATAACACATTCAAAAGAAAGCACACTGTTCGAAATAAGGTTGGTTTCTGTTTGTATTTCCTCTCCATAACAGTTGTTCTAAACTTTGTTGTGTTCAATGGTATATTAGATTTCCTCGCCAAGAAGGAACATGCCATCGCTTGGAAACAATCGCACAATAGTTTGCTTACGAAATAACGGGATAATATCCACGAATATGTGAATAAAACTGAACAACTCGACAAGATGATGACCTACCAGAGTCAAGTTTTTTCCAAAACATAATTTGTATTCCCCGTAACTCATACTCTAGCAAACTATATATTGACAAAATGGCAAGTAGCGGCTTCAACTTTCGGCCTCTCCTCGTAAGCGTAAGATTAATGCATGTGATATGACTTCAAGCCACTATCCTTGTTGTAGAATAACCATCCTATTCCATAAGGTCCACCCTGTAAAGGCATTCCGTCTTCCCCGTACCGAATAAGAACGAAATATGGCATGTTATTTTAATTGACCTGTTGTACATAAATATATATGAAAGCAATAGCCACTGCAAACAGTGGTTTTTGTCTTCTAAACACGGATTCATTAGGATATTGAAAGTAGCATAGTCATCTTAATGATACTGCATCGAACATTCCATACTGTTACGATAAAATAGTCGCCAGTGTAGAGATTTTCTCAGTTACAGTAGAGACTGTTACGGGGAAGAGGTAATGGTTGAAAAGGTCATTGTGTTTCAGTGAGTTCTCCCTGAGGCGCAATAAAAAAGTGTAAGATTGGGTCTTCCTCTGAGGCGTATTTATTTAATTATAACTGACACCGTGTGGCACTACAATGAGGGTAATTAACCCTTTGAACCCCAGCGGCCGTTTTTCCGGCCCAGAAACAAGATATGTCATCCTTTTATTTAGTAGGATGGCTGCTGAGTTGAAGTGTGGGGTAGACCAATCAATATTTTCAACGTGCTGCCCTAAGGCTGCACGTTGAAAATATAAATTGGCCTATCTCCAAATAATAAATATGGACTCTTCCAGTTGCTTCTATTGAACTGACAAGGAAGAAACCTTCAGGGTTCAAAGGGTAATTAATCTGTGTTTCATTGGGGACACAGATAGAAAATATGCTTGAGGGTCCACTTACCTGAACTTCAATGATGATTTGTCGAACAGAATTTCTTGGAAATCGGATCATGGCCTGAATATTCTCACGTTCAAATGTTCTTCGTACCGGATGTTCGGTGACGTCATCTAAAGGGATCGTTGATTATTTAGTTTCTGTTGTAATTCGTTACAGGGGAGATACTGCGGTGGGGTACAGGTTTCAGAACATATTTTTCACGCAAGCAGTCAAAAATGTACATTTGTACTTACTGATTCCTGCTAATGAATTGACAAATTTTCTTTTACCACAACAAGGCCCTTTATTCCTATGAGATTGTTTGCAAAATAAGCGATGTAAATAAAAAAAATAATTTTGTACCTTTGATTTGTGTCCATCTTTTACTTCATGGGAGGCTACACGTTAAAATTCGGCCATGGGACGCTAGTGTGGTGGTGTTCAACTGGTACCTCTTATGATAATGCAGACATATTACTTATGGCCCTGTTTTTTTTAAATGGACAGTTCATAAAGATGTCAGGCAAAATGTATGTTGAAGTGGGCGAGTAATGAAAAATGCACTTTTAAACTCATATCCACATTCATTATTCATTGTCAGATTCTGTTTTTATGCAAGTAAAAAATGTTACCTAAATGCTTAGTTCCTTAATTTCCTTTTAATAATGATGAAATTCACTGTAATGTTGTGTCGATGCTAATAATATTGATATAATTTATTTCATAAATTAAGGTGCAATATAAGTAAAGAAAATTAGTTTACATTGAAATTCCTAAGTCTGCTATTCCATAAATATAAATTAAATATACACAAATTATATATCAAAATGAAGGTAGTGGTGTATTGAACACAAAATATATACATTCAGCTTACAGAGTTGACAGTAGGTATCACTGGTTTCTGGAAGTCTACTACAGTATTCGTACCAGAACTGATAATCAAATAATATTTCACGAGAATAACTGGGGGGATGGACAAGTATAGTTCGTCGTGTGCATTTTGTGTTACGTAACTTCTGATAAAAGCTTCGTGCCAACACGTTTTTCCTTAGAGTTACATATTCAAAAAAAAAAAAAGAAGAATCCTGTGACATTAGCGGATATGGAATTTCTCCCAGAGTTTAAAGTATTTTGGTGTTTGGAAATCCTGTTAGAAGAATTCAGCCGCTCGTGAAAATTCCGTATTTCTTTCCAATCACTCATGAAATAATTCATGTATTCAACCGAAAACTGCAGGTATCCTTCATCTCTTCGCTTCAAGACTCGTATGTGATTCAAATATTCACTTTCCTAAATTTGCTGATGTTTAATTCTCGAACTTCGAATATTGTTGTTCACCTATTTATTTATTTATTTATTTATTTATTTTATTTATTTATTCATTTATTGGTGTTTGAGGTCACATACTTACACACAACGGCTAATCGAGACCGTGACAGTTTTACAGATGGAGGAAGCCGGAGTACCCGGAGAGAACCAACGAGCATCGACGGGCAACTGTCAGCTCCTCAACATTCTAACTCTGTTCAAGCTCCGCTCAAGCAGGGTTACATCGGTTGAAGACATGTGCACCATCGACGTGCGGTATGCCTTAGTGCACGGCGACATCGTGCCCCCATGTAGGCAACCGGGATAAAGTGTCTTGCCCAAGGACACAACACGGGTCGTCCCAGGCGGGATCGAACTCGGCACCTCTAGCATAGAAGCCCAACAGTCTACCACTGAGCCACCAACATCTGTTGTTCACCTACCTTGAAAATTAAGACGGTAGTGTTCTTTTTCAGGGCTGCGTCTATAACATCGAATAGAAATGGATAATCTTCCAAAATTGTCACATAGGGTATAGACAGGGAATCTGTAAAGAAAAATACTGTTTCACATATGTCATGATCTAATGCTGCAAAGGACCTCCTCCCCTGGAAGTTGTTGAAAGCCTTAATATGTCATTGTACGATACCACATATTAGAATGTAGTTATTATACTTCGCGGTGTGGGCAACAGTAGTATAGACGAATGAATGCATCAAATACTTCATAAGACTCGTCGATTTGAACGTTGTGTCTTTTTAGATCATATTCTCAACGACTACATACATTCAGATGTTAACTAAAATTAATTTTGCACAGAATTGCCAGCAAACATGCGGGGGTTACCCTTTATGTAACACAAGAAAAGGACAAAACCACCAAGTTTTTTTTCTCAACTACAGTTCACGGAGCTCTCCAGAACTCGCTCCATCTGGAGGTCCTAAGCTATGGCTTGGAAAAGAATAAGCAATGGCCTGGAAAAAAAAAACAAATGAAGAAAATTAATTCCGATGGCGCCTCTATCTCTGGGTACGATATGGTTGGACTTTTCTACAGGGGCGTCACGAAGATGACCGATTTGAGGGTGAGGGGTAAACCCGATTTGCCCCGACTGTCATGGCTCAAGTCCCAACTATATCATCAAGGCATGCCTTCGTCGAAGGCATGCCATATATGCAGTAGTGGTTACGTATTCAATTAACACGTACCGTAACGACTCTCACCATTGGTCATGTTGGCGCCAAAAGGCCCGAAATGAGTACTAGAGAGATACATTGTAAGACCGACGGTGTGTGACATAAGTCTAAGTGTCAGATCTAGTCTTTTAGGAAAGTACATGATTACTAGCAAGAGATAATCGATATCTTAGACTCCAATCCTGACGAAAATGTCCCGACAGGAGGATTATTCGGGGGGGGGGGGGGGGGGGTGGGGGTCAAACCCCCTATACCCCCATAGATACAGTTAAAATTAGAAGTACTGTCATGAAGTGCGCACAAATAACACGTCGATATGCGCGTTAATCTACGCGTTACGACCATAGTAAGGTTATCAAATTATATACATATGACCTGTACACATCCAATGTTTCAGCCAATGGACCTCCGGGTAACCCGGAGGTTCATTGACATAAACATTGCATGTGTTTGCTATGAGTAACCAGGGGAACCTGCCGTACTTTGGGTGCCATTCGATATGGCAATTGCGCGCAATTCCTACGCGCAGTTAAGTCTAGATAAGCGCACAGTTCGTGACAGGCCTTCTAGTTTTAACTGTAGTTACGCCCCTTAGAACAGCGACATCATTGAATTGCAGATACTACTACCGTGTATATATCTGTATTGGGGTCTAATTTTGCAACATTTTATTAAATCCCCTCACCCCGGTGTGAGTACGTCGCGACAAAGCTGATCGAAAAAGAGGCCATTTTTGCGACCACTGTACTGAACGTGTAGGCTTCAATGGACCAGGTGATCTCAAATCCTCCAGGGTGAGAATGGAGGTGTCAGCTCACTCCAGTTAGAATGAAAACTTTAAAGCAGCACATAGCAGGACAAAAGTATCACGTCTATTCAAACCTTTTGCCTTTGTAGATGAATCAATTCTGTCCACCAAGCACTCCCGTAATCGTCAATCTTTAATGTCCCCTTAAAGGTGTCTGTTTGTTTGTTTATTGAAGTTCAACGACTATTTCAACTGAGAGGGTCGCATGGTGTCGGACAGTTTTATGGGTGGAGGAAGCTTGGGTATCCGACAGAACCACCGAGCAGCGGCGAACAACTGCCAGACTTTGCAACTTACTAACTCTGCACAAGCAGAGTCATCAGTGGCGGAAGGCAAGTACACCATCGACGTTCTGCACACTTTAGTGAACAGCGCGTAGTAAAGTGTCTTGCCCGGCGACACAACGCAGTTACCGCTGGTCAGGATCGAACCGTCGACATTTCAGTTTAAAGCCCGATGTTCTGACCACTGAGCCACCGAGCTCCCTTAGAAAAGTGTAAGAAGCAAGAATTTCAACCGGATCGGGGCATGAGCAGCGATTGGGTCGAAATTCTCTGTCCCGGTCTCTTCCCAGAGCACTGTAGAATCTCACCTGTTAAAAAAGAAGCGCGAAAACATTGCATCTAAGATATTATGTTCGTTTGTGTTTTATGTCTCAGTCTCGATTCTCCACTATTCTATATATGAAATCTCTGTTCACGGGTGTAAATGTGACATGGCAAATTCTCAATCCTGTCGCGATCAAAGCGGATTTTTCTAAACAACCACCGATTAGCGTTACGAGCAACACTTGTTAGAGTCAATTTAGGTTTCACTCGTAAATAATCTAATATCATTATAAATATTCAATCACCGATTCAATTAACCCTTTGAAACCGAGCGACGGTTTTCCGGCCCAGAAACATGATACGTCATAATTTAATTATGTAGGATAGTTGATAAGTGAATGTGTGGGGTAGACCAATCAATATTTTCAATGTGCAGCCCAATGGAAAATGTTAATTTGTCTACCCCCAAATGACGAAAATAGACTCTTCGATCGATGTCATTTAACTGACATGGACGATGCCATCAGTGGTCAAAGGGTTAAAGTACTAGAATTGCATACATACGCCTAAGAGCGTCTTCCATTTCCAACCTGTCAGTGAAGTTATCAGATGGTGTCGTTGCTCCATCAAGCAGGATAAAATGAGAATGTCGCGGATCAAGGTGCATGTAGTCTGAACACCTATCAGTTGGTCTTGTGTACATTGCTGGGAAGGAGCCTGTAGACTGAAAGCAGAATCACAAGACAAATCGTGAGGTATTCTTCAGTAAAAGACATACGGAATTTATACATAAGAAGAAGTAAGAAAAAGTGTGAGTTAAACACCGTAAGAACACTCCAGTAACTGAAAAAAGCTAACAAAAAGTGGACCAAAGCGGATAAAGAATATCGGACAGATCGCGTCTGGGTCGCGATCTGATCGACATTCTCTGCACCGCTGTCCCCCACACAACTCTGTAGAAGTTCGCGAGTCGAAACAACAAATGCGTGTACAATCAGAGAAACATAATTTACTGCCACCAGTAAATTCAAGTCTGTGTGAAAAGGGTTAAAGAATCAAGAAAAAACTGTATAGAAAGAGAATTTATGGAGGCTTATGTTCATGAGTAAAATATTTTTAAACAAATCAGAAATGAATTTTTGTAAACAGTATTCACAGATATTCATACAGGAATTGGAACATTTTTTATAAGAAGCCAGAAAAAGGCATATATGTGACCAGCATTCAAAGGGTTCGATACACGAATCAGAAACGGACATTTTTGGCTCTGCCAATTATTTGAATGATGAGATACATGGATAATCTTCAGCATTGCATTAGCTGTTATAAAATGCAATTCCTAATAGTTCTGAAAAATATGCGCTTAATGGCCTCCGTTGCCAGCATCGAGGTGGACCACATTTTGAACCTCCATAAGGTTTCAACTCATTCGGTGTAGGTCCCATGTCTATAGGTCATTCCAAACCTGAAGTATAAGCATATCCCACTTTAAAAATATTGGCTCCACCGACTCTGGATATGCCATGTTAATAGATGACAGCAAATATTCATATTACCAAGAAAAGGTTAAGGTACATGATACCTCTAGAAAATATATTGCGAGTAAAAGAATTCAGTAGTGTTGGAATATAGAGGTAAACGGCCCCCAAGAGCCCATGCGTGTTTAGAGCATCATTGTAGAACAGAAAGTGTTATCATTATTCCTGCATTGCAGAAGTAAATGTTTGGGGACCCATATTAAGATATTGAACGGGTTAAAATAATCCCTTTAAATACTCCATTTTAATCCTTTAAAAGGAGCACATTCCAATGAGGGGTCATCATCAATGTTCTTCAAGCAAGAACGAAATGAAAATTGACTGGAAATTTCAGTGAATAATGCTGGCTGGTTTTCGCCGTTGGGGAAAGGGTTAAGAATGCCTTACTTTTGAAGGTAAACCTGGAAAGGTGTCGCCTTCCATATAGAATTAAAAGTTACAGAAAGGAAAGCGTAAAAACATTCTGTAGCAATGAGTTATATGAAGGGTGTTTGTACTCACACAGAAGTATTAAGAGGGTTAAAAACAGACCATTCAAATATTCCATTTCATTACTTTATAATTGTGATAGGTGTTTTGAGAAAGCCACACACCACTCCATACCGAAACCTGTTGATTTATGATTGAGAAAAGATAAATCTTAAAAATGCTTTGAAATGTGAAGGGCTCTATTTTCAACATGGTTAATTTTGTAACATGATATTAAATAAATATGCAATGCTATTGGATGTAAAATTTACAGCATTCTCTCTGATCACTTTGTTTATGAGAGATTTTAACAAGTTTTAAATAATGGCTTTTGACTTCAGTGAACTCATTAACAAGTACAGTCTGTCAGTATAACAAAACATTAAGCTAGGATTGATTGTATTAGGTTATCGTGTTGACAAACAGTGCATATAAGACACAAATATTACAACTACACTATCAAGGCATGCCTTCTATAAATGTTATGTGTTTATTTATTGGGCTTAACGACACTATTCACAGCCACTGTCACCTTGTGCCGGACAGTTTTATGGGAGGAGGAAGCTGGAGTACCCAGAGAAACCACTGAGCAAATGCGATCAACTGTCAGGCTCCCCAACAGACTGACTCCACATAAGCAGGTTAGCATTGGTTGAAGACAAGTACACCATCGACGTGCAGTACGCGTTAATGCACAATGGCACCATGCCCCCCAAGTGGGCAATGAAGGTTAAGTACTTCAAGGGCACAATAGGGTTACCACAGCTGGGATTCGAACCAAGGATCTTTCGGTTTGCAGCCTTCGCCTCTACCTACTGATCCACGGAGTCCCTTCTATGAATGTAATTGGAATACTTTGGAGGCTTATTTTCTGAGGATAAAATAGTTTTAAAGAAATCAGAAATAGGTTTTCGTTAACAGTATTTAAAGATATTCATTCAGGAATTGGACACATTTTTCCAAGAAACCAGAAAAGGCATATATGTCCAGAGCAAAAAAGGGTTTAATCAAAGGAATGCATTGGGGGGGGGGGGGGGGGCGGGGGCAAAATGTGTATTCCAGCAATTCTGAAGAGTGCACTCAATGACCCAAAGGTGACCTCAGCGGCATTGATCCATATTTTAACACCCCCCCCCCCCGAGGGTCGACTCATTTGTTGTTGGACCCAGGTCCATTCATCACACCATGCTTGAGATGAGTGTGTCCACTTTCAAAATTTTTGGCCACGCCCACATTCTCATGTAAAAATGCATGTATGTGATTTGGTAATGCATTAGGGGGTTCAAAATGTGGCTTCCAGCAATTCTGAGAAATGCACTCAATGACCCCTGGTGGATCTCAGTGACCTTGACCCATATTTTAAATCTCCATCGAGTTCCGACCCATTTGGTACTGGTCCTAGGTCCATACGTCATACCATGCGTGAGATATGAGCGCGACCCACTTTCAAAATTTTTGGCCACGCCCACTTTTTTTCGTGTAAAAATGCATGTGCGAACTTCGGGAATGCATTTTGGAGTCAAAAAATGTGATTTCCAACAATTCTGAAAAATGCACTAAATGACCCCTGGGTGACCTTAGAGACCTTGGCCCATATTTTGAATCTCCATCAAGTGTCGACTCATTTAGTGTTGGTCCCAGGTCCGTAGGTCATACCATGCCTGAGATATGGGCGTGACCCACTTTCAAAACACCCTATGGACACCCCTAATACTCCAGGATTCTGAAAATCACCGAGATAGGAAGATTCGTTTTCGAGTTACCGTGGTGAGGACAAGGAAGTGCATAGAAAACATAAGACAGGAGAATAAGAAAAAGAAGAAGAAGAAGAATAAAAAAAGAAAGAAAAGAAACCGTATAAAAACAATAGTCTGTGTGTTTCACACAGACTAATAAATCTCACACCCTCTTTCCGTTTGTTTTTCCTCATTCGGTCTTCACTTCGCAATATTCTCATTTATCAAATTTCCACCACTGGTGTAAGTATGTCACCGTCACAATCGCGATCTGACAGAGCATAATACTGTAAAGGCTTCAACTCGAAGGCTTGTCTTAGAATTGGAAGAGACACAACAAACATGAGCAATGGCTAATGGATATTCATTTGCTAATATAAGATTCCAAATCAGGGGTTACATGAACGACGTTGGCAGCTGTTCCGAAGGTTACACACATACACACACATACACATATACCGTTTCGCAGGTACAGTATTTGACTCGGCTATACACATACTCTTAACACGTTATTTCGCCCTACTCAACATGTGGAAATCAAAGAAATGACATTTTTTGTGGACGAATTATCTTTCAATAGTACGTCCCCTACGTCGTGCACGTTGGGTTCATCTATACTCGCCCAAAAAAGAAAGTGTGCATTGCAGAAATTGATCAAACTCCCAAAAAATAATTTCGTAGGTGTAAAGAGTGTTAACCTGTTCATGAATAAGTTATCTTGAACACAAAAACAGCTTTCCCCGTTAAAATTGCATTAACGTTAAATGACGTGCTTCACTTTTGTGAAAAGGCACGTTTTGCACGTGGAGAGTATGAAAATTCATGCAGCAGTGTGAATCCTTGGGTATTTAAACACTAAAGTAAGGTCTTCCTATCGTTCACATTCAAACGTGCGCTGCTGTTAAAACGACTCCACATTAGCATGCCAAGATTGACAATGAATCAACGTCTCCTTGCCCTGGGTATGATTAGAGCTGGCAGAACACACAGAGAGGTTGCCCAGCATTTGAACTGCCACCGTAACACTGTAGACAGGCAAGTCCATCGACATGCACAACATGATGACGTTCGAGACAGACCCCGCTCCGGGAGACCCCGAGTTATCAACCCTGCACAAGATCAGTATATCCGTGTCGTCCATCTCCGGAACCGGCAACGAACTGCAACGACGACAGCCAGGAACATCCCTAACCTGAGACGGATACATCCCCAAACAGTAATCAACCGGCTGAGAGAATACGGCTTACGTCCTCGAAGACCTGCAATTCGACCGATTTTGACGTTACGTCATCGTCGTGCTCGACTGCAGTGCTGTGGACAACATCTCAGACATCCCTTACACTGGTGGCGACGTGTTTTATTCACAGATGAAAGTCGTTTCCATCTTTCATCATCAGATGGCCGCCAGAGAGTGTACAGACGTCGAAACGAACGCTACGCAGATCCATGTGTCGTGGAGCGAAACCGTTATGGGGGAGGGTCTCTCATGGTGTGGGGTGGCAGCACTGCCCGTAATAGAACTGAGCTGGTCATTATTGATGTCAATCTCAATGCAGCCAGATATCGTGATGAAGTGCTTACGCCTGTTGTTCTCCCATTTTTGCAACGTCACGGCCCCGGCGTCATTCTACAGCAGGAAAACCCCCGACCCCACGCAGCTCGTGTTGTTCAACAGTATCTGCAGCAACAACAAGTGGATGTTCTTCCCTGGCCCGCAAATTCGCCCGATATCTCACCCACTGAGCACGTATGGGACGAAATGAAACGTCAGCTACGCCGGCTTCCCCATGCACCGTCAACGCTTGTGGAACTCCAAAGACAGCTTATCAGAATATGGAACAACATCCCACAACACTTCCATGCTAACTTGTTCGCTTCCATGAGACGAAGATGCACAGCAGTAGTCGATGCGGACGGAGGTCATACCAGATATTGAGTGTGTGACTTTTGTGTTTGACCTTTAGTGTCTTTGACTCTCCATGGCACCAAGAGTATTCATCGTAGCGTAATGAAATTTCTCGTGTTGATCACAAATTGATTCATCTGTGATTGAATAAAATTTCCATGAATTAAAATGATATATATCTTTTTTTAGTGTTATTTTTTAGCATGCACACTTTCTTTTTTGGGAGAGTATATCTTAGTTTAATTAAGATTTCACAGCGTCTGAGGTAGAACTCTGGGAATCACAAATTTCGGATCGAATCGAATCCCGAATTGAATCTCACCGCCACCAACATTGTAAATATTGCACATTCTTCCAACAATAAATATTGTCAGCTTCCACAGAGGTATCGTATTAATGACGACTTGGACAAGTCAATCAATTCCAGAAACGTAATCAGAATAGTTTCGGCAGATGAATCGCCCTTCATTCTTCTTCGACAATCCAGGTTTATTACACGCCTGCTCTATGAAATCCCCATCAACAGCAACACTAAACCATGCGGAAAATAAAACTACGTTCCGCACTCAACGCGGAACAGAAATCGTTACGGACTATTTTAAAAAGAAGCTAAATTTTTCTACAAATCGTGTACCGCAATTATTTATTTATTTATTTATTGGTGTTTAAGGTCACATACTTATGCACAATGGCTAATCATGACCGTGGGAGGAAGCTGGAGTACCCGGAGAGAACCACCGAGCAACGACGAGCAGCTGCCGGCTCCCCAACATCGTAACTCCGCACTGTAGCACAGACAGGGTTAGATTGGTTGAAGACATGCGTACCGTCGACGTGCAGTACGCCTCAGTACACGGCGTCATCATGCCCCCATGTGGACAATCGGGGTTAAGTGCCTTGCCAAGGACTCAACGCGGGAGTCCGAGTCGATCGCTCAGGAGATCACCCATCCGTCCGAGGACTAACCGGGCTCGACGTTGCTTAACTTCGGTGATCTAACGAGAACCGGTTACCACAACGCCATCGCGCCCCTTGCACCGCAATTACAATTTGAATCACTAGCGATAGCTAAAAATCGTCTCCTGAGTTCCAATGTGTTCTATGTGCCGGTAGGCACATAGAACACATTGGAACTCAGGAGACGAAATAGTAACACGGGTTCCCCCCGCAAATTTGGTTGGCGATAAAATGTGTTCTTTTTGTTGATAGTTGTCAAATGAATTGCTGAGTGTCTTTCTAATAATTATTTTTACAGACGTGAAGGCGTGTAATCAACGCAGAACAACAAGCACGTTGCAGCCTCGAGTTTCATCATTCCGCGATGGTACAAGTGCCATATCGATTAACCCATTCACATGCGCGTGTCGTTCTGTGTATTTCCTACAGGAGACCCGATAAAAGAAGAACTGTTCAAGAGGCGACGCTTGGTAAGATTTTTAGAAATTATCGACAATTCGAAAATTTCCAAATCAGTTAGTATTCAATCGAATCATAGCGACGAATCGAATCGTATTCCCAACCTTGACATGCCCTACTCTGAAGGTTTGTAATGTAGGAGTTTTAAAAGAAAGTTTTAAATTTGTAAATAACCTTAGCATTTATTAAAGATTCTCTGTTATGCACCCGTCTCCACACTGCTATTCCCACATTAGGAGAGTCATCGAAGTCTTCCACTATTTTCATTGTCTGGTCATTTGGTAATAATGTTTCACGACTTGAGGCCGGGGAGGAAATCCAGGCACCTGGTAAGAATGAAACATAGAATAAACAAAAAATGTCGTATTGTGATATTTTCTACAACAAAGAGGAACGTTAGTTCTGCATATTATTATTGCAAACTGCTGGACGATGTTTAGGGATGAGAAAGTTATCTAAGCGGTGAACCTAGAATGATAATTTTCGTCATTGGAAGAAACTTACCGGAAAGTTAGCTCCCCTTAATTTCCTAATTAACCTGTTAGTAAATTTAACACCAAGCGTATGGAAATGTCATTTAAAAATTGAAATTTCGAGATGTTAGGGAATTTGTATCATCAATGTACGCATCATTTCACAAACTTAAGGCATTTTCCCGTGGAGTGGTATAAAAATACAGAGGTGGCATTTACAATCAGTTTGAACGTTTCACTATTATTCTCTGTTGAAACTCATTTCAAAATAAGAAAACGGCGTTTTCACCATATTTTGATGCTCTGTAATTTTTTTCTGTTCATTATATCGACAGTGCGCGTATCGTGACATATAATACAGACACTGTCCTTTCCATTAATTTAAAAGTCTCGGAAGTGAGATTTGCCAATTTTTTTCCTGGAATAAAAACTTGCAAATTACTGCAAGAACACATTCCCAAAACGAAGATCCAAAGAGTACGCTTTAATGTCGGGAGGAGTAACGTTGATAGATATTCTTAAGGACGGATTATCTATGAACTAATTGCTTCTAATTAGCAAGCCTTAAAAAGCCGAGCTGCCTTTTGTTACTTTTAACAAACGGAAGCAACAAACAGCTCTGAGAACTGTCTGTTGCTTTCGGTTATTAAAAACAACAAAATAAACTGGACTTTGTTTTCTACTGATATCATAGATGTTTGCTCAACAATTGCTTGCTTCTTAATTCGACCTTCATCGCTCGACCAGTACTATCGAAAGTGAGGGACGATTATTATACCTAGTGGGTGAGGGTGTGAGATAGGGAAACACCGACCCCCATCAGGGATAATTTTTATCCACCCTCCAATACACTCTAACGTCATCAAAAGCAATCTAAGGGCACGTCGAAGAAGTTTGTCATCCATTGCTAAAAAAAGTGATTTGCTTATCGGAAAGAGCGCACAAAAGTTCTGCCTATACCACAGGTATATACCACGAAATTAAATCACAACACCGGTGTAACAGGAATGAAAGTCCGTAGGAAAATTAGTCCCTCTGGACTATTATTCCGCGGAATTATAGTCCTAGGTCTAACATTTCTAGGAATAGTAGTCCGGCGGACTACTATTCCTAGAAATGTTAGACCTAGGACTATAATTCCGCGGAATAATAGTCCAGAGAAACTAACGTTCCTACGGACGTCCATTCCTTTTACACCGGCAAGGCAGGGATTAAAGATTTGTAGCGAAACGAACATTGACACATTCCGATGCGGACATTTATTATGAATTCTGCAATGTATTCGCATAACCTTTCGACGGGAATTTCGAGCAACTCTCTCCACTCATATCGGTGTTCACCCAAAAGTTCATATAAAAGAGTCAAGTGTCCTTTGGTTTTGCGGTCTGCTGTATTTTCATTTCTATTTTCTTCGACAAACGTTCGTCTTCTAATATTTCCGAAACGTGACGCCATGTTGTTTGCGAACAGAAGAACATGCGATGAGTAAATAGTCCGTGTGCTAACTAACTATGTTAATAAGCCGGTCACGCAGTCCATGTGAGATAGATATCTATCTCACATGGCCTTCTCACACGAGACACGCATATCTTGCATAGGAAGTGGGGGAGAAATAAAGGATGCACAATCACCTTAATCCAGATTTCAGTGATTTAAAACAAATAAATCTTTGTTTAAATATCCCAAAACCGGGAGCCATTTTCTGGATTCTGTAGAAAAGTGCTGATGCCACAAAAAGGCTAAATATTCTCCGGAAGTGCATTATTTTAGAAAGATGGAAATTATGCGTGATACATACAGGGAGTTCTGTTACAATTCTTTGGATAGTGCCCAAAGACACTCCTCGGTGCATTGTAAAATGAATATTATATTCTAATTACCCAGGGTCGCACTTTTCCAGTTAAATTGAAAACGAAAAAACTAAAAAAGGAATTAGAAAGGAAGCCTGACCAATCAAACAGTAAAGTGATTAAAACTGATTTGAATAGATGTTTGAGGACGTAAGAATCGGGTGGGGATGCATTGGGTCACGTCTCATTACTTTTTTCCCGAAATAGTAGAGAGAGAGAGAGAGAAAGAGAGAGAAAGAGAGAGAGAGGGAGGGAGAGAGAGGGAGAGAGAGAGAGACACACCTCCAGGGAATCGGAATGGGTTCCAGCCATTAAAATATTGTTGGGAATTATCAAGAAATGGGTGCAGGACTCTTTACTCTTCAGATGTGACAGAAGCTTCCCACCTCGCGTGATTTATCTCTTTTGCAACCTTCAGTCCTTCAAAGTTGAGAAATGTGCACATTTCTGACTCCAAATTTAATATTTTTCAAAAAAATATGGAACCGAAAATGTGCATTATTCTCAATGTAGACGGGCGTTAGTCCCACGCCTAACTTGTATCCTTACAATACCACTAAGGCGCATGGCCCACGACTGATGTGTCGTAGATGCCTCATCCACACTCGAAGTACGAAAAACGTTTTATTACACGTCTGTTCTGTGTAATCCACGTTTACAGCAACACTAAACCATGCGGAAAATGAAAATCTGTTCCACAGATATGAGCGGAGCGGAAATCGTTAACGGACTATTTTTAAATAAAAGAAGAATTTCAATGGAATTTTCTACAAATCGTGCACCGCAATTACAATTTGAATCGTTAGTGATAGCTAAAATCGTCCCCTGAGTTCCAGTGTGTCCTATGTGCCAGTGGCCCTTCGCGTTCCCCTCGCAAATTTGATTAGCGATAAATGTGTTTTTTGTGTTGATAGTTGTCAAATGAATTGCTGAGTGTCCTGATTGGGTTAATTAATATGGCACTTGTGCTATCGCGGAAGGATAAAACTCGAGGCCTTGGCCTCTCGTTTTATCCTTCCCCGCTGGCACTCATGCCATATCGATAAACCCATTCACACGCGTGTCTCGTTCTGTGTATCATCACCAACTGAAGTAAAAGGGCTGAATCGGGTTATCAGGCATCCCCTCTAAACATTTGTTGGGAGACTTGTTTGTTCCTAAGGGCCTCACGGATAAGAAACAATGATAACTTCGAATTTTTTTGGGATGAACTTACAATCTGAGACACTTATTTAAAGGTGGTCTGTCCAATTTCAGAACTCACCCTTGCTTAAAAACTACAACTATTTGTGCGTTATATAAGCAACTATGATAACATTTATTGAGTTAAAAGACCGATGGATCGGGCCCTATTGGCCGGAGGGAGAGCCAGAGGAGGAAGTGACGTCATGTCACGTGGCCTGGTGGCGCCATGTTGTGTTGTCATGATAACCCGCGTGAGCGGCCATCTTGTGACGTCATCTCCATAGTGATGCGTGGTTTTAGTGCGCATTCGCTTCGCGTGTTGTGAAGGTGATACGTGTTTCCGTCGTCCATTTTGTATACTGGAGGCCGCCATCTTGGTTTCTATGGTAGCACGTGGTTGCTATGTTACCCAAAGGCTTACAATAAGACAGGGGTATGTTCGGAGGGTACGTTCGATTGAATCGGAGTATTTTTCCGTTCCGTAGAAGTACCCCAAACAACCCGACAAGTTTTACTGTTTCGAATTCTTTCAGAATTCCCTGCTTATATCTATATATACAATAGGTTTCATCTACCTAGGCATGATACTTTGTCCTGGAGTATACTCCAGTAGAGTAGAAGAGCCTATCAGCTGCAGCAGATTTGCTTATTATTACTATATTTGGCTATTCTGGTCTGTTCTTGTTAGTTCTGATTCTATTCCGAGTACTCTTGTTTCATTTATCTAGATCACCGAATCAGTTCGCTTTACTGGCGCTAACTAACCTACATGCGCACTAACACCTTGCATCACTTTGGAGATGACGTCACAAGATGGCCGCTCACGCGGGTTATCATGACTACACAATATGGCGCCACCAGTTCACGTGGCATGACGTCACTTCCCCCTCCGGCTCTCCTCCGGCCGATGGGGCCCGATCCATCGCTCTTCTACTACTAGTATTAAATTTTAGCTAAACAGGTATTATACTTTGCAATATGTATGAAGAAGTAGTATGGAAGATCTAAAAATACACTTTTTGGTCATACAAGTACGTGGGTCATTTAGGGCAGTTAAGCGCCCCCCCCCCCCCCCGCCCCACAAGCCTAATTTTGTTTAGAAGTGTATGTGTTTGTTTATTGGAATGTCATGAACCACAAAAACCAAGTTAATGTCAATGTGGTGGAGATTGTTATGTCTGAGGGCGTTTGCAAAAGAGGTATCAAATTAGAAAAAAACACTTGATTCAATAGACATTTTACTGTTAAACATGCGAAACTGTATGTAACACAAATGAATACACTTCCCTGGTGTCAGTCGTCAATCTAGCAATAACGTTTTAGCAAACCTGTTCAAAATATTTCCAACTACCTGCAAATGTAGTATATCGGCCCTTAAAATACCTGCGTGTGGTTGCTACACGCCTATTTCAAAGTAACGTTTTTAACTTAGCGATTTGCTTTGCTGCATAAATATAAAAGAGGAGAAAAAGGGTTAACATTTTCATTTTAGGAGTCACTTTGTACTTTGGAGAATCTATGTGAAGCGAGGGAAGGGGAAGTAACAGGGATAATGCAAAAACAGAACAGAAAGTTGAAAAATAAAGTCGTTTTCGCAATTTCACACACTTTCATCGTACTGGAAAAAGAAGAACGTTGGCTTTTGTATCCTGTCTACCGTTTGTTTGGTGGACAGCATCTTATGAATGAAAGTGTGAACAGCCTTATTTTATGTGTATATTCTTTTAAATGTTAGCGTCTATATCTGAATCGGGGTAGTGTGTGTGTGTGTGGGGGGGGGGGGGGGGGGGGTTCTGGAACTCTAAAACTGAAGGATTGCAAATGGTGGCGCTCCAACAAATTGAGTTCACGTCATCCTTTTTGTCGAAAAAGGAACGTTGGATCGAGTTCCTTGTTCATGCTGAATTGAATCATTTCAAACTGAAAAATGAAAGACAACTGTTGAGATTGAAAGCAGCGTATGTCTCTAAAATCTAAAAGAAATGATTTGTGTTATACATTTCAATGTGCGATTGATTTCTAAGAATATTAGACACACAGAGCCCAGATCAAATTTTCGAAAAATCGAACGATATGACGGGCAGAAGATTGACAGAAACATTAGACTCGGTATATCAGACTACAGAAGTGAGCAGTTGTATTTCTGAAGAATAACTGATGAAAATGGGTTCCACGGCGATTGCCATCAACGGTATAATTTGAACAAAGTGGGCCGCAGATTGTATATTCTGTAATTAGGAAAGTCACTCAAAGTTCAAAGTGAAAGGGCTTTGGACAGCTGAGAATATTGTTAAGTTTGCACCAGATGGTGGCAAACTGGAGTATAATCCGCAGAGCAAAAATGATGAAAATGTCTTCACCAGAATAAGAGGATTTAACTTGTTTACTAGTTAGCCTAAGTATCACAGACCACGTAGATCAACATACGTCATTAGTCCTGATCAGAGGGGAAGTGAAAGTAGTGAAGAAGAATGTGACAGGTTGCAGTGGAAGAAGCACATGCCAATGCGTTTCAAAAGTGTGTGATGTGATTGACCAGAAAATCCTAGGCGAAGCTAAGGTTCTTAAATATAGTGACCTCCTTAAACGCCTTTACGTGTGCTCCGTGCCCTGCATTTCAGTGATGTAAATGAAGCACACACACATGAGCTAGAAGTTGCTACTTCTAGCTCATGAGTGTGTGTTTCGTTTACATGTGTGTGCTTCATTACGGAAGATATTGAAGAGTTTGCGCTTTAAAACTGACATCCAATCAAAAAAACTGTCTCACCTCTCCGTTTTTCCCTGCCTCAATGATGTCTAATCCACGGCCTTTCGTGGAAATGTCCCCATCTATGTAACTGAACAATTTCCACACAGAATGAGGTAGGAACCCACCGAATAAACTGCTTGCCTTTCAATACCCGTCCCATCCGCCTGCTTGCCTGCCTGCCTGCCTGCCAACCTGGATTATGGGAACAATTTGGGGTGCTGTTGCCACCGATAATGTTAAAATAACTGGCAATTCCACAGCAGAAAGATGAAATGAAATTCGTAGACGAGTTTCATAAATATCGAATGACCAAATCACGAATTTCATATTCTGTTTATCATATGACATCACAGTTACCAAAAACGCATTTTTTAGATAGAAAGTGGTTAAATAATGGAATTTCACCTTGAACGCCATGCGTCTTAAATCAATATAACATAAGTGGAAGACCAGTAAGTTGATGTTTTGAAAAACTGACCAATCAAATCAACTGGAAGTGTTATGAAGCAATAATTAATATTTATTGAAAATATGAAATGGTAATAAGTTGAGAAGATGGAGAAATAAGCAGATAAATGGACTTATTTCACACACAGCGTCGGTCTGTGGTACCCGATTCGAGCAGTTGTGAAGCTAGTATAACAAGTTCGATTACGGTACGTGTTAACCCTTTACCCAACGTAACGGCCAAAACCGGCCAGCGCTATTCACAAAAACCGCCAATTATTTTTTTCATTTTTTGTCTCTAAAACATAGGTTATGACCCCTCTTTGGAACGAAACCTATGTTTTGAGACACAAAATGAACAAAAATTAGTTATTCAAGAACTTTGTTAGGAATTGTCGTCTACTTTTCACGTTAGGGAAAGGGTTAGTTAAATAAGAAGTTGCGACACGACTGCAAATGTATATTTATTTTATTTATCCACAAATAAATTGCCAAAAAGTACTGAGTTTTTTAAAATATAGACCCGACCAACTAATATTCCAGCTTCCTCTTCGACGAAGACATGCCTTGATAATGTAGTTGGAGTATTTTATCTATCGGGACTTGAGCCATGACGATTAGGACAAATCAAGTGTACACCTCCACTTCGGCCGATCATGTTCACGGAACCTCTATGTATGTCTGTAAAATGGAACAAAAGCATTCGGTTTCCAAAACCTATTTGATGATTCTATTAAAATGTCTCGGAATACGTTTTATTATATACCTTTTCCTGATACGCCGTGTTTTTTTCACACAGCGAATCTTGATCGTGGGATAACACTGATTGGTTTTCCGATTCAGTATCGGATGGTTGGTCTTAGAACGAGGACGGCACTGGAGAATGTCAATCAAGTCCGCCCAGGTTACCAACCGTTTCAAGTGTAAATAGACTCTATCGAATAACGTGAATCTCTAATTTTGTTATTTTACCAATTCTATACTGATTTCTAGCGTGAAAGGCGAATTTCCATAACGGCAAATAATAAACAGATCATTATGACAGTAACGTGATCTCCTTTGTCGTACTCCGTCTCATTGATGAGGTCAGATCGCCGGATCACACGAGCCGTCTTTCAGCGATCTGACCTCGGCAACTTAACGGAATACGACAAACCAGATCACTTTGCTGTCATAATAATCTCTATGACTTACATCAATGGGTGGTTACGGCTGTATGTAAATAAAATGTCTCACCTAATCTTTTAGCTGCACTAAGAAGGCCTTTGCTGGGAATGACATTGCCATAAAGAGATAACAACAGAGTCGGTAATCTCATCTTCCATATTTCATGCATCATATAGACAACTTTTTCTATTTCGATTTTCATATCAACTCGTGCGTACTGAAAGTATACGAATACTGTATGGTATGACTGAAAAGCATTTTTCAGAACATTGTTTGAAAAACTCATTTCACAACACGAAAATGATTTTGTTACGTATTCACAGCCTTTAGTTATAGTTGTAGTGACCAGCGAATCTCAGACTTCTGTTCAAATCAAATCTTGAATTGAAACAGACAGAGAGTTTCGAATTGAATTGAATCTCGAATCAAATTCCACAATTTTCCATGTGGCCAAACATATGTTGATATTGCATTTGTCACATTCTTGGAATATGATAAAAATTACTAAAAACCAATAGTAGTCGTAAATTTGTCGGGTGACCAAAAGAGCGTTTCGCATAATTGACGACTACGAGTCCGTTTGTGCGAAAATCCTATCGTTCAAAATTCGTACCACGAGAAGTTTAACCCTTTACCTAACATGAAAAGCAGACGCGCACTTGCAAAGAGAATTCTTGAATAACTAATTGTTTTCATTTTTTGTCTCAAAAACATAGGTAATGACCCCTCATTGGAACGAGCTCGTCGAGCTCGTTCCAATGAGGGGTCATAACCTGTTTTTTTTTAGGCAAAAAATGAAAAAAATAATGAAAATTAATTGGCGTTTTTTGAGAATAGCGCTGGCCGGCTTTGGGCGTTACGTGGGGTAAAAGGTCAAGGACACTACATAGTAAGGACACAGTCGTAGAGTGATCTTCCACACTCAGGGCTCATAAATGCTCTCAAACATTTTGCCATAAGATATATCTGCGAGTGTTTACGAGAAGCCGAAATAGTAACTATAGATAAGAGAAAACAACAACTGATAGGAAGAACACTTATTCCAGTGACGTAATTCCCAATTGATAATTTTTATCATTCCTCATTCGTTCTGCTGATGTTTTCATTTATTGAACTCAAACCATTTATCGAAGACTCGTCTTCCGTTTGAGAAAGTCGGTCAACAATGCGAAATATCTAAGACACGGTTCCAATGTACCTTTCGGAAAAGGGAATCCCCATTTGAATTCTCCTTCCATCATCGGTGTCCAGAGATCAATGGGAGATACTTCAGAAGAGTTGGAGAACAAAGTAGATCTTCAGTGATGATTCAAAAACTACCACCGCTACTGGAATGGACTTGAATCATCGGGACAATATAGAATCGAATCGAATTTCAAAGATTCACTGGGTACGACGTGAAAGGTCGCATGGTCTTGCTTTAAAATATTACGTCGCAGAACAGTAGTAAAGAATTCTTGTACGTACTTTAGTGGGTACGTATTGGTAATGTCGAACGACATGAACACCGTCCTGTCACTTCAGTGTCGCCAATGGTCTTATCAAACACCCAATTCGTAGCCTGGGGAAATACTTGCACTTAAAGATGGCAAATTCTCACTGATTACTATGCTGAGAGGAAACTGATAAAAGTTAACTTGCCTGATGTGGGTATATTTTTATTCTTAACTAGGCTACAGGATGATACAAGTGGCGTGACGTAAAATGAAAAACTCCCCATATATCACAAGAGAAAAACGATACCACACAAGTATTAACAGTTAACCGTTAATATATTACACCGACAGACAAGGTTGCAGCCTCGGGTGCTCAGTGCACAAAGTTCCCTTGATTTGAGAAGAAATATTTGTTGGAAAACGTAAAGTACACTCAGCTGACACGGTTACACTGAGTACAATAGCCAAGTAATATGCACTAGTCTGTTTGTTTGTTTGTTTGTTTGTTTGTTGGTGGTTAACGTCACATATTTATGCACCATGGCTAATCGTGACACAACATGGAGATGAAGTCAAATTGAGTCAGTCGTTGATCAACATGTTGCCCATTTTAGAGGACTTTCACCCCAAGCATTGGTGACTGGGTCCTATTTTACTAGTAAAGCGGAACTGGTTTACCACAGTAAACAAGTGCTGCTTACTTCCCGGGGTTTCCACGGGGAATATGCACTAGTCAATATGAATACAAACCAGAGAAAAATGTAATATAAAAACGATCGAAGGAAATGCGTCAACATTTCCGAACTGTTGCATCCAATAAGCAGCGCCGGCTTTCGTTATTTTGATTAGAACTGCATAATCTGCATTTCGAAGTGTTTTTTGTATAAAATAAAAAAAAAAATATTCATCGGAACTGAGACAAGAAATGGTTTATAACATCTTCAGCTGGATCCAGGTATCTCTTTATTCTTGGCATGATAATACTTCCCGGATAATCGATTAGACCGCATGTCCCTTTAACAATGTAACCGTGTACCCAACATTTTGTGAATTCCGCCATGTATTTTCCAGAGTCGTTCGATATAATTTTTATTATCTTAACATTATTTTTTTCAAATACACAGTTAGTTCTCTTCTTCATTAAAACTTGATGCAATTAGGAATTGTAAACAAAGAACTCTAATTAAAAGCAGAAATGCCAAAACTCGGTATAGGGATGGGTGGCTGCGTGGGAGGGGGGGGGGGGCAGCACTTTCATTTTTTTCCACAAACATGCTACCCGGTTACGCAGTGAGTTAACAACTGGACATCAGCCATTATTTCCAAATGAAACAAAATACTGCATTTTGATTGGCTGAGAGGTACGGTGTAACTTGCAATCCACAGTGGCTTTTTTTACACCGTGTTTAACCACGGTGTAAAAACAAGAATATACAAGAGCAAGCTATATGGATAAAAGAGTACCCATTTTTAATTATTAATTCATACCTTCTGCTCCGTTATGTTGGAACAAAAATAAAAATACAGGACATTTAATATTTATGTTCAATAAAATATTACAGATATGGATGTCATTGGATCTGGCTCATTGAGCCAGTTCCGATGACATCCATGTTTGTCTGGTTTTATTTAGGAAACTTTCAAAGTACAAATTTTCTGTCAGTTTTTGCCCACAATGTAGGTTAAAGTATTAAGTACACCAAAATTCATGGAAATAAATCCGTTATCCTTGTGTTTTCCAGAGTGTATGGGAATTTACACTGGTTTAGGAACTCATACACCCTTCGGCTTCGCCTCACCGTGTATGAGTTCCCAAACCGATGTAAATTACCATACACCCTGGAAAACACAAGGATAACTAATAATATACGCAGGCATACCGAAGAAAGAACACAGACATGACATGAAACAACAGCACGAGTTGGAGTTTTCAGGAGTTTCACGAGCGCTGTATACCCGAATTATTTATTTATTATTTATTTGTTGGTGTTTAAGGTCACATATTTCTGCACAATGGCTAATCATGATCTCGACAGTTTTACGGGTGGAGGAAGCCGGAGTACCAGGAGAGAACCACCGATCAACGACGAGCAACTGTCAGCTCCCCAACATACTAACTCCACATAAGCAGGGTTAGCACTGATTGAAGACAGGTGCACCATCGACGTGCAGTACGCATTAGTACACAGCGTCAACGTGACCCCACGTGGGCAATGGGGGTGAAGTGTCTTGCCCAAGGACACAACGCGATTGCCGCAGGTGGGATTCGAACCGAGGACCTCTCGGCTTGCAGCTTGCACCTCTACCTACTGAACCACCGCGCCCCCGTATACCTGAATTGAGGTCTCTGTTTATGCCACAATTCAAATTGAAATAAGTGATTGAAGCTTCAATTTTGAAAGAAAAATATCACCTTCGACGGCCTGTTTACTTTCTTGCGTAACACTGGTATTCTGTGTGTTATATACCGTTCTTAACCCTTTACCTAATATGAAAAGCAGACGACACTTGCAAAAAAAATTCTTGAATAACTAATTTTTTTCATTTTTGTCTCCAAAACATAGGTTATGACCCCTCATTGGAACGAGCTCGCCGAGTTCGTTCCAATGAGGGGTCATAACCTTATGATTTGGAGACAAAAAATGAAAAAATCATGAAAATTAATTGGCGATTTTTTAGAATAGCGCTGGCCGGTTTTGGCCGTTACGTTGGGTAAAGGGTTAAATGTAGTCAGGATTCCACGTGTGATTTAAATCAATGAATTCGAACATTTGCTAGCAGATTATAATACGAGACGTGACCCCGAAGGAGGTCGCCAAGTGTTTCAAAAGTATAATATAGTTATCTGTGCCCCCTCACTCAACGTACCTTTCAATACCTCCAATAACACGCATCAGGATTTGAGAATCCATAAAAGGACATTTTCGTCTGCTGGTTGGATCTGTGGTGGGACTTGGGAACTTTTGGCTCTACCCATCTCCCACACTTTGTCCGAGTTTTCACCG
Organism: Pictodentalium vernedei; assembly: GCA_031216915.1. Classification (NCBI taxonomy): domain Eukaryota; kingdom Metazoa; phylum Mollusca; class Scaphopoda; order Dentaliida; family Dentaliidae; genus Pictodentalium; species Pictodentalium vernedei. The sequence goes on along the minus strand of CM062295.1, from coordinate 176,390,420 downwards.
CCTCTGCTCTGATTAAAGGTAACATTATAGTTTACATTCGACGTACGGCAAATTGATATACATACCGGTGTGGTTCTGAAGCCATATCCAACAAACTGAATTTTTCCAAATGCAGTATTGGGTTGAGGCGGTATAGTCTCATATGTCTTCTGGACATCTTGTGCAATGCGTTTGCCAGATATAGTAGGCTGCTTTTCCAATAGTTTTACATCTTTCACTTGAACACTGGAATGAGACATAGGATTAGTTTAACTGAAGAATTATACCCAATGTAGACAACTTGTAGCAATCGTGATCGTGTTTTCGATACGTCGTTGAGACACTAGAAGTTTGACTGAAGTGTTCTACCTGATATATTCAACTCGTAGCAATCATGTTTTAGAAATACCATGGCAAGATTGTATGGGACCCCCCACTCCACCCCATAAAATAATAAGATTAAAACAAGATTAAAAGGAAACAACAAAAAAAACAAAAACATTAACACCCCTCCCCCCTCCAAACTCCAAACTAACCACAGCAACAACAACCCGCAACCCATAAAACACACCCATACCAATTAATTTGCTGCCCACACGCAGCGAAGTGTATAGCATATATTCCGTAAAATTAGATGTCTCAGTTGTTGGCCAAGGCCTGTCTATATATGATACCAGACATCTACCGTTCTATCGCAATAAGCGATGCATAGTGTGAGTATATGCAACATGGGAGCGAAAAGCGAATTTATTCTGCGAACAGGTAAGCATATGCGTAATGTCCTGTTAGAAATGGTAACAGCAAAGGTTAACACCGCAACTATTCAAAATACCAAAATACCAGTTAGCATTTTAGGTAAGTACAGGTCTGGGAGAGTTTACATATATACAAATACATTACCACGTTTACGTTTATGTACCAAAAGTAAGTCGTTGTTTTAACCCTTTGAACTCTAGTGGTATCTTCCATGCCAGTTCAATGGCACCAATTAGAAGATCCCATATTCATTATTTGGGGTAGACCAATCAATATTTTCAACGTGCAGCCTCGGGGCTGCACGTTGAAAATATTGATTGGTATACCCCACACATTTACTGAACAGCCATCCTATTTAACGACGTTATGACGTATCGTGTTCCTGGCCGGAAAGGCGGCCGCTCGGGTTCAAAGGTTTAAGGTCACATCACCACGAGTTGAGATATTGCCTTAGAAATAAGGGCAAGATACTGACACAACACCCTGTACATGGACATAATGATGGATTATCTTACATTTATTTGTTGGTGTTTAACTTGCTCTTACAATTCTCAACTGTAGTGCCAATAACTTGACTAACTAAAATTTTAATTTCAGCTTTGATTTTCAGACTCGAAGAACTGTGGTCGTTTCCATCGAAACTGTATGCGTCTTCCCTGAACTTTATTTAATTGGAGCATTTGTTCAGCATTCCAAAAGAATGTGCCCTGATAGGTTAATGTAACTGGGTGTTGTGTCACTTGAATGCGCCCAATGAGTCAGGTACAGAAACATAAAATCAAAGTGGTTCCATAATTTAATAATTTTATTTTTCAGAAGTAATTTCCACTTCATATATAGAACCGTATACGTCCTATCGCAAACGCATATCGAAAGTCTGTAACTTGCTATAAATAATGACGCGTACAAATTAAAACTAAGCAAGCGCTTGTATACTACAACTGCAGGATACATAATTTGTATCGAGGTTCCTGATCCTCGATGTATTCGGATAATTACATGTTCAAAACATACCTACTGTAAGATAAAAATTAATACCAAGGGCAGTTCAATTATATGTTTCTAATATTTGTCTAAGGTTTAGTAATATAGGAGAACGAAACGTTGTTGATTTATTTCTCTCGGGGCCAACGATAGGTGAACGAATCGATTGTTCGCCCAGTTTGTACAGTACGTTGTTTAGTGAACAGTTGTTTTCTTTTATTTTCTGTCGTATTTGTTGTTGTTACTATATTAGAACAGCCACTACTACCTCTGCGTGATGTAAAATTCACAATTCACGGCTGTGATCAAGAAGTGGCATTCTTTCGATGATCTCGACACATTTTCCTCAGTGGGTCGATATTTCGTACACAAAATACTGTAAATTAAGAACGCATAAACAAAAAGGAAAATATCATTTCAAATTCCTTGTTCTCGTATTTATTTTCGACTGCACGGTTGCTAACTGGAAAGCGGACAGAGAATTTCTACCGGATCGCGACACTGTCGCGATCCGGTAGACATTTTTTGTCCGCTTTTATGATCACAATATCCTTCTCTTTCTGTCTTCAAAAATACAATATGTACTGCGAAAATCTATTTCAAGAATTATAATTGTATTTTCTTCGTGACTGTAGCTCATAGCCCTAAAATGTCCATCACATCATTGAAATAAATGCAACGTATGAATAGAAAGGAAAACATATTAAAGATGAGTGAATTTTTGAAAGCGGTTGTGGGTGTGGGGAAGGGATTCGATACTGGTAAAATACTTGGCGTTAGTCAATAACAGTAACACTCATCTACAAACGGACGTACGTTTCATTGTCTGTTGCGTTATGTTCCTTAGTTTCAGGTGGCAGTGGAATATGTTCTGCAATCCAATTTCTTTCTTCTGCATTTTTTGGAGGCTAGAAGAAAAAAAACATTCAGTTGCAAAGATACTTTCTCAAAGAATAGATATTTTTATTATCCTACGTCAGGATGGTTGTTTTCCATTCTTTTTATTTTGCTCTGTGTTTCAACTTGCACAACATTGTTGGGGAGCGAAGAATAGCCAGATCATCTTAACCGTATCTTTGCAACTGGATTCAAAAATGGAGAGACGTATCATTTCATTACAACTATTTTTGTCAATGTTTGAAAACGAAAATAGAAAAGATTCCAATTAAAAACAGGTATACCACGCGCACATCAGCATACTAGGCCTTGTACATACCTCTTTGGTTAGATTAAACAAGATGCTGTTGCCCGAACCGCACGGGGAATGCGGTTGCTGATACAACGCTGGATATTACATTGAGATATATACTGGACCTGCAAGGTCTAAACTCTACTGGAATCCCGTACGAACCATTTATGGATATCTTAAAGTATCACGGTCACGATTCTATCATATCTACCGTACCTCAGTACAGGAGTTCCCTGATACCTCTAAATTCATCCATATACAGACAACAAGAAATGAAGTTATCACAGGCATCAAACATTCACACACAAGGATCTTCCCTGTACGTGGGACTACGATAAACACTAAGGGCAACGTTTGTTCGTTAAAATTCCGCTCAGAATGCCTGGTGAAATGACAACCACGGCTGACAGTTCTCCTGGTTGGAAGAGATTTACACGAAGGTTAGCTCTCCTCCTTAATTTCCTAAAGATGCCTGACAATTTATCACTAATGGTATGAGAATTTCATATAAAAATTGTATCATCGATGTGTGCATCGCTTCACAAACTTCGGATATATTTTCCTGTAGATTAGTATAAAAACATAGAAGCTGGGTTTTTACAAATTTTGTTCAAATCAGTTTAAAAATTTGACTATTATTCTCTGTTTAAATCTATTTAAAGGGGGCGCGGTGGCTCAGTTGGTAGAGGTGCAGGCTGCAAGCCGAGAGGTCTTCGGTTCGAATCCCACCTGCGGCAACCGCGTTGTGTCCTTGGGCAAGACACTTCACCCCGATTGCCGACATGGGGGCACGATGACGCTGTGTACTGAGACGTACTGCACGTCGCTGGTGCGCATGTCTTCAACCAATCTAACCCTGCCTGTGCTGCGGTGCAGAGTTCAGAGTTACGATGTTGGTGAGCTGACAGCTGCTCGTCGTTGCTCGGTGGTTCTCTCCGGGGAAGCCGGAGTACCCGGAGAGAACCACCGAGCAACGACGAGCAGCTGCCAGCTCCCCAACATCGTAACTCTGAAATCTGCACCACGGCACAGGCAGGGTTAGATTGGTTGAAGACATGCGTACCATCGGCGTGCAGTACGCCTTAGTACACGGCGTCAGCGTGCCCCCACGCGGGCAATGGAGATGAAGTGTCTTGCCCAAGGACACAACGCGGTTGCCGCAGGTGGGATTCGAACCGAGGACCTCTCGGCTTGCAGCCTGCACCTCTACCTCCTGAGCTACCGCGCTCCCAAATTCAGCAGTTAACAAAATATTATTTTTCAAACAATTTCAACAAAACCATATCATGTGACCACTCGTTGGAACGAGCTCATCGAGCTCGTTCCAACGAGGGGTCACATGATATGGTTTTGTTGAAATTTTTTGAAAGATTTGAAAAAATTATTTTTAAAATAATAAATTTTTATATCGTCTGTGTTGGGTAAAGGGTTAAAGGGCGATAACTTTATATCAAAAGTCTTTTTTCTTGACGATATAAACAAGGATGATAGACTGTTTTTTTCAGTATTCGTTCCTAGAACTTCTTTCCTAAAACGACAAGGTGATCATACTTGCATCACTAATATGTATTATTTTTTGCATCAAAACATAGTTGATGACCCCTAACTTAGATGCCCCAACAATGGGTGTTTATACTATGCTTCAGGGACATAGTGTTTTATACATACAACTGATTTGACGATTTTGGAAGAGGTGTAGGCCGGATATGGGCCGATACTTTAGGTAAAGGATTACCGACATAACGTCGACAGTGGCGGATCAAAGAGCCAGTGATTACAGAGATGGGTTATGATGAGAAGAATCGCGCCACGAGTTGAGATGATAACAACAAAGTGAATTCCGTCCACCTCCTCAGCGGTCAGGGGCTTCCTCTGGAATAAAAGAAAAATGAAAAATGGAAGTTCAGAGTGACCCTCCGATGGCTTCATTGCAAATGGCCACTATGTTTTCCGGCAAAAATATTCCCGCAGTATAGATGCATTCAATTTTTGAAAAAGGAAAGACAATTTATAAAGGCTCACGGGAGACACGTGCATAAACATTAAAAACACTGGTGTCCGGTTTTATCAGCGAAAACACATGGACATCCACTACCGGAGGTAGTGGATGTCCATATGTTATCGCGGAAATACTGTGTTACCTAGTCTCGGTATTTGTGAAAAAAAATAGTCTCCAAAAAAAAAAAAAAAATACACAGGGGGGTCGCCTGTGCGCTACACTCTGTATCCACCCATGATGGCTACCTCATAAAAGTTTTTGTAAAAATAAGAAAGGAAACTAAAATCTACGAACCTATTCACTCATTCAATGGGTCAAACGGGAGCACATAAGCCTCACTTAGCATTTTGACACTAACCCATTTAAGGAGATTAGAATCGCATCTCCATATGGAGCTGCGTCGAACTTCCATTGGGTTTGGTATGTATTTTGTCTGAGTGGAGACAACAGTCCACGAGTAATCCTCCATATTTTATATTTGATGAACGAAGAAAACTATACGAATAATCATTTTATAATCTGGTCATTTAAGACCTCCTTGTTACCAAATCTTCGTAATATCAGCTACCTCTTAGCACGACCGTCCAGACAACCGATTAATCACACACCAGCCTCCCAACCCGAATCTGACATCCGCCACTACCTTTGAGTCACAGCGAACAGCTTTTTGATCATGGCGCTCGAAATTTAAAACAGAATCTTGTCCACAAAGTCAAGAAAAGTCACCGTCGACGACGCTGAACTGATGCTTTCAAAGAACAATAAAATGTTTGAACTCCTTAGAAATACATAATTATTGGAATCGAATTTCGCTAAACAGAACTGATGAGTACGTTGCATTGAGTCCTTTATCTAAAACGAAAAGAAGACGACACCACAAATATTGAAATTTCTTTTAAAACAAAAATATTCCATTTTTGCCTCGAAAGTAGAGCTTATGACCTCTCATCGGAACGAACTCAATGAACTCGTTTCGGTGAGGGATCAGAAGCGATGTTTTCAACGAAAATGGATAAAACGAAAAATTCTATTACACGCCTGTTCTATGAAATCCCCATCTACAGCAACACTAAACCATGCGGAAAATGAAAGTCCGTTCCGCACACGGAATATTTTTGAATAGAAGCGAAATGTCGCTGGAATTTTCTACAAATACTGCACCGCAATTTCAATTTGAATCCCAAGCTATAGCTAAAACACATGCCCTGAGTTCCAATGTGTTATATGTGCCAGTAGGCACATAGAACACATTAAAACTCAGGGGACGAAATAGTAACACGGGTTCCCTCGCAAATTTAGCTGGCGATAACATGTGCTCTGTGTGTTGATAGTTGTCAAATGAATTGGTGAGTGTCCTTGTAATAATTGTTTTTATAGACGTGAAGGCGTGTAATAAACACAAGACGACACGCGCGTGAGAAAGGGTTAATCCATATAGGACCTGTGCCATGCGGCCTCTCGTTTTATTCTGGCCATATCGATTAACCCATTGAAACGCACGTGTCGTTCTGTGTATTCATTTGCAGTATTCGGTAACAGCATTGGCCGCTTTGGGAATTACGTCAGGTAAAGGTTTACAACATTCCAAGAATAGTTCCTACTTTTTATCATGCTTAGGGCAGAAAAAAGATGCCCCGGTTCATAACTTCATTACATCATACCTTTCCTTGGTCTAAGACATCCCTCGGTGATCTGGGTGGTGGGAATGAATTAGCACCAAAACCAGTACGGCCAGACTGGTCTGAAACGGAAGTGAGCGGAAGTTTGGATGGCTTTTTCGAGTCTTCAGTCTAAAATTTAAAAAAAACGCAAAGTAACATCGAGTTTACCAGACCAAAAAAGAAGAACAATTTGCGTCACTCTGCCTACTCTATTTCTAGGACTCGACCCTGAACGTTTTGTTGAAAAAAATTAAATACTCGCCAGTATTGTTTTTTAGCGAAAAGTTATGCTTCTATAACCATTTCATTTTGTTTATATTTTCTCCCCATTCAACAACTCGGCATGTTTGTAAATAGGCGACATACAGCCTTAGTTGAACACAACTTTACGTTGAAAAATGTCAACAAATTTATTTATTTATTTATTTATTTATTGGGGTTTAACGACACTTAGGACAGCCAGGGTCACCTCGTGTTGGACAGCTTTTAGGGTTGGAGGAACTCGGTGTATCCGAAGAGAACCACGGAGAAGCGGCGAGCAACTGTTAGACTCCCCAACGTACTAACTCTCCACAAGCAAGGTTAGCATTGGTTAACCCTTTACCTAACATGAAAAGCACACGACACTTGCAAAATAAATTCTTGAATAACTAATCTTTTTCATTTTTTGTCTCAAAAACATAGGTTATGACCCCTCGTTGGAACGAGCTCGACGAGCTCGTTCCAACGAGGGGTCATAACCTATGTTTTTGAGACAAAAAATGAAAATATTTTGAAAATTAATTGACGATTTTTGAGAATAGCGCTGGCCGGTTTTGGCCGTTACGTTGGGTAAAGGGTTAAAGACAAGTGCAGCATCGTTGTGCAGGGCGCTTTAGTACACGGCGCCATCGTGCCCCCATGTGGGCAGTCGAGATTAAGTATCTTGCCCAAGCACACAACGCAGTTACCCATGGCGGGGATCGAACCGTGGACCTTTCCGTTTTGAAGTCCAATGTCGTAACGACTGAACCACTCCCAAAACCATCTATCAACCAACCCATTTTTTCTGGCATTTAACGGGAAATACACTTGTTTTATGGTTTCACTTGATTAATAATATTTCTCCACCGAGCTAAGTACACGATTCTTTGGGTAAACTGGATTGCGAATCGGTTGAAAATATCGTTCTGATTTTGTATCCAGCGCACTGAAAAATTCCATTCGCCAGGAAAAAATTCGAAAACATTGAAACCAAGATGCTATATATGTGTCGCGACTCGATCGCGATCTGATCCTGGAAAATACTAATTTTATGATCTCAGTACTGTATACCAACACCATCACACATACTCACACTTTCATGTAACGGATGGTGAAAAAAGAAAGTCCCAAATAGAAAGGCTTCAAGTCTTGTGAATGTGTTCTTTTGAAGAAAGGTGTTTACAATATCCCACAGAATACTCACACCTTCACATAACGGATGGTAAAAAGTGAAAGCCCCAAAAAGAAAGGTCTCAAGTCTTGTGTATGTGTCCTTTCTGAAGAAAGGTGTTTACGATGTCCTGCAAAGTAAACACGCGCATGTCTTTTGTGCGCGACTGTGTAGTCGCGCAAAAAACACATGCGCGAGTTTGTTTTGCTTTCAAACACATTTCCACTTTTGTGTAAAGTCAACAATTATTTTTTTTTTTGTTTTTCATATTTTTTCATTTCAGATACAAACTTGTGTACATAGATATTTAAATATTTGTATACATAGGTAACAATATACAGGGCTGAACTGCTTAATCTTGAAAAAATGAGTATAGTAGATATGTTGCACAGGAAGTAATGCTTTTTGCGTAACTTAAAAAGTCATTTATTTTCTGTAAAGGAGTCGGGAGATCTCAGAGTTTCTTACATATTGTATGAGAGTTATATCTATATGTGACATTTCTTCTTACGCTTGATATTACGCGCAATGTAATAGGAAGAAGGGAATTACTTTTTATATATTTCTTAGCTCCGGTCCAGGCAGGAAGGACTGAACACAATGACTCAATTCGGAATTGGTTCTCGAATCAATCCCGAATTAAGCCACCCAATGCAGTCCATCTTGCTCGCATTTTTTTTTCGTGTAAGAATAGGTGGGCAACAGTTCAAGACTGCGGTAATATTTCAACTGATCGATATAATTTTTCATCACCGGTCGACATTTTCAACAATTCAACAAGTCAACAATTATTGTCGGTCAGCAGTGTTGAGTATTTCCCATTTGGTTGTTTATTGGGGTTTAATGACACTTTCAGCAGCCAGAATCACTCTCTGCCGGACAGTTTTACAGTTGGGAGAAAATGGAGTACCGGAGAGAACCGCGGCACAACGCCAAGCAGCTGTCAGACTCCTCCCCAACATACTGACTCTGCACAAGCAGAGAAAGAAACGACTGAAGGCAAGTGAAACGTCGGCATGCAGTACACTTTGGTACACAACGCTACCAGACCAGTAATCGGGATTAAGTGCCTCGCCTAGGACACAAGGCAGTTACCACTGGTCCCGATCGAAACCTCAACACTTCGGTTTAATGCCCAATGACCCAATCACTGAATCACTGCGTCCCAATTTCCCCATTTGACAGTGTTTATACCCTACACACACGCGCGCGTATGCACAAATACATTCAGAAACCAACGATCGTTGAATTTTCTTTACAGAAGTCTAATCATTTCATATTAAAGTTTTCACTAACAAATGAAAATAATTTAGTAGTACAGAAGGGAGGAACCGTCCGTGATTTGCTGGAGCAAAACTCTAACCACTTCGTGTAACAGCATGGGTATGTAATTGAACATTAATGGGGTTGGTGAGTTTTCTTCTTTGAGACAAAAAACAGAGTGTTGACATTTTCTTCTACATAGCCGTGTCGCTACATTTTGAAGTGATTTGAATTCCACCTTTGTTCTTGGATTTCTGAAGGACAATTAGCCAGGATTTGGTATTGTGAAATATTATTTATTATCAGTTCTGTTACGAATAATGCAGTATATTTTCAGAAGCGTTTAAGTCCGCCATCAACTTTCTGGATTAAACGCATATATCTTTTCGTATTCTGTACACGACAACAATTTTGGTGCATAATTTGTGTCATTTATTGACTTTTATGGAATTTTATAGACCTAGAGTTTTCTTAGCAAATTCGGCTAGCGTTACTTTTTCAGCACATAAATGATTTCACGGGGGCTTTGTAGGTTCATTTTAGAAAAGAGAAAATCCGACAATGTTTTATTTTGTGTACTCTGTAGAAGGGTCTGGTTAATTGCTGGATTCGTCATGAACAGCATAAGCTGGCCAGCACAAAAAATCTCTCCACGAAGAAACTCCAGCATTGGTTTCGAACATTCTGAAATCGGCTGGGCTAAAAGTAAATCCAAATCAACTGAGTTGAGTGAATATGAACCCAAATGGGTTCATATTCACTCAGCCCACTTGATTTGGGTTCATTTCTGACCCAACTGATTTTAGAGTGTATTTTTCGCTATTCCAGTGGATTCATTTGTCGCAACAGAGCTAGAAGACAGATTTTGATTGGATATCGCGTGACCACTGCTACATTACCTGCTGATGGGGATATTATTGGTTACCCCGTGTCTGATCACGTGGTACAGGTTTTTACCTACCCGAGGCTAGCCGTATCCCATGAGGCCAAAGGCTGAATGGGATACGGCTGGCTTCGGGTAGGTAAAAACCCGTACCACGCGATCAGACAAGGGTAACGAATTTATCTATTGACTTTCCGTTTTAGAAGTACAATCTATTTTATGTGTGAACACACACAGCATGCGATCTTTTATCTTCCATTATTGAGCCATACAGGTTTCTGTGGAATTTTTGTGCAAAAGAGTTTTTGTGAAAATATGCCGATATGACTAGTATAAAAAAATTATTGAATTTCTTTTTTTCTTTTTTGTCTCAAAAACATAGCTTATGAACCCCACATTGGAGGGTACTCGACCAGCTCATTCCACTAAGGGGTCATGAGCTATATTTTGGAGATAAAAAATTCAAATATAATACATGTACACTGTAAAACTGGAATGACGATTTTTTGCGAATAGTGCAGGCCGTGATCAGACATGGGATAAGAAATTTACATGTATCTGTTGACTTCTACGGGGTATGAACAATTTGTAGATTTCGGAACGAGGCTTCCACTGGGTATGACAAATTTGTCAGTGGCTGGGCGGACGTATCGTGGGTTTCAATGAATATGGTCTCATAACACGTATCTATCAACCAATCAAATCAAAAAATTCACTTTAGTCAATAGATAATATGATGTATCGCAAATTGTCGAAGAAAAAAAAAGCACCGAATCCACGCAAAAAAATCACGTCAGAGTGAAATCCGTATATTTTATTTTATTTCCATACCTTTATCCATTTACATGGCGTTAAGTACAAAGATTATTAAGTATGAGGTACAAAATAAAAATATTACAGCGCATGCCCATGGTTTTCATGGTGATGATTATAGACACGTACTGCACAATACGTGCGGAGAGGAATTCTGCCTCTCTCTCTCTCTCTCTCTCTCTCTCTCTCTCTCTCTCTCTCTTATTTATACTCTAAAATCAATTGGGTTAAACATTAACGACTGGGTTGAGTGAATATGAACCCAATGGGGTTCATATTAACTCAACCCAGTTGCTTTGGGTTGAGTTTCAACCCAACTGATTTTAAAGTGAATTTCGCTTAGTGTCAGCATCTTATTGTCCTATTAACCCATCCAACTCGAAGCGGTTAAATAATGTGCTCTGTTGAAAGAAGTTCTATGGGGTTTCCCATACGTGATACAAGTATTTTTAATTGAGTGAAGGGTCATAAAAACTTTCAGTCTGATGTGAAAAGCTACAAATAATCTTTATCTACAGTTAAAAATTCGACCGATCACATCATCCCCGAAAGTATACAATGTGCACTGCCAAGATTGATGCAATCGATCAATTTTTAACTCTTCGAATTATTTTAGCCTTCTGTAGTAGGGAGTGTGTGGGAGAGGTAGGCGGGGGATGTCAATCTAGCAAGTTATTGAAGATGGTAATCCGACATAATATTTCATGCAATGTTTTGGGGTTAAGTTTAGAAGAAGATTTCTCTCATCTTTTTATCACTATGCAAGGTATGCCCTGTTTACTGGGTCTCACCACCTTGCATTGCATATTGTTCGCGAAATGGCAAGACAAATTGTCCTTATGGTGAAACATTTGGGTTAATATGGGGATGCAAACGATGAAGACAGGAATGGTAGGCGTTGAAAGTTTATGACTAGCTTTGTTGAATTTGTACAGGAAATATTACGAAAGAATGAAAGTTGTTTATATAAATGTCAGCTCAGGTTAAACTAAACCTAATAGTACATATGGGTGGGGATGGGTGGTAAGTGGTATCTAGTGTAAGCCGAAAGAAGGGTTATAGATTGTTTCCAATTTTTTTTTATAAATTTTGCAAGATTGCATATTCCTTTGATATTTGTAGTAGTACTTTGGACTTGTACACATTCGGGAGACGTCTGTAGTAGGGCTTTGGGCTCTAATTTCCATTACTTTGCCACATGTAATGTACTAGAATGTCTTATAAGCGCGTAGTAGAAAACACAACACTAAAGGTGTGCCCAACAATTTAAAACCTTTTTTGCGCGAAAAAGTAGCGTGATATATCTTTTGTGAAGGAACAAAAAAAAAAACGGTTTACTTCCGCAATTTACAGAGAAGTTTGTACACAAACATTTTTTGTTTTCTAAATTCCAGGGCTGAAGAATTAAAGTGTTCCTGTAGACACTATGGTTGTGTACAACGCGTCATGTATATGTTTTTGTGCTTAAGCGTTTTTCATTGGAGTTTACTGGCCATTTCTTCTTTTTTTTGCCCAACTGGCACACACACACATACAGACAGGGTCCAATATGTAAACAGAAATGACCGCAAATCCATTCTTCATATAACACGGAAACTGAGAAGCAGATGGAAAAAGTTATTCAATATAGGATTTCTAAGAAGGACAGAATACTGAATAAATATCCCGATTTCACACACTTACCAAGGTGAGGTCTGGAGTATCATTTTGAACTGGATGGCTGGCAAGTTCTTCGTTCGGTATATCGTCTTTAGTGTTTGTGTCGATAACAGTTTCCTGGAGAAAAATAACACACAAAAAAATATTTTAACGCCCTGCACCCTGATGAAAACACACCAAAATTTCAAGCTGTGATTTTCCAGTTACGCAGCTGTAATAGAATAAATTTAATCCACTCAATCTTGTTTGACAGAGCTCATTGAGCTCTGTCAAACAAGACTGAATTAGTTAAATCCCTTGAGCGTATGGGTAAAATCGTCCAGTTTAAATTATGATGTTTTTACACCTGTGTGCAGTGAGTTAAACAAAATCATTATTTCTTAACCCTTTACCTAACGTGAAAAGCAGACGACACTTGCAAAAAAAGTTCTTGAATAACTAATTTTTTTTCATTTTTTGTCTCAAAAACATAGGTTATGACCCCTCGTTGGAACGAGCTCGACGAGCTCGTTCCAACGAGGGGTCATAACCCATGTTTTTGAGACAAAAAATGAAAAAAATAGTGAAAATTAATTGGCGATTTTTGAGAATAGCGCTGGCCGGTTTTGGCCGTTACGTTGGGTAAAGGGTTAAACGATCGTCAACAGTTTGCCACCGATGGCGAATGTTTACCTTGTTGAATGTCCTATTTGTCCATTTTACAAATGATGTCGGAAGTAGCTGGTCGATGAAAGCTACTTTGGGATACACTCTGAAAATGTCCCTGTCCATTCCATTGTGTTCAGTTGATGCATTCACGTTAAGGGAGACCTGAGATTTTTTTTTGTTCTATTTGTTACATGACGCCCATTTTTAGAACAGAAAAAACAGATATTTGAATACGAATATCAAAATGATGCGATCATATTTTCATTACACAATGTTAGAAATTGACGCAGATGGGAAAACAGCTCCTTCCAAACGAAACACTCTTTCCTGGGTATTCCGTATATTTAGCGCGCATGCGCGCGCTATTTGGTACACTGTTTAACAAAATTAAGAGAAAAATTCAATTCTCTTAATATTTTGAATTGACTCCAAAAATAAAAAAAAACGGAATCCTATTGTTGTAGACACATTCGATATCAACTCTCGTTGGTTTACTTAACCCTTTACCCAACGTAACGGCCAAAACCGGCCAGCGCTATTCTCAAAAATCGCCAATTAATTTTCACTATTTTTTTCATTTTTTGTCTCAAAAACATGGGTTATGACCCCTCGTTGGAACGAGCTCGTCGAGCTCGTTCCAACGAGGAGTCATAACCTATGTTTTTGAGACAAAAAATGAAAAAAATTAGTTATTCAAGAACTTTTTTTGCAAGTGTCGTCTGCTTTTCACGTTAGGTAAAGGGTTAATTTTGGCCTGTTGGCTTAAGATTCTGGTTTGCGTGTTCTGTGAGGTGTCTGCACTCTGTTGTATTTTGGACACATTTGTCAACATATTTCAGGTTCAATGAGAGGTTTCTGTCGAGTTATGCGTCGCATTAACCTTTCATCCACAATTGCGATGTGGAATTGGTTCCTACATTTTCAGAAACATTGAGCTGACATCTGCGGGGAAATCTTTTTGATAAGGAGTAATGTGGGCGGAGTGAATATTACCTGCTACGATAACCATTCACTCGTTAACCCTTTAACAAAAGGAGCTCGAACGTTTTTCAGAAATATTGAGCTGACATCTGTGTGTAAATCTTTTTGATAAGGAGTAATCTGGGTGGAGTGAATATTAGCTGCTACGATAACCCTTCATTCATTAACCCTTTAACAAGGGGAGCCCGTACGTACGTATGCACTTTTAGAGTTTACTAGCTGAAGTTTCGCACCTACATTTGAATTTTAGTTGAAATTTCACACTGTGGTTTATATAATTTTTAATCTTGAGTAGGCCAAACATGGGAAGTTGCATTTTACGTGTAAACTCGTGTCAACCCCTCAACAAGTATAAACCTAGGGGTGCACTCCTACATATACAGAGATATCGAACTGAAAATCTGGCACTTTCAAACTCAACTGACTTGGCCCTTATAAAAATGTACCATGGTAAAGCATGGTACGTCCCAAAATACCTGGTATTACCATGGTATTACCAATTATTTTGGGATTTACCATACCGTTGTACTTTTTTTATAAGTGTGTGTGTGTGGGGGGGGGGGGGGGGTAATTTTTTTTGACATGAATAAGCATGCGTAGATGAAATTTAACCTTTCAACTTGGGAACATGCGATATTGTGTACATGTTACTCATATTTGGACCAAAATCATCACTGTTCGATATTTTATGTGCAACGTCGTTTTCACCCTTCAACAAGAGCAATGTTGGGATGCACTCCTACATTATGCAAAGATATCGAACTGAAACTTTCATTCTAACGGCAACTAACTTGGGTTAAATTTTGGAACAGGAGTAAGCATGCTCAGGAAAATTCTTTTACCCGAGAATATTGGATATAATGTACACGTTGCGCCAGAATCATCACTGTAAAATAAGTATGAGCCCACCCCCTCCATAACCACACACCCTTCATCCAGATTGAGACGCATTCAGAATTAGCATGTACCATTTGTTCAGCCATACTGCCAAATCATGAGTGGGGTGGGGGATTCCAATATGTTGTAGGGAGCACAATCTAGATACCGCTGTTGAGGACAGGATAGGGCGGGATAGGGTATGGAACATGTGTCCCCCGTCACGTGGGTGAAATTTGTAAAGGAATTAAGCTTAAGCTCTGGCGGGATAGAATTATTTCTCTCCTCCTTCTCCGTGGTTGTACCTTACATACGTTTTTTTTTTGTTTTCAAGACTTGAAGAGCGGCTCGATATGTCTCATGATTTCTTCCTACAAGCCTTTAAAGTTTATCCGGGTTGTCTTCAAAACTGGTTTGATTCGTTCGCAAAAATGGGCCGATTTACCTGGTTCGAATTATCTTTAGAGGTTATTATCTGTAATTCTTATCGATGCCGACGCGGTCTTCAGCGATAATATTCGCTTCAAACTAGATATTTTCTTTTGAGAAACCCGAGAAACCCTACATTTATTTTTTAGGGGAGCAGTTTGGAAATTAAAATCATTGTTGACCTATTTTGCTTGTTTACATTTTATAAACAGATTCACCGATGTCTGGTGATTAATTTTCTCAAAATGCTTCACAGTGGTGATTGGCTTGATTTTCTCCAAACATTCGCGCCAAACCAGTTCGTCTCAGTGCGTTTCTTCCTGAATCAACTATTATTGTGGGACGATTCATATTTCTGTTTGTCTCAGGACAGAATCGAACTCTTTTAGGTCGAAATCTTCAAAATGATTTGTTTCTATAATTCACATCAATCTACTCTTGTCAAACATTTCTCTCTCTGCAAAATGTTTTACGGTGTGAGTCTTCCACACAAATGGGCCGATTTGTCTGTGTCCAATTTTCGTTATAGGTTATTTCTGTAATTCCTATCAATGTCGACTCTTTAGCTATAAAGCTCGCCCCTAATCAGTATTTTGTTTTGAGAAACCCCAAATATAGGTTTAGGCAAAAGAAAATCTCGGCCAAGTTCTATTTTTGAACCAATCTTTACGAAACTTCTGGGGTAACTTTTTTATCAACGTGGGACGAGAACAAATGTTTTGGGGTATGGTCTGAAATTCAACATAACCGCTGACCGCCTTTTTGTACAAAATTGGATGCAATCAGATTTTTGCGCGGAACGTCCATATGAAAGCTCTGATTTGAATAATTTTTGTAGGAATGTTTAGTAACATGGGACGTATAGCATATAATATGGGTTTTTTTCTCTTGCATAAATTATGCAAATTAGACTCAGTAACTTTGATCTATTTAGTGTTGCTTTTAGCATTCTGACTGCAAATGCGAATACGCTCAGGCTATAGGCCATATTTATGAACCGATCTTTGCGAAACTTTTTGGATATCTTTGTTATCACCGTGAACGAGAACGAGTGTTTTTGGGTCCGTTCTAAAATCCAAGATCGCCGCTGCCAGCCATTTTGTACAAAATTAGGTGCAATCAGATTTTTGCGCAGAACTCTAAATCTACTGTGAAGTCTTATTGAATGTTTTCACGAATTGTATTTTTTTCATGTCCCTTTGTCTGCGCGCTTGTGCTCTGCACAAAACTGTTCTTGTTATCAATGTGTTGTATTCCATTGTCTGTCACGCAAGAAACATTCCAAATATAATTAATAGTTGAGCTAAAAAAAACCTTCCTGAATTTGTGACACGTTTCTGTTCCGCACTGTGCAATTCAATAACGTATTGGATATATATCATTTTTATTATAAGAAGAGAGATGTGATCTAAAACTGTCATACAATGTATAAATCATCCCAGAAGGTTACACGCAATTAGGCAGTGACGTAGTTAGCGTTTGTTAGATTTGATTTGATTTATTTCTATTTTTCACCCCAGGTGGTTTAAAATTAACATAGTATTGTGTATATAAAACAACACTAGAAGTTATTGTTATGAACTGACGGTAACATGGTCCGAGAGGCGAACTTCCGACCATGTAAGCTTCAAATCATCACAATAAGACCCAACACAATAGCCGAAACCCATATCGTGAAATGGGCAATTCAACTTTTAACGAAAACAAGTTTAGTAAATAAACCTCTCGTGTACCCCATAACTTCGCTGGACAAACAACCAATAAATCAGAATACGGTCGCGGTAACTCCATCGCAGTTCAAATCGTGACCTGATTTGTAATTTAAACACCACTTCAATCGAAACAGTGTGTCTGCTGCACGTGTGAGATGTCTAGAAAAAAGGGGTTGCAAGTCACTCATTGATGAAATAATTACGAAACGGACAACCTCATTTCAAATATGTCGCGTGGTTTCGTCAAACGGTAACACATACAACTCAAGTGGTAAACACAGAAACTTTTAACCCTTTACCAACGTAACGGCCAAAACCGGCCAGCGCTATTCTCAAAAATCGCCAATTAATTTTCAAAATATTTTCATTTTTTGTCTCAAAAACATAGGTTATGACCCCTCGTTGGAACGAGCTCGTCGAGCTCGTTCCAACGAGGGGTGATAACCTATGTTTTTGAGACAAAAAATGAAAAAAATTAATTATTCAAGAATTTTTTTTGCAAGTGTCGTCTGCTTTTCATGTTAGGTAAAGGGTTAAGCGAGCATTCGTCCGATCAGAGGGTGAGGATTAAATATATGCGATTGTAGTGTATCAACAAGTGACCCCCCCCCCCCCCCACTCCCGCTTTCTCTCTCTTCCTCCCACTTTTAAAAATAGTCGGAGGTACAAAATACAATTTTGATAGCTGGGGGTATAACTGTTGTAGTGCTCAGGAGGGAATCTTCCTGGAGTGTAATATTTGTTTTTTGTAGAAAAACAAAGCCAAGTGTCCGCAACTAAAGATAAGAAGAATATTCCAGTTTCCAGAGTGCGCTGAAGGTTATTGATTTGCAAAGATGACTTACTCTATTCGACTGGTAGAGATTGTGGGGTGTTATTCCGATCGAGTTCCACAACTTTATTAATCCTTGGAACACGAAAGGCCTTTTTCCAGTCCAGGATTGCAATATAACATGACTTCATAAAGCGGATAGTTCCTCGAGGAATTTGTATGGTAGACCAACTAATACCTCCAGATAAAGAGTATGGACTCTTCGGATTGATGCCATGGAACTGACATGTCAGATACCATCAGTATTTAAAGGGTTAACTTAACTCTTCAAGTCTCAGAACTGATAACTACTCTCTTACAAGGAAAAATAAGTAATCAATGTTTATCGACTTAGGTACAAGAGAAATCCAGTGAAACAGGCTGTGAATTTTTGTTGGTCACAAAGGAGGAATAAATAATCAAAATCTTACCGTATCATTGGATGCATCGGGAATATCATTTTGCCTGGAAAATTAGAAAAAAATTGACAGTCTCTCTTCAGTTGTTACATATGCGCGACATGATTTATAATAAAAAAAACATTTTTTTACTGTCAGAAAGTCTGTTACGTTGCAAACAGTGTCCCCGTTCTCGGGTGCAAAATTAGCCAATTGCGCTAAAAAGTGTGATTTGGCACTAAAAGATACTCGAATGGCTAAATCAATGGCACCAAAAAATCTTTGCCCTTAATGCCCTGCACACTGACGTCAAAATATCTGAAATTTCAGGCAGAAAAAATTCCCATAATGCAACTAGAAATTTAACCAATTCAATCTCGTTTGACAGAGCTCATTCAAACGAGATTGAATTGGTTAAATTTCTAGGTGCATTATTGGAAAAAACAGCTTCCTGAAATTTTGGTATTTTGACATCAGAGTGAAGGGGGTTATGCGGAAAAAGGAACAGCAGCAGTGATGAGAACTGTTTGTTAATGATAAAACAAAACAATTATTTTGTAACTTGACAGTTAAGGGGTCGTCCAACCTAACTTTGGTCAATTTTTTGACATTTTTCCCAATGCCTCAGAAACAGATAAGAGAAGTAAGGAAAGGCAAATTATATATCAAAATAATGAGTAAAGTGCATAGAAAAGGTACATATATTTTTTTTCAGGAAAAAAAGTGAATTTTATGATTTTGAAGAAGATTAATTTGCAAATGGCATAAGTAACGAACCGGTAAAACCACAAAATAATCGGTAATTCGAAAGCCTTGTCCTCAATATAATGATAACATACTACAGACTCGGAGAAAGCATTTTTTTGACACACACTCTGGTGGGTTTTGACGTTTGAATGTAATAACATCAACACAAATTTTTGATGTTCCGGAGGTGGCCATGTTTCAACGATGTTTTTCCGGTCATGTGATTACGATGTGGTTCTTGCAGAAATACTCAATTTGGGCAATCGTAAGAATGCAAGGACGTGATCACGCCCTTTATTTGTTCGAGACAATGTATGAGCGTATTTGCAAACAGGTGACAGCAAGTACTTGAGCTGTTAATGTCATAACTGCAAAATATGGTTCGAAATTCCCTCTCGTGTTTACAGGCCGTCTGAACTTTTTTGTTGACAAAAAATCTGAATTATTGCGCACTAGAAAGACAACATGAACCACTTGTAAAAAAAATAACCGAGTGTATAAAATCGGGACGATACACATAAAATAAGGCAATATTCATAACAAAGTAAGCAGAATGCTTCAGAAATCACTTTTTCACGAAGTATATTCCAAGTGACCTGGAACTATATTGAGTGTGTTAATTTCCCCCTGTCGCTGCGAAGTTATTTACGTCCTAGTAACCATGGAATTTGAAGACGGGTATGTTTGATGTCTGCAAAGGACCGATTGAAGATGGGTTGAAAATGATGCATTCGTGCTTTTAAATAAGGTGCGCTTGGACGATGCTGAGAATTTAGTTTTTTCTTCCAACCAACCATAGTAATACAAGCGTCGATCAGTGGGTTTTTTTATCGTTTTACACTGACAAATGTGACAAATATTCTTCACCGGAAACCATCCCCCAATTTGCATATCACAATAAACATAACCGCTGTCACGGAGTGTCAGCGTGGCCGTGTGGTCAAAACCGAAACGAATTATCGAATGCACGGTCAATATTAGCTGCAATTGGCTTTTAAATAAATGAAATACACGAAATATTCGCAATTTCTTCATTATTCATGCCGAGTTACTTTTTAATCAAACCACATGCGTTCAGTTTCGTTTGTCGGCATCAAACTGATATTGTTTGTGGTAATTAAATAGTACGAGAAGGCGAAGGAAGCCAAATATTTTTACATCATCTATTATTTAATTCAAATTGATAATTTCTTTTATTTAACTGAAATTATGAACTGATAAGTTGGGTGTGTTGCGATTATTATGCCCCAGACCTGGAACTTAGTGGAAGTTGGAAAATCAAAGGTGCATCTAGGGCCGTGCAGTGGTGACCCCCTGTCCTCTTAATCTTAGTCTTACCCATTCATCATTGCATGTACCAACATTCCCCCTTGTATCTCAACCATTGCTACTCCAATTTGAAGGATATTTGGTTTTGTGATCGAGCATCATGGAGAAACAATGCCTGTGTAGCTGCTGTAGCATGTGTTTCTTCCCACATTTTTTCAGAGTTGTGGTACTTTTTCACTCTTTTGAGTTAGAAAATTTTGTTTATAACTAGTTGATTTGTTACAATTTGTTGCAGAGTGCCTGCTAATACCCTCAATTGTATTGCTGCAGAATTTTCTTGTGAAGATTTTGTTCCTATTACTTATCAAGCAACAACCTAATGAATATTCTGTATAAAGCCACCAATCTGATGTTTGACACTTTTATTGGAGCTGTTTTGAAGGCTTATGGAACTCAAAATGTTGATTATGGCAGGACTTTTCTATTCACCCATGAATCGATAAATTAAGTGTTAGAGTTGGAAGTAAGAAGCATGAAAGGTCCAGAACTAAAACTCTAAAAAGAATGTTTTGCAATGTAACATGATTTTTGCAGATACACTTATTTGGAGGTTTACCTGTCTGATAGTGTTTGGAACATGTGTGGCCAGGATCTTCAAAAAGAAAAAAAGAGTTAAACTTTGAGAAAAAAGGCATATGCCTTGAGTGCCGGAGGTAGAGTCATACAAGGAAGAGAGCCCCCCCCCCCCAAATTTTCTGTGTCAAATGGAGCTCACTTGTCATCTTTTGGGGATTGCTTTGTGTACTGCGTTCTTGAAAAAAATATGTGAGACCCTCTGGATGTGCCCTTCTGATCTCAATATGTCAGTAAGCCTCCTTGGGGAAAGTACATGCAATAATGGTTATGTAAGGTTGATTTGATGTGTTTTGAATAACAATGTACTTTTAAGTACATTAGATGGTTTATTGCAGTGACAGGTTACAGTTACCCTTATTTCTTCTTCAACAGATATCATGAGTGTATTGGTGTCCAAGAGTTAAACAAAGCTAATGTACTTATTGATAAACCAGACAAATTTAACAATTTAATCACTATCAAATTGATGCATGGGATAAAAGGGGTTACAGTGCAAGGGGTTTGTAAATATATTTATTCAACTACAATGTATGACTTTGCAGTGCATTCTACATAGGAGAATATCATATTTTCTTTCCAAACCATTACAGTAACACATACATCTTGATATTGGGAGACACTCTTTTGTCCTTCCATACTTCTTCTGCTGGACTCCTTCAAGTTGACCTTTGTTGAACTCCCCAAATCAAAACATAAACAAAAGAAAATGTCTGCCTTCAATCAGTGAGCACTCCACTTATAACATTTGGTCTCAATCTTCATTACTTTCATGAATTAGGAAAAGATTTCTTCGAGTATGTACTTAAATGTTTATAGAATACAGCTGTTATTTTATTTTGAGGTATTTTATTTTTATAAAATTGTTCTCTTACTTATGCCACAGCAGACTTTCAGGTGGTGCTATTTACACATGGCAGCAGTTCCATGGCAAATTTCAGTTTCCACATGTTCTATGTTTCGTTCCAAGCATTTTGGTATATAATTTATTGGGGTTATTCATTTTGGGCCTTTTTTAGACTTGAAAGAAAATTACATGAAATTTGACCAAAGTTAGGTTGGACGTCCCCTTAAGGCAATGATAATCACAAGGTTTCACGAAACACACCAAATCCCGGTGATTGTTATTATGAAGTAGGGCTGGCTGGTCAACATGATTAGCAAATAAAAACTGCATGTATATTGAGTGAAGGACTAAATAATACTTGACGCAAGTATATCGTCCCCTGAGTTTGAATGTGTTCTATGTGCCTATTGGCACAGAGAACACATTGGAACTAAGGGCACGATATGGCACGTAACGTGTGTAAATAAAACAATTGCTATCAACTAAACAGGTCGATTGCCACAGCGGTAGTGGGCATGCAGGTGCACCCCTTCCATCATTTGTCGAATTTATAATGATTGAAAATTTGGAAATTTCTGAAAGTGCGGTAGTGGAAATGTTCCAAACATGTTTAGAATTTGGCTAAAATATGGAGTTTTTAGACTGGAAAGTAGTGGAAGTCATGCATATATTGATTGAAAAGAAATATAAAATCCTCCAAATATTGATTTCTGTTGGATTTTGTGACTCCAGAGAGGCTCAGTTGGATAATTTACAGTGAAGGAGGTGTAAAAATGGACTTCTACATCTTAAAACACGTAATTGGTGTATTTTGACAATCGAGGGGTGTGTTGGGAACATTTAGTTGAAAACCATGTAGTAGTAGTCGGAATTTTGCCTACCAGAGTAAGTGGTGCAATGGAAATATAGAGATGGAAGTCATGCATATATTGATTGAAAAGAAATATAAAACCCTCCAAATATTGATTTATGTTGGATTTTGTGACTACTGAAAGGCTCAGTTGGATAATTTACAGTCAATACCCTCTATCCGAGTCACCGTAGCAACGCCCCTCCAAATAAATGGAGCCTGTTGGTTGCACATTCCAGAAACTTACCTCGCAGTCACAGTTTAGCCAAAGGTTGTTTCCGCGTATGTTTCACCGCCAGCCAAAAAGTGCACCACCCCCTCTCATATGAAAATCGTGGGTACGTTCTTGTGAGAAGACAGCGAACAGAGTAGGTGAATTTCAAACATTACATGAATCCGGATACAAGCTTTCTCATCATGCGGATATGTGTCACACCAGTCAATTGGACTAACAGAAATGCTTTGAAGGTTATCAAATTTTATAACTATTAATATAAGTCAAGAAAGGTGACAATTAACGCAATGAAGAATACCCTCGTTACAGAAAGGTTAGATACAGCAATCATGACAATATCGTTAATGCAGTCCGCATGGCAGTTATGGATTGTAACATAGTCATGGCATGGACCTCACTCACATTAACCTCTTAGGGGACATAACAGCTATGATCGGCCAGTGATGTTCACACAAATCCACACTCAAACTTGATTATTTTTCAGTCTTGCCTCCAAAACTTACCCTGTGAACTTTCACTGGAACGAGCTCGTTCACAGGGAATGTCTTGGAGGCCAGACGTAAAACTTTGTTTTCATTGAAGAACATTTTTTCGCAATGATTTGTTTCTTTTCACAGAGATACTAGATCAAACTTCACTAAACGTGCGAGTAAACAAAATTCCGACGCTGGTTGTTTTCTGTCCCACTAGAGGATCGGTGAGTTTGGGTATGTAGAGGTGCGCATTCCGAGCCGACTCTATTGTTGTAATTCATTTTTTTTCACTGGTACCGAGACCAGGGTACCCGGTATTATCCGCAAAAACACATGGTCATCCACTGCTGGATGGAATACCGTACCCCACTGCAAACAGCTACAGCTTCTGAGCAGGTCTCGTGTGAGCCGTTATAAACGAGTTTCACGTTTTCAATGTCTGGAGGAGTCTTTAGAACATTGTGTGAGTATGTTGGTAGGTAAACAGTGTAGTCACATGCAAGCCACCTACCCAAAATCCTGGATCATCCACTGTGTCTAAAACCTTACTTCTGATACCAGTGGCGTAGATAGCTTTTCGCTGGCGGAGGGGCAAGCCCCAAATTTTCCGACAGACTGAAAATTTTCCGACAGTGTAACAACAACAAAAACCCAAACAAACAGAAAGAATCTACTGAAAATGTACTGAAAATTGGTCTTTTTACCCAAAATTTACCCCAAATGGCATGTTTTTATCCCCAAAGCCAGCATTTTAATGTTATTAGGCATAAATTCGCCTAAAAATGGTCCCAAAAAATTTCCGACAAAACTTCTGGTGGTGGGGGGGGGGGGGCTCCTCCCCCCCCCTTTATCTACGCCACTGTCTGATACAATCTAAAGGGAAAACTTTTTATCCGTTCCAACAAATCCAAGTCATTAAAATTTTCGGGCATGTTTTTTTTCACAATGTATATTCTCTTTCTTATAAATGAGCAAGCCTGTAGAGGTGTCCTGGTTTTTATTGAAAGAAATTATGCGTAGAAACTACGCGTAGCAATCACATAAAGTGAGGGTCGGCCCTACGATGATGATTGCTTTGCTGTTTAGCTACCATACCTCTCGCGTGTTAGGATCGGTATATTCTGTGCTATCCAGCTGTATTCCTCTTCGTCTTCATCTCTCATCTCTACCTGGAAAGAATATATACGTACGAATAACGTATTCATAAAGTAATACTGGGCGATAGAGTGGCAGTTTACAATATCGTGATAAATTCAAAATATTTTGATCTTCAACTATTTCAAGATATAAGGAAAGCTGTGTTTTAACTATTAACACTTTGAAACCTAGCGGCCGTTTTTCCGGCCAGGAACATGATACACCATAACGTCATTAAATAGGATGGCTGTTCAGTAAATGTGTGGGGTAGACCAATCAATATTTTCAACGTGCTGCCCAGAGGCTGCACGTTGAAAATATTGCTTGGTCTACCCCAAATAATGAATATGGATTTTTCTAATTGTTGAGATTGAACTGGTATGAAAGATCTACTAGAGTCCAAAGGGTTAACCCGCTGCGTAAGTTTAAAATAGTTTTCAGCCTTGACTAGATATTATCAAACATTTATGGACATTTGATACAAGATATCATTGGTTAAAAAGACCTACATGGAACATTTGGTTAAATTTCCTCAAATTTGACTCCTTTTAATAGTAAGAGATTTCCTATCCTGGCAGGTCCTGGGCGAAAAAATCTGCCAGCAGCATGAAAGGAGTTTATGTTTCTGATAGATTCGAAGCTGCCATTTTAGGTACAAACGAAATAGCGCTAAATTTTATCCCAATCAAACAACTAATTAATCCATAAGGACGAACATATGGGGGCGGGGGGGGGGGGGGGGGAGGCTGTGGTAAGCCTTCGGGACACTTTCCCAAATATTTCCGGTACATTTTCTTCTGGATTGGTGTTCAATATCCATTTGCTGTCGGTAGAAAGCATGTACTTTGATTAAAGACGAGATTAGTTACTTGGAATTGTGTCACACACTCGGTCTGTCATACAAATACAGGTATGTGGTACTCAAATGGGGCTGTTGGAGACCCATCGTGACCAATGTTGGGGTATGGTACGCGCGAAGTAAATAAGATGTTGGGAAGCATAGGGTATCGCGACTACCACATGTATGTATACACACATACAAAAATTCTAGATCTCTTGAGTTTTGAGCATTAGTCCTAACTGACTAATACTCCAAAGAAGGTATGCGTTGATGATGAAGTTGGAAAATTTCATCAGTCGGGACGTGAATTAGTAAAGTCTGGACATCTCAAGATTACATCTCTCTCCTAATCGGCCACCTTCTTCGCGACGCCCCTGCTAAACCCACCATTTTTTCATTTTCTTGACAATTTCTTCAAACCACAGCACGGCTAACGTTGTTGCCCTGCTTTTTATAAAGGTTGCTCCCAAAATGACGGAAATGTTTTCATGCAATGAAAAATGCCTCGTTCATAGAAAGGTTAGAGAGAGTAATCATTACAGTATCATAAGATATAACTCCATTGTTATGTCATGTTCACTGAAGAATCGACGCCTGAGATTTCCCCGACAGTGGGGCTAATATCTTCATTCGGGTGTGTGTGTGAGTGTGTGTGTGTGAAGGCTGGGACTAAATTTACTTGCGATCTCCAACAGTAGTGGCCTATATTTAGGCCTGCCATGGCAGAATTTATATACGCGTATAATTATCATCTCCCCAGGTGTTATTTGTCAATTACATCCGATGATCGAAGATTGAGTGATCAAAGTTTATTTGATGTTCCATGATTTAGTTTGATCCTTTAAACAATGCTGAAGATATCAATTTTTTTATTTTAAATATTATTTTTTCAATTCTTTCAAAATATTTCGACAAAACAGTATCACTTAAGGTTTTGTTGCAATTTTTTAAAAAAGTACTTTTTTAACTGCTCGATTTTGTATATTACGCATCAAATAAACATCAAATAAATTACATTTATTTGATGTTCCATAAAGCTCAGTTTAATCCATTACACAATTCTGACGATATCAATTTTTTTTATTTTAAATATTATTTTTTCAATTCTTTCAAAATATTTCGACAAAACAGTATCACTTAAGGTTTTGTTGCAATTTTTTAAAATAGTATTTTTTTAACTGCTCGATTTTGTATATTACGCAGGCGGATACGACGGATTCGTTAGGTAAAGTGTAAAACGTCCGTTATAAACTGCACGTGTTTCAGTTATATGGAAAAACTGTTATGATTTCCAATGCACACCGGGGGGGGGGGGGGGGGTAGGAAAACATTTGCAGACACCGATGCCGATTTTTTGTTTTTGACCGGTCGGAGGACCCACCCACCCATCCCATGTAATTTTTTTCCAGTTTTACAATTTTTTTCCGGGGTTATCTGAACCACCCACCCTCACTAAATACATGCTTCTGCATCATCCTTCTCACCATACTGCGCCATAACCAATTTTATCATACAGTATTGAGTATTGAGTGATTGACCTTGTACAGTAGGACAGGTCTTGAAAGAACATCCGTTTTATCAGACCAAAGTGGTCTCTTAAGGCAGATGGTCTCCCATAACAAATCAAATATAGAGTATATATGGTATCCAAATATATTCCACAATAAAGCCACACAAATATGGATAACATTAGAACTGACTCTTCGAGCCAGTTCTAATGTTAGCCATACATGTGTTTATTTCAAGTAACCTTATTGAACAGTGATGGTTATATGAGAATTTGGTGACGTCTCACTCAGCCAACCTTTTTAAAAAAACGAGTCGCGTCCAGCCAACTTCTAACAGTTAATTAGTAGCATCTAGCCAACCTTTTCTCCTTCACACCTTCATAATTAACGCTATAGTTTGTTCTCACATTTGTTAAGTTTGGTGAACATTACCCAACATTACCCAAATGAGTCAGTAATCATGACTGCTGTGCAATTAAATGTTCTGTTTTTAGACAACAGTAGGGGTGGATATTATTTAATTCATGGAGGTTGCTGCTGTGTTACCTTTAGTGCCACTCGACAAGGCGGGAGATGTTTGGCTAAATGCACTTGATGTTAGTCGTTTCATCGACTATGTTACGGAATGCTAGGTGGTGGGCATCCCTCTCTCAAGATGGAACCATTATGAGGAGGAGGGCCCACGCACTACAAATAATGCAGAAGGGTGGCACAGTAAAGTGAACAAATTATGCACAGCAGCACATCCAAACATTTATTCATTTGTCAAGATGTTGAGGGTACACAGTCAACAAACGAAGCCAAGATCATGCAACTGGAAGCAGGGGGGAAACAAACACGAAAACGAAGAAAGTACGGGACCATAGACAACCGCCTAACAGTTCTCAAATCTAGTTCAGAGAGAGGGGAATTGAATGTCATAGACTATGCCGATTAAGCGTCGCAATTGTTAAAATTAGATTTATTTTTGTTACACGTGTGTTTTCTATATTATTAATGGTATTCTTTATTATATCCTCTCGATTTTACTGAATATCGGCAATCATATCATTCATGTGGATTTCTATGTTCCCTGTATATTCTGTGTCGGTATAACAAGTTGAATTTCATATCGAGCAAAAGAAATATCCACATCCTGTGAATTTTTCTTTCGTTTGTAACCAAATTCAACAAAATCTTTGATACAGACTATACCTTCTTCCCTTAATTAATAGTAGCGTTCAGCCAACCTCACACCTATCCGACTTTAGTTTGGAAAAATTAAAAGGTTGGCTGAGTGAGACTAAACCGAGAATTTTAATTTTTTTTGTATTTTAGAAAAGAATGTTAGGTAAAGGGTTAAATATCATAAATTACTCAACCCCATCAGAACCCATTGCATCCTCCATTCATATATACAGTTGAACTTCTCTTGAGAGACCACGCACCTTTTTGAGGAACCACCTCTTTTGTGCTGGAGAGTGTTTTATGTGGACATCACAGGACAACATACCATTGTGGCCAGACAAAAGTGGTCTTTCAGGACAGGTGGTCTTGACAGACCACCTGTCTGAAAGACCCCTTTTGTCTGGCAAAAATGCTGGTCTCTCAAGAAAGGTTCCACGGTATATGTATGCAAAAAGCAATGAGTTTAGTCATTTATGTATTTGTTTATTTTTTTTACGAAGTTTTGGGTGGGGCATGGCTGGGTTGGGGGAGGGGATTTATTACTTATTTCAAGTCCAGCCCTAGAAGGTCTGGTACATGATTTTGTTGACACCTGTGTTCTCAGATGTGTTTGAAATAAATTAGCAGTTCAATCAGCTTCAATGTTTAGCAGTTTTTGTGTTACATACTTCCTACAATGGCAATAAGAGTCATTGGTGTTTTCGTAATAGGTCTGGATACATCGTTGTACAGAATTTTCCCTGGAGCTGAAATCTGTAACTGTTCCTGACTTCACATAATTCTCTTTGCTCCTCATCTAAGCCAGCCAATCTCACCAGGGTGAACATATTAGAAATTTAATCAAACGGAGGAACACCCTCAAGATAACTTATCCTAAGAGTGTAGTGTTTGGTGATGCATTTTAACTTGCATTATTCAATATGTCGTACATTGTATCACTATAAGCCGAATCATAGCTCAGCCGCAATTACAGTTTTATAATCATATATAACCCACGGTAAGTACCCCCTGATAACTTGAGTGTCTTTTTTATTGGTTCTTGAATGATACTTCACTGATTATGGTATACAATTTTGCCCAAAAGTGTCTGAGGAAAAA
Organism: Pictodentalium vernedei; assembly: GCA_031216915.1. Classification (NCBI taxonomy): domain Eukaryota; kingdom Metazoa; phylum Mollusca; class Scaphopoda; order Dentaliida; family Dentaliidae; genus Pictodentalium; species Pictodentalium vernedei. Next base: position 176,361,160 of record CM062295.1, on the reverse strand, counting down.
AATTGCAAGGAACGGAATTTTTTTTTTTGTCCTCCTTGACCACCCACCCACCCCGGCATCAGTGTTTTGCAAATTTTTTCAACCCCCCCCCCCCCCTCCCCTGTGCACACTGACAAATAACTGCGATGATTTCGGAACAAGTGTCTTCACCCTGTTTAAATGAACATTTAGCTCACACGAAAGAAGACGACACTTAAAATTTCATTTTGGCCACAAAACGATAGCGTGTCACTTCCTCCTTGATACGACCTCACCGGGTTGTGAAAGGCTACTTTTGTCACAACAAAAGAAAACTAATAATACATATTGATTCAGGTTGAATGGAGACTTTTATGAATAGCGCTCGTTCGACAGTAAGGCCTTTACATTAAGTAAAAGATCCAAAGGGGGTGGAGCCGGGGGGGGGGGGGGCAAGGGGACACGTGCCCTTCCACTTTTTTTCCAGAGATATGTTTCGCAGTAAAAATGGGCGCATGCAAACGTGTCAATACACAGACATTAACATTATTTGCAAATCCAAACAATATTTAGCCAAAGAATCCCACTTTCGGTCGCTTCGGTCCGTTCCTTCTACTTCAACTATCTTCTAACCCAACGGCTGGCCTTTGGGTTGGAAGATGGTTTAAGTAGAAGAAATGGACAGAACAGTGACCACACAGCGGCACATTCATCTAAACAAGAGACTATAGCGAGTCACGGTACATTTACCGATATAAGATTGTAACCTTTCTCACACGGGGTCGAACCATTGTAAATTTGTGCCCCTCCACTTTTATCGAGCTTCCACCGCCCCTGAAAAGAGTTATACTCTAGAAGTTATGTTAAGTGCGAAATTAGCGTAACGATTTCCAGCCAGAGGTTGTGGAAGCTCAATGGATGTGTGTATGTGGGATGCGGTGGGAAGGGGGCACAAATATCCCATCCGCTCCTAGCCTACAACGGTTCGGATCGGTGGGAGACACCTGGAAAAACTGATCCGCATAAATGCCTTTTCGTGATCGCTAGTCTATATGCGCGCGGCGAAAGATATTAGAAAGTGTGCGTGGAAAGTGTGGGGGCATCAATTAATATACTATACCTTCATAACAGGTGACAAGGTTCTTGCATGTCACGCTACTTATTATAATCACAAAATGAACAAATACCCTGACGTCTCCCTTTCTTGGTGTCTGTATGCTACGGCATGTTCAGGGTTTGGTCTATTTCTTCTGCATCAATCATCATTTAACCTGGTGTCAACCTTCGGGTTGGAATATGGTTGAATTAGAAGAGTCAGTCCAAATCGGCTACTCAAAGTGGAATTTATTGCGCGAATACTCCAAAATTTGTTTATATGTGTAGACAATATACAAAAAAGTTAAGCATCCCCAAATATAATGAAGGATAGCATGACACTGTTTTTTGAAAGTCTGTTGCTGGTTATATGTATGATTATATTGATGATTCAGCTAATGGTTGTGAACGTGTATGATTGAATGTGCCCCTCAGATAGGTCCCGGGAATCACGTGCACAACGCAACCCAATAATTTTCCAATACACAGTTTGTGCATGACTCAGAATTGCGCAATTAATGCGCCTATTTTTCAGTGTTCAATCGCTATCTGTTACCATGACATGAAGAAGGATGACATATGCACAAAGCTGACAAACAGTGGCGGCGGAGCCAGGGGGCCTCAACACTCTAAAATCAGTTGGGTTAAAAATTAACCCAAATCGACTGGGTTGAGTGAATATGAACCCAATTGGGTTCATATTCACTCAACCCAGTTGATTTGGGTTAATTTTTAACCCAACTGATTTTAGAGTGTAGTTTTGTCCACAGATATGTTTCGCAGTTACACAATGAATTAAATGGGCGCATGCAAACGGGTCAGTATACGGGTATTCCGATAACATTATTTGCAAATCCAAACAATATTTAGCCAAAGAATCCCACAGTCGGAATATCTCAATGGTATCTGTTTAGTGGTGTCCGCCCATTATCTTTCTGTTCACATCATAGAATTACTGACGACTTTAAACAGCGGTAGGGCGTTAGAATGTTAGTTTACTGCATCATAATGGATTGCAGATGAGCCCAAAACCAGATGTCCTATCATATCAGAGAAGAGACGTCCACACAATTTTCAAAGATGGGCAGACTTTTTGGGGTGGTGAAGCTTGAAAGTAGGGATATGCGAATTATGAAGTGAATCTCGAACTGAAATTCACGGCTCACCAAGTTGTAAATATTGTTCATTCTTACAGCCATCAATATTACAAACCTTTACTCCAGTACTGTATTTGATGACAACTCGTCTGGTTTGGAAAGGCAACTAAAGCGGCCCATACACTATCAATATTATTGGCAATAATATTGTCAATAAACGGTATTGACAATATTATTGCCAGTGTGTGGGAGATATTGAAGATTGATCAATATTATTGACGAATATCTGAGATCTCTGAAATATTTTCTTCAATATTTTACGACCGTCAATAATATTGATAGTGTGTGGGTTCCGTCAATAATATTACGCAATATTAAGGAATTTCAGGTCTTCAAATGTATTTCCAGTAGCCAAAAAACGCAATGTGGCTGAAAAGCGTTCCATCGGTGGTATTGCATCGCGCATCTTTGTGTCTCTATTAAAGGTGTAACCAACCATAGCAGCTCTTTAACCCTTTACCTAACATGAAAAGCAGACGACACTTGCAAAAAAAATTCTTGAATAACTATTTTTTTCATTTTTTGTCTCAAAAACATAGGTTATGACCCCTCATTGGAACGAGCTCGACGAGCTCGTTCCAATGAGGGGTCATAACCTATGTTTTTGAGACAAAAAATGGAAAAAATAATTAAAATTAATAGGCGATTTTTGAGAATAGCGCTGGCCGGTTTTGGCCGTTACGTTGGGTAATGGGTTAAATGAATCCATTCGAAGACAGTGTCTGTAATCATCAGGTTGATTAATCCGGAGTTCTTCCATAAGGGCACCATGACCAAATGTGTGTCTTTCTAAAAACCATCGTTTAGTCCACCATTTCTTTTTATTTTGTTTTTCGTTACTCAGGGCCAGTACCACGCCTAAACCCACAACTGGATCCATGTTTACAGCGCGGTGGCAGACGAAGAAATGACCGAAAATATTGAAGAAACTATTGAGTAGTCTGTGGCAAAAAATATATTGTCAATATTATTCACTCAATATTATTGTCAATAATATTAATAGTGTATGGGCCGCTTAAAAGCGGAATCTTCCAGAATGGAATCAAAGTAGTTTCGGGCGCGGTACCTCTTGGAAGAGTTTCTGTGAACTCTTCTATCATCGAATCGAATTTCAAAGTTTCGCAGGGCACTACGTGGGAAGAACTAAACGATGGCCAAACCATGCCAGCCATAGAGGTTCCATTGATTCGTAAGCATCATACACCATAAACCATCATTTAATAAAAATTTTCTTTTCATCGAGGGACGCACCATCTTCTTTTGCAAACTATTCTTCAGTGGCTTTACTGCTTTGCGTTGGGCCCCGCAAGTCTCTAGGAATAGGGCCCAGGAGGCAGTACACAACAGTTAAATCATTTGGAAGCTTAAACACGAATTACAATAAACAAAAATAGCTAAAGTACGTTTACTACCTATGTTATCACTACTTTCTTCAATTTTAGATGAGGGGGTACATGCCCCCCCCCCCCCGGAAAATCCTCCGTGTACGTTCCTTGGGGACGTAGGAACCAGGGTCACTAATGTACGTCCCCAACTTCTCCCATAAATAGTTGAGAGTGAGGGAGAGAGTTTACGACGTTTTCTTCACCAGCCGGTCATTGCAATCTTAGCATGAATGAGTTCGGGTTTACAGAATCTTTTGACTCTTAAGATGTGACCGAAGATTCCCTCTTTTGATTTGTCGCTATTACGGCCTTTAAATTCGAGAAAAATTAACATTTTTAACTCCATATTCAACAAATCGGGAAATGTGTTATATATCAAACAAACAATGTGCATATTCTCAATGAAGAGGAGCGTGATCCCAAACAAAGCTTTGTGTATTGTATAGTAGAGCCGCCGTGGACTGGTCACTTTCCACGGGTGGGTAATATTTCCACCGACGTAATAACATTAGATTCCAAACACCAATTATAGGAATATTTATCTAAAATTTAATTAATGAAGCATCGGGTACAACCCGGTGTTTCAATAATTAAAATTTGGATGATGATCATTTTTATTACCTGATAAATGCATGCGTGGGCAGCACTACCCAAGCGTGGATTACGGCCGGTCAACAGCGACTGTACTGTATTCCCATCATGTCACTAAGGCACATCGGTTCCCACTAATATTTATCAGTGTGTGTATGACCGTGCTCCACCTCCTCCAAGTTTGATATGCTTCCTACCTCCTTGACGTCGATGCAGCAGATCTTCATACTTACAAGGTATGCTTGATCAGTGGAAAATTGCCTTAGAGAAACTTCTAGAAACAAATGCTTTTGTTTTCTCTTCAAGAATAATGCAAGACCCGAACGAGATTTGTCGGAGCGCTCTCTGAGAGATTATTGTAAGGACCATTGTTGTCTGTGATAAAAACCAAGAAAACATGTTTTTGCGGTTATTCGACAACTTATTTTAATAGTTCTGCAGAGTACGGTGGAACGGAAATGAAAGTGGGAGGCCAATAATTATTTTTTTTCAATTTATTTCTTTAAAACATACCAGTAGCCTATGAACTCCTCGTTGGAACAAGCTCGTTCCAATACGGGCTCATAAGCAAGATATTCATTTTTCTGAGCAAAAAAAAAACATTTTTTATCATTTTAAACTTTTTTGGCAAGCGCCGTAAGTGGCGGGAGGTGGTGAGGGCAAACTGCATGAGCTGAGAAAGTGTGTGTGGGGGGGGGGGTGGAGGGGTGGGGGTGTCTTCCCTGCCCCATCTCCGTTCCCGCCGCCACTGTTACTATTTGTTGAACTCACCTCGTCCGAATCTGTATCGTATTGCTCGTCCAAGTATTGTTCGTTGCTGTCCATTGTTTCAAGCTCAACGGATTCCGGCTCATTAATTTCGAACGCCGGGTTTCGGTACCCGTATTCTCCCGACTGTAAAATATCTGCATCAGTCTGATCCCGTTCATCGTTGGTTACATTATTCGAATTTTGCCTGCTATCCAAAATTCGCTCAAGAGTTCTCGTCGAATCGGTCATGCTTTCCTCACGGTGTTATCTTTTTTTCAACTGCTTTTTAATAGCATCATTGTTCTGTCCGTTCTATGGTTGATGCACAGAGACAAAACATCTGGAGTTAATCTCCTATTTAAAAGATATCACCCTCCATTCATTACATATGTCCATTCCAGAAAATTCGAACAAACCTCATGAAAAGAAAAGAAAAGAAAACGATAGTAAACTATAAAAAAAAATCACCATTAAAAATACGGTAACAGAACTGTCAGGTCAGTTGTCAGTACTTCTACTGTGGAATATTACGGTAAAAATACCGTATTTAACTACTTTTGGCAATGGTGACCGTTTCTTTTTGTTCGATCTTGAATAAAAACGGAGGAACTGATACTTCTTTTCACCTTTCACTCCATGACACAAGAAGGCTGTGGATTTGTCATGCGTGGTAGACGAATTAATACCTTTAACCTGCAGCCGCATGGCTGCAGGTTAAAGATATTAAGTAGTCTACCAAAAAAATTGAGTCTTCGAAAGCGAGGCAACTATCGCCATGGATGACGCCATTTTTCAAAAGCAGGAACTGAATTGTTCAATGAGTTCGTTTCAGAGAAATACTGCTGTACTCTATGCAGTGGCGGAGCTAGGATTCTCAAATAAGGCGGGCCTGAGCAATATTCAGAGGGCGCGGAAGGACATGCCATAGGTTTGTCCGGATGCCCGAAGGAGCGAGCGGGTGGTGGGTATGGAAGGGGGTGTCCCACTCCATAGAGTGTGGGGGGGGGGGGGGGGGGTCCTCCCCGGGAAAGTTTTGAAAAATCTAGACTGTGCAGTGAATCTGGGGTAAAATTTGCTTCCAACTGGAGGTTATTATCTGGGCCAGGAATGAACGTCCCCCAACACCAAACACTGTATAGGCGTTTTTTGTCTCAATCTTGGTGTAATATGTGATAGATGGGTGAAAATACTTGAAATGGGATTTGAATTTGGGGATGGGGGGGATTGAGATTTGGAGGAGGGGGCGCCCCCCGTAGGGGCTCCATAGTTCCGCTGCTGACTGACTGTATGTGATCAATCCTCAATTAGTTTACATATTATGAAACGTTCAGCAGCCATCACCTTAAAATTTACCGTAGCAGAAACAACAATTGATTGCCCGTTCTTCAGTCGTACTTTTATTAGTATTTTTTTACTGAATGACTATATAATATACTTGCCTAACGTGACAAGTTGTTCCAGCTAATGTAATCCATTACACAACTAAATACCATATAGTGGGTAAGGAAGATGCATGAAGGCGAACCTGCTGAATAAAAATGTCTGTATGTTTGGATGACCCACTTAATATTGTTAAACAGGCGGACTGTTGATTTACTTTGTCGCGGGTTTTGTAAATGACTTTTCAGTATAGTTAATCAAGTATCCCGGCATCACTAAGAAATATTTAGGACGGCGGTGGCTCATTTGTTCAGAACATTACGCTTCGGATCGGAAGCTCGTTGGTCCGATTGTGACCTGGACCATCTGTGTTGTATCCTTGAGCAAGGCATTTAATCCCACATGCGAAAGTAGGAGCGCAGTGGAACAATGTCCTAAAGCTTTATGACGCAGATGTGGTTGGACTTGAAATAAATATATAATTATAATTTTAATTTCGGCTGAAAAACACCTTGGCGAGTTATTGTTTATGTAAAAACCTTCTCGCACTGCAGAACACACCTATCGTTCTCTCTTGTTTATCCGGTTAATTCTCTTTAACCCTTCCAGAAGGACCGGCCATATTTGGCCAGCGAGACAAGTGGTCTCTTCGAGGGCTACTTCTCTTCGCAGGCGGGTGAGTCACATGGAAAACGATTCTCTTTCCCTTATCCTAGCATATTTAGAAAGACAATTAACACCATGTAAGACATCCCCCTCTCAAATTTATTTATTAGTATTAAAGATTGTTACCCTTTATAATCAGTTCTGGGAACTGTTTAACAGAATAGGACTATTACTTACAACAAACTGAGCGAATCTATTTTGTATTCTTTGGAAGTTTCAGGTTTCAGTAATAATGTTATCTCACAACCTGACAAGGGCCGTGGGATTAAATTCTTACTAAACTTTCTCACCATTTCGTGTTTGTCTTGTTGTCTTATCATTCAGGGACAATTTGTTTTTATTTGACTCAAAAATTTATGGATGCAGCGTTGAAAGAGTCAAAGTGTGTCACTGAGGTCTGTTAGTTTCCTTGATATTTTCGAAGCTCTAGTAGCAATCATCTGGGGACGGAACCTAAGGTGGTTCGATCGTGGATGTGCCGTTACATGCCGGGCGCCGTTTGGTGCACGGTGCATGCTGAGCTAAACTAATACTCACATACCCCTGGATGTTTCGAGGCGAACAAAGTTGACTTTGAGAGACCGAGTCGATGTGACGCTGGGATTGCGACTACCAACCTCGTCACTGTAATTTTTGTGAAAGCCACTTTCTTCACGTTCGTTTTCGTCACCGCCATGTTTAGATAACCTCGGTTTGAGGACAGATCAGAGCAGCCTGGTGTACCACATCGCCTCCATGTGATATTTGATTATGTTGATGACATACTTTGATGTGGCAACTCTTTGAATATGGATCATAGGGCCCCCTTTCAACCGTATACCACATAATAATAAAAGAAATGAAAAAAGCGGTGGCTGAATGGTTAAGTGTGCTAGTCACTTCCTCCAGAGCTTAGGAGATCATTCTTTGCTAGAAAAAGAGTCATTAGCTGTCCAAAAACTCCCTGGCACAATCAGATGGGAAGCTCTCGCAGCATACCTTTCTATCGGTGAGGACGTTAAATGCAGAAAGAGAAACACTTGTTCGGAAAAAAGGTCTCGATCTGTTCAAACACTCTTTGGCACAATCAGGTGTAATGTTGTCATACTATATAGCACGGCCTCCGTGGAAAGGACACCTTTCATGGGTGGGAAATATTTCCACGCACGCAATAATATTAGTTTCACAGCTCGAGTCCAATATGAAATTAACTGACACCATATATACCATATTAGGCCACCAACAAACTGTGTAACGAATATATCTCACCGACTGCTGCATCGATGCACAGAACTAGTAACAACAGCGATCAGAATTAAATGAGAGAATTCTCACAATGCGTTCACGTGTCTTTGCCTTGTTACAATTTATAGGGGAGTGCCTACACTCTCCCATAAATTGTAACAGGGCACATTCATACATACCGAACAGTTTCATTTCGAAGGTAACATGAAACACATCCACAGAGTATGAAGCCTTTTAAGTTGCCTAACCTGCACTTCAGACCAAATATGGGCTTCCAACACTCAATCTTTCAACTCGAAGCGTTTATCGGCTGCCGCCATTTTGAATAATCAATGAACTAAAGGGAGATTACCCATAGCTGTCAGCGTATATTGTTGTTGACAGGCAGTATATGGTTGTATATGCAGTCTGCATGTGACGTCTTTGAACTAATGAAATTCCCAGATAATTGTAGGAGGTAAGATATTCTATTCCAAACATTGAATTTATGAAGCATCGGGTACAAACCGATGCATCATTAATTAACATTTTGCTGATGATGATTTTTATTACATGGTAAACGCTTGCAAAATACAATGCTGTGATCTCTGGCCGCTGGGTTCGATGAAAGGTTGGCAAAAGAATGCAAAGACCATTAAATCATTTTAACACTCATTCTAGAACTAGACTAGACCCGTCAGCATTTCCTTGAAGAATCAAATGATTTTTCTCACCAAATACAAAAATACAGCAGCATCTGAAAAGCTGTCAAGTTTTTGACTACGGTTTTAAAATGTTAACAGAGTTGTGGTCTCCATTTCTATAAAATTGTCTCCAGTATCATTTGTCAATGGTACTCACTGGAAGTTGCGGAGTATGCTGTATTGAAAAACACCTGCAAAATATGGTGAGTTTTCTGCAAGTTTGTAGTCTATATACTCATATCCTCACAGTATTGGGGATTTACAGTTTGGATCATGGGGCAAGGTTAATCAAGTGATGACAGTTGATCAGATGCTGAAAATCGATTTTTTTTAAAATTCTAACTTCCAGAATTAAACAAAAAGTTTTCTGCTTGTATCAATGCTAAACATGGACTGTGATATACCAAAACAGAGCAATGTATTAACTGGTAGAGTGCTGGAAGCCCATATTTGGGCTTTACTCTGAGGTGAGGGTACTGCAACTTGAAGGCTTCATACTCAGTGGATGTGCTTCATATTATCTTTGAAGTGATACTATTTAGTCTGTAGGGATTTGTCTTGTTACAATTTATGGGAGAGTGCCTATTGGCACTCTCCCATAAATTGTAACAAGGCAAAGGCATGTGAACAAATTTTGATGGCCAAAAATAATTCAGCACTCTACCAGTTAATCAGGCTGCCCAGATATTGTACCACTAAATATTTTTGACAGTTTGCTGCCACTTAAACAATAAGAGCATGAGATTAGAAAGATGCATTAATACTTCTATTCTCTGGTATTACGGTGTTGAGTGACTTCGGATTTTTTTTAGTATATTTGATTGAGTATACCTATTTATTCTTTAAAATTTTCTTTAGCTTGCACCTGCAATTTATAGAGTGATTTTTTTTACACTTTTATTATTTTATTTCAACAATTTATGGTGAAAACGGAGTGACAGGAAAGAGTTTGAAGAACAAATCTATTATCACACGCCTATTCTACCGTTAAATCTAGAAGTCCTGTCACGAACTGTGCGTTTATCTAGGCTTAATTGCGCGTTGGAATTGCACGCAATTGCCATATCGGATGACATCCAAAGCACGGTGGGTTCTCTTGGTTACTTATAGCAAACAAAGGCAATGTTTCTGCCAATGGACATCCGGGTTACCCGGAGGTCCATTGGCTGAAACATTGCTTGCGCACTGGCCATATGTACAGAATTTGATAGCCTTACTATGGTCATAACGCGTAGATTAACCCGCAGATCGACGTGCTATCTGTGCGCATTTCATTACAGGACCTCTAGTTTTAACTGTATGTAAACCCCATCTGCAGCAACATTAAACCATGCGGAAAATGAAAATCTGTTCCGAACACTTTATTCTATGATTAATTTTATTCTTTGTTACAGCAGATTGCTATAGTTTATTTTAAAAATAGTTAATTTTATTTCTATTATAAAATAACCCAACCAGGGTCAGGTTTCAATAAAATAGAGAGTTTCCATTGTTAATAAACCCTCTATCAATAAGATATAATGTCCTGACTATTGGATGGTTCAGCGTTTCTGACAGTATATCACAAATTGAAGGGAATTGGTTTGAAGTCTACCCTCTAAATCTAAGGCTTGAATGATCAATACCAACCCTGCATTTTGCTCATACATGTGTATGACTGGAATTCATAATTACATAATGAGAGTCCGTGAAAGTAGTGAGTTACATTGAGAAATTGCGTTATTCCACTGTATGATATCTACTATTCATGGTGAGCAGACTCCTTTTTTGTCAGATTGGTTAGTTTGCATTTATGCTAGATTACATAAATGATAATTTGCTTAAATTGCTTTAACTTTTTTTCAAAATCGTGAACCACTGATGGTGTGATGGGGAACGGTGAACGTCTGTCCACATTCACATGCTGCTAGCCCCTATCCTGTACTATTAGTTACCCCCCCCCCCCAACCTCTAACCCAGGGGAGATGGAGTGGTGGCAAAAAGACTACACAAACTTCCCTGATTAATTTGTATCACATATTTGAAAGATAAGAGCTCATAGGAAAACAAATTCAAGGCATGAAAAAACGCTCACCCACCCACCCACCCCCGCCTTGTTCGGAAAAAACTGACGACCCCCCCCCCCACCCCACCCTTCTTCACTCTTAAAAAACTGCCAGTTGTTTGTCAGTGAGCAGTGGGGAGAGTGATGGAAGCGCATATGTGCGTTTCACGTTGATGTGCAGGGAGCGCAACTTGAAAAGTTGATATTCTGTGGATGTGTTTCATTTTATCTTTCCAGTGAAATTATTTACTCAATGTAAGGCAGAGGCATGTGAACAAATTTTGATCACCAAAAATAACTTAGCACTCCATCAGACATATGAACAGACATATAACGGATTTTTTCGACATTCCTCGCAACATCGCTTACTCATGTGGGAGTTTGTTGGCACGGTATATCTTCGAGCAGGAGCAATGTCACACGACCCAAGTCTTGCGCGTATCCGACGAGCCCTTCACCTAATATGAAAGACAGACGACACTTGCAAAGTTCTTGAATAACTATTTTTTTCATTTTTTTTTTTGGCGTCAAAAATATAGCTTATGACCCGTTGCGCTCGTTCCAATGAGAGGTCATAAACTATGTTTTGGGGTCAAAAAATGAGAAGAAAAAATGTTGAAAATTGGATGGTGACTTTTGTGAATAACGGTGGCCTGTTTTCGCCGTTACGTTGAGTAGAGTGTTAATAAGATAAAAACATCCCAACAGTTTGGAATACACAGTGTTGTAGATTTTTTCGACACTGGGTTTCTTTACATATGATTCTCGTGTGTCTTAACCCTTTACCTAACATGAAAAGCAGACGACACTTGCAAAAAAAAATTCTTGAATAACTAACCTTTTTCATTTTTTGTCTCAAAACATAGGTTATGACCCCTCACTGAAACGAGCTCGTTCCAACGAGGGGTCATAACCTATTTTTTGAGACAAAAAATGAATAAAATAATGAAAATTAATTGGCGATTTTTTAGAATAGCGCTGGCCGGTTTTGGCCGTTACGTTGAGTAAAAGTGTTAAGTCCGTAAAATCCATATAAAGCACTTTAAATCGACCCGTCATGGTCTGCAATCGCAAAGAGGACTTTGGGTACAAAAAATTTAAAACATAAATGTATAATATATATACTGGAACAATTTGGTCGGATAAGACCGCAAAAACAAGATGAGCATTTGCTCCCTGAAATAGGCTTTGACACCCCCCCCCCCCCCCCTTACCATCTACCCCTAATCACGGCTCACGCTAAAAAAAACCCCACACATATCCACACACAAATGCCAAATCTGACCAACTGACGGCGTACCTGACGCCCCCACCCCCTACCTCACGCAATTGTCCTCAGCACACAAGAACAAAAGAGGGAAGAAACGCTTACCTCTTTCCTCTCCTCCGTCGGCGCTTTGTCACCCAAAACACTCGTTCTGGAGGCACCAAAAATTCAACTAACCCTTTGATCCCGAGTTGTGGCTTTTTCGTCCAGGAACATGAAACGTCATAATTTCATCAAATAGAATGGATGCTCAGTGAATGTGTGTGGTAGACCAATCAATATTTCCAACGTGCAGCCCCATATTAATTCATCTACCTCTAAATAATGATTTTGAACTCATCCAGTTGCTGCCATTGAACTGATGTCTAAGGTACCACCGGTGTTGAAAGGGTGTTCAAAGGGTGAAGTAGGCTAAACATTTGGGCCCAGATAGCTTTGGGCTAAATTGAACGTAGTTTATGTTGTAGCCTCGCTTTGAGCCTTTGGGCTACAGACAACATTCCATACCAACTTCTTCAAGCGATGTAGTTACTTTTTCAGCCACCCGATTTCAGTTTATTCGATCCAATTTCCAATTGCAAGGTCGAACTGCGTTTTTAGGTGAGACAAGATAGCAGACGACACTGATCAGGGTATTCACAAAATTACAAAAATTACCGTGCCATATCAAATCTGCGATATAAAAAGTACTTTGTGGTGATGGTAAATGTAAATTTTATTTTCTATAAACGTACCTTGCATCACGACAAAACGAAAAGCCCTATCCTTCACGTTGTTTTGGCAAAAGTCTTCTAAAAAGAAGCAACACTTTAAATTATTTTACTGGTACATCGACCATAACCGCGCTGTACACCGCTGCAAATATTTACGGTTGAGCAAGCTTTATATTTGTGTACACAATACTCAGGTATTTATGTCCAATGCTAAAATTAAATTGTAAATAAGATAAAGTGAATGGTGTGACATGACTGAGTTGGGGAAGTCATTAACATTCATTGAAGCGGATAGGTTGTAATGAAAGCAATGAAGTCGTACAGGCGAACAGATATCAAGTGAAAGGTGTAACAAGTAAAATTTTGGAAATACGCAAATGCAATATAACATTATCAGATAATCGAATATTGAGTATTCGTATTAGAATCAGTTGTGAAGACAGAGAATGTGCGTCGGGTGCAAAATTAGAGTTCAACTTGAGGGACTTTCTCCAATTTGTTATTTGAATTGTTTTATAAACTGGGGCGATCTCACTTACCCCGATACATCTTACGCTCTGATGCTATGCCATGGAGCGTAAGATGTATCGGGATAAGTGAGGTCGCTCTAAGAGTAAAATGTATTTTTTTTAAACATATATGTTTGCATGAAACGCCTAGGACCTACTTTGATACCTTTTTATAGCCTCAGCTGTAAAATAGTATCAAAGCGCCTGAGCGTTTCACTGGAACTTGTTGCATGGTCCCGGTGTCACAAGCCCTGTATGTTACACCAAGGCGACAGGTGTTTAATTTGAACCATAATCATATATTAATAGAATTATATACATATTCAGGCATATTATGCATCTAGAAAATAATATATTCCTATCAACTTTATTGATCTACCGAAACGTTGCTTTGTATTGAGAAATATCTAACCCAAAGGCTTTAGACAGCTTGGTAACCTTCAAATATTTTAGGAGGTATAAAAATAAGTTTTCGCATCTCAGTCCACAATTGGCAATGCATTAAAACAGCTGCGTTTGGGCAGGGATGTGGCTAGAGAGTTTCAGCTGGGGGGGGGGGGGGGGGGGTGCCACCGGTGTAAATTCCAGCTGTGAGTGGTTTCGATAGGTGGTTGCACTGCAGCGCTGGGTGATATATTTTAACCCTTTACCCAACGAATCGCCCGCATGTGCCCGCGTAATATGCAAATACAGCTGCTGAAAAAATATTATTTTTCGAAAAATTTCAACAAGACCATATCATTTGACCCCTCTTTGGAACGAGCTCGTCGAGCTCGTTCCAAAGAGGGGTCACATGATATGGTTTTGTTGAAATTCTTTTAACAATTTTTTAAAAAATGATATTTAAAATAATGAATTTTGAAATAGCCTGCTATGGGTAAAGGGTTATGAACCCTTCTGAAAATTTTCATTAGTCCTGAAACGGAGAAAGCATCATTTATAATGTGTCTGGGTCGGAAAATTTGCCGGATTGATGTCAGAGTCGAAAATTTTGAGGCCATGTCAATTTTAGAGTAGGTAATTTGAAACTCAAGTTTCCAGTTAGAAATAAAAAATCAAAATTTCTCATCTTTAGTTGGAATTTTAAAATTGTTCATGAACAATGTTAATTTATTGAATTTCCAACCATTTGATTTTTGACCTCGGAATTTCCAACTATTGAAAAAAATACTCCTAGCTGGAGGGGTGGGGTGAGACCCCCCCCCCCCCCTCCCCCTGCTGCCACGTCCCTGCGTTTGGGAGAATTATTTTTTACGCAAGAATCTTGATAGGTTCAGCAGACAGACCTGCATCAATTAGAAATCAGACAACCCGAAAAAACTTAATGTTTTAGGCAGCTCATTTTAAATAACTCTTTTGTAAAAAACGTACCTTAATCTTTTAGGCAGCTCATTTTAAATTACTCTTTTGCAGGTCTTCAGAAAAACGAACTAACAAGATAATATAAATCAGATCACTGTTATCGGTGCGAAGTGAGAGATTAGAGGTTAAATATACAAAATGGAGGCAAAAACGCCCCCTGACGGATTTTACCCCAACTTGTAAAAGAGCATACACTCTTGGGGAGCAGCTGATTTTGGCAATGTCTGTTGAGTTTGGAAACCTCAATAAAAATGTAAACGTCTCTGTTTTGGATAAGACATAAACTATTTGAACTCCAAAATGTGAGATTTGAACAAATCGACTGGGGGACAAGTGAAGATATGTTTCTGTCTTAAATCAGTGCGAATCTGGACGGAAATAGAGGAAACCCAAAATCTAAATACAGAAACCACACGGCAACCTAGCCTATAATTCTGTTTAATAACATGATGTACTAAGTGGATATAGGACTGTTTCCACCCAAATGAGCTTGATGAGCTGATGAGAAAGAAGATGGCTATCACTGTCGCCAATGCAAATCATTTGGTGTACTGTAACTTAGAAACGCTAAATACTGCACTTGTTTCCAGTATTTCTCCCATTAAGACGATACACTGTGTTGCAAACGCTGTTGGAAAGGGCCCCAGAGCCCTTTCCAACAGTGTATTGCACCACATTATGTCAATGGGCGATTAGTTTGGTCATCATTATAAAATATATCACGGTTCTCGAAGAGTTAATAAGCAAACACGAAGGGCAATTCATGTAAAGTTTCTCACTGTTTGTCTGAACTGGGGTCTCTAATTATGTGGGCGAACGGAAAATCGGTCGCCCTATTTCTATTTAAATGGGCGATAGTTGAACGAAACAACCATTCGCCCAATGCGTGCCAGCTTGGTGGAGTTGCGTGCCAGCTTGGTGGAGTTGCGATTTCAGGCACATCGTAGTGGTACGTGCAGGGAAGTAAGGCACCGGAGCTGAATATAATGAACCATCAGTGAGTAGCCATCCTCACGTACCGGTGTCAATCCAAATCAATTCATCTGGTTAACTTACGTCAGGTGCTGCAGAAGTTCAAAGACTTGGTAGGGCTCAACCCTACCACTTTATAAAACCGGTACGATAAAGCATGCTCTAGACTTTCAAGTTTTGAACAGCATTGTACACCTGGAATAGAGATATCGTCACATATACAAATCAATTGACGGGGTGTTAAAGGCATAAAATGGTTTGCATGTGCGATCAAGCACTGCGAAAATATACACATACAGCCATAACGTTTGCTATAGTCACGTGGGACAAGTCGTGGAAGCCGCCCCACAAACAGGGTAAATGACTGGTAGTTATTTAAGAGGTAATAAACTGGCACATGATTCTACCAGTTTTTTGTTTCGCTGAGAGATGAACTGGGATTAATTCATCAAATCAGTCTGATGGCCTTCAAAATGAGGATCCATTTTTGATTCGGCCATGTAGTGTCAAACCAGCCCGGCGTGAAATTTTATAACAAGGCCTAATTAGCTCTTTCTTTTAGCATGAACGAAAAGGTGACAGTACGTGAGAAGACAACACAATGAAGAATTACGTAAACTGAATGATCAGTGATAATTTAATCCTACAGCCCCGTAGGGCTGTCGGATTAAATTATCACTGAACCTTCCGCGAATATGGGAAAGACACGCCGACTTTTCCTATACATACGTTAGTATTTAAGACGATACGCATCAGGGCTGAACATGTTAATTCTCAGTTCATAATTTATGGCGATATTTAAAACCAAAACTCTCCATATAAAATCAACGTTTCTCGCTTCGCTTCGCTTCACGCCCTGCGGTTACGACCGCGACCGTGCAGGGCAAGCTTGAACATGAACGATATGAGTATAGCTTTTTTTAATTTGAAAGATTGAAATGTCGCCAGATGGACTTAGTATTTAAAAGAGCGAGGTCCCGGGAATCCGTTAAAGACCGCGCGTCTAACGGCGTATTTGATGATCGGATAGGCCTACATTAGCGCTGCCATTTCTAAAACGCATCCGCCGCACCAACCTAATAATTTGTATTATCAATGACCGCATTTACGAAATTTCTCAGTATAAGACTATCAGGAAACCTGGTTGTAAATACTTAGTACCCCAGGGGCCACCAGTGGAAAGAGTGCCTATTTCAATACACAGTTGACAATGCATAAAGCAGTTGAATTTGAGAAACTACCAGCATTATGCCAGGTCTCGTCAAATCCACAGGGCTGTTTTTACACGTAATGAGGCCCTAAGCTGTGGGAAGCTCAGCACGATGGCTATTTATATATAATTTTAATAATTTTTCCAACCAAAACATAACATACATTTATTGAATATACTGCTAATTATTTATTTGGCCTATGGTGGAAATTAGGTAAAGTTTCTGACATATATTGCATAGATAATATGATTATCACTTTCTTAACCCCCTCCGCCCCCACCCCCTTCCACACCCACAAACACAAATGTCTACTCGCGGGCATTACCACAATAATTTCAGCCCTTACCTTGTACCATCCGTTCTTACATACCATTTAAGATCATGATTGTGGCGGTTTCTTTCTTAATTTCAAGTTGGACGTTTTTCCGTAAAAGAGTTCCCGCACGCCTAAAATCTGCTTCTTTATCCCTTGCACACTGATGTCAAACTACCGAAATTTCAGGGGTCCCTTATCCCCACGTAGTAAATTGGAACTGAACCAATTTCATGTGATTAAATTTCTAGTCGAATTTTGGAAAAAATCTGAAGACTAATTTCTGTCAAGTTGTTACCCATTTTTGTTGCGATCAGATGCTATCAGAAAGAACCGGGTGCGCGGTGGTCAGTGCTTAGAACATTGGTATTTAAACCGAAAGGTCGACGGTTCGATAATGACCAGCGATAACTGTGTTGTGTCCTTGAACAAGTCAGTCAATACCGACTTACCGCCTGTGAGCACGGAGGCGGTGTGTACCAAGGAGTACTGCACGTCGATAGTGCACGTACCTTTAACGCCGATAACTCTGTTTGTTTGTGAGTTGGAGAGTCTGATTGATAGTAGCTGACCGCCTGGTACTCCGAGTTCCTCTACGCGTAAATCTGTCTGACACGATACGACTCTGGGTGTTGAAAGGGTCGTAAATACCTCAGAAAACAAAAATGATCAGAAACAGTCTCTTGATTTCGGTAAGTGAATTTTTTTCATGGAGGCATGCTTCCGGATACTCCATGACTGACAATTTTCGTCATTCGAAGAGATTTGCAGAAAAGTGAGCTCGTCTTAATTTTCTAAAGTTGTAAGGAAATTTAATACTAAGGGTATTGGAATTTCATATAAAAGTTGAAAATTTTTAATGTTGGTAAGCATGTATCCTCGATGTGCTCATCATTTCTCAAACTTCAGAGTAGTATAAGAATACTGAAGCTGGCTTTTAACACTTATGCTGCAGAAAGCGACTATTGCCACTTATTTCATGATGGTTATCTGAATGTTCTGGTATGAGCAGATCAAACCTACCATCTGATTAATTGTTGGAAAGGGCTCAGAAAGCCCTTTCCAACAATTAACCAGATGATAGAGTTTCAAGTAAGTCATAATTCTTATTAAGCTTCCTCGGATAAAGGCGTAAATAAAGGTCCTCCATATATGACTAAAGTGGGCGTGGCGGTGAAAGGGTTAACAATGTTTTCCCCAGTCAGTTTGAACGTTTCGCCGTTTTTCTCTGTTTAACCCTTTACCTAACGTAACGGCCAAAAGCGGTCAGCGCTATTCTCAAAAATCGCCAATTAATTTTCAAAATATTTTCATTTTTTGTCTCAAAAACATAGGTTATGACCCCTCGTTGGAACGAGCTCGTCGAGCTCGTTCCAACGAGGGGTCATAACCTATGTTTTTGAGACAAAAAATGAAAAAAATTAGCTATTCAAGAATTTTTTTTGCAAGTGTCGTCTGCTTTTCATGTTAGGTAAAGGGTTAAAACCAATTAAAAATAAGAAAACTGCACTTTTCCCATCCTTTGATGTCCTTTAACTTTTTTTCTGTCCATGATATCGGTAGTGCACACATCGTGACATATAACAGAGACACTATCCATTAATATAAAAGTCTGGGAGGTAAGATTTATTAAATTGTTTTCCCTGAGAAGAATAAAAACTTGCAAATCACTGTAAAACGCATTCTCTAAACAAAGGGCCAAAGTGTACTGTTACTTGGTTGCTTCTAACTGGAATGCCGTGTTATCGTTATTGCTATTGGGGATTAACGAAACTTTTCTGCAGCAGAGTGCCCTCGTGTCGGACAGTTTTACGGGTAGAGGAAACCGGAGTACCCGGAGCACAGTGTATAAACAGAAATCGTCGAAACCGGAAGTTGTGCGCTCTGAGGCGGGACGTTCCAATCGGAAAAGCCAAATCGCGAGGAGGTGCTGCACAATTTTCCTGATTTTAGCCTTGTATTATAACTGGAAGAGGAGCATTTTAAACTCAAAAAGTAAGTAGACTAGTTATATTTTATTTCTAATGCAAATTCAGGTTCGAATCTCTTGGCATTTGAGCTTAAACGCCAGTTTTTTTCACTGCGCTCACGACAATGTTTACATTTTTGCGAACGAGAATCCGATTGATGATACAAACATACAAAATCAGCGACCCTTTAAGGTTATTTTATTCTCGAAATTCCTAGATAATTCACTTTCCAGTCCATTGAACCTTACATCGACGAACCTGGTTACTTTAAAATCGTACATCACGCTAATTTCTGGGGTGCTGTCATCGCACAATCTGTCCGATCAATTGTCAAATGACTGTCCGAATAACTTAAATGTAACATTTGATATGTCCCTTATAATTCAATAGTTGGTTGTATCCTTTTTTACATATAGGACACGTGAAACGAAATTGCTTTTCGTGAATTGATTTGAAATGCATTTTCAGACCATAGCTGCTGTAAAATGGTTTGTCACACTGGTCACACAGCTGCACTGGTTTACTTTCTTTATTGTTGTTTGTATCTCTACAATGCACCAACTTTTGGTGGCGCCGTACACTTCTGAGTCTAGTTGACGTATATGAACACAAATCACATCTGTGCACCGTCTCAAGAACTTCAAAAGACTCGTCAATCCCTTCTACAGTTATGGAAGTATCCATTTCCTGAAATGATTGGGAAATGTCGTCAAACCCATATTTTCCAATCCCTTTAGCACTCAATGTCGGCGTCCCAGTTTTGTGGCAGTGTTTTTTTTAAACAGAGAAGCGTGTTAGGAAAGTAAATATCTATTTATAAGATCTAAGAAAGATGACGAGTTCGAATGGTGTTGAGAAAAACCCAGTAGAACATCATTTATATATTTTTTATGAAATTAAGCCATGGTTGTTTATCAGCAACCACGACTTGATTTTACATATTAATCAAGAAATAATTAGATTCCTCGATTAGGGATCTAATTATTTCTTGACTAACATGTGAAACTAAGACGTTGCAACAACAACTAAAGCTTATTTTTGTTATTAAAAGAATCTATGTAAATAATTCTCTACTAATGTTAAGCTCTTGAGCTCCTTGTCAACGCAAAATTTTGATCGACAGAAATTTGCAATGGTGAAGAATTACTAGGCTAGATATTCCACGGTAAAGGGTTAACATAGAAAATTTATGTCGATCGAAATTGTGTGTGAAGACGTAGCTCAACTTACCGCTCAGAACTGATATGCGTGGTGGTATGTTGTACACTGGACCTGACCAAAGACATTGCTGATAGTATTCGCATCTCGATTCAATCAAATCTCGAAACCTATTCCTCTGGGCTGCCAGAAAATAACAATATTTCACTTCACCTTACCCATACCTTATTTAAACAATCGCACTATAACACAGATCGAGTCTACCGAACATAAGAATTAAATGTCAAACCGTTGGTAGAAGTTTTCCATGCAAAACAAGCATCCCTAGTCCTACGGTGGCAATGATGCACCACCTTGCGTGGGAATCGATGTTAGTGGTTTAGATGCCATACATAATACAATTGGGGCAGGATTTAATACGCGGCTGTCCATCGCACCCCCCCCCCCCCCACCCCACCCCCACCCCCCTCACCCCGCACTGAGACGTCAGGTTTACTCACTTTTACATCCATTATTACCAATGGTTATCTCCCTGCAGTTGTCAAAGGTTAAGCAATTTTAATTTTGATGGCCAGGGCTTCTTGAACTCTGCCAATCAAAATATAAACTGTTGAATCGTTGACAATTTAAGAAGATTTAAGTAAAGATTTGGACATTTGAGATTTTAACCTCAGAGAGAAGAAGTTAAACGGGTAAAACAATGAAAGGTTAAGTTTCCGAGAATAACAATATGACTTCCTGTCTTCAGCGAGAGCGGTTGCTTGACGCAACAAATTGATTCATGGAAAGTCACAGTCTCTGAGTGGACACTACATCCCATATGTTTTGATAGATCAAACGTCTTGTCTTCCAGGTGAGCAAGTTGTGTGAACTTTTCCTTCCAAGCAGTTTTCTTATGTAAAACGAAGTACGTTGACTCACCAAGCGAGCAATGATATTACTCACATGTTTTATATTCATGTATTGGGTCGACATGAATATATCCAAGGAGTAAAAATACTCAATAGAGGCCCATTTTTAATCGTGCAATGTGTACCTATTGTTGCAGCCCCACATCTTGCATGGTGTAACGTGTCTCGTTAGTATACCAAGGAATTTGCTGGTGATTATACGGCTTACGTTTATCACATGTCCATGGCATTAACAATTCCCGATACAATAGCGCACAGTTAGTCGGACAAAAAGCCCACAGTTGATCGGACAGTTCAAAAACGTCCACGCTTGCAATTGGTCGGACAGTTAGGCCGAATACATCGTCTCGCATATTGGTCCTGTTTACGATTCTTCTATTACATGCTTTCCGTTTGAGGGTATGTTTCGACTGGAAAGTGGATAATCTGGGAATTTGGAGAGTAAAATGCCCATAAAGCGCCGCCTATTTTGTATGTTTGTATCATCAATCAGATTTTCGTTCGCAAGAAATGTAAACTTTGTCGTCAGCGCGGCGAACAAAATTGACATTCAAACACAAATGCCAAGAGATTCGGACAAGAATTCACACCAGAAATAACATTTAACTATTCCACTTACTGTTTGAATTGAATATACTCCTCTTCCAATAACAAAACAAGTCTAAATGCAGGAAAATTGTGAAGCACGTCCTCGCGATTTGGCTTTTCCGTTGGAACGTCCCGCCTCAGAGCGCACAACTTCCGGTTTCGACGATTTCTGTTTATACCCTGTGCGGAGAGAACCACCGAGTGGCGGCGAGCAACTGTCAGATTCTCGAACGTACTAATCGCACACAAACAGGGTTAGCATTAGCTGAAGACATGTGTACCATCGATATGCAGTACGCCTTAGTACACAGGGCCACCGTGCCTCCACGAGGGCAATCGGGAGTACGTACACAACGCTGTTACCCCCGGCGGCGATCGACCTGTCGACCTTTCGGTTTGAAGTCCAATACGGTAATCACTGAGCCACTGCGCGTCCATTAGCCTGCAAAAGCCAAGTTTCTTTTTGTAACTTTTAATAAAAGAAAACTACAGATAGCTCCTATAGTTGTCTATTGTTTTCGTTTCTTAAAAGTAACACGAGAAAACTTTGCTTTATTTTCTACTGTTGTCATTGGTGTTTTCTCAACGGTTACATGCTTCTTAATTGGACTTTCCTCGTCTGTCTCATATTTTCAGTGGAGATAACCTTATCGGCAGTCGATTTTCATGAAGAGATAGGGCAAGATGCTATTTATTGCTGATCATACGACGACTACGGGAATTTGTAGAACGACTGGCAATATACCGTCTCACTGTTGGAAATACATAGCTATACACGCTAAAAACTAAAGTGTTAAAAACTACACTTGAAGTGCTGTATTTAACACTTACTAAGTGCAGAACTAGTACTTTGTTCAAGTGTAGATATCCCAGAACTTGACAGGTGTTACAATAATGCCACTTGACAAGTGTAATGTCGCGACACTTCAAAGGAAACGACGCAGATGGCGCGGATCAGGCTCGAACTCTCGAGCCTGATCCGCGTCATCTGCGTTGTGTCCTTTTAATTATGTACCCACCAAGCGCAAATCAAATTATGGACGATTCTGGAAGAACCACTAATGCTAGACACATGGGAAGTGCCATCCATTCAAGTTTCAGATGTCTGACGATTGTAATGTGTAAGTGCTTAAAGCATTGCACTTTGAGTGTTAAAATAAAACCCTAAGAGTTAGAATGGGTTTAACACCTTGAAAGTGTCAGTTTTAGTACTTTAGTTTTTAGTGTGTATTAACCCTTTGAACCCTAGTGGTATCTTTCGTGTCAGTTCCATGACAGCAATTGGAAGAGTCCATATTCATTGTTTGGGGGGGGGGGGGAGGGGGGCAATTAATATTTTCAACGTGCAGCCCTGCATTTACTTAGAAGCCATCCCACTGAATGAAATTATGACGAATGATGCTTCTGGACCGGAAAACGGCCGCTAGGGTTCAAAGGGTTAATAGTATTCCCAGTATACTTTTTAGTGAGTTAACCCTTTACCTAACATGAAAAGCAGACGACACTTGCAAAAAAAAATTCTTGAATAACTAATTTTTTTCATTTTTTGTCTCAAAAACATAGGTTATGACCCCTCGTTGGAACGAGCTCGACGAGCTCGTTCCAACGAGGGGTCATAACCTATGTTTTTGCGACAAAAAATGAAAATATTTTGAAAATTAATTGGCGATTTTTTAGAATAGCGCTGGCCGGGTTTGGCCGATACGTTGGGTAAAGGGTTAAAAACATAAAATAAAAATACTGTAAAATCATCGAATTATTTTCAATTTTTTTTAATTCAACAGTTTAGTCCACTGTAATAATTAATCCGTGGGTATAAAATTTAGCTATACATATGATTTATTGAAACGAAAATCAATTATCGAATCGACGAATTTGCGCGTCGGCGATTTTGTGTGTGGGCGATGGATTTAATTACTTACAGTTTTACAGACGCGACAGGGACTTTTAGATGGAAACGCAACCATTGGAGCATCACGGTTGCAACGTTTTAGGTGCCGGGGCATCTTCCTCCGGGAGTTTTTTTACTTTTGAATGCCAGAGATGAACTCTGAAACCCTGTTTTGATGCTGTGACTGCGAGTTAGATACGGTCAATTCCTTACTATATTTCAGCCGACCCATCCTATAAAGAGTCCAGTTGAAATTGTTGAAATTTTTTTTTAAATATTATTTTCCAACTGCTTAATTTATAAATTACGCAGAGGTTACGGCCGATTCGTTAGAAAAAGGGTTAGCATTGGCACACAATCAAAACGAATTCCAATATTCAGAATAATATTGGACAGTCCCTCGATACACTTTATGTTTGGTCTTTTGACGCTACTTCGCGCATCATCAATACTTTTAAATATTTATATTTATTGGTGTTTAAGGTCACATACTTATGCACAATGGCTAATCGTGACCGTGGCAGTTTTACGGGTGGAGGAAGCCGGAGTACCCGGAGAGAACCACCGAGCAACGACGAGCAGCTGTCAGCTCTCCAACATCGTAACTCTGAAATCTGCACCGCAGCACAGGCAGGGTTAGATTGGTTGAAGACATGCGCACCATCGACGTGCAATACGCCTCAGTACACAGCGTCATCGTGCCCCCATGTAGGCAATCGGGGTGAAGTGTCTTGCCCAAGGACACAACACGGTTGCCGCAGTTGGGATTCGAACCGAGGACCTCTCAGCTTGCAGCCTGCACCTCTACCAACTGAGCCACCGCGCCCCCTCAATACTTTTAAATGACTCCACTCTGAGTGAAATGAATTCTTTAAATATACTATAAGTTTGCAAAGCATCAAGTACATCTTACTACCTGTTTTACGTTTTAGTTGAAATATTGTAATGAAAAGTATATATAGTTTTTATTTAATTATATCTTTAATGATTTAAGTACAGAAATTAAGATTTTGTTTGTGATTGACATTATTTTTTAGCTTTTGAATACGATAACCATGGAAAATGGATATTATTGGTAAAAGAGGACATTTTTCAATATGCAAAAAAGTTAACGGAGCGAACTGGTATGGCTTCAATATCGAGTATGAGACCCATTACTGTTAATTACAGCTTGACAACGCCTTATCATGCTCCCAATCAGGTTGCTGGTGGTCCTTTGTGAGATGTTGTTCCATTCTTGGACCGGCATGGCACCAAGCTCCTCGACACTTCTTGGCTGGACTGGACGGGCTGAAATTGCAAGCTGCAACTCATTCCAGACATGTTCGATTGGATTGAGGTCAGAGGATCTTGCTGGCCAGTCCATACGCTCAACCCCCCCCCCCCCCCCCCCCCTGTCGGTACTCCCCGAAAGCATGGGCAACACGAGGACGGGCATTATCGTCCATCAGAATGAATCTATCACCCACTGAAACTGCATACAAAATGACGTGGACATCCAGGATCTCGTCAATATACCGCTGTGCAGTCAATGTACCACTTTCAAGGCAACACAGATGTGTACGTCCATTCCAGCTGATTCCACCCCAGACCATGATTAACCCTCCACCATAGCGGTCATGCTCAGCAATGTTGGCTGCATGGAATCGCTCTCCTGGTCTTCTCCACACCCCAGAACGCTCATCTGCGTGGCCTTGGCAGTACCTTGACTCACCTGTAAAAATGACAGGCCGCTAATCTTCTCTGGTCCATCCAACGTGGTCCATGGCCCATTCATATCGTGCCAGGCGGCGGTTCTGGGACAGCGGAATGCGAATACATGGTCTTCTCGGTCGGAGACCACCTTCGTGCAACCTTGCCCGGATAGTCTGCGCCAAAACATTTACCCCGGATGCATTCTGAAGGTCACTGCCAAGCTGGGTTGCTGTGGCAAAGCTGTTCCTACGGGCCTGAATGATCAAAAACCGGTCTTCAGCTGCATATGTTACCCTGTCTCTGCCACCACCATGTCGTCTTACTGGTCTGCCATACTGCTGAAATCTTGCCCAGGCTCTGGTGATCACCGTATGGTGCACACCAAGGGCTTCACCAACCTGACGATGGGTAGCCTCTTGCTCCACCATCTCTACAGCCCGCCACATTCCTGCTTCAGACAAATGTCTTCTTACATTTGCATTTGCCATATTCAATCATTAAATCACAAAATGTTGAAATGAAGACTGAATACCCTACACATGTTATGTGCATGTAGACAGTACACGAAAACATCATGAAAATCAAGGGATACATGGTTCCATGACTGTCATGAAAAGTCTGCCAATCAAGAGAGCTAATGTAAACACTCGGGACCTTCTCAATACATTCATCAATCATATCCCCCAAAAATATCGCAAATATGTCAAAAGCAAATTTCACAATGATGTGTCAAATATTTGGTGCTTAGCAAACTTTGAGTAGTATATTATGTACCGTACATTATTTATAGTTTTCACGCCATGCCATATTTTAACCCACAACACTTACTGCATTACAGCACATATTCAGAATTTTGACAGTTTTAATAAAATAGTTATAACTTTTCTTAGGATGTTCTATCGGTTTTTATTGTGCCTCACTACAGTTACGTTAGCCAGGGACGTGGTGACAGGTGGGTGTTGGGGTGTGTCACCCCCCCCCCCTCCAATCCAGAAATTCAGAGGGCAAGTCATGAGTAGTTGTAAATTCCATATATCTGGATTTTAGAGCTTCTTTGGTGATGTTGTCTCCTTTACTTCTCAAAATCCCAACTCGGTTTCAAATCGACAAAAAATTCAACTGTTACTATTTGCAACTACAGTGTACGCAATATCGAGCTTCATAAGTGTGCATGATGCCAATCGGTACGAGATTCCTATAGTACATTACTCATCGTAATAAAAAAATCCTCGAAATGCACTTCAAGAAAACGACATCATGTAAAATCGTTATCCTGAGTTAATTCCATCATTCACAGTTACAAAATGATGAAACATCGAAAACTGATCATTCCTGAGTAGTATGTCTCGGGCTTTTCAGGGCCCATTTGGATGACCCCGGAAGTGACGTCATGTCACGTGACCCAGTGGCGCCATGTTGTGTTGTCATGGTAACCCGCGTGAGCGGCTATCTTGTGCGATCATATCCATAGTGATGCGTGGTGTTAGTGCGCATGCGCAACGCGTGTTATTAGGGTGATACGTGTTCCGTCGTCCATTTTGTATACTGGAGGCCGCCATCTTGGTTTTCATGGTAGCACATGATTGCTATGTTATCCAGAGGCCAATCAAATTCACGTTGATAAAATACACGTTAGATCAGTTTCGCGAAAGCACAGTGAATCCCAGCGACAGGGAATTTCTCAGAAGCGTGACGTCGTTCTATTTTTAAATTGGTGTTCTTTCACCCACTGCGAAAAAGAAATAGTTCCTATTAAAATATTTTTTAAGACATTTTGTGGTCAAGTATTGTGAGATAAATTTATCATCACTACAGTGTGTGTGTGTCCAGGAATTCGGATCAACTCTCGTTGAAGGAACGGAATCACATTTCGACTCGCCTTTACGGGCTCGTCGAAATACTATTCCGTTCCTTCAACTCGACTTGATCCGAATTCCTGGACACACACACTGTGGTGATAATATATATGTATGCAACGACGACTCGTCTGTTTTGGGCACATCAAGAAAAAAGGGAGCACTTCAGACCGGAATCCGTGTAGTTCTTGAAGCGGAATACTTTGAACTTGTTTTCTATCAGCAGGCCTCCTGTACAGGAGACCTGATGGTAGAAAAGGAGTTCAAGAAAAGATACTTGCTGGATTTTGACATGTCGACGGTTTGAAAATTCTGGAATCGGTGCGACTGGAATCGAACTGAATTATCGCACGGCCCTACACTTTAAAATTTAGTTAAATATTGGTTGTTATTATAAAAACTCCACCATAATTTGTAGCAAGACAAACCTACACGGACGAAATAATTTCACTTAAAAGATAAAATGATACACATCCACAGAATTTGAAACCTCCAAGTTGCGGTCCCTGCACTTCTGCGTAAAACGCATATATGGGCTTCCATCACACTACCAGTTTAGAGAGGATATGTTTTCCACATAGTTTTTTTTAAAATTTAAAACCAATGTTCAAAGGTTCTGTATCCTCACTTCACACTGACAAACAACTGACAGTTGTTTAGGAGTGAGGGGTAGTCATTTACAGAAATAATTCCGACACAACTAGACATGTCTGAAAAAACTCCTTTGGAGATGGATGGGCTGTCCGTCACCTCCGTTATATGTATGCAAACACTCTAAAGTCAAGTGGATTAAAAATTAACCCACACCAACAGGGTTGAGTGAATATCAATCCAAATGGGATCATATTCAACCAACCCAGTTGATTTGGGTTGATTTTTAACCCAACTTATTTTAGAGTGTTCTGTTTCTTTAGGTAAAGGGATAATTAGATGAAAAAAAATGTTCCTTTTGACAACAGTTCTTTTAAGTCATTATAACCAACCTAAATGCCTATTTTGAGTTGAAGAAAAACACTAAACTGTAAACTATCTTGTTTTTTAATATTACACCTTACCAAGAGTAGGAGACAATACGCAGAATGTTGGCCAATTAACAGGAAACGTTCCTGTGACTCCCAGAAGTATAGCGGATGCCTTCTGACTAGAAGAAGCTCTACAGCAAGCTTGCTGCTCTGATGTGGCGTGAGTGATACCTTGGCAGCGAAAACAGAAATGTTAATTATGTTTTTTGGTATAACGCTGGACGGAATTAGCTGATTCGGTCATTTAAGGTTAACTCTCTCAATACGATAACATTCTCTATGCCAGTGGAATGGCAAAACTTAAAAGAGATATGGCAACAGAAGGAGAGTACAAAATGAGGAGACATCTGGTAGCACTCTAAAAAAACATCTCAACGATTCGACAATTTCCGAATCGGTGCAAGTCCTGTCGAATAGAGCCGAATTATAGGGACGATTTCGAATTGAATCGAGCTTGAAAGATTCGTAGAGCCCTATACCATGCCCACGTGTATCATATATGGAGGATCTATATATGCACGTGCCCTTGAGGAAGTTTAGTACAACACACATGTAACTCTCTCATCTGATTAAATCTAAGAACTTTATGGAATAATGGCGTTATTTGCGCATCCAGAATATGCAGAACATCATTCTAAAATACGCGACCATTCGTCTTGTAAGAACCATAAGGTTCTCTATTACACATCCATTAAACATTAAACCCTTGTATTCAACGGAATCGCCGCTATGATATGAATGATTCTGTATTCAGCGGGTGATATACAAGCCGGAACTTTTTTCCTGCACCGTTTAATTACGCTTCGAAAAGTTTCCAAATTTCGTTATACATTCATCGACCGTCTGTCGCATAGTATGAAAATGAAAACGTCCAAAGCAAAATAAAGTCGGTTCACAAAAAATTAGCCAAAAATGAGATAATATTTTTAAAAAAACCCAATCATTTCCAACCGGAACATTAACCAAGTCCCGTGACCGTCTCGTTTTGTGGATCCCATTATATCTAAATTGGTCAACTTTATTTCGGTAAATCTTCGTACATCTTGACAGGCTTCGAACTTCTTTTAAAACGTTTCTCCCAGCTGTTTTGCAAATCTGCACATATTTGTACTTACATTTTACTAGCAGTAATAGCCAACAAATGGTTAGGCGTGAATGGGCACCAGCCCATTCACGCCTAATCATTTGGTGGCTATTACTGTTAGTAAACAGCTAGACGAATTTCAACAAACACTGGTTCCGAAAAGGTTGTTTTGATTTTTTATCGATCCTTGTGATCAGTACAGCTTCAGTCAAAACAAACTCTTCACCTTTGGGTTTAAACATCGGGATTAAAATTTGTTTATTTAAATGAATTTTAATGCATGGGTTGTGTAATAAACACAGAACGCGATGTGTGTTTGAATCAGTGGGTGTTTTACATAACGAGTTGGGATGGCGTAGTCATATTTCGCGAGACCCTAAGGCTCTCGCGAAATATGACTACGCCATTCCAACTCGTTATGTAAAACACCAACCGATTCAAGCACACATCGCGTTCTGTCTGTATCTTCCACTGGAAGATACAAACCTTATGGTTCTTTAGCGGCGCATTGTCGGGATTGGCAGAATAAACACCACGACCATTCACACCTCACGAGAACTATTAGACGGACAATAATCTCTTAGACACACAAAGAGAACAAAGCTACAGTAATCGGTTAAACTAATCACAACTCAGGTCAGCTCAGTCCGGAGGGGCATCACCGCCCACCCAATCCTTCTGTAACCGTCATAAAGCACGCCTCGTTATATTCGTTAAGAAAAAGCTCATTCCAAGCCTTCATTAATTTTTGGAAACATCATTACTGATTCATTTTATGTGCGCAACAGGCAGATATTAGTATCGTGTTGGCACGTATGAATACAGAGATATGTAGGCGATATGTATCTATCTAAAGGATATGTTGCAGTCTTCAATGCATATGATTAAAACAATCTTTTGTAGTAGCCTCATGAAGTGTGTGACATGGATTGAATAGCGCAGAAATTTTGAATTTGATTGATGAGGGCAATATAATTGCATATCTTGGTGCGAAACTTAACAGTTTACCAACCGAGCGCTTTTCGGGACATAGCCATACAAACGGCATTCTGTTGTTCAGTAGACAACACAAGTGGAACATATATGTAAAAGTACACTTCTTTTTCATACGTGATTCCGCTGAAACTCAGTGTGATTGAAAAAAGAAGTTGAATGTGAGTGGAGGGACGGATCGGGTCTTATTGGATGGACCACGCCATGGACTCCACGTGACCCAGGGACGTTATGTTAGGTTATAACGGTAGTCTCTGTGAGCGGCCAGGTTGTGACGTCAGAACTATTTTGATTCATTGTGCCAGGGCGCATGCACAGCGCGTGTTTTTTTTTTATGGGGCACGTGTTTCCGTCTTCCACTTTGTTTATGGGAGGCCGCCATATTGATTTTCATGATGGAACGCGGTAGCTATTTAACCGAGAGTTCTCCAATTGGATGGGGGTATGTTCTAG
The DNA here is from genome assembly GCA_031216915.1 of Pictodentalium vernedei. Taxonomy (NCBI): domain Eukaryota; kingdom Metazoa; phylum Mollusca; class Scaphopoda; order Dentaliida; family Dentaliidae; genus Pictodentalium; species Pictodentalium vernedei. Next base: position 176,330,259 of record CM062295.1, on the reverse strand, counting down.
GGGTGTTTTCGGGTGAATATGAGTATATCTAATTGCCCAAATGGTCCCGGTAATTACCGAAAATCACCCAAAACAATCGAAAGGGAACTCATTTATTTCGGATCCCCCCGGTATCCTCTTAATAAGAGTAGCAAGTTGTGCTATTAAATAGTTTGGATCTAATTACCCAAATCGACCTGACACCATTATCGTGTTCTGAATTCCCAGAATCCTCCGCTACCTTCTATGTTTACTACTGTAACCCGAGCATTCTGTTTAGTCTTAACGATCTCTGGTCCCAATCTTTGACCTCCAACAACTAGAGTGCCCCATTTCCCGTAGTCTGTATCTACCTGTACAGAGTTATGTCCGTTGCGTAGTACGAAGGCCTGTATGGTTCCTTAGTCTGAAAGTTAATCAAGTAGGGACTGTACCAGGCATTGCTCTTCCGACTCGAATCTCAACGAGCGAATACAGTGTCGCGCAGTGACAGAAATAGGTATTTCTCGAACTACTCGTATAAATAAGCTATTAGTACGGACGCAAAAACTATCCTATGTTTGTGTGTGAGAGGGGGTGGGGGGAGGGGGGTACCTGCAGAAAGAGGCATGCAAAACATTTTATTGACGTTTCTAGGGTACCTTTCCCACTGTTTCCAAATCCTATTAATTCCGTAACTCTTGGTTAATCCTTTGGACCATCGTTTCCTGGAATGGTATCGCCTTTATATGCACTTACAGTGACGTGGGACAGTCCATAATCAACATATAGGGAGAATAAAATAATAACTGCCGTCTGCAGCCGTCTGGTGGATTCCGTACATGCGTAAGTGAGATTCCGAATGTGGGACCCCTGATTCCGTGAATCGGCTAATGATGTTCGAAGGTCCGAGATGTGTACGTGGTTTAGCTACCAATGTGACCACAACACATTCAGCACATGCAAGCATGCTTGAAAGACGGGAGTAGGTGATACATGCCGGTTCAACCATCATCGTACATGTACGTGTACGTATACATGTACACCTCCATAGGATTTAGTGTTAAAATCGTGTACGTGTACAAGATTTTTAACGTTTTTAGGGTGCTTTAGAATCCACTTTAAGTTCAAATAACACTGAATTGAATCCTAGACTTTTAAAATTTTTCGTACAGTACATGTACCGTTTAATGTTTGAATCGGCAATGGATTTCTCCCATAGGATTCAGTGTTAAATTGCAAGCAAAAAACGTTTTGCCGATTCAAACATCATCCTCTCGCCGATTCTAACAATTCGCGTCCGCACACGATTTTAACGCTGAAAACCCTATGGAGGCGTAGACGGAGATCTACTCTGCGGATTTTAGGTCTGATGATGTTTGAATCGGCAAAACGTTTTTTTGCTCGCAATTTAACACCGAATCCTATCCGCATACGATTTTAACGCTGAAAACCCTATGGAGGCGTAGACGGAGATCTACTCTGCGGTTTTTGAGTCTGAAATCGACTCGCGTGAAAGAGGTGATGTTTGAATCGGCAAACCCACTGTCGCGTTTCTCGAAGTGAGACTGGCGCACGTTATTGCGAGGTGATCTCGATGAGCACTTGATGGAAATGTTTTGAGCGAAGAGTGTTGTCGGTGTGTTAGAAATTCGCAAACCCGCTGTCACGTCCTCCTGAAGTAAAAACTAACACATGTTATCGTTATGACTGAACGAGGCTTTTGTTCAAAAAGAGTCGATTATGAATATGGTTTGTATTATAGACATTCGTGTTTTGTCTTGATGAGATGAATAGAAATTGAGTTTTAAGGATATTGTTCGAAAGAGTCGATCTGTAGTAGATATTCGTGTTTTGTCTTGATGAGACGAATAGAAATTGAGTTTTGGGGGATATTGTTCAAAAGAGTTAAACACTTAGCGGAATGTTTAAAATGCATTTTCCGCTCAATTAGGTTTTGAGTGGTAAATTTTTAATATATTCATGATAGCAATCAGAGAGAGATGAATAAGTTCTCAGCGTTAAAATTAGTTTTCTTTTGTGTGTTGAAACTGTTTTAACAGTCATCAAAGGGATTCTCTCTTAATTCGATACTAAGTGAATGGTTTTTTTGATGTGTGAATGGAAATCTTTTGACAAATGTAAAAACTACTGTCAAAATGCTTTAAATCAGAAACCAGTTTGTCATGTACTGTTTAAACGTATTCTTAAACTTCACCAATTCAATTAACAGTCAGTTGAGATGTGAATATTTTCAGATTATTATATTAAAGACGGAAAGATTTTTATTACTTAAAAACATAAAAATATAATTAAACATTTAATTTTGAAAATAATAAAACAATTAAAACGAAAGATGTTTTTACAGATGGATCCTAGGCGCCGAGATCTAATTTTAGGCGAGTATGAACGTGCTAAGAAGGGGATTCAGTCAGCTGATAGGAGCAGACGTCTTGGTGAGATGGAACTCAAATGCGAAGCCACAAAAATATTTAAACCCGTGACGGAGGGTCAAGAGCGAAGCAGGAAGGAGATAGTCAAAGAATTGAGACCCATAAAGGAGAGTTCTTTGAGAATGGGTTCGTTGCCTCCTAGTTTTGGAAATCGGTATTCCGTTCAATCTACACCGGATTACGTTCCCACGGGAATTCAAACAGATTTGAGTGAGAGCGACGATACAGCTTCGACTATCACCACTAGTAGCGTCGCATCGTCTGATGATGATGGAGGTAAGAGAGATCAGTTGTATGGATTTTATAAGGATTCGGAGGGAAGGATTTTTGTAGGAGACACAGAAGTAGATATTGGCGATGATGAATTGATCGTGGGTTCGAACAGATACGAATTGACTGATGGACTGCGCAGATTGCTCCTTTACGACAAGCCTAGCGATTACATGGATCAGGATTTCGACAATTATGGCGACATTCTGGTTCAGACCCACGCCATGAAGAGAAATAACGATGCCAGAGAGACGAGACCCAAAGCCAACAGAGGTTACAAGTGGACGAAAGTGGTGAAACCCATATGGGATATGAACAAGAAGTTCATCGAATCGGTGACTGGCAAAGGGGTGAAAACCACTTTTCTTCCGAGCGATTCTGACACTCTGTCTCAGAGATTGAGTTTGTTGATGGCGAGCAGACGGGCTGGTAACACAGGATAGTTGCTATATCTGACGAATTGTTCAGACAGAAGGTTTTGAAAAAAAACACTATAAAAGGCTGATGAACGAATTGAAGGATTGATGTGTATATAATAAGTAGAGAGAAACAAACAAACAAACAAAAATAAAACAGTAAATTTTTACACTAGAATAATAAAAGTATTTAAAACAACAAAACGATTTACCAGTGAAAAACAAAAATATATTATAAAATATGTTGGTGATAAAGAACAGGGGATACGCCAGAACTTACGTTCAAGGCGGTTCTGGCATCATCGATTCTATAAGGCGAGCGTTCACGAGCGATGCGGGTAGAAAACTCGCATCGACTGCATTTGAGGTCGGTAAGAAGACGGCTTTGGATGCTGGTAAGAAAGCCGCTTCCGAAGCCAGTGGTAGGATAGCTTCTGTGGCTGGCAAGAGGGCAGCCGACGCGTTGATCGACAAGTTGATCAGTCCGCCGGCAAAGCGAGCTGCGTTAGAGCGAACGCCGAAAAGTTGGAAAGATTTTAAGGATGCTGTGGTGCCCATACAAGATTTAGCCAAAATGACGAGTGGATCTGGATTGAAGAGAACTCCCGACGGTGTGATATAAATAAATAATAACATTAAAACAGAGTTTGAAAAACATAAAAAATTTGCGTTTGAAAAGAATATAAAATAACAAAAAAAAAAAAAAATAAAACAAAGATGAACATTAAAGATATGTCTTGGAACGACGCCGCGACCAAAAGGTCAAATAACGAGTTCTTTCCCAAAAGCATAAGAGGTTTGATAGTGGGAAAATCGAATTGTGGAAAGACCAATCTGTTGATGAATCTGTTGTCCAGACCCGACTGGTTGAATTACGACAGATTGTTCGTGTTTGGCAAGAGCTTGTTTCAACCCGAATACAGATTGCTTCGAGAGTGCATGGATCGTAGATTGCCCAAGGACGTCATAGCCAGAATCTTTGATAGTAGGGAGGAATTCGACAAGAGCGAAGCTCCACTTTCGACCATTTTGGACGGTGCATCGATGGAGCTGATGAAGAGAAATGCATCTTCGAATGTCGAGTGTCGATTTTATGAGAACGCTAGCGACGTTCCGGATCCTAGAGAATTGAAATCGGAAGATAAGAATCTCATGATTTTCGACAATCTGTTTTTGGAGAGACAGAACCGATGCGAATCGTATTACGTTAGGGGTTGACACAGCAACGTGGACTGTTTCTACCTGTCGCAGAATTATTTTCGATTGCCCAGACAGACGATAAGGGAGAACGCTAATTTTCTATGTATCTTTCGCCAAGATCTCAAGAATCTCAATCACATCTACGGCGATCACGTCGCAAACGACATGAGCGCAGCGGAATTCAGGAGATTTTGCAAGAGGGTTTGGGATGGTGGACTTTACAATTTCGTCGAAATCGATTTGACAAGTGAATTTAATCGCGGAAAATTTTGGTGCGGATTCGACAAGTTTTATGTTTCTGATGATAATAATAAGATAGAGCGTGAAAATAAAATTTAGAAAATAATAAATCTTCAAATAATTAGTTTTGAATAAAAAAAATAAAATTAAATATAATGTTTGAACATGGAGAATTGTTAGAACGAATAGCCGAGAATACGGCTGCAAAACAATCCATTCAAATCGTGGTGAGTGGCGATTCGACTCAATTCGCTACGAAATTCGAACCTTCCATCGAATTGAATAGAGAGAAAAGATACAAGATGGCGTTGGTGAATCTGGAGACTTATTATTCCTTTCCCAACGTCACCGAAAAGAATAACTCGTTCAAGTATTCCGACGGAGTGGATTGGTTGGAGATTCGAATCCCCAAAGGGAGTTACGACATAGACGATTTGAACGATTACATTCAGATGCGAATGAAGACGGATGGAAAGGGAAGCAACAAGATCAGACTCGCTCCCAATCCTAATACCTTACAGACGATGTTGGATTTGGAAGATAATTTTTGAGTGGATTTCAACACGGACGGTTCTATAGGCAAGATGTTGGGATTCGATCGAAAGATGTATCGAGACCACGCGGCATCTGAAAATACGGTTGACATTCTCGCAGTCAATAGCATTCTGGTGAACGTGGACGTGATTGCTGGAAGCTACGTGAATGGTTGCGCTCAACCGACAATCTATTCCTTCTTTCCAAACGTGTCGCCGGGTTATAAGATCATGGAGCGACCTCAATATTTAGTTTATCTACCAGTGATTTTAGACACGTCGTATAGTCTCAAAACCACGTTGACGGATCAAAATGGTGAACTGTTAGATCTTCACGGAGAGAGAGTGACGATACGATTTCACATAAGAGAAATATAAAAGAAAAAAAAAATATTGTGTATATATATAGATAACAAAAATAAACGCAATATTAATTTTACAAAATTATTTTAATATAATTATTAAACAAGAAACAATTGAAGTAAATATATTTAAAAAAAACAGAATTATGACAGAATACGTGGTTAAAAACGTGAACATATCCGCAGGACAGAGGAAGAAACTTAAGAGAGCGTTAACAACTCGAGGCGAGGCGGTGAGATTCAAATTCACTCACGAAGATCTGACGAGAGGCGGTCAGGATTCGATCGCCTGGACCAGAAGTCAAATCAAAAGGATGGAGAAAGCGATTCGTGATGGAAGAGGGTTGATGGTGAGAATGAGTCCCGCTCAATTGAGATACAATTTGAGAATGAAAGGTGGTTTCCTACCGCTATTGGCAGGAATAGCCGCAAAAGCATTACCCTTCGCCGCAAAGGCACTACCCTTTCTCGGAAAGACTCTCAGCATGGGAGCTCTCACGGCACTCGCTAGTTCGGCAGTTAAGAAATTAAAGGGTGGTAGCGGACTGTTTTTGAAGAAGGGAGGAGCCGTGTGTCGCATCCACGTAGACGACAGCGGTAAAGGATTGTATCTAGAACCCATTAGAGGTGGCAACTCTCTGAGAGGAAACGGTCTCTATCTGAAGAGTGGACAGAACATTGAGCGACTCGGCAAGGGTTTGTTGCTCGGTGAGAATTCGCCGTTTAAGAATATACCGATTTTGAATATGTTATTATAATATAAAATTGTATAAAATATAAATCATAGAAAGTATAAAATAATATATTTAAAATTAGTAAAAGGGTGGAGAAATAATTTTATCATCAGGATGACAAGGTGGAGAATTTATCACCTGGATGAAAAGGTGGAGAAACAATTTGACAATAATGACGAATATCGCAAGACAGAGAGCGAAAAAATAAAAAAAAATGGTTAGACGCTAATGATGGATACCTAAGGAAAGAACTAATGAAAGAGATAGATAAAGCGAGGGATAGATGGTTGAGAATGAGATGCTTTCCACTGTCACCACTACCTTCTGAAAAGAATGGTAATGATGTGAGTGTTACCAAGAGATGTACAACATTCGTTCATAATTATGATTCGGATAAACAAAAATGTTGTTATAAACGTATCATATCACGAAGAAAAAGAAAAAAAAAAAAGAAGAAGAATCAATGCTGAAAATTGAGAGAAAAGGAAACGTTATTATAATATATGGTAATAGTGAAGAAGGAAAAAAAAAAAAAATGAGATCTAAAGATGATCTCATTACTTTTTTTTTTCATTTTTCTTCGCTAAAAATCAATCTCTCTATTGTTTATATTTCCAAGCTCGTTATTAGCATGTTGACACTCATGTTTTCAAGATGATCTCATCACGTTTTTTTCTTTCTTCTTCGCAAAAAAAAATAAAAAAAAATCAATCTCTCTATTGTTTATATTTCCATGTCTGTTATTAGCATGCTGACACTCGTGTCTTCTCCTTTTTCGAAAACGTGTTGAATGTTTATCTTTACTCTTTTGAGTTTTTTTACATCGGTCAACTCGCTCTCACCACCCAATTTCTCCACTAGTTCAAATGAGATGTTTGGAAATATGTAATTTCCATAGGGCAACGACAAATCGTCCTTGTCGAATTCTCTATCTTCAGCGATGACGATGTTCTGCAGATCGCTTTGGTACTCGTAAATCAAATCGAGCGCGGCTTCATCCAATTTCAAAGGCATCTTATATTTGTCATATTTGTGTTCTAAGCCCTTCGTCTCAACCTCGTTCAATTCGATGGGATTGTGTCGTTGTAATCTATAGATTTTATGACCGAATTTCTTATTCGTTTCGACTCATTTCAATTCACATCTCTTAGGTGTTGTTGTCCTCATGATCGATTATTTGTTTTTTTGTTTTTATGAATTCTTGCAAATAATGTATATTTTAAATTTTGTGTTTTAATAATTTGTTTAAAAAAAGTTTTGTTTTTTTTTTGCTCCTTATATATATATATATATAAAAGTTGTTTTTAATTTTAATTTCTTTAATGTGAAAATTTGTTTGTAAAAAGTAATGAGATCATCTTTAGATCTCATTACTTTTTTTCCTTCTTCTTTGCTAAAATCAATCTCTCTATTGTTTATATTTCCAAGACCGTTATTAGCATGTTGACATGCATCATTTTTTCACTTACGAAAATGTCTTGTATGTTTATCTTTACTCTTTTAAGTTTTTTTACATCGGTGAACACGCTCTCACCACCTGATTTGTTCAAGAGTTCGAGTGAGATTATTGGATATATGTAATTTCTAAAGAACAACAATGAATCGTCCTTGTCGAATTTTCTGTCTTCGGTGACGATGATATTATTCAACAGATCGCTTTGGTACTCGCAAAACAAATCGACCATGGCTTCATCCAATTTCAAACACATATGATATTTGTTGTAGTAGCGCTCTAAGCCCATCGTCTCGACCCCGTTCAATTCGATGGGATCGTGTTGTTGTAATTTATAGATTTTAAAACCTAATTTCGTACACGCTTTGACTCGTTTCAATTTCAATTCGCATCTTTTAGGTGTTGCTGTCATGATCGATTATTTGTTTTTTTTGTTTTACGAATTCTTGCAAATAATGTATATTTTAAATTTTTGTATTTCAATAATTTGTTTAAAAAGTTTTTTTTCTCTTTAAATATATATAAAAGTTAAATTTTAACATCCTTTTTTCGTATTAATATATTTTTTTTTTCACGAGTTTTTAGAACGGGCAAGACATCGAACGTTTAAAAATTAGCCTTCGCATCTTGCAGTTATCATCATCTATTGAGAAGGAATTGGCTGACATGAACACGCGTCTGCTTCGCGGAAATTTGTTTTGAACCTTGTGCGAGACTTCGCGTAAAAGTTGTAAGAGCTCTATTTGTCTTGAACCTTTTTTTTTAATAGTTCGAACAACATTGTCGATTAATTTTTGTTCACTAATAGTATTACGATTCGATTTTCTATCGCAAATTGTATCGTTTTCTTTCGAAACGCGTAAATATAAATTACGATTTTTTTCTTCTTGGTTTTTTGGAGAATAACGATTTATTAAACAATGTCGACGTTTATGTCAAGATTCCATCATGGATGTTGTCATCATGATCGATTATATGTTTTTTTTGTTTTACGAATTCTTGCAAATAATGTATATTTTAAATTTTTATATTTTAAATAATTTGTTTAAAAAGTTTTTTTTCTCTTTATATATATAAGTTAAATTTTAACATCCTTTTTTCTCGTATTAATTCAATTTTTTTTTTGATGTTAAGGAACATAAAAAATTGATTAATTTCATCAAAAAAAAATTGTTTTTTTCACATTAAAAAAAACAAAACTTTTTAAACAAATTATTTAAAATACAAAATTCGAAAAAATATATTCTTACAAAATGAAACAAACAGATAAAAAAAAATTGAAAAATTTAAATGAGAAAACCATACCTCAGTTAAATGAGATTTGTAAACTATTAAAAATTTCACATTTCAGAAATAACAGAACTAAATCAAAAAAGTTTGAAGTCATACAGAAACATTTGCGAAATGATAGAAAGACAAACAAAATGCCGATAGCAACAACGTCAAAAAATGTATCAGTTGTGAAAAATGAGAAGAAGAAAAAGATAGTAAAAGGAATCGAAATGCCGATAGCAACGACGTCAAAAAATGCATCGGCTGTGAAAAATGAGAAGAAGAAAAAGATAGTAAAAGGAATCGAAATGCCAACGTCGAAAAAAACCGAAAATGTTTCGATTGTGAAAAATAAGAAGACGACTAAACGAAAAGCCGTTGAAGAACTTCAAGTTTCCAAAGAAAAACGAAAACAAGTGATGCACATCAGATTCTAGGCAAACGAGATATATCGAGTGAACTTCGACGAGCAATAGACGAAGGGAAAGGAGAAGAATATCTAGCACGACTCGCTGTGGAACTATTTCAATTGAAGTCCGTGGAACGGGAGAGTGCAATCAAAGGCATTTTTAAAACTTTCGACATGGTTCCCTCGTTGAAGAAAATCAATCCGAAATTGTTCATGGAATGGGTGAAGAAAAAAGCATTGGATTTGTTTCGCAAATACATGAACGTAGGACTAAAAATTAAGATGATACTCCATTACATGATGAATAAAATCGACATGAAGTCCGGCGAGAGCATCGTGAAAAATGCGTATTTCAGATCTAACGTCAAACCCGTATTTCAAGGTTCAGATTTATCGGACGTTTTCGAAAAGATGAAAGACAAGATGTTGACGTCTCTCGCGAATTATCAACATGAAGGTAGTAATTGGACGTTCGATGAGATGTTGAAACTCGAAATTCACATAACTAAAAACGATTTGTTGAGAGGGTCTTCCTACGTGAAATTACCATATTTCCTGGTTAAGAAATACGCCGTGATCAACGTGAAAAATAACGATGATCAGTGTTTTAAATGGGCAGTCACCTCCGCTTTATACCCTGTCAAAATGAACACCGAAAGAGTTTCTTCTTACGAGGTGACTTCTAAAAATCACAATTGGACTGGACTGACTTTTCCAACGCGGTTAAAACACATCGAACGTTTCGAGGTTCAAAATCCCACCATAGCGGTGAACGTCCTGGGAAACGACGAGGAAAAACGAACGAACTATCCTCTCAGACAGACTTCGTATCTCGGAAGAAAAAAGACGATTATTTTATTATTGATTTCGAACAGTGACAATCGTCATTATTGTTGGGTTAAACATCCTAGCCGATTACTGTCCAACCAAAATAATAAACATGAACATAAGGTATGTTTATGTTGCAACTGCATGAACTTGTTTCACAGTGAAGACTTGTTGGCGAAACATCAGGAATATTGCAACGAAAATCAAGGTGTCGCCGTCGAAATGCAATAACCTAACACCATCGTGAAGTTTGAAAATCACAATAGAAGGTTAAAAGTACCATTCGTTGTGTACGCTGATTTCGAATGTTTCACCCCGAAAATGAGTTCCTGTCAACCCAACGCTCTTCAAAGTTACGTCGAAAGATATCAAAAACACATACCTTCGGGCTATTGCATTTACGTGAAATGTGCTTTCGACTCGCAACACGACATGGGTCCCTTCACCTACTTGAAACAGTATGAAGACGATGACGTGGCTCAAAGGTTCATGGAAGAGTTAGAATGGAAACTTCAAATGTTATACGACAAATTCAAAACTCCGGCAAAAATGATCATCACACGAGAGCAGCAGGACGAAAATAACAGAGCCACCATATGTCACATATGCAAACAATCGTTCGACGAGAATTCGAAGGAAAATAGGAAGGTCAGAGACCATGATCATTACATGGGTCTGTATCGCGGTCCGGCTCACAGCAAGTGTAATTTAAAATATCGAGATGCCGTTTTCTATCCGGTGATGTTTCACAATCTCTTGGGTTATGACAGTCATCTCTTCGTGAAAAATCTCGGCACCTCACACGGAGAATTAAATTGCATCGTGAACAGTGAAGAAAGATACATTTCCTTCACGAAATGGAAGCTCATGGAGGAGAAAAGAGTAATCGACAGAGAGACGTTGGAAGAAACAACGAAATTCATTCGTAGAGCCATACGTTTCATCGACGGTTTTAAATTCATGTCGACCTCTCTGGAAAAATTAGTTGATAATATGAGCAAGGATAAATATAAAATCATGAGCGAACATTTCGGAGAACGAGTAGACATCATGTTGAGGAAAGGAGTCTATCCTTACGATTACATGAATGATCTAAAGAGATTTGAAGATACCGCACTACCTTCGAAAGAAGATTTTTATTCGATATTATACGAATCCGACATTTCCGACGAGAATTACCAACATGCTAAAAACGTGTGGAAATTATTCGATATGAAAACCATGAGAGATTATCACGATCTCTATCTGAAGACTGACGTTCTGCTCTTAGCAGATGTGTTCGAAAATTTTCGAGACGTCTGTTGTCGAAATTACGATCTGGATCCCGCTTGGTATTTCACCGCACCCAGTCTAGCATGGGACGCTCTGTTGAAGACCACCGAAGTCCAGTTGGAATTATTATCTGACGTGAACATGTTACTCATGTTTGAAAGGGCTGCGAGAGGTGGCGTCTCGATGATCTCCCACAGACATTCTGAAGCTAACAATCCCTACATGAAAGAAGGTTTCGATTCGAAACGGTCGACTAAATACATACAGTATTGGGACGCCAATAATCTGTACGGTTGGGCTATGAGGCATCCTTTACCAATTGGAAATTTCGAATGGGTGAAGGAACCGGAAGAGATGCAAAAATGAAGAGACTATCCTTGCATTTTAGAAGTCGATTTGAACTATCCGGAAGAATTACACGATCCACACAACGATTATCCGCTAGCTCCCAAACAAAAGGAACCGAACGAAGGAGACGAGGAAAAACTCATTCCCAATTTATTTAACAAATGTAACTACGTCATCTACAGTGAGAATTTGAAACAGTATGTCGATTACGGGATGAAATTAGTCAACATACATTGCATCATTCGATTTGACGAAGAGCCTTGTATGAAAAAATACATCGATCTCAAGACGAATCTCAGAATTCGAACTGAGAACGATTTCGAAAAAGATTTCTTCAAACTCATGAACAACTGCGTGTACTGTAAATCGATGGAAAACATTAGGAAGAGAACTGACGTTCGACTCATCACGTCTGAGAAAAGAGCTAAAACATTAGTGGCGAAACCCAATTACAAACACCGAACCATATTCGACGAAAATCTAGTAGCCGTTCACATGCAAAAGATGCACCTGAAGTTCGACAAACCGTATTATCTCGGACCGATCATCTTAGATGTCAGCAAGCGATTGATGTACGAGTTTCACTACGATTACATCAAACGAAAATTTGGTGATAAAGCCAAACTACTGTTCACCGACACGGACAGTTTAGTTTACGAGATAGAGACAAAAGACGTCTACCGAGATATATCTCCGGGCGTGGCCGAGTGGTTCGACACGAGCAATTATCCCATCAATCACCCGTCCAACATTCAATCGAACGACAACAAGAAGGTGTTGGGTAAATTTAAGGACGAGAGCGGCGGTAAACAAATCGTCGAATTCGTGGGCTTGAGACCTAAACTGTATGCTTATCGTCTAGAAGATGAAGAGATCAAGAAGTGCAAAGGAGTTAAAGCATGCGTGGTGAAGAAAAACATCTCTTTCCAAGAGTATAAAGATTGTCTGTTAGGAAGTGGTCCGGTGTATGAGACTATGAAATCGATTCGAAGCGAAAATCACGACTTGTATACCGAAATAGTCAACAAGATTTCGCTGACAGCCGACGATGATAAGAGATTCATATTAGATGATAAAATAAGCACTTTGGCACTCGGACATTGGACTTTAGATCTAATTATAGACGATATGAATGTGGATGATTGGATTCCAGAAAATCAAGAGGAATTAGATGAATTCAAAAGTATAGAAATCGATAGAGACATCGAGAGTGTCAGTTTAAAAAGAAAAAGAAAAAAATAGAAAAAATAACGTCATTTTTTAGTAAATTATAATAAAATAAATAAAAAAAATATATACGCATTTATGAATAAGAAAATAAAGATATCCGTAGAAGGTGTCGTCTTACCTAACGAACCCCTATCCAACATCGATCTGTTGAATGCGGCAAAAGATTTGAAAATCAAAGATTTTCTAGGTGTGTTTTCCAGAGATGCCTTGCCGAAGAGAAGACCTCGACAATCGGAATGCGGAATTTTAAATCTAGACAATTCATCGGGTGAAGGCACTCACTGGGTGGCGTGGATCAAGAACGGGAAGAAGAAAAAATATTATTTCGACAGCTACGGAATCTCGCTGCCAAAAGAAATAAAGAACTATTTCAACAAATCGATGGTTCGTTACAACACGGAACAAGTGCAATCACCAGATCAAGTGTTTTGTGGTCACCTGTGTCTCTACGTTCTCAAGAGATTGTCTGAAGGAGATCGATTTCAAGACATTCTCCATGTCTTACATTAGAGAGAGATTTTTTTTATAGTATATATAAAGATAAAAAATTATTTTTAAAAAAATTTTAATCGAATAAAAACGAAAAATAAAATAACATAGTTCATTTTTAATAAACTGCGTTTGAACATATTTTTCTAAAAAACAAAAAATCCCACAACAACATGCCAGTCGATAAATTTGGTAGAAGTGACAACGAAAAAGTCAACCCAAGAAAGAAGAGGAAGACGTTCAAAGTCGACGATGGTTATGACATTGCCAACTTGGACGAACGTTACTTTCGGAGATACGAACCTCGAGAAGAACCTTTGAACATGAACGATAAGAAGCTCTACAATCTTCCCGAGACGATAGATCTCTCAGATGCTGCGACTAAAAAATACATCGACAGGAGGAACGCCGATTTCGAACGAATCCTGCTAGATAATTATGTGGATAAAACCATGACTGACGATCCCGATCTGAAATCCAAATGTTTGGTGAATGTTGTGAATCCCATAGATCCCACTGATGCCACGACCAAGAAATACGCGGACGACTCTCACGTGAGATTCAGCGAACACCTGAGAAATAGATACGTTCAGAAAACGATGCACTCGGAATTGAACTCCAATTCTAACAAGATAACGAACGTGGCCACCCCCACGAATCCCAAGGACGTGGTGACCAAACACTACGTAAATCTGGAACAGAGAAAGTCTGACAGATGAGAAATGAAATCGGATCTGAATGCGGGATTCAACAAGATATTGAATCTGTCAAAGATTGACAACACGGATGCGGACTCAACCGCGGCTAACAAGGGCTACGTAGATTCTGCCGTGATACAATCACAAGAATACCTAGAATCGCAAGTGGATGATCTCTACCTGAACAAACAATCTGGTGGAACCATGGAGGGTGGCATTGACATGAACGTTAAGAATTTATTCGGACTCAGTCACGATCCCGAATTCGATTCCAGCGCGGTCAGCAGAAAGTACGTGGACGACAACTCGGTCTGGAGAAAGGGTGACATCATGGAAGGTAAACTAGACATGTGTGGACCCGCGCTCACGAATCTACCAGATCCCGTGAACATGACGGATGCCTGCACCCTGATTTCGGTGGTGGAGAAAGTCAAATATGCTAGACAATTGATCACTGTGTGGGCCGAAGAGGCCGACACCTTAGATGAGGGAAAAGCTGAGTGGTCTTTCGGAAATGAAGGTAGCCGATCGAAACATGGTCAGGTGGGATATCCCATGCCATTGGGAGGTGAAATCCTTCGAATGAGTCTGGCTTCCGCGGATTTGAATAACAGAGCAGTCGTCAATCTCATGGTGAATGGTGTAGAGAGCGATAAGAGATACAGCGTTGAAAAGACTGAGAATCAACATGCAAATGTTAGCACATTCGGCACACCTCTCAAAGTGAACGCCGGTGACAGGATTAATTTCGTTACGAAAACCAATAATCCCGAAGCCACCACTTCCGTGGTGAGTCTACTGATCAAACTAGATTCTTTGAACAAACAGTGAACACGTGGAAAATAATGAATTAAAAAAAATAATGTGTGATTATTAAAAACAAAAAAAAACAAAAAAAAAAGTAATGAGATTTAGAAAGATGTTCAATCTCTCTAGATCACATTACTTTATTTATTTTTTTTTGGTTTTTTTTGTTTTTTAATAATTACTCATTACTTTTTTATTTTTTTATTTTTTTTTCACACTCGTCTCTCATCGAATGATCGACATCTTATTTCCGTCCGATTCGAATTGTAATTCTCTGTCCGACAGGACCAGGATGAAGGCTTCGGTTTTTCTCGGCACGTTCCTATCGAATTGCATCTTGATCTGAATGTCTAAGCCGCTACTCTTGAGTCGTTCACTCTGTTTACTGACGTCAAATACGAACATGGGATACATCAACTTGTATTCGCCGGGAGACATGTTAGGGTTGCTCATCAATTCGTCTAGACTGTGATACTTCTTTCTAAAATCAGCGGCGTCGCCATACAGTCTGCAGAAATCGTTCTTGTCGAATGATGTGTTGTAATCGATTGCTGGATATCTCGTGGCGTTCAGAAACACTTGCATGTTTCTCAAACTGCAATGATCGAACAGCGACGCATTCTTTTCCTGAGACCCGTCCCTATTGGTCTGAAACGCAACCACGATGAAACGCGGTCTCTCGGAAGCAGATTTCACCGTCAATCTCCAATCGAAGTGATTCATGGAGGGAGGAATGCTAGCCATGTCGTACTGTCTCATTCTAAATCCCACGGGTAATTTACTCTTGGATTCTATTATCTTGTAGAGACGCGCTTTCTCCACGATCGAAGGCTCCACGTGCGGAACAAACCACGATATCTTGTGTAGAGTTATCTTACCCGCATCGGTCGCAGTGAGTCTCACTATTGCGTCGTCGTTTCCTTTTCGAATCAACGTCAGATTGTGTTTGAATCCATACATGATCTTGTTGTAATCGTCCGCAAATCCGAAGATGTGTTTCAAAGGTATCCTGAACGAAAACGTTCCTTTAGGTCTGGACGTCTTGACGACGTAGTCGAATATTAAGGCGGCGCCTGCGCTAGCAGGGCCTACGGTGTCTTTCACCCACAACTGATTAAGTCCTCTGGATTTCGAAAAATCATCAGGATACATCAAGAGTCCGAACATCGTGGTGGCCTGACCGGGATGAAACACAGATTCTATCCCTTGTCCGGATAGCATGTATTTTATGTTACTGAATAGATGCATGGTGCCATTATTGGCTAGAGTTTTCTTCATCAAAACTTCGTCTTCTGTAATTGTTGTTCGTAAAACTTTCCGATGATCTCTTTCCATCCAAAGCTTCGATTTCGTAAGTCACCGGATCGGTGTGAAATATTTTGATTATCACGAAGATTTCCGAGGTCCATCGAGGAGTATAACCCCTTTCGAAGTGCTTCTTATAAGGGTAAATTCTCACTCGATCACCCGCCGCAAATTTCGGCGTTCTAGACTTCTTCCTGATCTTAGATCTCTCAGGATATAGATTCGCGTAGACCCGTTTTTCGTTTCGAGGATCGCTAGCTTCCGCGGGAGTCATCTTGATCGATCTGTGTCGCATGTTGTTGTAATCTTTGACCAGACCGTTCAGAGCGTATATGTATTTCTTGGTCGAATTCGCCGAGAAGTATCTGTGCATCTTTTCCTTCATCGTTCGGTTCCACCATTCCACCATGCTGGCTTTCTCTTCGTTTTCGATCGAGTAGGGGTCTACCAATCGATGAACGTGCTTGTTGTAGAATTCCTTTCCCTTATCCACCCACAATTTACTCGGTTTTCGAGAAGACGAGTCGAACACGCTCTTCAGAGCATCGGCGACGCAAGGTCCCGATTTATTCTTCAAAGCTCTGATCCAACCGTATTTGGAAAACACGTCAATGACCGTCAATAGATATTTGATGGCCTCGTTCCACCTCGAAAACGATCTCATGTCGACCAAGTCGGCAGACCAAATATCATCCAGACCCTTCACGAACACCCTTCTCTTTCGAAATTTATGCACTATGGGTTTGTGTAACTCCTCGGCCAATTCGCTCGTCAATAATCGTTTCTTCTTCTTTTCAGATGCGCTTTTTTTTTTTGGAACGTCCCATCAGAATCGACGTTTCGCACCGATCAGATTGCCGACCAGCGAACGTTCCATCTTCTCTCTCCTGGTCAGATTCGATATGCCTCTCAATTTCCCCAACATGTTTTTATCGCAGACGTTGTTGCGAGTCTTGGTGTCGGGATGTCCGGCGTAGCACAGATCATGATCATACGCAGCCGTGTCCACCCTATTCTCAGGTTTGCTCCAAGATTTGGGAGTCAGATCGACGTTGAGTCTCTTGTTCAATTTCGTTCCAGGTCCCGTGAAACTGTGACCGGGCAGATGCATTTCGAAAGGTAGATTATTGATCATTTTATTCACGATGCCTTTACCTTTGCTCGCGTTCTTTTTTTGACAAATCGTGTCTTGACAGAACCACACACATCACAAATTCCGCGGAGCATCTGTCTGTCGTTTTTAGTTCGCACTTCTCGAGAATTACTCGCCTCGGTAACTCTCTTACACTTTACGCAATACATTTTTAAGAGTTATTTAAATTAATTTCGTTTTTTTATTTTATATATAAATTTAATAATGAATCAATTCTGTTCTTATTATATATATTTTTTTTTCAATCGCTGCTCTTGAGTTCTATCATCTTACTGAATTCCTCCCTGGCCTCTTTCCTCCCCTTTTCCACGAGAGAATCCTTCATCTCTTCCTTGATGATCTGACGAGTCTTGATTCTCACGGCTTCTTTCATGGCATCGTATTTCGTTTTCTCACCCAATATCGCAAAGTATTCACCGTCCGATATCCTACCGTCTTTCAATGCCATAGAGATCATTTCGGATATCGTGTCGATCTTGGAGTCGGCCAAGACGCGAATCTTCTCGTGTTTCCTCGCCTTCAGATATAATTTCCTACTCAAAAAGTTTCCGAGCGTGCTAAACAATCTGGCGGCGAGAGCCACTCCTTCTACGGTCAACACGATCGGAATGCCAACCATGGTCGACAACAATCCGATGCTGGCCGCGTGTAAACCCATGGAAATCGTGATGAGTGTCGTGTCGATCGCGTTGACGAATTTCACGAAACGTGAATACTTCTTCTTGAGGGAACGACGAGAATCTCCCTCTCGAGTTAGATACGCTTGGATTCTACTGATTGGATCGATGCGATACCTCTCTCCTCTTTCTCTTTCTTCTAACGACGGCGCCGTCGGCAAAACGTCGATCGGCTTCTCATCCTCGTCGTCCACTAACGTCGGATACAATTTATTTCTGGTTCTCATTTTGTTTTTTTCTTTCTAATATTAGATAAAAAATTTATGTGTGTATTTATTTTTATTTTCTATTCTCCCTTATTTTATATCAACGAGAAAACTTAGACGTATGCTTCATTGAACAATAATTTCATGATGCATCTCTTATCTCGTAAAGTCAGACTTTTACACGCCAATTTCTGTTCTTCCGAATCTGTGGGCTTGCTTTGATCCTTACAGTAGAGTAATCTCTTCCAAAACGCGATCACTTCATTGATTTGAACACGTTCAAACGCCGGTTCGAAATACTTGACGACCATATCTTCCCTTTCCATCCACAGACACGAATGATTCTCGTGATCGAAGTCTAGGTGATCCCGACATCCGACGCATCGTTCTAACAAGAGAAGACCTAGTTGTTCGTTCACGCAGAATGCGTAGGCTCTCATCAGCATTTTTAAAAGAAACCTTACTCGAATATCCTGAGAATCGCTCATGATTTACGTATTTTTTTTATTATCTATTCGATTTGATATATTTTTTTTTCTAAATAACTATTATTTATATATATTTTTTTCTCTCCTATATATATCAATCAAAAACGTGACAGCGGGCTCGCGAATTTCTAACACACCGACAACACTCTTCGTTCAAAACATTTCCATAGATCACCTCGCAATAACGTGCGCCTGTCTCACTTCGAGAAACGCGACAGTGGGTTTGCCGATTCAAACATCACCTCTTTCACGCGAGTCGATTTCAGACTCAAAATCCGCAGAGTAGATCTCCGTCTACGCCTCCATAGGGTTTTCAGCGTTAAAATCATGTGCGGATAGGATTCGGTGTTAAATTGCGAGCAAAAAAACGTTTTGCCGATTCAAACATCATCAGACCTAAAATCCGCAGAGTAGATCTCCGTCTACGCCTCCATAGGGTTTTCAGCGTTAAAATCGTGTGCGGACGCGAATTGTTAGAATCGGCGAGAGGATGGTGTTTGAATCGGCAAAACGTTTTTTGCTTGCAATTTAACACTGAATCCTATGGGAGAAATCCATTGCCGATTCAAACATTAAACGGTACATGTACTGTACGAAAAATTTTAAAAGTCTAGGATTCAATTCAGTGTTATTTGAACTTAAAGTGGATTCTAAAGCACCCTAAAAACGTTAAAAATCTTGTACACGTACACGATTTTAACACTAAATCCTATGGAGGTGTACATGTACACGTACACGTACATGTACGATGATGGTTGAACCGGCATATATCACCTACTGACGGGTGTGTATTTATCTGAAAATGCACAATAATATATAGTATATATGCACATACCATGAAAATGGAATTAGGCCCTACAAAGTAAGGCTTCTGTTTCTCGGGCCATTTTGTTTGCAAAATTGTATGTAGGCGGGCAGTTTTTTATTGCATTTGTTATTTTTGTAATTATTTCTTTGCCATCAAAAGTTCATGTTCTTGGTTTGTTTTATGTGGTATGCCTCGTAATATACAGAGTAGCATGAGTGGTGGTGTATTCGTTCCTTGAGTGCAAGAGGGCTTTACAATGCTAAAGCATTGCGAAGCCTGTTTGCACTCCAGGGACAAATTTATCAATATTATTAACATGGGTAAAATATCATACATAAACCACTTAATTATTACTTTTTTACGATTACATTGATTATAAAAAGAGAGCATGCGGCAGCTAAAAGGACCATGCGGGAGGACCCGAGAAACAGATTTTTAACTAGCTAGCCCTCATATAGACACATAGAGACTATCGAAGGGATTCTATTTAACATGGCCCTGGTGTTTGATGAAATGTGTTTTCTGCAAGAACACAATGTGTACACATCACATGTTGCACATGCCAGATCTGCCGATATGTTTTACACACTGGCACATACTATTAATAAAGGATTCTACAAGCATAGAATATAAAAAAGGATTCTGTAAGAGGGAGACGATTCCCTAAAATGATATTCGGTGATTTGGCAATTCAGACAAAAATATTTGAAACAGGTTTACTTTTGCATGTAATCAGTAGGTCAGGAGTTTTTCGAATCATTTTAATTGGAGCAAAAGTCAAACACACCGCGGTGTCGTATGTGCACTGGATTGTTTGTTTTATAGTAATTTAACCCTCTACACTCTGATGACAAATTACTGAAATTTCAAGCCCAATTTTCCCCTTAATACAACTAATAAATAAATCAATTCAATCTTTTGTTGCAGAGTTAAGTGAGCTCTGCCAAACATGACTGAGCTGATTAAAAGCATAGTTGCATTATGGGGAAAATATATGGCTTCAGAGTTTGATATTTCGACACCAGAGTGCAGAGGGTAAACTATACTTTTAACAACCAGGGTCACACAGTATTGGGCAGTTTTGCAGATGAAGGAAGCCAGAGTACCTGGAGAAAACTATCGATCACTGCTCCACAATGTACCCATTGTGTACGATGATCACAAAAGCACGAGAGAAGTTTGATCGGATAGAGACCCGATCGAAAATCAATGTCTGCTTTCCTTCCGCAAACCCCAAGAACACCACCTGTCGTGAAATGGAGATATGAGTTCAATGAATCGGAGATTCTGTTTTCGTTTGATTTAATTCTTTAACACTGATTTACTGGAATGGTGTCGCCATTGTATATGGGTCAATCCAATATCAATATGCAGAGAGGATAAAAATAGCAACTGCAGTCCGGCTGCAGACTGTAGTTATTATATTATCATCAATGCCCTTTGTATAGATCTCTTACAAGTCAAAATGGAACGAAATCCGCTTTGGACCGAAAAATTGGTTTGCGAGTTCAAAGAGTAAATGCGGTCTTGATTTTATCATTTTGTTATTTACGAAATCTAGACCTACCATTGTTAGTGTATCGTTGTTACATCCAGATTTCTTTCCCGTTTTGCGATTACTCCATTGTAATAATGTTTGCAAACGATCGCATTTGAGCACAGGTGAGTCACGTATTGATAAATGAATAAAATCAAATAAAACCAGAAGGGAAGCAGACTGTTTTTTGCGCGCCGATGGAGTTTGTGTATGACCGCCACTGTGCTTGTTTCTGTCTCTTTTGAGGAATCGACTTGGTAATGTGCTTTAACCATTTACGTAACATGAAAAGCAGACGACACGTGCAAAAAATATTCTTGAATAACTAATTTTTTTCATTTTCTGTCTCAAAAACATAGGTTATGACCCCTCGTTGGAACGAGCTCGACGAGCTCGTTCCAACGAGGGGTCATAACATATGTTTTTGAGACAAAAAATGAAAATATATTGAAAATTAATTGGCGATTTTTGTGAATAGCGCTGGCCGGTTTTGGCCGTTACGTTGGGTAAAGGGTTAAAAAGCCGTGGCGGCCGCCGCGTCTGCTCTCCCTTGCACACGCAAGTACCTGGTCTTCACTTTTGCAGGTGGTTGCCGTGTCCGGGTAAGTCTACTTAGTAGAGCGTTGATCCGGAGGAAGGGGGAGATTGGAGATGGAGGGGTTGAAAACCAGTTTCTATCTTCGCCTCACTGTCGTTATGCACAGTGCTATCCTTCTTTTCTACCTCCTGGGGGAAAGAAGGGAGCTGTGGGTGGAGGCAACGGGATTTTGAGGTGTGAAGATAGTAGTGACTCTCTCTAACTTCATTTCCTCCTTCTCTTCCATCTTCCTTTTGCAGGATCTCTTCCCGTCGTCGGGAGTTCCGGTGCCTGGTCGAGGAACTTTAAGTGGTCGTTGTTCGTCGCCTTAGTCTCGAGCTCCACCGTTTGTTGGACGCTCTCGCCCTTTACTTGGGGATTCCAGGTAAGAGGACAAGAGACTCCCTGCTTTAACAGGGTTCTCTTGATGGCACCCGAGAAATCCAGTTAATCCATTAGAGGGAGTCACTTGCACTCCTCACATTCTGAAGTCAGAGCTACAAATGAATTTGGATGGAAATGAAAATCAGAAAAAAAAACGCTGGGTATTTGAGAGTTTGAGACAGTATAATTGAATGCTATCCTATCGATTCACAGAACGAAACACACAACAAAAGTAGAGGGCCTCCAGCGAGTTCCAAGTTTCTAGATAAATTTAGTGAGTTCTCGCCTTTAGTGATTTATTTATTTATTTATTTATTGGTGTTTAAGGTCACATACTTATGCACAATGGCTAATCGTGACCGTGACAGTTTTACGGGTGGAGGAAGCCGGAGTACCCGGAGAGAACCACCGAGCAACGACGAGCAGCTGTCAGCTCTCCAACATCGTAACTCTGAACTCTGCACCGCAGCACAGGCAGGGTTAGATTGGTTGAAGACATGCCATCGACGGGCAGTACGCCTCAGTACACAGCGTCATCGTGCCCCCATGGAGGCAATCGGGGTGAAGTGTCTTGCCCAAGGACACAACGCGGGTGCCGCAGGTGGGATTCGAACCGAGGACCTCTCGGCTTGCAGCCTGCACCTCTACCAACTGAGCCACCGCGCCCCCTCGCCTTTAGTGAGATATGGGCGTTATTCAGAGACGCTGTCGGAGTGGGATGGGGCGTGTGGGTAATCCCACCCCTATTATTCTTCCGATTTACAATAGTTTGAAATTCGAAGCCCTAAATTGAAAAAAAGTTGGAAATTTAAGAGAGGGCGCTGATGTAATTTTTCTAAACATGTCACGAATTTGGCCAAAATATGGAATTTGGGGACTGAAAGTAGTGAAAATCCTCAAAATCTTGATTGAACGGTGGTACCCCCATCCCCACCCCATTGTAGATTTGTAGTTCGAATTTGTGACTTCCGGGAGCCTTAACTGCATAATTTACAGTCAGCGGGTGTATACAAACGGAATTCTGCATTTTAAAACGCGTAGTTGAAAAATTTGGACACAAGGCGAAGTGGAGGTTGAGTGGGGGAGGGATACTAATGGAATTTCACAATTGTATAAAATGATGTACTGGTAGTTGGGATTTTGTCTATCGGGGTGGGGTGTGCAATTAGAAATCTGGGAGTGGACGCCCCCACCCCCATCCGAGACCACTCAACAACGTCCATGACCTCATTTACTGGGCGCATTGAAGATGAACTGAGAAAATTTCATTCATCATTTGAATCACGCTCTCATGCCATCAGTCTTATTCTGTAAGGAATTCGATATAGTTATGGCCTGGAACCAGTTTAACTCAGAAATAGTCAGTCGTCTATAGATTCAATCGGCCAGAATATTTCAGTTCGTCGTAAAAGAGAACCTACGCTTCGCGTTTTTGATCACATGAAACATTCCCTTTGAACCCGAGCGACCGCTTTTACGTCCAGGAACATGATGCTTCACAATTTCATTAAACAGGATGGATGCTAAAGGCATGTGTGTGGTAGACCAGTCAATATTTTCAACGTGCAGCCCCAAGGCTGCACGTTGAAAACATTAATTGGTCTACCCCTAAATAATGAACATGGACTCTTCCAGTCGCTGTCTTTGAACTGATATGGAAGATACCATCAGGGTTAAAGGGTTAAATCCACACAAGAATTGTTTCTCAATCCAAACTTCATCGAATCTTTTATGCCATTTGCCATTATGAACGAAAACTCATCACAGCTGTAGTTTTATTATTGCATTGCATAGTTCCGCTATTTCTATTAATATCTTGATGTTTTCGTGGTAAATTAAATACGTATTGTTTTGGAATTTCTATAAGTGGAGCACGAAATAAAACGTCACGTGTATAACTTTGTGACTCGAATTATAGCAACGGTGGTCAGCGTGCAAATGCAAACTATGGCAAACAAACGGTCCATAGACTAGAGTTCCCAACAGAAATAGGCTTGTGGCCTGATAGCTTGCATTTGACACCCAAAACCTGATAAAAAGTGCCAATATGATTCGACAAACAAACTGCACTTCCATTAAAGCTTCGAATTACGTTGTGATAAACAATTCGTTGTTTGGCTTAGCCCTAAAAATAATGAAGTAGATATACAGTTAAAACTAGAAATCCTGTCCTGAAATGCGCACAAATAGCACGTCGATTTGCGCGTTAGTCTACGCGTTATGACGATGGAAAGGCTATCAAATTCTGCACATACGGCCTGTGCACAAGCAAAGTTTCAGCCAATGGACCTCCGGGTAACCCGGAGGTCCATTGGCTGAAACTTTGCTTGTGTTTGCTATGGGTAACAAGGAGAACCTGCCACGCTGTTGATGTCATTCGATATAGCAATTGCGCGCAATTCCTACGCGCAATTAAGCCTAGATAAGCGCACAGTTCGTCACAGGACTTCTAGTTTTAACTGTATTGCAGTATTTAGTAATAGTATTTTATTGAAATAAAAATTCAAACTCATCAAATGATTTTACTGGACGTATTCTTATTTCCGACCTAGTCAATGTCAATATAGAATTTGGGGAAAGTAGAGAAAATCCTCAAAATGTTTATTGAAAGGAAGTAAAAAGTCGATTTGTAGTTCGAATTTGTGACTTCCAGGAACCTCAACTGCATAATTTACAGTCAACGGGTTCATACAAATGGAATTCTGCATTTTAAAACGCCTAGCTGGAAAATTTTGACACAAGGCGAAGTGGAGGTGGTGTGGGGGAGGGGTCCTAATGGAACTTCATAACTGTACACAATTATGTACCAGTAGTTGGAATTTTGTCTATCGGGATGGGGTGTGAAATAATGTGAGTGAGATAATGTTATATAACTTATAAGTATTAATATGCATCAACTTAAATCATAAACCCGGTGCTTCATTCATTAAAATTTTGCTGATGATGATTTTTATCACCTGGCATGCGTGGAGATCACTTCCAAAGCGTGGAATGCGACCTGTTCACGGCGACTGATCTGCACGCAATAAAAGCGTGCCATGCCGAAGCGATAAAGATGAATTTCACTTAACACGAACGATTTCAAATATAGAGGTACAGGCAAGAATATTTCTTTGCAGCTTTGGTTTTATATATAATGCGATTCCAGCAGCTAGGGCCTTACTGTACAACAAATATTGTTTTCCGATTTTCGTTGATTTTTACCTTATGTAATCGGGCGTTGCTTCTTCGTTATAAAGCAATGATTCCATGGTTCTTGTCCGCGATGTGTTGTTAATTGGTCTGCTGTACTACTCTCTCATAATCTAATTAGACTGTTTTCATCAGTGGCGGCGCTACAGGGGGGGGGGGGGGGGGGGGGGCATGGGGGAGGGGGCATTTGCCCCCCCCAAACGAAGGCTTTGCCCCCACCCCCTCCCCAGTTGCCCCCCCCCCCAACCATCTCGCATGCATTTCCATCCACCCTCACACACAAACACATTCAGTCACTCTCTCTCTCACACACACACACCCCTCTCCTTTTTATTCCCAATAATTTCCCATACACACTTAGCCCAAAGCCTCAGGCTAGCTGATGAACACATCCAGGCAGTAGAGATTTAAAGACTCGGATGCAGATACTTATAAGTTATAATTAAGTTATGAGCCAACAAAGGCATGTCTTTCCATATCCCTTGTCTAAAAAAATTCATGGATTTCGCATTATGACAGACGGGCATTATGAGTCTCTCTCTCTCTCTCTCACGCACAGACCCACCAGACGCGGATCCAGGATTTTTTTGAAAGGAGGACCGCTAATTACCATTACATTTAGTCGAAACTTGGACTCAAAGTCCGTAATATAATTTTTTGGTTTGGTACGTCCACAGGACGTACCAAACCAAAAAATTATATTACGGACTTTGGGTCCAAGTTTGGACGACCTCATAACAAAGTAATGATATGATCCTTTACGTATTTGCCCTCCTTCATGGGAGTCTGCCCCCCTAGTTGCCCCCCCCCCCCCCTCACAAAAAAAAATTCTGGCGCCGCCACTGGTTTCCATATTTACAAAAACATCTTAAATAGCAGGATTTCAATGAAGCGTTCACGAGGACGAATTTTGGACGACGGTGGCAAATCAAAGGAAACGTTATAATATTGACTGCTTTTCCAGACAACCTCTTTATCTAACAGTAGTACAGCACACATGAATCGACCCATATTATCCGAAGTCTGGCCGGAGCAGTTAGTGTTAAATTTCCATAGAAACCGGAGCTTTGCTGAAACAACTTTTTCCTAGATATAACTTCGGCTCCATCCAGCATTGGGGACTTTTGTGGACTTTGTAGGGCCTATTGGAGTATACCTTTTAGAGGATAATTATGGTTCAAAATTTATGTGTGTCCCTTGCCTTGTAGACCACTGCATAACCTAGTATTACATACTACCCTTACTAACTGTTGGGCAGTATGCCTTAGGTAAGTTTGTAGTACTAAGGGCTAACTGTATGCCTACAGGGGGACAAACCATACATCCTATAATACCGTTTAACTACCAAGCTTCTCCTCCCAATGCCGAATGACCTAGAATTACGTACTGCTTATACCAGTCAAAGAATAATACTAGCAGGGTCACCCGGCGTTGCTCGGGC
This sequence comes from Pictodentalium vernedei, assembly GCA_031216915.1. Taxonomy (NCBI): domain Eukaryota; kingdom Metazoa; phylum Mollusca; class Scaphopoda; order Dentaliida; family Dentaliidae; genus Pictodentalium; species Pictodentalium vernedei. The sequence continues at coordinate 176,303,519 of CM062295.1, read as the reverse complement.
TGAGGTACACCCCCACCCCACCCCACCCCGGCACTCTTTTAGACCTCCGCATCAGATGCCTGGTAAAAAATTACCCCCAGTAGACCCCTATGAAGACTATATCGGTGAGAAAAATTTTGGACTTTTGGTGCCACTCTACACCCCCACCCCCACCCCGATACTTTTTTAAACTTCACCATTAGATTCCTGATAAAAATGTACCCCTCATAGACCCCTTTAAAGACATCTATCGGTAAACGAAATTTTGGTCATAACTTTTGGTGCCCCCTACACCCCCCCCCCCCCCCCCCCACACACACACATTTTTTTTAAACCTGACGATGACCTCCGCCATAAAAAGTACTCTTAGTAGACCCATTTTGGACATGGCTCCATATTCATTTCTATAGAGGATGGACGACAGACAGACAGACAGACATTCATTCTAAAATATAGTATAGAATAAAGCATCAGGTTGATTAGTAGTTTCAAGAGATGACACTGGGCGAGATCTACAGGTGCATGTACTACCCACACTATACTACCATAACAGTCCTATCCTAGAAACCCAACAAACCCTGGCCCGAACATCGCAATGTCGAATTGTACAGTGGACAACAGCCAGCAGAGGTCAACGTTTCCGTGACGTCGCGTGCGCATAATGTCGTCACAACGTCATTAGCCGTTTCACGGAAAAAAACTTTCAAGAAACCAACCTTCCCCATCTATTTTCAATCCGATACCCATACTATATACCCAAAGCCATACACAAACATGTGTATCTCACAATACTATTGTATATATGAGGTGGGCAGACAATTTACATGGCGTGTAGCTGGCTGACACATTTCAACCAAGGTGATGAGAGTTCATATCATGTGAGGCGTATGGAAATGTGTCAACCAGCTATACGCCATGTAACACCCTGTTTATTATGTTGAAATTCCATGTAAATCAAGGGATTAATAAAGTTTTCGCGAGAAACAAAGAATGCTCGGACGTTTATTACCGCTAAATAGTTTTCGCTGTTCGAAATGCGATATTTGTTTACGAATTAAACGTATCGCTACAAGTATATCTGAAGCACGCTTACCTACATTTACTGTCTTTTCCACCTGAAAAGGGTTAACAAAGCACTTTTAAATGTTCAAAAAATCACTTTTAATCTGTTGAGTAAACGGTAAAGAAAATGTTCGCTTCAGCATAAAACATCGATAGACTATCTAGTTAGTATAGAGTCGTAAAAACAACAAAGAACTTTGAGGGTTACAAATAATATTTTCTGTCCATTTTTTAAATATTTAATGCTTAACATCAATAAATACGATACCTTGAACATTTTTTTGGTACTTCAATTCTCTTATTTTGTTTTAATTCAAATTTTGAAAATTCGAAGCGAGTAGGAATGCATCAATTTGATAAAATAGTAATGGCTGATACTCACCTGATATGAAATAATATCAGGTGAGTTACCTGGTACGGCAGGACCTTTAGATGGTAATCCAATGGTCTGACTGGACAAACTAATTTTGAGGCATAATACTAGAAGAAGAATGTTGCTCCAACAAAGCTCCGGTTCCTATGGGAATTTAATACTGCCTACTCTGGCAAAGTTCCGGGTAAGAAGGGCCGATTCATACGTGCTCTACTATTTTTAGCAAATCGTGAATAAATTGCAGAAGCTGCAGAACCATGAAAAGGTTCACTTTCAACTTTAGTTGAGCATTTATAAACAGTTTTAAACAAAAATCAAAACATACAGTTCGTGATCGCTGATTTGAATGAGTTGGATTAGTTCGTTCTAATCAGGGGTCTGGAGTTGAACTCTCGTGCCAAGATGTTTTTTTCTGTGAAGCGTTGTCTTAAAGTTGTTCAAGGTAAGAGGGCAGAAGAGAAGTAGAACATCTCAAATCGCACGAAATTTCATTTTTGAAGGACGGAAACATGTCTGGTTCCTTTAGTGTATCAAGGCATCATCTGTAATGCTGAAACATTATAGATGGCACCTTGATGCACTCAAGAGGGGATATTGGGCTTATCTCTTGGGAAAATTTTCCATTAATCATAACGTTTATGTGGGTGTTTATACCCAAGCCCGAAAGATGCTCCCCTCGCACCTCTTGAAAAGGCAGGCGTGGGGGGCAGTTGATTCCTCTGCCCCCCTACATTTGGCACACCTGAAGGAGTTCGAGGGGAAAAATTATCACGCAGAATAGTTTTTATCGACACAGTGAAATTAACATTCTTTGCAACTGCACCCTATTCCGAGATGTTGGGGTGGTGAATTAATTCGCGTTAGTGTACGTGTGAGGAAGCGGGTGAATAGCATACGCATTTCGAACATCCCTCAAACACAGACACAATGTTTGACAATGTTCACTGCTCATCCAACCATTGGTTTTTGGTTAACCATTCCACTGTCATCTACAAAAATCCGCACTCTGTTAATGACGTAGTCCAACAAGAATGTTTGAATTGGTTCCACAATTTCAACCATCACGTCAGGACGATCTTTCTCTATGGTCTCTTTCGCCTTTTCTTTGTTCAGTCCAACCACCTCTGGCCACTCCACTTTTACAGGTCGAACCGACTCTTTTTGAACTGGAACGCGCTTCATTGTTCAAATCAGTTTTAAATCTAAAATAGAAAAGGAGACCATCATAACTTTACTTTTTTACAAAGAAAGTCGGTGGAATGGCATCTATACCCGGGGTGACGCCATGATTTCTTCGACGGCAGGGGGTGGGGTGGGAAAGGGCTAGGGTATTCACCGCAAAGCCCTCGATAAAGGAGGCTCCTTCCCCGGTGGAGGGTTGACACCACGATACGCCCTTGGCGCCACCACTGATGTATAATGCAATTAGAAGTGCTTTTGTGAACGAGTAGTTCTGCTTTTCACCCACTAAGTGAGGTACATGAGCTGTATGACAGTTTATTTTCTTCTGACCATACTTTACTCTTCCAAATCGAACTTACTCCTCACACTCATTACAGTAACATGACATAAGCCATGTATGTCACTGGAGATTCGAAAGAAGTATGTCTCGTATGTTTCAGGACTTATTTGGGGGGACGTCGGTGGGGCACCTCGGAAGTGACGTCATGTCAGGTGACCAGAACAGCTAAATATAGTAATAATAAGTAAAGCTGTTCCAACTGATAGGCTCTTCTATTCTACTGCAGTATACTCCAGGACAAAGGAACATGGCCAGGTAGACAAAAAGTATTGCACAGATAGAAACAGAGAATTCTGAAAGAATTCGAAATAGTAAAATTTGACGGGTTGTTTGTGGTAATTCTACGAATCGGGAAAATACTCTTGTACAAAGGAACACGCCCTCCGAACACACCCCTCTCCTATAATAAGGTTTTAGCTCACATAGCAACAACGTGCTACCATAGAAACCAAGATGGCGGCCTCCAGTATACAAAATGGACGACGGAAACACGTATCACCCTAACAACACGCATTGCGCATGCACACTAACACCATGTATCACTGGGAATGACGTCGCAACATGGCCGCTCACGCGGGTTATCATAACAACACAGCATGGCGTCACGTGGCATGACGTCACTTCCGAGGGCCCCCACCGAGGTCCCCCAAATAAGTCCTGTAACATATCAGACATACTACTTTCGAAAATGAAATTTTTGGTTTCTTTGGGAAAAGTAATGTTCTTTGTGTCAACAGCGCATTTTACATCGTTTACCCCCAACAAACTTCTGACAATCTCAACAGATTTTAGAAGTCACATGCAAACTGTGCTTACACCATACATACATGTAGCTAATCTCCCAAATGGCAGCATTAAATGATTAGAACTGAACATTGGTCAGAATCTACCTATTCAATGTCCACGAATACTTAGATCTCGTGAAAAGCATTGGAATTTGGAAACATACGTTTCAGTATGTACTTCCAGTATGAACACAACGGGTCACTGGTTGAATTTCGGTAGTATGCTTATGCTTTTAGTGCAATAGTTGGATCTGAGATTCTTAGTCCGGGTGGATGTTCCTTGCCGCAAGTTTAACAGCTACTCACCCTCCGCACATTGTACAGTTCTGTACAGTTCCTGAGTGGGTACAGATTGGTAGCTAATGTGTGATATCAGTTTTACTTTAACCAATAAGCCCATTGCTGATTAGCCATCTTTGACGTTAATGATATGCAAGGTCAGAGGTAGCTTCGGGTAAACACTTAGATCAGACTGTCTGTCAAGACTGTCATACATGCGATTGAAACAACCAAAATGTTTCGCTTGAAACTAGAAAATGGGCATTTTCAATTTAATACTAATAAAGATAGAAAAAATAACACACTTTCAACACTTCATTTAATGGACAGGCCAAAATAATATTGTTTTTTTTAGTCAAATGAATACCACAATGAACCCCTTCCCACAAGCGAAGGTAGACTCGGCATCATGGTTTTGTTTTGTTGACGAGTGACAAAACTGCAGATATATCACTGAAATGACACAAAATGTGAAAATGCAAATCCTGGGTATCCAAACAACCAACTCATACAAATATTTTCAAGCATAACACACAGATGTTTTAGCTGAAAGAGGTTGGGGTGGAGGGAGCGTGGTCCCTGAAAAGTGAATGAAAATCGTCTGCTAGTAGCAGTGTCGCGTGTTTGCTAATAATATTTTGTCCATATACAGTACAAGTCAAAATGAGTAGAAGAATAACCACTACCGTTATAAACTATAGATGTAATGTTTCCTATACTAATAACACAAGAATCGGACATAAAAATACATGTTCATGTACATGTATGCTGTAACCTTTTTTAACATGTTTTGGGTTTACACATAGCATTTGAGAGGGTTAATTGCATTGGAATTCCTATTGCATTATATTTTCCAATTCATAGAAATTCAAAATGTAATTTATAATGTACACGAAAGAATATTATTTCAGGAAAACTATTTTTTTGGTTGATGTAGCTTTGATATGCCAAAAACCATACCCACGAGTGGTGGAAATTTACCCTTTTGGTACTGTTAATTCTTTTTTTCACAAACATTGGAAAATGGATTGATAAGATTCTCCCCAATCCACACACCTCACTGCCTAACCCTTAATTAACAAATTGACTGCAACTTCACACATAATTCATGAATTAGCAGGTAAAAATGTTTTTTAAAAGTTTTGTACAAGACACATAATGTGATCTATCATCGGAACAAGATTGTTCCTCCGAGGATCACATGATTCGATTTTCTTGAGGCTTTTTGTGTAAAATTGAAAAAAATAAATTTAAATTTCCAGTTTTAATGTTATCTGTGGGTAAAGGTTTAAAAAATAAAGTACCAAATATATTACACTGCTTTTTTGTGATCAGAGTACTACAATTGTAGATTAGTTCAGAAAGTCAAAACGTCTTATTTTAAATTTGTTTTATAATCACGAAATATTGAAATGTGTCTATGGCTACAGTCGAATAATTTTTAATAGAACTAATATGTAAATGAACAATTATTTATCTAATAGCCAAATATGAAATGTCTGGAAGAAAGACCTCTTATGAGTATAAATGCATGGTACAAGGTAGAAGCATATGTTCAAGTCTACAAATACTGTATGAATCAAAATAAGTCGTAGCATAACCGCAATGAACAATGTAGCCCACTGCCATTACACCAATAGCACAAGGGCCCGGAATCATTTTCCGGAAAGCTTTCTGTGAGAGCTTTCCCGAAAATGATGTCAGGTTCGTATGTTGCTGGTGTAGTTGAAGATGTATACTAGTAGTTTATAGTGGTTATTCTACGACGTATTTCGACTCGTACTGCAAGTCAAGTGATTTCTAAATTCCACTCGGAGGTCCGCTGACTGGAATTTTGCTTGCGCAAAACAATGCACATGGGCATCAACCACTGACCATACTGGCAGCCAGTAACAATTTGTAACTCACAAAGCAAATCTGCAGTTTAAGGAGCACTGATAAGTTAGTTATCTGGTGGTCCGTAAATTGCAGATTAGCCTGTTGAGTCCCAAACTTTCTGCAAACTGGCAAGAATAGGCAAACTGGCAAGAATATGTTGGAAATATATGTATATCCACCTACTTAGAGGAGAAGTACAAAATCACCCTGTGTGTTCTGTAATACAATATCCATGTATGCACATTTTGGTCATGTAACCGGGGTCGCGGAGAGGGTGGAGCCCAGGGTAGTAACTCACAGAGCCTAGAACTTGGGGTGGGGGGGGGGGGGGAGTTGGCCCAGGAGTCAAGGACCTTGGTTTCGCCTGCCCACCCTCTAGTCCAAACATGACCCGAAAGACCGTATTTTAATGTTTGGGTTTGGTACGTCCTTTCAAAGGGCGTTCCAAAACAAAACAAAACAACAACAAAAAAAAAAAAATACGGGCTGTCAGGCCATGTTTGACCTTGCCCCCCTCCTCAAGGTTCTGACTCCTGTGCCAACAGTTAAGAAGGGGGCTGTATCGTGAATGAAGCTATGCACTTGACCAACGGCTGTAATTCTGGACTGCATGATTCTTGAAGTAATAACTTTATTAAATCAACTCGACGTAACCAAGTTATCACTTCAAGAACAGTGCAGTCAATATTGCTGTGGGCGATAGGTCAATAGATACTCATTGATCAGCTTGGAAATTTGAAACATGCTGCTAAAAACGACATTGATTTTTTATCCCAAAAGCCGCCAGAAGACTCCATTTAATAACTGATTTAAACATTTTGTTGGGGGAGAAACGCCGCCCCTTCAAACCAGTCTGTGGTCAATCGCGCCTGCAGCACTCGCTGCAGATGCCTTTATCATCTGTGCTATATCCCGACATTTTTGAAAGGGGAGCCGTCACAGAATTAACCCCGGGTCCGAATTTCCTTTTCCAAGCCCTGCGTGGACCTTCCACTTCGTGAATGTTTTTGTAATAAGACAGCTTCCACTGTATGCCATGTAAGTTTGCGTTGAAGGAGAAAATAGTCAAAAGAAGAATTTATATATTTTTATGTCCGATTCTTGTGTTATTAGTGTAGAAAATATTCATCAAAATATATATAGTTTATATCTGTCGTGGTTATTCTTCAACTCATTTTGACTTATACTGTATATGGACAAAATATTATTAGTAGACACGCGACACTGCTACTAGCAGACGATGTTCATTCACTTTTTAGGGACCACGCCCCCACCCCTCCACCCCCAACCTCTTCCAACTGGAACACCTGTGTGACGACTAATTGAGAGTCCGTCAGTTAGAAGTAAACCATTTATCATGGGCACAAAATATCAAAATTTATTATTTTAATTTATTGCTTTTTCAATTTTTTTCCAAACCATAGCATGTGACATCTCATCAGAACGAGATCCACAAGCTCGTTCCAATGAGGGGTAAAATGATATGCTTTTGTTGACTGCTTTTGAAAAAATATTTTTTTAAACTGCTTAATTTGTAAAATACGCGAGAGGATGCGGCTCATTCGTTGGGTTTATAATGGGTTAAACGCTACTCAGTAATTATCTCCAGGCATTCGATTTCCTCCATGCGTAAAACTACTCAACACGATATCACCTTGGCTGCTGAAAGTGTCGTTAAACCATAATAAACACAGTTTTCCATTAAGCTAAATCCTACCAACTAGGAACATCCGCTTTCAACTCAACTTCCTACTTTCCTGCAGTGTGACCTGACTTGTGTACACTCTGCGGAGTTTTATGTAGTTCTATCCTGGGTCTTATGTTTGTTATACCCACCTCTCACCTCACTGCTGAGAAGTGAAAGGTGGAGATAACGCCGGAGATGCATAATCGGGACGAATTACAACGGCGTAGAGTTTCCATCATTCATACTGCACAAACTCAAAGAGAACGAAAAAATAAGGACCATTTTTCTTGTGAAGAGACGCACTGTTGCGTGAATATTGACTACAGTTGCGCACCTACCTGTGCTGATGAAAGTAAGTTCGAGAGTGATATTCTTCAATAAAATGTCTCGTTTTCTTTGTTAACATATAAAGACACTGTTAAGATTTCTTTCCCTGTTTTATGTTTCTCCTGAAGCCGTATCAATCAAACGAGAGGCAAAGAAACGATTTGAAAAGCACGTTCCGTCATTTCTATTTTTAGTTTAATTAATTTATCACAATACTGTTGAAGTTGCTTAAAAAACTCGTATCTAGAAATCGGATCGAATAGCGATTGTTCGAAATTACGGCTTGATACAACCATAATTCCAAAGGCCGGCACAGAATCTGAATCATGGAGTGGACGCGTGAAAACGTTACGCGTATAGATGAAAAATTCATCATACAATATAAATAACTTACGATATTTTTTAGAATTAGGGTTAAATGGAAGTTGGCCTGGAAATTCAACCTTGAACCAGGGGGAGGCCACCAAAAAATTGCAAGACGTGACGTGGGGGTGGGTGGGTCTCTTGATTGCGCCAAAAATGTGCATTTCCAACTTGTGCAATTTTTTTAATATTTTTAAAAATATATCAATATATCAGCTAATATATACCATCATTTGTGTTTCAAACCTTAAAGATGATGTTGTACTTCACACTCTTAACATAAATACAACATCGGAAGGTTTTATATGTGAGAATATTAGGCTTAAACTGGGAAAATGTCACACGTTAGTAGGGGGTGGGTGTCTTGTTCGAAATGTAGAAAATGTGCAGACAATATTTTGGGAACAATTCAAATGAAAATTTGTTCCCGTAAATGTACACCTGCTCTGGTCAAGCCTGATAATGAACAGCTTGTCATTTGTAGATTGGGGCCCACAGCAGCCCACAGAGGTTTAAATTGGTGGAACTAGTTTAAGAACATTATGAAACCCCCCTAAAGACAGTTGTGCCTACTAAGTTTATAAGCTTATTTTGGATTTTAATGGGAGAGTGTGGGGGGGGGGGGGGGGGTGGGTGTCTGAGAACGGTAGTAGAAAATGTGCACGTGGTGGATGGGTGGGTGTAAAAAGGAGCCGAATAAAAAATAGGACGTCACGTCTGCTTGAACTAAGATTTTTACAATGAGTTTCTTTTCAAGTTCCAAGCTTCCTCGTCACCCCTATCGATTCGCCTTCGGTCTGGACGTTTTTGCACCCCAACTCTGATTTAGTCATTCAACTCATACTAACAATTCGTAACGTTTCATATTGATGTGATCACTGTTCTTATCCGTCATCTGAATATTTTCATTTACCCCTTCAAGTTACTTGATGCCCAGGCCAAAATCATGATCGGAAGGATAAGCCATAATACGCTTTTTCCATAAGCCCTCTACCCGAAGTAACGGCAGAAAATGGCCAGCGCTATTCACAAAAGTCGCCACCCAGTTTTCATCTTTTTTTATATTTGGTCTCAAAGACGTAGCTTATTACCACTCACTGGAACGAGCTCAAAGAGCTCGTTCCATTGAGGGGTCATACGTTGTTTTCAAGAAAAAATTAAAAAGATTAGTGTAGTCTTCAATTCGGGTTGAGTAGATGGGTCATGTCCATTGATTGTACTGGTCGTTCTTATATAAGTCTAATATAGTTCCAGTCTCAAATGCTGTAGGAAAAGAAAATAGTTCCATTTCATTTCTTTTTCTTAAACATGACACCTATCACCTCCTAACGATAGCGAACTTTTCCTTTTCAGTTTTGTTTGAGCTTAATAATTTTACATAGAAGCACGGTGACTCAGTTGGGTAGAACACTGAAAAAATTCCACGGTTTGATTCTATTAAACCAGTGGTAACAGCTTTGTGTCCTTGGGCAAGGTACTTAATCACGATTGTCCACCAAGGTGTGCTGTACATCGATGGTGCTCTTGCTTTCAATCAATGCTAAACCTGTCTGATAGTCGTTCGCCGCTGTGCTCTGGTTCTCTTCGGGTACTTCGTCTTTTCCCTTCCGTAAAATTGGCCGACATGAGGTGATTCTGGCTGTCGAAAGTGTCGTTAAACCCAAATAAATAAAGAAATAAATGAATGAATAATTTTACATGGAGTAGCCACATAACAATACTATCCATCCTATATCTTTTCAAGCTATGCCTGCAGATGATTTATGAAGCTTTCATAGTTATCTATCTGAAAATTCACTTATGCCCAGGCATGTCAACCTGTACCTGTACCGGTACCGCCGGTCCCTCATGCTCCAACCGGCACTGAAGCTTTTGTCCCGCGGGTACCGGGACAAAATTGTTTTATGGTGAAATTCCTAACTAAACGAGGGTAAACGGGCTAATAATTGTGTATGGCACACTTACACGACATACTTTCAGCTTATTTATAAATGAACATATCAAAACTTTCTAAAGGGGCATGTTCTGTCTGCACCACCACCTCGATAAGGCTGATCATTTTAACTTTCCAAACGTGGCATCAAAGACAATGAAAGCACCGTCATCAGCTTCTTCAAAGAAATTATTCTGTGGCGACATCGAAGTAATCATAAAGCGCGATTTTCGTGCTTTATGATTACTTTGATGTCGCCGCAGAATAATTGGTACGATGCCATCTTTGTCTTTGCGATCTTGGGGACTAGGTCGGTTTAAATACGAATTTCTCCCATCTGATTGTGGTGTCACCCAATTGTTGACTTGTCCCGGTACCGGTTTCGACGGCGCAGGCTCTGCCCGTCCCGCTACCGGTTATGTTGGTACCGGCGGTACTTTGACATGCCTGCTTATGCCTGGCTTCATTGCCTAATTATTAGGATTTTTGGGTCTCAAAAATAGGGGAAAAAACCAACATTTTGGCCTGGATACCTCAGTGTTTCTGAACCCTCAGATTACAAGTAGGAATGGAAATGACATGAAGATTTCTCCCGTTTCCAGTGGTACCTACCTCCTCTGGGGCCGGTCTACATGTTATTGTACGAGGACACAAATGCTTTATCAAGGGATATCATATTATAGGCAGGAATAAAAAGTATTTTGGGGAAGTCGTTTCACAATGTTACAAACTACAAAAATTTATGGGATAAAATTGCAGGTAAGGGTACTTGGGTGTTAAAAAGACGAAAAACACAAAATGACGCGTTCTGGCTACCATATTTTCTGTCCCCACCCCATCCCCTTTCTGAATAATCAGCAGAGTGCATCTGGTGTAATTGATCTATCAGCTATGAACATCAAAACAAAAACTAATTATAAGAATTTCTCTATTGGGTGAGTAGTAAGAGATGCACGAAACGGACCTGGTTGGCTCCATGTCCCAGAGGTACGCGATGCCTCAAAGCTAAGGCGCATTATTAAATTTAAAAAAAAAAAAAAAATTAAATAATTTTAATTGCTATGACGTAGTACCCCCACCCTCCCCTCTCTTAAATTTAATTTTTATTGCTATGACGATATACTCTACCCCCTCTTATGTTTGATCAATTTAATTTTAATTGCCATGACGCAATATCCCTACCCTCTCTCAATTTCAATCAGCTGCTATCACACAGTAACCCCACCCCCTCTCCCCTCTTTTAAATTTAATTGGTTTGACGTAGTCCCCCTAACAATTGAATGTCGTATGGGTAATTAATCTTAAAGCATTTAAATGGCGTAACAAGTTGGGCTTCAATAAGTTAAAGAATCTATCAAATGGATAAATAATTTTTGTTTTTGTCGGCGTCAGCTTCTGAGTATTTGCTTCCAGTAGTTGTGTCGGTATCTTCTGCCCCTGAATTTGCGCTCTCCTCAGAATCCGACAAGATGTCACCCTCTTTTGACTCATGTCCTTCACCTCCCATTATTATTTGGGAACAGTACTCCCTACGATGTCTCGATAAGTTATCTGATCCAGAAAAGAACTTTCCATAAGACTCGCACACTGGCATATCTCAACAGCGCAGAAGTAAATTAACAACTGATGCAAGCCCACCGACAACATTGTATTTAAAAGCGTTATGATGAATTATGGGATAGAGAGAGAGAGAGAGAGAGAGAGAGAGAGAGAGAGATGCTAGTTTACCCCATCCCCACCTCTGTCGATAAAATACACTATGTTTGAAGTATGGGATTTTCTTGTTTGAGGATGGAAGCAATCATTTGTGAGGGACTCCTCACTGTTTTGAGGGATTCTCGTTGTTTTTGAGGGACTCCTCACTGTTTTTGGGGGCTCTGCAATGTTTGTGAGAGACCCCCAATGTTTTTGAGGGGATCCTCATTGTTTTGGGTGCGGGTACTCATTCTACCTCACTGTTTTGGGACGGTCATGAGGGCATACAGAAATCCTTCAATGAGTGATTTTCTCATTCCCATCATACCCTCATACGGTGAAAATACCGTTTTCGTCATATGAGGGTATGAGGCCTCATTTAGTTATTTTCTCGGGAATGAGAACCCCCCCCCCCCCAAAAAAAAAAAAACAAAAAAAGAAAACAAAAAAAAACAAAAAAAACATGCCATATACATGTATTAACTGGAAGGTATTTCTCACAAACTGCTGCGCCAATTTGTTTTGAAATTTCGAGAAGTTTTTAAAAATAATTGTTAATAAATTTAAATACTTGAAAATTAATTATCCATTTGATAGATTCTTTAACGAAAATTACTGAAGACCAACTTGTTACGCCATTTAAATGCTTTAGAATTAATTACCCATATGTCATTCAATTGTTAGGGGGACTACGTCATACCAATTAAATTTAAAAAATAGCAATTGTTTGAAATTAAGATTTAAAATAAATGTATCTAACATATGCAGGGGTAGGGTATGACGTCGAAGCAATTAAAATTAAATTTTAGAGGGGGTGGGCGGGGAGTACTACTTCATAGCAATTAAAATTATTAAAAAAAAAATTTTAATTTTTTTTTAATAATGCACCATACGTTTGAGGCATCGCGTACCTCTGGGTTATCGAGCCAACCAGGTCCTAACACCGGTGGGGGGGGGGGGGGGGGGGGGGGGGGTTAAATTCTCCTACAGTTATATCCATTGTCGAACAGTGGTCTGAAAGAGCTTACTTATGTGGCAGTCAGTGAATTATTGCCTGGCAGAACAGTAAATAAAAGGTAAGCTAATCTTAATGGGGCAGGTCAAACAAAGTTCTACTGTCTCCAGTGTCCCCTTCAAAATTGGAATTTTGGAAGAGAGGCATGTAGAGTAGAGCTGGGAGGTCTTCGTTTTTTAAGATTCGGTTTCGGTTCGGTTCGGTTTCAGGAATAAACATCGGTTTCTGTTCGGTTTTCTATGTGTTAAGATCAGATAATAAATAACTTTTCAGTCTCCTTAACCCTTTACCCAACGCAGACGATATCAAAATTTATTATTTTAAATATCATTTTTTTCAAATTTTTCAAACAATTTCAACAAAACCATATCATGTGACCCCTCGTTGGAACGAGCTCGACGAGCTCGTTCCAACGAGGGGTCACATGATATGGTTTTGTTGAAATTGTTTGAAAAATAATATTTTTTCAACTGCTGAATTTGCATATTACGCGGGCGGATGCGGGCGATTCGTTGGGTAAAGGGTTAACATGGACAACGTCCGCAGTAGTTTATACAACACCACTCAGCACAAAACCCCATCTGTGGTTGGTTCAGCCTAAATACCATTTGATTATTCTTGGTGGTTCTAGGGGATGAGTTCCTAAGCCTATTCAATCAAAAAACATAGAATAACAAATGCATAAAGTTGTTTTCTCATTGTCACATTTTCCCCTTATTGATTCGTCCGGTGGACAAGCGGATAAGGGAGAAATGTAACAATCAGAACATGACGTATTCGCCCCCTTTGCCGGATAGACAAAGTGACAAGAGTCCATAGTGGTCTTTAGTCCAGTTCTCTACAGGTATGACGGAACTAAATATTTTCTCATAGGCGACCATTATAACGATCAGGCGAAACCAAAACAACATCACTTTAATCTTGACATTCAAATATCTTTGTCAAGTATAGCCCTTCAGACAACTTTTTCTGACCCGGAAACATGGGTTATGTAACAAATAAGAGAGAAAACTGGCAGGAAGGGAAGTACCTGTCACGTGCGCATATTTTTCAGAGAATTCCCAACAAAAAACACACCAAAAAAAATGAATTGTATTTTTTAGGTCCAAAAGTCATCAAATATCCGCGGCGAGGTGGGGTCCCGTCGGAGAGGTCCACCCCCCCCCCCCCCCCGTCGGTGATTTTTAGTCAGTCCGTCGGAGAGTCTCGTAAACCCGACTTCACGAGAAATTTCCGACAATCGAATGTAGATATCTCGTCTTGCGTCGATCAAGAACGAGGTATATGGCTCTTCTTTGTAAGGCATTATGACAGTTGTTATCCAACTGGCATTCTATTACTTCCATACCTAATCATCGGTTATCGTCATGGTAAAAGTTTGGAATCTATCGAAATCTAAACAACAATGGCGTCCGTACAAGTTGTGTGCAGGACGTTAAGATTTATTTTATTTTATTTCCCTGGAATGTCGGGATATTATTGTTTGTTTAATCGCTAAAACCAGTTTGACGAACGACATCAATGAAACTCGCGAGAATCACTATTCTCTGTCAATATTCCAGTGTCGCAGGGTGGACTCGAACCCGTGCTACACTGGAACTTTGATAGAGAATAGTGATTCTCACGAAATTCCTTAATGTCGTTCGTTTAACTGGCTTTATAGATGAAATATTCCCGACCTTATTATAATATGTTTACGTTAAATAATCAACAAACATACTCAATTTGCTTCTATTTTGGTTCTCCAATTTACCAATTTTCACTCATTTTCCTTTGTTTGGGAGGTCAAGAATTATAGCCCCCTGTCGGAGAGGTCAGCCCCACTGTCGAGAAATCCCTGGCGCCACCCCTGAAATCAGCCTGTTTATTTATCTGGAATATTCAACAATAATGCAAGATGTCAACAGAATGTTTCAAACCTTTATTGAAACAATATATTTTCCCAAGGCTGCTTATTTTTAGAGATTGCATCATTTCCGGGTGGATGACTCTATTTCAAATATTTAGTTCAGTGATACCTATATTAAGATTGTTTGATCAGGTTATACACGAACAGTAAAATTTTTCAGTGGGTTTTTGCTGGGTCTTGCGGTGCGGTTTTCCGGTTTATCGCAAAAACCGGAACCGAACCGAAAAACCGCCCGGCCCTAATGTGCAGATCTAGTTTGCTGAATGAGGTCCAACGGAGTGCTGCGAATTCATTTAAAACACATGCTCTTTGACCAATAGACAGACACACGGGAAACATAGTCTCCAGCGCGTAGACAGGGTGAGTGTGAATAGCCCACCAAAAAAAAAAAAAGAGAAGAAAACTGAAGAAAAAAAATATTCAGTTAGGACATTTTTTATCTCCAAAAAATTAACTACGGAAATCTGCTGTAGCTTTTGTGGTAACTAATCTAGAATGAAAATAGACAACTTGCCCGAGTATAGCTCGACGAGAATTATTTATTTATTTATTTGTTGGGGTTTAACGACTCTTTCGACAACCAGGCTCACCTCGTGTCGAACAGTTTTACTGGTGGAGGAAGCTGGAGTACCCTGAAAGGAACACCGAGCAACGGCGAGAAACTGTCAGACTCCCCAATGTACTAACTCCACACAAGCAGGGTTTGCATTGGTTGAAATCAAGAGCACCATCGAGGTGCAGTACGCCTTAGTACACAACGCCACAGTGCCCCCACGCGGGCAATTGGGAATAAGTGTCTTGGATGAAGTGGGTGATCGACTGGTGTTTTGTGGTTGATTGGAATTGGTGATACTTTTCACTAGATGGTTCAACAATTCCAGTTTCCGGGATTTCACAGACAAACAGTTCAATGTTGTCATTCATGTGCAGCTGATTTTCATTTGCTTTGGCACTCACGTGTTTCACGTGTCGCGTGTTTTGTCTACACAGTTGATTCCCTGACTGCACTGGAGAAGGCCTTGGCAGTTCATGTCGTTTGATAACAGTTCCTGGTTTCCGATTGCTGTTTTCACGTTGTGGAGAAATTCTGACCTGTTCGATGTAGTGGAGGGGGAGGTAACTCCTTCACTCCATGACGTTTGTCATAATTTTGTTTTTGTTTTTGCTTCATGTTTTGGAGGCGATTTTGCACTTCTTGTCGGTTGTATGATGGAGGCGTAAGAATGTTGCTGGATGCCGGTAACAGATTTCTAGGTCTTCTGCCCATGAGTAATTGCGAAGGTGAAAGATTTATTCCTTCAAGTGGGGTTGTTCGATAGTTTCAAAGTGCTAGTTGTATGTCCTCACATTTGCGCCACAAATGCTTTACTGTCTGTACACCCCGTTTTGCCTCCCCATTTGACCCTGGGTGGTAGGGGCTGGATGTAATATGTTCATTTCCATATGAATTAGAGAAAGTTTTGAATTTTTGGGACTCGTACTGTGGACCGTTGTCAGATTTTAGAGTTTTGGGGATTCCATGACATGCGAATGTGCATTTCATGGCACAGACAACTGCAGCTGTTGTTGTTATATGGAGCTCAAGGGCGTCGATGTATTTTGAGTGATAGTCCATGAATATAAGCAGGTCTGGCATTCTTAAAAATGCAGGATGGCTAAACATCGCTCCCCTCGCATGGCCTAGGGGAGCGATTAGATCTCAATCAACCTTACAAAAGTTAAGAGTGTCAAAATGATGTTTTTCTATTAATGAATTTGCCTTGTGGGTTTTGTACATTTTATGTGGTGCTGCTAACAAGGTAGTCTCTGAGACGGCTACACTACCCCTCCCACACCTCCGAGTCTCGACAAGGCCCGGAGGTGTAGAAGGGACAGTGTGGCCGTCTTACAGAGCCCACCCACTAACATAGCAGAGATCTGAAAAGATGTGAGTTTCAGGAATAGGCTGTTATGGTAGTCATTTTTTTCTAAGGCTAGGAGGGCTAGTTTTCGCCCTCCTTAATTTTTAAGGCGAGCAGTAGGCGAGCGAATACATCACTCTCCTCCTGAAAATGCCAGGCCTGTATAAGATATATCTTGTCTTGGAAGTCCAATAGGTCAATGCCTACTAAGTTATATGGAATGGCTGGTGTCACTGTTGGTTTTAGTGATTCTGACGCTTGATTATGTAGTGCGCCGCGTACGTTGAACAATTTCCAACTTTTGTTTCGATGTCGGAGTTCATGGCGGACCAATATAGCACTTCCGTGGCACGCTGTTTACACTTAGTTATTCCACGATGTGACTAGTGAATAAGATCTAGCATATGTAATTTTTTTTAAACTGGGAGGGATGATAATTCTCATTCCTTTGAAAATTACTCCATTCATAACTGACAGTTGATCACGGGAGTCCCAATATGGACGAATGTCAAAGAGAGTTTCACTTCGCGAGTCTGGTCAACCATCTAATATTGTTTGATACAAAGTTGAAAGTTCTATTTTTGTGTATCCTGCTATCTCATTACACTTTTCTTTTGATACTGATCAGTGACGGCGCTACGGGGGGCAGGGGGGGGGGGGGGGGCATTTGCCCCCTCCCCCCCAAACGAAGGCTTTGCCCCCCCCCAGTCCCCCCCCCAACCATCTCGCATGCATTTCCATCCATCCACCCTCACACACAAACACATTCAGTCACTCTCTCACACACACACACACACACACCCCTCTCTTTTTTTATTCCCAATAATTTCCCATACACACTTAGCCCAAAGCCTCAGGCTAGCGGATGAACACATCCAGGCAGTAGAGATTTAAAGACTCGGATGCAGATACTTATAAGTTATAATTAAGTTATGAGCCAACAAAGGCATATCTATCCATATCCCTTGTCTAAAAAAATTCATGGATTTCGCATTGTGACAGACGGGCATTATCTCCCTTGCGCTGTTCAATTATTTGAAGTCTCTCTCTCTCTCTCTCTCTCTCTCTCTCTCTCTCTCTCTCTCTCTCTCTTACGTACAGACCCACCAGACGCGGATACCGGATTTTTTGAAAGGAGGACCGCTAATTACCATTACATTTAGTCGAAACTTGGACCCAAAGTCCGTAATATAATTTTTTGGTTTGGTACGTCCACAGGACGTACCAAACCAAAAAAGTATATTACGGACTTTGGGTCCAAGTTTGGACTACCTCATAACAAAGTAATGATATGATCATTTACGTATTTGCCCCCTTCATGGGAGTCTGCCCCCTAGTTGCCCCCCCCCCCCCCCCACAAAAAAAAATTCTGGCGCCGCCACTGATACTGATATGACTTCAAATGCATTCACGTTTTGTAGATCAAGCTCTGGTTGGTTGTCTGAGAGATGTGCACGAGATAAAGCATCTGCTATGACATTGTCTCTGCCTTTCAGATATTTCAGATTAATATCATACCACTGGAGTCGGAGTAACATTCGTTGAAGTCTCATTGGTGCTGATAGAAGGGGCTTTTTTAAATATTTGCTCAAGAGGTTTATGGTCGTTATAAACTGTGACTTCTTTTCCAGTTATATAACAGTGAAATTTTGTTGCCGCATGTAGTATTTGAGCATATCGTTGTTCACAATCAGTCAATAATCTTGATGAATATTCTACAGGGCGGTCGTTTTCAGACAGTCTAATTTTGGCACAACGGCAAATATAGATGTGGCCTCCATGGTTGGCGAAAAAGCACCGGTATTTCCTTCTTTTTGTCCTCTGTTTTAGGTTTTCGGTCCCTGTCTTAAAATGATAGTTTACAGCCCCTCGTTATAGGTCTTCACCATTACCACTGGTTCCCACCACCTTTTGACGTACGTTTACTCGACTAACTCGAGAAGGCTTCTTCGTTTCAAAGTGTCGAGCCAAATGTCTATTTGAATGTAAGCTAAATTACAAATGGCGTTTACTTATAATTGCCACAAACTTGAATACAATTGATCGCAAGCTTTAAGTACATGATTATATAGAATTCGCCACATAAAAGCAATCGCCGACGACAGTGTCGTATACGACACTGTCGGCGACGATTGCTTTTCTGTGGCGAACTCTGTGGGTTTTTTTTAAGTTACTGATGTGTTGCATTGTTTGATTCGAAGGTAAGCTCTAAGCGATATTACAGGCATCAGGGAAACCTGGCCAAACTATATGTTGCCGAAACACTGCAAAACTTTGGGAAAAGTTTCAAACTCATCATAATTTGGGCTCAATTATCTTATTTGGGCACAGCGTTTACCGTCGTGCGTTGGGAAGAATTTGAAGGCCTGGTCCTTTTGTAATAATACAGCCCCTAGACCATGTTTCGAAACATCACAATGAATAGTCACTGGCGTATTTACATCGTAGAGAGAAAGGACACGAGCAGCAGCACATGTTGTTTTTAACTGTCGGAAACTTTCATCCTGTTCTGGGCCCCATGAAAACTCCACTTCAGACTCCACTAGTTGTCTCAGGGGTAATTGGCTAAGATTGAGAATAAATTTATGTAGATACTGAACTAAAGCAAGTAGTCTTCTGGTTCCATCTTTATCAGTTGGTGTTCTCGTGTCAACGACTGCCTTAACTTTATCAGGGTCTGGCTTGAGGCCATGCTTACTTATTATGTGCCCTTCATTCTGGACTTCCTTTTGTCGGATTTTGCATTTTTCATAGTTGAGTTTCAGATTATAAGCTGATGCTTTTTCCATTATTTGTTTGAGTATTTTGTCATGTTCTTCGACTGATTTTCCTGCGACTAATATGTCATCCATAATTGCTGGTCAGCATTTATTCCTTCAAGCATTGTGTCCATAATTTGTTGATATATTTCCGGCTGGATTTATTCCAAAAGGTTGGCGCAACCACCTGCACATGCCAATCGACGTGTTAACCGTTTACCTAACATGAAAAGCAGACGACACTTGCAAAACAAATTCTTGAATAACTATTTTTGTTTCATTTTTTTGTCGCAAAAACATAGGTTATGATCCCTCATTGAAACGAGCTCGACGAACTCGTCCCAACGACAACGAAGGGTCATAACCTATGTTTTTGAGACAAAAAATGAAAAAATAATGAAAATTAATTGTCGATTTTTTAGAATAGCGCTGGCCGGTTTTGGCCGTTACCTTGGGTAAAGGGTTAAATGTAGTGAGATATGAGGACTGTTCATTCAGCTTGATTTGCAGAAAGCCGGATTTAGAGAGGAGTACTGAGAAAACTTCCTCAATAGTTTTCAGAGGGTAGTGCTCACGCAGAATTACCTCCGGTAAGGTCTTTCGGGTCGATACAAATTCTGATTTTCCCTTTTCTCTGAGACACTATCATGCTTCAGCTCGGGCACCAGTAGCGTAGGGAGGTGATACTTGCTTTTCCAGGAGTAGTACGGAGGGTTTAAACATACCATCACTCATTGACGACCCACCCGCAATGGGTCGAAGGGTCAGAGAACAAAATGGTTTGGGTTTTTTTTTTTTTTGGGGGGGGACTTGGTAAATACTCATTACACCCCCGCACCCTAGTTTCTACGCCGTTACCAGACGCTTTGGGTACGTGTCTTGTGAACGGACACAACATGGGTGAAGGGAATTAGGCTAAAATGAGTGAATTTCGGTATGAAGTACCACGCACTAACCAATGACTGCAACAGCACTTCTTCGTCAGAATCGCTCTCACTTTCACCTTTCTTGTCATTCAGAACAAATGTCAGCAGCAAGCATTGTGGTTTTCTTCACGCCGATAGTTTCAGCCACCAGCGCAGATCGGCGAACATTTTCAGCTTTGCTTCGAATCCCTTTGCTTTGCTTGGCGATTTTTGCAAGCAGGGTGAAAGCGCACATCGCATCGGACCCGTTGGTTTCATCGCAGCAGTGTCAAAGGGCCTTTATTGAAATTAATTACCCAGACGGGAGCACGCCGGTGCAGTTCACTTGTAAAGGGGCACACCAGGTTGATGGAACACATGGCGTCAACCAGTGCTAACGGCTTGTCCGAGGTCACGAGGTCAGCAAGTTGGAGAGTTCAACAGTAATTAAGCGATGCTCGGTAGTTCACTGAAGGTACTCTTCCTTCTATTTTCTCCACCAGTAAAAACAACTCGATATGTTGTAACACTGGATATCGGCCGTTTCCTTAAACTCCAGTAAATAAATCAAACCTCGGATTAACCATAACGTTGTTCTTGTGTAGAAATTTATACCACAGGGCAATAACCATCTCCTCCTTCCCAATGCAGGAATGAAAAGGTTCCGTGATTTAATCTTTTCTCAATCCTTGCCAAGACACCCCTCACCCCACCTCACCCCCTCCCCTCGGTCGTGAGAAAAGAACAATCTGCTCAAGGCTTTTAATAGTAATCCGCACTATTCGCACGGTATGTATCCACCAAATATTATCATCTTCCGCTTTCGTGTTTTAAAAAATTCTTTTCAATGTCCGCCCGAACTGGGTCACATTTATGACGCTTTATTTACCTTACCATTCAAATAGATAGGCATTTGAAAGTGGAAACTATCGTTTACTAAGATTCACTGTGCGTTGTTGACAAATGCACTATAGTAGACTAAAAATAGAATGAATTAACGCCATGCTGAAACTCCAGAGCTGACGAAGTCAAACTGTGAAATAATTTCTTTTCTGTGATTCATAGTTAAAGAACGCACAGGTGAGTTCTCAATGTTGTTTCGAATGAGCAGAAATCTCAAAGCCAGACGACAACAAATCTCGAAATCACTGCTTAACAACGGAACCAGAAACATGAGAGAGGCGTCTTGATAAAATTCGTGAACCGAGTATGTTTACTCGTTTCAAACTTTCGTAACCAAAACGCGTTGGGAGAAACATTAGGTTTAGTCGCATGCTAACCATCAATAACCCTGAAACATGACGAACAAACTGTTATGAACCTCCCACAAACAATTCCCTTCCTTGTCATTTTAACTTAAGGCAAAAATTTACAGGTCCGAAGCTTGTGTCTGAGGAGGGGGAGGTGGTGTGGTAACTGACCCAACTTTTAACACAGGCTCTCGCCGTATTAGTGGAATTTAGTACATGCTGTAAAATACGTATTATACTATACAACAATAAAAAACAAGGTATTTTTTTAGTGTTGATAGTATAATATATATTTTACCGAATATATTAAATTCTGCCGATACAACGAGTGCCTGTGTGGTGTTTTTGTTTTGGTAATATGATATATATTTTATAGGTTTTTTTAAGTACGCTCAAGTCTGTAAAACAAACGAAAAAAAAAATCTAGACACAAGTCTCGGGTGGGGGTGGTGGCCACAGACTGGGAAAATACAGGAAATCCCATTTTTTTCCAGTGCTCGCAATTTTTCTGGATAGCTATTTTTAAAACTATGTCGAGACTGCTCTAAAATGTCCAGCAGTCTAATTCGCACCCTTTGGTGTGAGTAAACTAACATAGGTAGCCTTATAGGTGATTTTCCACCTTGGATTGGGCCAAAGTCTTGAGTCTGTTGGAAGCGGTCTGTTATTAATGTTATTAGTCAGTATGTCTTAATGGACTCTAATAACAGTTTTCAGGAACAACTGGTGGTGATTAAATCAATAAATAATGAACTACCAATTATTTCTTTTTATCTCACTTAAAAATATGATCTGCCCCTTCTTCTGGTTATTAAGCCCATGCATTAAAAATGTTAATGCATGACCTATCAAGCGTCGGGGAATAATCGTAGATTCAGACTTCAGACATGAAGAATGATAAATATTTGTTGTCTGTGACAGTAGTTGATCTTTATTTGAAAATTATTCCATTAAATTTGTGTCACCAAATACTTCTCAATCTATTCTTTATCGAGAACTATATCCTGGCGCGGACACCGCGGACAAACAACACATCTTAAGTTGTAATGTAATCGTAGGCCTTATAGAAGTCGCTGTTTGATTCCCATTCCATTTAAGTGTCTTTTGCTGGTGTTCAACCGATTATAAAAATGGCCGCTGACCAATTACCGGTTATTTGAGCTCACTCTCGGCCGATTCTGATGCCGACTCCTATTGTACTACTGTGCCCTGCTGGACGAGTCGAGACAGGACAGAACTACATTAAATTGGACATATTTCACAGTGTTAAACGTCGTTGACTCAGGTCGCAGTAAAATGACCAAACGGACACACTTGGGCGGTATACGTGGCTCTCAGAGCCAGGTGTACCGCCCAAGTGCGCGCGACTGGTCATTTTACTGAGACCTGCATCAATGGAGTACAACCATCACCTTTTCCGGTATGAACTGGCGATTGCTGCAAGTATGCTCAATTGTAAGCTTTACATGTCGTTTAACTTGTTCATCCTGCAAAAGAAATTCCGAATACACATTGTGGTTGTTTCTCAACTTTATTGAATGGTATCATTTTATATTAACAATTGAACAACTGAAGAAGATAATAAAATGTTAATGAATCATCACAAAAACAACGCTTGGCAACAATCGGTTGAACCGATGTTCCAGGAGTCGTTGCTGTTGTCATCCGATTGCCCTCAATCGGCCGATTGGGGTGGCCGACTCCGATCATCGGTTGAACACTATCTTTTGTGAGGTTTTTGGACCATAAAAGAAATAGCACCTTCAACTAATCCCTAGTTTATATCGAAATTTACAAAACTCGTCCAGTAAATTAGGTCTGGACCTCGCTAAAGCGCGATCCCGACCTAATTTACTGATCTCGTTTTGTAATATCGATATAACCTGGGGCCTTGTTAAAGATCCTCTGTGCACCACTGTATGAAACTAAAATTATATCACAACCTGCTGATATAAAATGGTTGGGAGATTCCAGGGGCGGATACAGAGCGGATACCAGTTACAGGAATGGACGCCCAAACACTAGAGCCCAAGTGTTCCCAAAATCCTGCAGGAAAATATCATTTAGCTTTGAAATCTAACAGTTTGAAGCAATTATTTCCAATATTTAGTAGAAATCTGTACACATGCAGTCGATAAAAAGCACTCCAAGACACATGCAGTGGTCTAATCATCTATATTAAGATATCTCAATTTATTTGGGGACATCCTCAGTTGAAAAACAGGTGTCCCCCAAAAATTCCCGAATCGTCCCTCGGAGAGACCCTGTCCTCCTAGATCCAGAAAGAAAATAAAATAAGTGAAGCTGTTGACTGCAGATCGTTGGAATGAACAAGTTCAAGAGTGTATCATCAGTAGGAACAAAACGTTTATTGTGTGAATGTCTTGGCATGAAGTGATTATACATTTAAAAAAAAACAAAAGCAAGACTGCTAGCTGGCGATTCAAGCTATTTGGTAATTTCTATATTAAATCAATAAGCCTCTGGGTCCGTTAAAGGCATAAATACAGTTTATTATTCACATGCTTGTCGTGTATTGTATGTAACTCCAAAACCATGATGTCAGTTTCGTCAGTAAGACCCGGTTGGCTTAGTGGTGAGAACATTGAACTTGTAACCGAAAAGTCCTCGTCTCGATAACGATAACTGCATTGGGTCTTGACACTTTATCCCGATTGTCGACGCGGGGGCACGGCGACGCTGTGTACCAAGGCGCACTGCACTTTTCATAGTATGACAGTACTAAATATTTCAATATTTGAATTTGGAGTTATCCACCTTGAAAAGTTGTACTCGTAAATGATGCAATCTACGAAACTGAGCAGCCTTCATCTGCAGCCTTGAGAAAAAATATTGTTTTAAAAAACCTTTGAAGCATTGTACTGTAATCTTGCGTAGTTGTTGAATATTCCAGAGAAAGAGGGTGGATTTGATGAATTTTGGGGCCCAAAAAATACAATTGACTCTTGATGGGGTTTTGTTCGGAATAATCTGAATTCCTCGAAAAAGTGCCCCAAACTGGTAGTTACCGCCGTTAACTTTTTAACAAACATGACCAAGATTTGACACATTTCTTGAATAACTAACTATTTAAAATTTTTGTCTCCAAAAACACGGCCTAGGACTCCTCATTGGAACGCGCTCGACGAGCTCGTTCCATTGAGGTGTTATAAGCTATGGTTTGGAGACAAAAACTGAAAACAACAATACAATTTGAATCTGTTTGGACGGGGATTTTATTGCATTAGTAGGATAAGGCCTCACGTCAGATAAAGAGTAAATGTATTTATTTGTGAAGCGTCCCCGGGATTCTTTAACATTACCTCTACCTCATCTCTGTTCATTCTCCAAAAACACGACAGGATGTTTTCCAGTTTGTGTCTGCGTTCTCTGAGGATTTGTCATCTCTTTGTATCTCCTCCGCCCCAACTGAAATGCGTAGAGTTGTATAACCCACTCGGGGTAAAGTGTAGGCAACGATATCAGTGCGATCACCAGCCATTAGAGAAGGGAAGGGATAGATATCTCTGCCCATTTTCTACTACTCAGCAACATAATATTAATATGTTTATGATTGTAGAGCACTACCCCCCCCCCCCCCCCCCACACACACAGGCTTCATAAAGTTGGCCCTATCAGTCATGTGAATAAAATCAAGCATTTTATAACTGTTTCGCTTTTGCTCGTTTCAGGGAGAAGACAAGTCATTTGTGAACCTGCAAATGGATAGGGACATGAGCACCTCGCAACAGTCGGTGGAAAGTTTGAAAATGGAATGGCCCGAATTGGTTGGTTTTAAAGCTGAGAAAGCGAAAACAGTTGTCAGTAAGGATCGGCCTGATGTGAAAGTGGAAGTGGTCGGAGCGGATTCCATGGTGACTATGGATTATGTGACAGACAGAGTGAGAATATATGCCGACGGGAGTGGTAATGTCTCTCAGAAACCAGTGATCGGATAAGTGAACAAACAAGTAGCGAATTCCCATTTGATTTGTTCGGGCACCTGTGCTTCAGATGCGTTCGTGAAAGTTTATCTCATTCGATGAACATACCATAGATATATACTTATTTGATTGTTTTTTACACCAATTATGTGTGAAGTTGTTAACTTATTAATACATTTTTCAGATCTATAAGGCGAATACACACTAAAAACTAAAGTGTTAAAACTGACACTTTCAAGGTGTTAAACCCATTCTAACTCTTAAGGTTTGATTTTAACACTCAAAGTGCAATGCTTTAAGCACTTAGACGTTACAATCGTCAGACATCTGAAACTTGAATGGATGGCACTTCCCATGTGTCTAGCATTGGTGGTTCTTGCAGAATCGTCCATAATTTGATTTGCGCTTGGCGGGTACATAATTAAAAGGACACAACGCAGATGACACGGATCCGGCTCGAGAGTTCGAGCCTGATCCGCGTCATCTGCGTTGTTTCCTTTTAAGTGTCGCAACATTACACTTGTCAAGTGGTATTATTGTAACACATGTCAAGTTCTGGGATATCAACACTTGAATAGAGTGCTAGTTCAGCACTTGGTAAGTGTTAAATACAGCACTTCAAGTGTAGTTTTTAACACTTTAGTTTTTAGCGTGTATAACAATAACATGATTTGGGAGGGCATTGCTATTTATTAACGGTCCAACGGAAAACATTAACAACACGACAGTTTATGAGCAACCCGAGACGCAGTCGAGAGTGGCTAAAAGATGAAGGGTTGTTATTCATTTCTCGTGGGCCGTTTACAAACCGCAATGCCCGAAAAAATCATGTTCTTATGACTGCTTCTAGCGAAACACAATAAATAACAGAAAGTAGACAGAAATGGAATTGTACGATGGAAATCAGTCTCACATGACACAGCCTCAGTTGTAATAAACCTTAAATATGAATACCAATCGTCACTTCAGCTGTATGGACGCAGTAGCTGCCCCAGTGGGGCAGCCACTACGTTCCGACAGCCGAACTACAAATATCTTCTGCTTTGTTGAACAGAAGTCGAACGGTCATTTGGCTATCAACAGTCCAGATAACAGAAAAATTAGGAAACTTACGTTTTCAAACAGCAGTTGGAACACGTGGTTTAGGAGGTCATAATTATGTCTCTTGTAATGTCGGGTGTATAATCCCTCCTATCCGTGACATGGCGAAAACACCCCGAAATGAGATTTGTTTATACAATGTCATCGAATATCGAGCCGCTCAGCGAGCGGGAATGCTGGGAAATATCGATTGAACGTATCTCAGTCATGTGACGTGTTGGACTGTTATTGAGATGCTTAGTGATTGGGATTCAACGCGTCAAATGATCTGTCGAGATTTACGCAGTTTTAAGTTCGAGTAAAACCCTGTTAATGAAATAGGAACGCCCTGCAAAGTGGTAATAATAGTATTTTGCCATGTTGCCGTTTTTGGTGACTGCATGGATCTCTAAATGAGTCAAGATATGACATGACGTTTCTGAACAAACTTCACGATAATCGACCTGAGCCGATGCTTACCGAGGCTTACATCGCTTCAGTGAATGAGGTTTAGAAATGTAATGTGACATCGTGACGAATTTGAGATTCTTTTTTACCATTTAATGTATACTTTAACTGGTAGAGTGCTAAATTATTTTTGGTCATCCGAATTAGTCCACGCCCCTTTGCCTTGTTACAGTTTATGGGAGAGTGCCACTAGGCACTAGGCACTCTCCCATAAATTGTAACAAGGCAAATCCTCTCAGACTAAATTATTTTAATTCAAAATTAATATGAAGCACATTCACAGAATATGAAGCCATTATGCTGCGGCAACTGCACTTCAGAATAAAGCCCAAATATGGGCTTCCAGCACTCTACCAGTTAACTTATCAAACGTAAGAACTTGAATCGACCTGTGCTGTTCACAAAAATTGCCAACGAACTTTAATAATCTTTTTTCAATTTTCGTCTCGAAAACATAATTATGGTCCCTCATTGGACAAGTTCTCGTCATGCTCGTTCAATTGAGGGTGATAAGCTATGTTTTCGAGGCAAAAAGATTTTTATTCGAGCTTTTTTCAAAGACTCGCCCTATAGTTTGATGAAGTCGGTGCTCTTCGGATGGGTGGCTGGTGATCGGGCGGGCGGGCGGGCGGGCGTAATCTTTTTCTTTGACGCGATAACTTGGAACAAATATGGATTTGGTCAATATTTGCTGTGTGAGACTTTCTTAACAATGCCTGAAATGAGTTCGAAAACTGGTACCATTCGGCCTCAATGAGTGGAGTTAGTGGTCCTTAATTAGTTAAGTTTTACCTGTTCTCAGATTTTTAGCGCGATAAGTTGAACAAATACAAATGGATTCGGTCAATATTTGGTACGTGAGACAGGGGGGGGGGGGGGGGGGGCACCAAAAATTTGCAAGACGTGACGTGGGGGTGGGTGGGTGGGTCTCTTGAGTGCACCAAAAATGTGCATTTCCAACTTATGCAATTTTTTTAATTTTTAAAAAATATATCAATATATCAGCTAATATATACCACCATTTGTGTTTCAAACCTTAAAGATGATGTTGTACATCACACTCTTAACATAAATACAACATCAGGAGGCTTTATATGTGAGAATATTGGGCTTAAACTGGGAAAATGTCACACATTAGTAGGGGGTGGGTGTCTTGTTCGAAATGTAGAAAATGTGTAGACAGTATTTTGGGAAAATTCTCTCTGATGCACTAAATTCAACCCAAGTTATTTATTTATTTATTAATTTATTTATTTATTTATTTATTTATTGGTGTTTAACGACACTTTAACAACCAGGGTCATATCCTGACGGTGACAGGTTTACGGGTGGAGGAAGCCAGAGTACCCGGAGAGAACCACCGAGCAACGACGAGCAGCTGTCAGCTCTTCAACATCATAACCCACGACTGTACTACACACTGCACAGCGATACTGCGTACTACACAGCACAGACAGGGTTAGATTGGCTGAAGACATGTGCACCGCGGCGTGCAGTACGCCTCAGCACACTGCGTCATCGTGCCCCCACGTGGTCAATTGGGGTAAGTTTATTTTGGATTTTAATGGGAGAGTGGAAGGGGTGGGTGTCTGAGAACGGTAGTAGAAAATTTGGGGCACTAAATTCAACCCAAGTTATTTATTTATTTATTTATTTATTTATTTATTTATTTATTTATTTATTTATTTATTTATTTATTGGTGTTTAACGGCACTTTAACAACCAGGGTCATATCCTGTCGTTGACAGGTTTACGGGTGGAGGAAGCCAGAGTACCCAGAGAGAACCACCGAGCAACGACGAGCAGCTGTCAGCTCTTCAACATCATAACCCACGACTGTACTACACAGCGATACTGCGTACTACACAGCACAGACAGGGTTAGATTGGCTGAAGACATGTGCACCGCGGCGTGCAGTACGCCTCAGCACACAGCGTCATCGTGCCCCCACGTCTTGCAAATGTTTAGTGCCCCCCCCCCACCCCCACCCCCCTGCGTGAGACGTTCTTAACAATATCTTGAATCAGTTCGAAAACTAGTACGGTTCGGCCATACTGAGCGGAATTATGATCCTTAATTTGTTAAATTTTGCCTGTTTTCAACTCGTTAGCGAGATAAATTATCATGACAAGAATTACAAGTGTTAAAGATCTCAACCCTGCGTCGGCGATGCTTAATCCTTGTTAATTATTCAGGATTTTTTTGCGACTCTTGTCTACTATTCGTATCAAGTAAACAGTTAATGAAATATTAGAGTTCTAAGATTAATTCAATTCATCAACTCACACACATGTTACGTTTATTTTACATTGATGAATTTCAAAAACTTGTTTGTTTCGCCATTGTAAAATTGTCTGTATTCATGTTATGGGAGCGGAGGTTTCTACTAAGTGGAGAGCACTTGTCTTCCTATCCCTTTTTGGTTAATAGTTATGGCAAATAAAAATATGTTTAACGTACATGTTACGACATCGACGCAGACCCCTGACGATACGCACTTATCAGACGTGTTGTGAACGCTATTTTCCGTAGGCCTAATGAGCTATTTGATGATGATTATGTCATAAAAATAGTTATGACTTTTAACACTTTCGCTGCCGAAAGCGACTATCGTCACCTATTTTATAATGATTATCTGTACGTTCTGGTATGCACAAATCAAACCCACCATCTGATTACTTGTTGGAAAGGGCTCAGAGAGCCCTTTCCAACAATTAATCAGATGATAGAGTTTCAAGTATGTCATAAATTTGATTAAACTTCCCCGAATACAGGCGTGCATTGAGGTCCTCTATATATGGCTAAAGTGGGCGTGGCAGTAAAATGGTTAAAGAAATTGTAAGAAGCAGTATTCTCTATACACCACGGAATGTTTGCCGGTGGTTTCCCACAGGAAAGGGATACAGTAAAGAGTCCCATCTCGAAATTCATTGTTTTTGTTACAACCTCAATCATTATATAGACAATAAACATATAGTGTGTTTTTATATCTGTGTTATACAACGAGTTGAAATATGGTTTATTTTTCCGAGGCTTCGCCGAGAAAAAATAAACCATATTTCAACGAGTTGTATAACACAGATATAAAAACACACTATATGTTTATTGTTTTTATCTGATAACAAACAGACACCCGTCTCGTGCGTCTACCCGACTTATATATGCTTCCCACGGGCCTCCAAAGAAAACCAGTCTACGAGACAAAAGAAATAGGACAAGACGCATAGAGTTGTGTCCCTTACATTACAAAATCGATGACGGCGATTGTAAAGTGCGATTGCACTTCTTGCATCATGTAACTGCGCTGGAACAAAATAAATTTCAACTATTTTATTAACAGTAACAAAACGGTGTTTCAGTAGAGTTATTCTTTTTTTGACATAGTTCCAGTTTTCTTCCGTGTTTTATGCTGTAGTCCCAATATAACAAATAATTTTGCGTTTGTTTACAATTTTTACGAAGTGTTTTTTTTTCAGGTAGAGCAGACGAACTTTTAATTAGCCCAGTTCCGCGAGTACTTTTGATCGAGGCCGTGACTATAAATAGTTCGCAGTCGCCGCATACTAATTACTATTAACATTCAAGTAATTTCTACAATGTTATGAAGCAAAATTTTAGGTTGCCTTTATTGAAGCAAAATAAATAAGAAATGACACCATCAGAGGATTTTGACAAAGTGCAATAAGCGTACAATTAAAACCTGCCCTGTGATATAACGTTGTTTCATGAATGAATGAATGAAAATGGAATTGAAAGAGGTCAGAGGTCGTTCGCATAAATTATAATTATATACAACACCCGTTGTATATACTTCAAGTATATACAACGGTTGTTATACTCTATGGTTATCAGATAAAGTTTGATATTATGCTTTGCATAAGTAATGTCTTGGCCATATTTGAAAAAATGACGGCGACTTCTTGAAAATGGAGACAGTTATTGCCCTTCTTTTGTTTCGTTAACTTGAATTTCTAATATTCGTGTGATTACATGAAAAGTAAACATTATATTCCATTAAATGTTGATATGTTGCTTAAAATTAACATTATCTTGGAGTACATAGGAAATCACAGTGATTGGTCGAAAATTAAGAGTGTTATTGCCGTTTGTGTATTCTGTTTTACTTTATTTTTTTTATGTTTTTGTGCTAACTTGAAAAGTAATCACAAAATTCCAATCAATTCATTTTAGCATGCTGCCTTATGGTTGCAACACACTTAGTGATTTCCATTGGCGACAGTGTTAACATTTTCCTGTCTCCCAAGCTCATCAAGCTCATTTGGGGGGGGGGGGGGGGGTGGGGATGGGGGACAGTCATGTATACACTTAGTATATCATCTAATTAAAAAAAATAAACAGGAAAAAAATATACGTTGCTTTGTGTGCTTTGTGTTCAATTTTGGCGATTCCCCAGCTACCGTCCAGTTTTGCACGCAATTGAAAAGGCATATTTTACTTGTCCCCTCACCTTATTTTTCAATTTTCAGTTTCTTCTCACAATGTTGAATGGACAACCGGTGCAAATATTTCGAGTCTTTTCCAAAATAGACACTGTGACATTTTTATTGACTTTTCCAAATTCAATAAATAATGCCCCAATCAGCTGATCTCCTTCATTTTATTCTCTATTAAATGTTGAGGAAAAATACGTTAGGGGGCGTTTTTGCCTCCATTTAGTGTATTGTAGCCTGAATGTTAAAACAGTGTCAATGGATAAGGTTGAAAACCATGATGATTTTTAAAGAAATTGATAGCCTTATTTCTAATTTTTATTTTATTTGATATTACAATAATTATCACATTATGTGATAACGTGAACAGTAATTATCGACAACAACAGTTAGTTCCTTATACTTTTTGCTTGTGCCCTAGTTCACCCGGGTCGCGGCGTAGGAATAGATTTGCTACATAACGCGATGCTTTTCTTATTGTATGCGACTTTTTTCTCATTTTTGTTTTACTTTTTCCCCAAAATTGCAGCTATCTGCAAGGTGTAAAATGTGCTTTGCAGTGCATTTAGTACTCCCTTCCCGTAAATAAAGGGATTTCTCGGTATTTCTCGACAGGGGGAGGGGGGGGGGGGCTGACCTCTCCGACAGGGGGGGGGGGGGCTGACCTCTCCGACAGGGGAGCTATAACATTTGACCTCCCAAATGAAGGAAAATGAGTGAAAATTAGTAAATTGGAGAACCAAAATAGAAGCAAATTGAGTATGTTGATTGATTATTTAACCCTTTACCTAACCTGAAAAGCAGACGACACTTGCACAAATAATTCTTGAATAACTATTTTTTCATTTTTTGTCTCAAAAACATAGGTTATGACCCCTCGTTGGAACGAGCTCGTTCCAACGAGGGGTCATAACCTATGTTTTTGAGACAAAAAATATAAAAAAAATAATGAAAATTAATTGGCGATTTTTGAGAATAGCGCTGGCCGGTTTTGGCCGTTACGTTGGGTAAAAGGTTAAAGTAAACATACTATAATAAGGTCGGGAAATATTTCATCTATAAAGCCAGTTTGACGAACGACATTAAGGAATTTCGTGAGAATCACTATTCTCTATCAAAGTTCCAGTGCTGCACGGGTTCGAGACTGACAAGACGAGATATCTACATTCGATTGTCGGAAATGTCTCGTGAAGGCGGGTTTACGAGGCTCTCCGACGAACTGACCAAAAATCTCCGGGGGGGGGGGGGGGCTGGACCTCTCCGATGGGGGGGGGGGGGGGCTGTAACCACCACTGTTTAGTACCCGGCCGGAGAACTTCGGCACATACAATTACTGCGTAGCCCAGTAGAAAGTTGAGGACCAGACAGGCAAATGTGCAGCCAATGGACCACATTATGTATCTACCCGCTGGTCCATGAGCTGCACATTTGCTTGTATGATCCTCGTGTTTCTACGTGTCTAGTCAGTGTATTGGTTGATATCCGCTCATCTTTGAGTCTTGAGACCACCCTGTGCGAACTTCACGTGTGTGGTCAAAACATGTTGCTTTCCTCAAAGACCAACACCTGTTGCTTTCAGAATAATAGTATGTGCTCATTTAGAACCGGTATGCCCTTCATTTGGGAAATCGAGAGAGAGGCTTCCACATGCGTTTTCATTTTTAGCTCAACTTTGACGAAGTCAAATTTGAGCTATTGTCATGGCCCGTCGTCCGTCGTCCGTCTGTCCGTCCGTCCGTCTGTCCGTCTGGCCGTCTGTCCGTCTGTCCGTCTGTCCGTAAGTCAACAATTGGCTATGGCTCGGGCTAGAGGTCGTATTTATGAACCGATCTTTACGAAACTTCTTGTGTACCTTTGTTATGACCCTGGGACGGGAACGAGTGTTTTTAGGTGTGGTCCGAAATTCAAGATGGCTGCCAGTGGCCATTTTGTACCGATGATGCAAAAATCAGTTTTTTGTACAGAACTTCTGTATGAAAGTTCTGATTTGAATAAAGTTTTGTATAAATGTTTAGTACCATGGGATACATCACATATAATACGGGTTTTTTTCTCCTGCGTAAATTATGCAAATTAGACTGACTTTGATTTATTTAGTGTTACTTTCAGAGCTGTAAGTGCCAAGCTGCTATGGCTCGGGCTAGAGGCCGTATTTATGAACCGATCTTTACGAAACTTCTTGGGTACCTTTGTTATGACCGTGGGACGAGAACGAGTGTTTTTGGGTGCGGTCAGAAATTCAAGATGGCTGCCAGCCACCATTTTGTACCGACGATGCAGAAATCTGTTTTTTGTACAGAACTTCCATATGAAAGCTCTGATTTGAATAATTTTTTGTATGAATGTTTAGTACCATGGGATACATCACATATAATACGGGTTTTTTCTCGTACGTAAATTGTGCAAATTAGACTAATTTTGATGTTTTTTGGGGTTACTTTCAGCACTGTAAGTGCAAATGCCAATACGGCTCGGGCTAGAGGCCGTATTTATGAACCGATCTTTACGAAACTTCTTGGGTACCTTTGGTATCACCGTGGGACGAGAACGAGTGTTTTTGGGTCCGGTCCGAAATTCAAGATGGCCGATGGCAGCCATTTTGTACAAAATTAGGTGCAATCAGATTTTTGCACATAACTTCCATATGAAAGCCCTGATTTGAATAATTATTTTGTGTGAATGTTTAGTTCCATGGGATGCATCACATATAATACGGGTTTTTTTCTCGTGCAGAAATTATGCAAATTAGATGAACTTTGATTTTTTCAGTGCGACTTACACACAGTAAGTACACATGTCAATACGGCTCAGACTAGAGTCTGTATTTATGAACTGATCTTCACGAAATGTCTTGGGTACCTTTATTATCACCTTGGGACGAGAACGAGTGTTTCTGGGTGCGGTCTAAAATTCAAGATGGCTGCCAGTGGCCATTTTGTACCGAAATTACGTCTAATCAGTTTTTTGTACACATCTTCTATACAGCTCAGACTAGAGGCCATATTTATGAACCAATCTTTACGAAACTTCTTGGGTACCTTTGTTATCACCGTGGGATGAGAGCGAGTGTTTTTGGGTGTGGTCCGAAATTCAAGATGGCCACCAGCAGCCATTTTGTACCAAAATTAGTGCAATCAGTCTTTTGTATAGAACTTCTGTATGAAAGTTCTGATTTGAATAAATTTTTGTATGAATGTTTAGTAACATGGAATACATCACATATTGTAAGGTGTTTTTTTTCGTGCCGAAATTATGCAAATTAGATGAGCTTTGATTTATTCAGTGCTATTTACACAATGTAAGCACACATGTCAATACGGCTCAGGGTAGAGGCTGTATTTATGAACCGATCTTCACAAAACTTCTTGGGTACCTTTGTTATCTCCTTGGGATGAGAATGAGTGTTTCTGGGTACGGTCCAAAATTCAAGATGGCTGCCAGTGGCCATTTTGTACCGAAATTAGGTCCATTCAGTTTTTTGTCACAAGTTCTATACAGCTCGTATTTATGAACTGATCTTCACAAAACTTCTTGAGTACTTTTGTTTTCACCTTGGGACAGGAACGAGTGTGTTTTGGGGTGCCTTTGTTATCACTGTGCTATGAGAACAAATATTTTGGGGATCAGTCAGACCCACTCTGGGACTCAAAGATTTTTTCTAGTTCAGCATCTGACTGTCACCCACCTTTACAATACTTTACCTATACATTTGTTACATGCAACGGTCAGTATTCATGTACAGACCGTTACAATACTTTATATGTACCTTTGTTATCAGGTCATTACCTAGATGTTTGTCATTGCTGTGTCACATACTATACATGTACATGTCTTTGTCTTGACAAGTTGAGCTACAGTGTCATTGACACTTTCATTGAAGATGCCAGATGGAAAAGAACATTCTTCAAATCAAAATGGGCGCTATCGCCATACAGTACGTTTCCTAACATATTACCCATGACCATGATAAAAACAGCCAACCGGAATTTTATTGAAACGTACTTTGAGTGTTGCCTTCTAAGAACATTAGTAGTAGTATGTCATGTACCCGGACAGGTCCATTCTGGGGGACCCCGGTGGGGGACCCCGGAAGTGACGTCATGTCACGTGACCTAGTGCCGCCATGTTGTGTTGTCATGGTAACCTGCGTGAGCGGCCATGTTGTGACGTCATCTCCATAGTGATACGTGGTGTTAGTGCGCATGCGCAGCGCGTGTTGTTAGGGTGATACGTGTTTCCGTCGTCCATTTTGTATACTGGAGGCCGCCATCTTGGTTTCT
Organism: Pictodentalium vernedei; assembly: GCA_031216915.1. Lineage (NCBI taxonomy): Eukaryota > Metazoa > Mollusca > Scaphopoda > Dentaliida > Dentaliidae > Pictodentalium > Pictodentalium vernedei. The sequence continues at coordinate 176,267,674 of CM062295.1, read as the reverse complement.
ATGGTAGCACGTGATTGCTATGTTACCAATGGCTTCTAACAAGACAGGGGTATGTTCAGAGGGTGTGTTCGATTGTAGAAGGGTAAATCTGATTACCACAAACAACCCGACAATCCCTCCAAATCACCAAAATCCACCCAAAATCACCGAAATTGACTTTATTTCCCCAATTTATCGGCTTAGCACGTAGTGCTATAGTACCAAGGGGTCCCCTGGGGGCGTGTTCGATTGAACTAGAGTATTTTTCTGGTTCGGATTTTCCTCAAATCCTCGTTTACTTTGTAGAATTACCCAAATAGACCCGATCACCCTTACAAACCACCAAAATCTCCACCAAACCACCTAAACGTACATGTGAACCCCCATTTTGGGCATATAAAAATAACACGTTATGCTATAGTACCAAGGGGTACAGGGGTATGTTCTATTGAATAGGAGTACAGGGCCTGATTTTCCCAGAATCCCATTTTTAATGCCTACTGCATATGTTTCTCTATAACTAACAGTCTATCCAGTCCAAACTATCTCTGGTTCTCTCGTCCAAGTCTTATAATTACCAGTGCTTGATTTCCCATAATGCAGTTATCTCCCTTGCGTATATCGAAAGTATTCCCAAACCCAATAAGCAATCGAGCAGTTACTGATAAACCATTGTTCGAATGACTCGAATCCCACCGAGCAAATGAGCTTTAGAGTAATTGCTCGATCGAGTGACTCGGCATATTGCTCAAACGACTCGAATCCCATCGAGCAAATGAGCCAACGAGCAATTGCTCGTTCGAGTAACTCCTCGAACGACTCTTAGACTCATTTCAGAAAAAAAGGAAATTCCATATCCAAGTGTATTTTGAAGAACACTTTTACCGACGAAATTCACCGTAAAAAGTTCCACAGTTTGGTGTATGCGAGTGTTTTCAACGACCAAGATATTTCAGATCTTATCTAAACTTAGCGACAGAACAACTCTTCTTCTCCGAGATCTTTGCATGAACCCAGAACGCTAAGGTGGCAAACAATTGTTCTTTAACCCTTTACCCAACGCAGACGATATCAAAATTTATTATTTTAAATATAATTTTTTCAAATTTTTCAAAAAATTTCAACAAAACCATATCATGTGACCCCTCGTTGGAACGAGCTCGTATAATATTTTTTCAACGACTGCATTTGCATATTACGCGGGCGGATGCAGCCGATTCGTTGGGTAGAGGGTTAAACTAAATAGTAATAATTGTAGCGATAATGCAATTTCTGAAATTATTAGTAGGCTTTAATCTCGGGAACGAGAATTACCGAGTTCTCGTTTAGGAAAGCAGGTCGCGATAAGCGAGAAATTTACAGCAGGGAACCGGGAATCAAGCGTAACACTCTTTGTGCGTCGAGCTGAAAGTTTCTGAAATGTAACACTACCCCAACGTAACTTTGTAAGATTTCACTAGCCCTTCCATGCCTGAACTTTTACAGGCCTGATTCCTTACGAACCTTTTCACCAAACCATTGTACCTCTCAACCTGTTCTGGAGGACGCCCCTCTTGAACAGCAAGATCTTCACCAGCTTCAAAGTTCAAACTCGTCTTTATTTCAGATTTACTAGATTCACCATTGGCTACCTCTTTCAACATCACCTCAACTTCACTGCCGCCACCAGTCTCATCTACTTCAAACAGAGGAGAATGGTGATGGCAGCGAAGAGGGTGTTGATGTTGGAGGGGGTAGCAGTGATTCTGAACGCGAACACGAGATTAAAGCGGATTTGGATTTTCACACTTCTCTTTAGGAAAAAAACTCTTTCGTTTGAAGATGGCAGTTTGCAATAAGACGTTCATTTTCATGAAAATAAATATGTTTTGTTACTCTCATAAATTTGCTTGATATTACCCGTGTTCCCGGCTCTGAAGGTAATTTCATTCCCTTTCCCGGTCCCTAGAAAACCATTAAACCCAAATTATTAGTGTAAGCATAGTTCAAACTATTATTATAAAACAAAATTAATAATATAGTCTAATGGCAACAGCAAATTACTCCAATGGTAATGAGGTGACAATCAGTTTTCATTTTCATAATTATGAACACTCTGAAACTGCACATAGATTATGTGATCAAATCCCAATTAAGGAGACAGACCATCGCAAATCCCTGAAATTATTATTTGTATTATTTATTGGGATTTAACGACACTTTCGACAGCCAGGTTCACCTCGTGTCTGACAGTTTTACGGGTGGAGGATGATGGTGTACCCGGGGAGAACCACAGGGCAACGGCGAGCAAATGTCAGGCTTCCCAACGTACTAACTCCACATGGCAGGGTTAGCATTGGTTGAAGACAAGTGCACCATCGACGTGCTGTAAGCCTAAGTACACAACGCAACCGTGCCCCCCCCCCCCCCCCCACACGTGGACAATCGGGATGAAGTGCCTTGCCCAAGGACAAATAATAGTTACCCCTGGCGGTAATCAAACCGTCAAACTTTCGGTTTGAAGTTCAATGCCGTAACCAGTGAGCCACAGCCCTCCCAAATCCTCCAAATACTACACAGATGAGCAATTTTAACAGTTAACCCTTTACCCAACGAAGACGATATCAAAATTTATTATTTTAAATATCATTTTTTTAAATTTTTCAAAAAATGTCAACAAAACCATATCATGTGACCCCCTCGTTCCAACGAGGGGTCACATGATATGGTTTTGTTGAGATTTTTTGAAAAATATTATTTTTTCAACTGCTGAATTTGCATATTACGCAGGCGATTTGTTGGGTAAAGGGTTAAGGGACGAGATTTTTTCCTCAAATTATCTATAAATAAATTTAGCCAAATTTGCTTATGTCAACGACTTTAATTTTTATCTACATGGTATATATCCTAGTTTTACAATGTATCCTTACTATGGTATGTGTAACTGATGAATGGAATAAAATTGGAGCGTAAAAATTTTGATTTGTAATACTTAACGTTTCTTTGAAACATACTCCGAAATAGTCACCTCCGACTGGCGGCAAAACAAGCACTGTTTTTTTTCTGTCAGACCACCTCCGTCTGTCCAACCGTCCGTCCTTCGTTTTAATGAAAACCGTTCAAAATATTTTCCCAAATGTGATGTATAGCTTTTTGATGATAATATACTGTTCAAAAAAGTAGGGGATATCCAAACTGATGTAGATATTATGGATAGACTTATCACCAACTACAACTTAATGGCACGTGTTGGGCCTAGTGGAACTCTATACGGAACTCTATACCTGTTTGTGAATGCGGTCTTGTTGCAGGTTTATGACTTGTGTGCGCATGATCAAATTTGTTTCTTGACCGACAATTATACATTGAACATGTGCTTTAAATTAATTATAAAAGTCCCTTTGAGGTTGTATACTGTCGGTGAAATGTATGTGTCATTAGCGAAACAGACATTTGAGAAGCTTTAGGTGTGCAGCTAGCCCATAACCGCTAGTAGTATGTTATGTGGTTTTAAGGCCTAGGTTGGGTGGCTTCGTTGAGGGACCTCGGAAGTGACGTCATGTCAGGTGATCTAGTGGCGCCATGTTTGGTTGACATGGTAACCCTCGTGATCGGCCATGTTGTGACGTAATTACCATAGTGATACGTGGCGTTAGTGCGCATGTGTAGCGTGTTGTTAGGGGGACACGTGTTTCTGCCGTGCATTTTGTATATTGGATTGCGCCATCTTTGTTTCTATGGTAGCACGTGGTTGCTATGGGCCTGAAAGGCATACAATAGAAAGTGGTATGTTTGGAGAGTATATTCGATTGAATAGGAGTAAATGTAATTATCACAAAGAACCCGACAATCCTCCCAAATCACCCCAAAACACCCAAAACTACCAAAACGGACTTTATATGGTACGGATTCCCACAGACTCCTCTTTTTCCAGTAGTGGGCACGTTCCTTTATACAAGAGTCAATCCAATTACCCAAATAGTCCTGACGAGTTTTAATAGTTCGGATTCCTGGAGAATCCTCGTGTTTTTTTGTCTATCCTGGTCTTACTATAGATTATTATCTCACTTTTTGGCCTATCCTGTCTGTTTTATGACTTCTCTGATCTCCTTATAAAGTATTATGATTTCGCTAGATGTGTTTATGTGCCAGTGACAAATGTGTACACATTACACGTACCATAAAGGCAAATTCTGGATGTTCCGTTATTTGCTTGTCTGCTTATGTACAATATACGCACATCACCTAGGAGCATACGGGTATTGAGGATGCCTATGATATGGCAATGTATCATTTAAGGATACCCTTTTAGGATGCCTTTTAAGGATACTTATCTGGGGATCTGTTTGAAGATAGTTATGGCTCCTAATATGGCCTTCTACGCCACCCCACACCCCTCATAGCTCCAAGGCCATTACTTGTCCAGAGTCACTGCCATCTGTTGTGTGATCCATTACCATAGTATTCACCCAATACGATAGTCTTCCATCCCCTTTGCGATCTCGTGCTATTACTACCTTGTACATTTACTATTGGCTACCACTATTCTGTCCTGTCCTTGACTTGACTTGTAGGACTACTACAAGCTTAGTAGATTCCCCCAACATCTGCCCTTGTCCAAATCGTAGCTCAATCAGATCACCCTATTCATCTTAAGTCTGCGTCAGTCTATACAATGCATAGGCCTAGTGCAAGCTAGGGTACCTTACATATAAGAAGCTGTATGTTGATCGTACTGAGATGTGTTTATGTGTTAGTACATATTGTGTCACAGTGTGTAAACATTACAGGTAGCACACAGGTTCATCTTGGATGTGCCGATATGTGCTTGTGTGCTAATGCCTACTGTGGCACGTTGTGCACTAGAACATAGGCACATACGATGAAAAGGGGATTCTTGAAGTATAGGCGGATACTAGAAAGGGATTCCACAGAACGTGGGTCTGGTAGTTGATGGAATGTGCATGTGTGCTAATACACACTGTTTCAAGTTGTGTACACATTACATGTAGCACGTAGGCACATCTTGGATGTGCCGATATGTGCTTATGGGATAATGCACATCAATTAGGCACATACGGGCATTTGATGATCCTTATAACACAGTGATATACTATTGAAGGATACTTTTTAGGGATACTTATCTGAGGATACTTGTCGTACATTTTTTACATCAAGGTACGTCACACTAAATCCGGGTACATATGTTGGAAAAGGTATAAAAAGGGTGCAATATGGGCTGCAAGCTGTTTTGGGTCCTGACCATCGTCGAGTGAAGACTTGTTACCAGTTAGGTGCAGATACTGTTCTAAGGTATTTGCGAGGCCTGCTAATGGGAGAAGACACGAGAAGAACCATTTTCGGCAGAGTCTGTTCCAATGTAGATATGTACAAAGTGGTTTATCCGCCCATTCAATAGGAAGAGACATGGAGAACATCGCTGCCTAAGAAGAAAAGAGCCTGACGACTACCCATAGAGAGATACTGAAGAATAAATTATTGGCCGGAATAAAGTACTTTTAGAATTTCTACCCGATGCCGACAAGGAGGAAATGGATGGCGTTCTTTGTGCTGCTGATGAAGATTTGATTACTTGTTTGTGTAGATGGGCTGCCAACATCCTTGATGATAAGATACCATTGAATTTGTCGGAATTTGATGTCCTACGAAAACACGAGCGTGTATTGAAGCTTATCTGCAACGATGTATCACTAGATATAGAAAGAAGTATACTACAAAGGAGTTGCTCTCACTCGCATACCATAATCCCAGTCCTAGCCCTGAAAAAGGTATAAAAGGGATATACCTACACCAAATACTGATTTGTTCTAAGAACACGAAAGACTACTGACATGGCAATTCATCGTTGAAGATATCGTGTTAAAGAATTCTCCAGGAGCTTCACACGTAAAAGACACGAAGACGATTACTGTCCATGCGGAAAACCCGAACTGCACTGAAAGACTGGACAGAAATTCAGAAACACTGCGATTCCTATCTCACGCTGACCGGCGTGAAGCCAAGGCTATGATCAAGGCGGCTAATGATGATTTGATAGAATGCATATGTGATTGTGCAAAGAACATATTGGATTATAATGTGCCAACGACTAAATCTGAGAGAGCTCAGCTGACCCCATACAAACACCAGAGTAGGAGGATAATAAAGAATAAACTATCTTATCTGGAAAAGAGGCGGATCATACAGAAATGAGGATTCTTAAGAAACCCGTCTGCAATATACTGTCCGATATCCTTTAACCCTTTAGCCAACGTAAAGGCGGCCAAAACTGGCCAGCGCTATTCACAAAAATCGCCAAATAATTTTCATTATTTTTTTCATTCTTTGTCTCAAAAACATAGGTTATGACCCCTCTTTGGAACGAACTCGTTCCAATGAAGGGTCATAACCTATGTTTTTGAGACAAAAAATGAAAAAAATAGATATTCAAGAATTTTGTTTGCAAGTGTCGTCTCCTTTTCTTGTTAGGTAGAGTTAAAAAGGACGTACTCGTGAGAAATTTGTCATTTGTGAAATGATCTTCGAAGAGAGCGAACGCATTGCAATCCAGTAGTACACCAAGAGATTCGTATTCCGATGAGTCGGAACTATCTCAAGAAGATGTGGAATACGAAGGCGAATCTACTTTTGTTATGGGAATTATCGTCCAAAGTGCCTATGACGAATAACAAGAAGAACAAGTATAACGAGGATAGGATAGAGTAGATAAAGAAGATGCAGTTGAAACAGCATATAGAGAACTTTAAAGGAGTGACAGAGAAGCCATTGGATCGAAATACATTGATGAAGTAGTGTACATTAGGAATTTGTTCAATGACCCAATACACAAGAAAATTCAAGAGACTGCCAAGCGTCTTCGTGAAGAAAAGGACGTTGACTTTGAAGAATCCCAGAAATACGTCTTGGAAAAGCGAAGATTTCTGTTCGACAACCTTATGGCATACTGCCCATTCAAAGTTGAGGATGACGAAGAAGATGGAGGAGAAGACTAGAGAGAAATGTATAAAAAGGGTCGATCTCAGCTTTTATCGATTTTCCGTTCTGAAAGTAAAGATGTCTGTGTCGAGAACAGTGCTCAAACGAAGATGTGTGAATACTGGCACCTGTCAATTAACCCCCTTCACTCTGATGTCAAAATACCAAAATTTCAGGAAGCTGTTTTTTTCCATAATGCATCTAGAAATTTAACCAATTCAATCTCGTTTGACAGAGCTCAATGAGCTCTGTCAAACGAGATTGAATTGGTTAAATTTCTAGTTGCATTATGGGAAATTTTTTCTGCCTGAATTTGAGATATTTTGACATCAGTGTGCAGGGGGTTAATAACCAACGAAGTTGCCACTCTAACTACAAACAAGAGATTAAAATAAATTCCTGCTCCTATAAAAACGAACTGACTGATGTTTCCGCTACAAATAAGAATGGCGTTCAGAAGAATGAAGATTCAAGGATGGGCCAAAATAAGAACGAAGTTTCTACTACGAAGCAGCCTGAAGACAAGAAAACGAACGAGATGCCAGCTCCCACCAAGAACGAAGTTTCTACTCAAACTACGAAGCAGCTTGAAGTTCAACAAGATCATAATAAGAATGAAGTTTCGAAGCAGCCTGAAGACAAGAGAACGAAAGAAGCACCCAGGACAGCTGAAAAGAAGAAAAAGAGAAAGATACCAACCGAACACAAGAAATCAAAGCCAAGCTACCAGAGTTTAGCAAGCTAACACACAAGAATAAAGACCTAGCCAGACAATGGGACGAAGCTGATGGGAAGATGACAAAAAACAGATGAGACGGTTATCCCATGAGAGAAGATAGAAGGACTACAAAGATATATTCTGTGAAGAAGATGCCTTTGGCAATTGATTTGTAAACTATAAATAGATTAAAATGAATGAAATGTTATATACTGTTGGGTTTTTGTATCAGCTACCCATTAGAAGTACCCGAATGTCGGGTTAAAGTACCCGGATGTAAACAAATGTACCACAAGTATCCTCAGATAAATATCTCCAAATACTGCATCACCATGTTACAAGTTTCCTCAAATACCCATATGTGCATATGTGATGTGCGTACATTGTGCATTATCACACAAACACATATCGGCACATCCAAGATGTGATTATGTGAAACCTGTAATATGTACAAATTGTGTACTAGCACACATGCACATTCCATCAACCACAAGACCCACGTTCCGTGAAAGCCCTTCCTAGTATCCTACTATACTTCTAGAACCCCTTTTCATCGTATGCGCCTATGTGCTAGTGCACAATGTGCCGCATTGTGCTAATGCACAATGTGCCGCATTGTGCATTATCGCACAAGCACATATCGGCACACCCAAGATGAGCCTATGTGCTACCTGTAATGTGTACACATTGTGACACAATATGTACTAACGCATAAGCACATCTCGATACAATCAACATACTATTTCTTATATGTAAGGTACCATAGCTTGCACTAGGCCTAGGCACTGTATAGACTGTTGCAGGCTTAGATGAATGGGGCGATCTGACTGAGCCTCGATTTGGCCAAGGGCAGACATCGAGACGGAATCGGGGGTATATAATAAGCTTGTATTACGCCCTCATACATAGCCATTTGGTATACGGAATCCATGCATGAAGCAACTCAAGAGCTATCAAAAAACTAGCCGCCCTGCAAAAATGTTCATTACGAATAATTAAAAACAAAAAGTACAATTCTCATACAGATCCCCTGTTCAAAGAAAACCAAATACTCAAGGCTGATGATTTGTTTAGGCTACTTGCACTACTGCTCGTGTTTGACTGGCAGAACGGCAGATTACCGGTGTCTTTCAATGATATATTTAAAATTACTGACAATCCATCTGGTAGGAGAACCAGACAGTCGGGCCTCCTATACATAGACAAAACACGGACCCAAACTCTGAATACATTTCCTTTATACTCCTTCCCGAAACTATGGAATGCTCTGGACGACATAACTCGTAATATTAGCGACAGAAGCATGCTAAAGAACAACTCAACTTCCACATTCATTTCCTCATATTCCAGTTATGTCAGCTGCAACAATCCCTACTGCCCCGATTGCACTTCCTAAACTTCGTAAATTTGGAAATTGTCAAAGTCGTGGTCCGCGTCTAAATCTGGAATCCTCGTCTTGTGCAACCTGTCGCGCTTCCTCCTTACAGTGGTGCTATGTAAAATACTATATGGATACAATTAAGAACTTGCAAACAAAAGTCTAAACAAATAAATCATAACATTCGTCATCCTACGATGATGATGCAGCTAACGTAGACACCACGCCCAAACATCATGACCAACCTCTTTGTCGCAGTCTCAACGATACGAACATCACGATGGGACTTGTTGCCGCCCTCGGGTGTTATGATATGTAGTGGAGAGAGTCCTATAGGCAGGTTTCTTCTTGCCTACTTTGAATCACCGTCTTTCCTCTGGCGAAAATGAAGCACCAATACTCTAATCCCAGAAAAGTAATGATTCGATCGTCATTCTCCATCATGTGTCACATAATTGGCTCTCAGTTCATTCTTCCAGTCACAGTCTGTTTGCAATCACCCCATCTTCTTCCAGGGGGTGACAAGTAGACAGCCAATCTGGCTGTGTCACTTCCCATGGTATACTTCTCATTACATTTGTGCAATATATTTATTTGTAACCATTTTACATGTATGTGTACCGTGAATAAAGAATCTGAATCTGAATCTGAATCTTAGAGTTACAAGTCAATGATAAGACGCTCTAGGACATGACAGGATAGTGGTAGCCAATAGAAAAACTACAAGGTGGTAATGGCACGAGACGGCAAGGGGAATGTAAGACTATAGTATTGGGTGAATACTATAGTATTGGATCAGGCAACAGATGACAGTGACTATGGACGAGCAGAGGCATTGAAGCTATGAGTGGTGTGGGGGCGGCCAGAAGGCTTTTCTAGGAGCCACAAGTATCCCCAAAACGTATTCGGAAAGGGTATTCTCAAATGATACATTGCCATGTCAGAGGTGTCCTCAAATACCAGTATGTGCCTATGTGATGTGCCCACATTGTGCATAAGCACACAATCACATATCGGCAAATAAGATGTGTGCCTATGTTCCACCTGTAATGTGTACACATTGTGTACTAGCACATGACGCATATATACACGTCTAAGTTAGTCCGAATACTTTATACGGAGATGTGGGAAGTCATAAAATAGACTGGATAGGCCAAAAAGGAAGAGAATAAGCTATAGTAAGACCAGGATAGACAGAAAAATGAGTATTCTACCGGAACCCGAACTAATAAAACTTGTCAGGACTATCTGAGAAATTATATTGACCCTTGTATAAAGGAACGTGCCTATTATTGGAAAAATGGAGGCTTCTGTGGTAATCCGTACCCTACAACGTTCGTTTTGGTAGTCATGTGTTATGTTTGGTGATTTCAAAGGATTGTCGGGTTCTTTGTGGTAATTAGATTCCCTCCTATTCAGTCGAACATACCATCCAAACATACCCCTGTTGACGGCCTTTCAGGTCCACACCAACCACGTGCTACGATAGAAAAAATACGGCAGCCTCCAATATACCAAATGGGCGAGGGGAACTCGTATTACCATAACAACACGCGCTGCACGTGCACACTAACACCATGCACTATGGTACTTACGTCACAACATGGCCGCTCACGTGGGTTACTATGACAATCAAACATGGCGTCACTGGGTCACGTGACATGACGTCACTTCCTAGGCCTCCCAACAATGTCCCCCAAACTATGCCTCAAAACCATATCTCATACTACAACCGCTGCCATTTCCTCCTACATCTGGTGTAATTTGTATGAATCCATTTGGGTATGTATTGGACTGGAGTGAGAAATAGTAGCTTAATCTAAATTTATGTATCAGACCTTATTTAATTTACACGTAAAGCAAAGCGTAGAATACAAATGGGTCTAATTGGTCATTACAGGTGTGCGAAAGTGTAACACATTTTTTCGTCGTCAGAGAGCGAACGTGACAATTTACGATTTATGCTTCGAAGTTTGTCTTATCAGTCACCTTCCAATAATTATTTCTTTGTACTCTCTCATCACGCATTATCTTTAAACATTCTTGTTATTTTGAAGTTCAACATTTCATTTTGTACGAGTTCCTGACACACTCTTGTACCCTGACACCTAACACAAATATTAATATGCGCCAACACTGGAAATAATACAGTTAACGCGTTTGACCGCGAATAGATGTAGTGTCGGATGGACGGATGGTAGTCATCACTTTCCCTCGGACTTTGAAACAGTCCAGGGCTTATATTTCATCTGAATTAGGGAGACTCCATTTGGATTCTTGGGAAACTGGTTGCGAGAATCCATACCAACTATGAGTGTCCTGGGATCCCATGAGGCCACCATGGTTGAAACCCTGTTGTAGGCTGATAACACATCGGATTCCTTTACCCAACACAGCTGTTTAATTTGTAAAACATAAACTCAATTTGATAATTAAAAAAAAACAAAAAACAGTATTAACCAATAAAGCCATACAAATATGGATGTCATTGGAACCGGCTAATTGCCGCCGCTATAATAGGTAAAGTGTCAATTTCATTCTATTCTTTCCCCGTAAATCCTAGCATAGGTGCTGCGAGAATCTACATGGATTCCCGCTGGTCTTGTTGTGCGAATATTTGCGTGAAATGATTCTCGAATTCTCATCGAAATATAAGCCTTCCTATCAGCCTGCGACAGAATCTTGAACATAATCTTTGACGATATCTCCCACGCGGGAGTGGTGGCTCATTTTCTTATAGCATTGGACTTCATATCGATAGGTCGGAGATTTGATTCCGACCAACGACATCTGTGTTGTGTTCTTGCAACAGACACTTTATCCCATCTGCCCAAGACATTTCATTCGAACTGCCAAGAAACGTCATCCAAACTGCCGAAGACACTTCACCCCAACTGCCCAAGACACTTCATACCAACTGTCCAAGGCACTTCATCCCAACTGCCTAAGGCACGTCATCCCAACTGCTCAAGACACTTCATACTAATTGCCCAAGAAACTTCTCAACTTCCTAAGACTCTTCATTCCAACTGCCCAAGATACTTCATCCCAACTGCCCAAGACATTTTATCTCAACTGCCCAAGACACTTCACCCCAACTACCCAAGACACTTCTTTCCAACTGCTCAAGACACTTAATTCCAACTCCCCAAGACACTTCATCCTAACTCCCCCAAAACTTCATCCCAACTGCCGAAGAAAATTCAGTCCAACGGCCCAAGACACTTCATCCTAACTGCCCAAGACATTTCATTCCATCTGCCCAAGACACTACATCCCAACTGCCCAAAACACTCCATCCTAACTTCCCCAAAACTTCATCCCAATTGCCCAAGACACTTCATCCAACTGCCCAAGACACTTCATCCCAACTGCCCAAGGCACTTCATTCCAACTGCCCAAAAACTTCATCCAACTGCCCAAGACACTTCAACCTAACTCCCCAAGACACTTCATCCCAACCTCCCAGGACACTTCATTCCAACACCCAGGAAACTACACTTCATCTCAACTTCCCAATACACTTCATCCCAACTACACGAGACACTTCATCCTTACTGCCCAAGACACTTCATCCTAACTCCCCAAAAACTTAATCCTAACTACTCAAGACACTTCATTCCATCTGCCCAAGACACAATATCCCAACTGTCCAAGTCACTTCATCCCATCTGCCCAAGGCACTTCATCACAACCGCCCAAGACACTTCATTCCAACTGCCCAAGACACTTCATTCCAACATTTCATTCCAAAGGCTCAAGACACTTCATCCCAACTGCCTAAGTGGGAGGATGGTGGCGCCGTATTGTAAGGTATACTGCACGTCGATGGTAAGCATGCCTTTCAACCAATGTTACCCGTTTTGTGTGGGGAGGTTTTTTTTTTGTTAAGGTTTAACGATACATTAACAGCCAGGGTCATATCATGTCGGTGACAATTTTATAGGTGGAGGAAGCCGGAGAACCCGGGGAGAACCACCGAGCAACGACGAGCAGCTGTCAGCTCTCCAACATCGTAACTCTGAACTCTGCACCGCGGCACAGGCAGGGTTAGATTGGTTGAAGACATGCGCACCATCGACGTGCAGTACGCCTTAGTACACAGCGTCATCGTGCCCCCATGTAGGCAATCGGGGTTAAGTGCCTTGCCCAAGGACACAACGCGGGAGCACGAAAGAGTCGCTGAAGGGTGGGGAGATTGAGCATAAGAGTCCTACAATCACTCACCGCTGACCGCTGTTCCCTTCGGACGCTCCCGCTCCCTCGGTCCAAAAGGCTGCCCGACACGATATGAACCTGGCTGTTAAAAGCCTCGATAATCCCCAACAAAGCAACAAATAAATATCTCCTGCGATGCCGGACAGTTGGTCGGGATGTGACTCTTTCGTTTATTACGCTACAGCAGACAGAAATGTGTTTATTGTGTGACGGTTTTAAATAGAAATGAGGCATCTCTAACTTATCTTGACTTTCGATAAAATTATTTCCACTAAAATTATTAGACGGACGAGGAAGGTCCAATTAAGAAGCATGTAATTTAGGGCTGTCGCGATTATTCGATTAGTCGACTAACTGTCGACTATTGAAGTAGTCGACGTTTTTTATTTTTAGTCGATCGTCGTTCATTTTCAAGGTGGTACACGTCTACTACACGTCGGGGCTAAATTGCATTGTTTTTGTGAGGTGAATGATCAATGAAGGTGAATAACTTTAAATATCTAACCATAGTTAACATTCATATCCGGAAGACTGTACGACTGTCACTGACTGTGTAAGAAAGAACACTCACAGTTACTCGAGAAGAATAGATTCTTCTGAATTTCTCCAGTCTTGTACACACGACTGCACCCATTGGAAAACCCAAAGCGCGGAAGTGACAAAATTATGACGAAAGTCAGAACGTCAGATCACTTCTCAAAGTTCGGAACTTCAGACTAAGATCCAATTTTAACAACTGACGAGGGAATGCATAGATCTCAATGTTCAAAATTTCGAGAAACTTATTGCAGAAAGGAAACATATGCAGGAACGTTCTTTGGTAAATTCATCTTAATTCATCTGCTTCAATCTAGTTCAAACTTGGACCCGCAGTCAGTAATATTATTTTTGGGGTTGGTACGTCCTACAGGACGTACCAACCCCAAAAATTATATTACGGACTGTGGGTCCAAGATTGGACTACATGTAGCTTCAGTCGGGACCGATTTGTTGTTCCCACAACCCCACTTCGTCTGAACACACTGGTGCCATTGTCATTTTCAGAGTTTTACGAACAGAAGAATGATTTGCTAAAAAATCATGGGAAGCGACTATTAATCGACTAACCGTCGATTACTGGTCACGATTAGTCGATTACAAAAAATGATAGTCGCGACAGCCCTAATGTAATTGTTGAGAAAACACCTATGACATCAGTAGAAAATAAAGCAAAGTTCCCTTTTGTTACTTTTAAGAAAGGAAAACAACAGACAGCTACGCTCCGAGAGCTCGCAAGCTTCGTTTTTATGGCAAGCTAATTAGAAGCAATTCACTTACCGTCCATTTTAGCTCTTTGTTCAGCGAATGTGTTTTACAGTAATTTGCAAGTTTTTATTCTTTCTGGGAAAAAAATTGACAATTCTTACATCCTAGAATTTTATATTAATGGAAGGTATAGTGTCCGTATTATATGTCACTATGCGCATACTGTTGAGATAATGAACAGAAAAAACGTTACAGAACATGAAAAGATTGTGAAAGCACCGTTTTGATATTTTCTAATGGGTTTCAACACAGAATAACAAAACGTCAAACAGATTGGGAAAAAAATGATAAAAGCCAGCTTCTCTATTTTTGTTTCTACACTACAGGAATATGTCTGAAGTTTGTGAAATGATACAACTTCGCTAACATTTTGAAAGTTCAATTTTTATATGAAATTCCCATATCCTTGGTGGGAAATGTACTGCCAACTTTAAAAAGTAACTTTGCTGTAAATCTCTTCAAATAACGAAACTTGTCAGCCATGTTCATGCTTTTTTTTAAATTATTTGTATTTTTCCTTTTACCAAACACAAGTCGTCGGTACTAGCAGAGTTTCTTGAATAATATCAAATTTTTAGTTTTTACTGCCAAAACCTAGCTTATGGGCCCTCTTTTGAACGAACACGGCGAGCTATGTTTTGGAGGCTAAAACTTTACAATCGCAATTGGGATTCTTGTGAAAATTTGCTGACCAGTTATGACAGCTACTTTTACGCTTCAGATATTTTTTTTTTTTTGTTTCGAGTTTCTGACATTATGGTGATCTAGTTATTCCTAGTAATATGTATTATGAGGTACTTACCCCTATTTGTAACCCTCTCGGTCTGGGCATTCAACACTACATGAGTAGTATAGCATGTACCCAAACGTGCCCCATTGGCCGGGGGAGAGACGGAGGGGGAAGTGACGTCATGTCATGTGACCCAGTGGTGTCATGTACGGTTGTCATGGTAACTCGCATGAGTAGCCATCTTGTGACGTCATCCCCATAGCGATACGTGGTCATAGTGCGCATTGTTACTGTTTTACGTGTTTCCGTCGTCCATTTTGTATACTGGGGGTGGCCATCTTGGTTTCTATGGTAGCACGTGGTTAATATGTAACCCAATGGCCTACAACAAGACAGGGGTATGTTTGGAGGGTGTGTTTCTTTGTACAGGAGTAATTTCCCGATTCGTAGAATATCCAAATAAACCCGACAAGTTGTACTATTTCGAATTCTTTCAGTAATCTCTGCTTCTATCTATATGTGCAATAGTTTTCGTCTACCCCCCCCCCCCCCCCACCCCCCCCCCCCCCCCCACACACACACCCCTTCACATTATGTGTTAAGCTGGCAAAATTAGTGAAGAAGAAGAGGTGTTTGTTTTTCTTTCACCACTCATCCGAGACGACCCGAGTTGTGTCCTTGGGCAAAGCACTTTATCCCTGTTGCCTACATAGGGGCACAGTGACACCGTGTACCAAGGCGTAATGCACGTCGATGGTGCACATGTCGTCAAACGCTGTAACCCTGCTTGAGCGCATCTTGAACAGAGTTAGAATGTTGGGGAGATGACGGTTGCTCGTCGATGCTCGGTGATTCTCTCCGGGTTCTCCGGCTTCATTCACCCGTAAAACTGTCACGGACACGATTGGCCATTGTGCATACGTATGTGACCTTAAACACCAATTAATAAATGAAAATATCTCTCCTCCCATTCTCTGCATCCTATTTTACTGGTCATGTTCAAATTCACTTCTTGTGGGGGGGGGGTGGGGGTGGGGGGGGGGGTGTGCTGGAAATCGATATCAACCCCGAAATTTCTCCTTGTTACATCCTAAAGGTGTGGAGGCCTTTCGAGGCACCAGGGATGGTTGATTCGTATGGTTAAGAATCTCTCGTGACTTCTTCTAGATGAAGAGAGGATATCTAGTATTCTTGAATGGATACCGAAAATTATCTCATGATTGACCGAGACATATGTTTATTTTTCGCGAGCGCTTGCGCCAGCGAAAATTTCCAATTCTCTCGGTCACAAGTGAGATAATTTTCAGTATCCACTCAAAAACACTAGATTTTCTTTTTATTATACACTTATTATAAGAATCTGACAATTCCACTCGTTTCAACCTTGAATTGATGCATGAAAGTAAATAGCGCATTGAATCATTGATACACGGAAATGAATTGATCGATACTCGGAACAGATAGCGTCTTGCAAACTGATTCAGCTGGCAGGTTTCTAGTCCAAACATGGCCTGAAAGTCCGTAATATAAGTTTTGGGTTTGGTACGTTCTTTGAACGGACGTACCAAACCAAAAACTTATATTACGGACTTTCAGGCCATGTTTGGACTAGCGAGCTTCATGCATCAATTCAAGGTGAATACGTGTTGAATTATTGCTGGAAATGATCTGTATCCACTCAAAAACACTAGATTTACTTTGCATTATAAGTTTTTAGAACAAATTGGTCTTTTCCAGTAATAATTTGACTTGTGTTCACCTTGAAGTGATGCTTTGAAAGCCGCCATTTTGATTGATACCGTGAAAGTGAAAATTTTCATATCTTCACAGTGTGGGATACGATTTCTATCTTTCCGCAATTTCTTCGAAAATCTATCGTTTAGCGTATAGTACAGAGGACTATCTTACAAAATTCAAAAATTATGTCGTACAGTACAATACTATCTACTGTAAATGAATAATCTATTTAACATTTGGAGGTGGGCTCAAACAATTATAATTTAAATATTAGTGACCCTCGCGCGGACACTGGGAATACGAACAGGCTTGCAATCACGGGGGGGGGGGGGGGGGGGTGCACCCCCCCCCCCGGAAACATTTTCGCCCCCGCTAGAAAAATTTCAGACTCTGTTTTTCAATTTTCACCATTTTGATCCATTTTATCTACCAGTGAATTACCTCAGAGTTGTCAATTTACACCTGTAATTACATTGAATACAATCCCATGACTGAGTCTCTGTTGTAAAATTTGAGGTGTTTATTCAACATACAGATTATACACAACTATGACAATACGAAACATTAACTAATTAACAGAAGAGATTACCTGTCTTCAATAGCAGGTTAAATTTCAAGTGATGAGTGGTTACTGGTAATTGAAAGTAGGAGAAATGATCTCGCAAACAGAGGCTTTCCATGGTACAAAGACAGGAAATTGCTCCTTTCAATGCCAAATTTTAAAATTTTTCCACACCGGGTGGAACCATGGTCGACCCGGGGCACATGTGCTTGGCAACGAGTATCCAAATTAGAGGAACTTAATCACTTTGAATAGGTGGAGGGAGTGGGGGGGATAAAATGATTCTGCATGGTCCTTCAAAAGTTAGTGGACAGATATAAAAAAATTGCAAATAATGAATCTTGTTATTTGAGCAGAAAAAATAAAACTTTTTGGAGTATGTTGAAGCAGGAATTGATCCTTCAGAAGACAGGAAATTGCTCCTTTTAATGCCAAGTTTTAAAATTTTTCTATGCCGGGTTGAACCATGGTCGACCCGGCACACATGTGCTTCGCACAGTGTATCCAAGTTAGTGGAATTTAGTCACTATTGTGTGGGGGCGGGGGGGGGGGGGGGGGGGTGTTAGGGTGGGGGGGTGGGGGTAAAATGATTCTGGATGGTCGTTCAAAAGTTAGTGGACAGAAATAAAAAAAAATCAAATAATGAATCTTGTTAACTGTGTAGAAAAAATAAAACTTTTTGGGGTATGTTGAAGTAGGAATTGATCCTTCTGAAGACAGGGAATTGCACCTTTTAATGCAAAATTTTGGGGTATGTTGAAGTAGGAATTGATCCTTCAGAAGATAGGAAATTTCTCCTTTTAATGGCAAATTAAAAACATTTCCCATGCCGGGTCGAACTATGGTCGACCCGGTGCACATGTGCTTGGCAAGGTGTATCCAAATTAGTGGAACATAGTCACTATGAGGGGGAGGGGGGAGGGGCGTGAAATAATTCAGGATGGTAATTAAAAAGTTAGTGGGCAGAAATAAAAAAATCAAATAATGAATCTTGTTATTTGAGCAGAAAAATAAAACTTTTTGGGGTATGGTGAAGTAGGAATTGATCCTTCCGAGGACGGGAAATTGCGCCTTTTAAAGCAAAATTTTTAATTGTTCCCATGCCGGGTCGAACTATGGTCGACCCGGCGCACATGTGCTTGGCACGGTGTGTCCAAATTAGTGGAATTTAGTCACTATGGGAGGAGGGTGGGGGGGAAGTGGTGAAATGATTCACGATGTCAATTCAAAAGTTAGTGGACAGAAATAAAAAAATTAAAATAATGAATCTTGTTATTTGAGTAGAAAAAAATAGAACTTTCTGGGGTGTGTTGAAGTAGGAATTGATCCTTCAGGAGACAGGAAATTGCTCCTTTTAATGCCAATTTTTTTCAAATTTTTCCATTGCGGGTCCGAACCATGGTCGGCCCGGCGCACTTTAGTCACTTGGGGGGGTGGGGGGGGGGGGGGTAAAATGATTCTGGATGGAAAAATGATGGGATTATGTCCAGGTTGGGTAGGTGCCCCCTACATGGAGCCCACCCCCCCCCCTTGATGCCCGACCCTGGTTGCAGGCCTGAATACGAAGGAGCTGGGAGTACAACCTTCGAGAGGATACTTTGGGAAATTACCTGGTCTGCAATGCTGAAATATATCTAACCGAACTATGTTGTTTGCAGGACATACCACATCCAGTTGTGGGATGTGGAGGCTAAGGGTATAATTATGATTCGGTTACATTTCGTTGCGCCGGATGTACAAGTCATAAAACACACATACCAACAGTGGAATTACTTTTAAGCCTTGCTTCTCCGAACTCTTGACTTGGAAGAAACAAATATACACATTTATCCCACCCACCCTCACAACACGGCCCACCGCACATTATAACTCTCAACTTAACATGATGAGGAGACATCTCTTGGAAAGTAATTTCTTAAATATTAAAATATTTCATTTTTTTCTTAAAACGTAATTTATAACGCCTGTTTCGAACGATCTCAACGAGATCGTTCCAATGAGGTGTCATAAGCTATGTTTTTGGAGAACTGAAAAAAGAGTGAATGGTGACTTTTGTGAATGGTGGCTAAGGTATATGACCTTTATATGAAGGGTTACATTTGTGCAGCTCCCAATATCGTCTGCTTTTGATATACGAGGGGATGTCAAAAAGTGTTGAGCCTAACATAAATAAAGCTGGAATATCGGTACAGAACATATTTATTTTTCAACATAGCCCCCTTGTAATCCAATACACTTGTTCCACCTGGTCTGCCAGTCGTTGATGTCACATCTGTAGAAGTCCCTATATTGGCCCTTTAGCCAAGCCTCCACAGCAGCAGCACATTCCTCATCATCTTGAAATCTTTGACCACGTAAGTATTTCTTCAAATTTGGAACGAGATGGTAGTCACCAAGTGACTACCATATCTTTCCAAATTTGAAGAAACACTTACGTGGTCAAAGAGACAACCATCTCTTTCCAAATTTGAAGAAACACTTACGTGGTCAAAATGACTACCGTCTCTTTCCAAATTTGAAGAAACACTTACGTGGTCAAAGAGACAACCATCTCTTTCCAAATTTGAAGAAACACTTACGTGGTCAAAATGACTACCGTCTCTTTCCAAATTTGAAGAAACACTTACGTGGTCAAAGAGACAACCATCTCTTTCCAAATTTGAAGAAACACTTACGTGGTCAAAATGACTACCGTCTCTTTCCAAATTTGAAGAAACACTTACGTGGTCAAAATGACTACCATCTCTTTCCAAATTTGAAGAAACACTTACGTGGTCAAAATGACTACCGTCTCTTTCCAGATTTGAAGAAAACTCTTACGTGGTCAAATATTTCAAGATGATGAGGAACTTACTGATGCTGTGGAGGCTTGGCTACAGGGCCAAGATATGGACTTCTACAGACACGGCATCAACGACTGGCAGACCAGGTGGAACAAGTGTATTGAATTACAAGGGGACCATGTTGAAAAATAAATATGTTCTGTACCGATATTCCAGCACTATTTATTTTATGCTCAAAACTTTTTGACGTCCCCTCGTACTATTACCGCGTGCACTTGACAGCTCATTGGCTCACAGGCTAAGCTACCGTTCTGGTAACTTCCAGATCTTTCCGACCCATCAATCCACCTAGGAATGCCAACTCAAAATGTATTGTGTGCATGACCTCTATATTTATTTATTGGTGTGGACTCTTTACCCAACGAATCGCCCGCATCCGCCCGCGCAATATGCAATTTCAGCAGTTGAAAAAATATTAATTTTTAAAAAAATTTCAACAAAACCATATCATGTGACCCCTCGTTGGAACGAGCTCGTCGAGCTCGTTCAAACGAGGGGTCCCATGATATGGTTTTGTTGAAAGTTTTTGAAAAATTTGTAAAAATGATATTTAAAATAATAAATTTTGATATCGTCTGCATTGGGTAAAGGTTTAAAGTCACATATTACTGCAGTATGGCTAATCGTGACCGCATGACCTCTATATACGGGTAGAAGAAGAGGAATTATAATACTACAAAATAAAATTACATTAATCAGCATCTCAATTGCTCGTGAAGCTCACATGCGTAGTAACGCACTCTTTAAATTGATTTATCGATTGTACCCGGGTAAATTAGAAAGGGAATCGGCAGGAGATATGGGCAAATATCGATCGAAACTGTTTGAATGAGAAGCGTATGTATCTCAAGAAAATAGAATATATGTAGATAACAAAAGCGGAGACTCCATATTTTTTTCTGTAATTCTTTCGTTTACAATGACTTGGACGGAATGATAGGCCAAGAATCAGTCCCCGTGAGTAATATTTTTAGGATTAATTTCATTTTGTTCGATAATGCTCTTTGTCGGGTAGGAACGATTATTTGTTCCAGTCTACCACTTTCAGCTATTCACCATATTTTTTGTTGTTGGTGCTGCAGTAAGAACAACGAGAAACTCTTTCTTCAACAATCTATATTTTTTGTGTTGTGTTGTTGTTATATTGTTTTTTCGGTGCTCTGTGTATCAGTTGTGTTATTGTTGTAATGTAGTGAATGTTGTTGTTTTGGGGTCATTCTTTATGAAAGCGCTGAGGATAATGGAAATAATGATCACGGGGATGATAATTATTTGCTATTTTAAATATTTTCCAAGTCTGGCACAAATAACAGTCTCTTAAAATGCACACTGGTTGGTGTTATACTTCTGTAGAATACGGGGGATTGGGAGACTACTAATCAACACACTGCAGGTGAATTTCTCAAGACAATTTTACTCAACGTTTTGAAAAAAAACCCCAAAGAAGCCCTAATTCCTGTATGCTCCTGAATTATTTATTTATTTATGTATTGGTGTTTAAGGTCACATAATTATGCACAATGGCTAATCGTGACCGTGACAGTTTTACGGGCGGAGGAAGCCGGAGTACCCGGACAGAACCACCGAGAAACAACGAGCAACTGTCAGCTCCTCAACATTATGCTCATGAATACCCGAATGGGCGACACTGAAGGCGGGTGGGAAAGGGGGGGAATCTACCTGATAATGTTTCCAATCGGAACATTTTCTTCAGTATTGGAGTCAATTCCAGTGGGTAGCAATTCTCTCTTGCTGATAATCAGGTATTAACTTAAAAAAAAAACTAGGATTAATTCTTGGACATACGTCACACACATTGTCTGTCAAACAACCCGGGGTCTGTGGTACCCAGTTTGGGTTGTTTGGTCCCAGCTTGCCCACGAATTAGGAGTACTTATACGGTATATGTTAACTGGTTGAGGACTAGACTATTTTTGGTGGTCTGAATTTGTTATTCAAAATTTGTTTTATTACAAATTATTGGGGTGTGCCTGCAGGCACTCCCCGATATTTTGTGATAAAACAAATCTATATAAACAAAATGTTATTTGCATTTGACTGAATATGAAACATGAGAGATGAAAACGTTGGCTTTTTCTCTGGTGCCCTCATTCTTTTGAAAGCCTTGCTAGTGGCTTCTAGCACTCAGCTAGTTATTAATTAAATAAGAAGCTGCGTCAGGACTACGATATGTATGTTTTATTTATTCACTAAAAATATGCCTACAAGTCTTGAGTTTTTTACTATTATTCCGACTGACTAATATTCCAACTACATCAGCAAGGCATCCCTACCACAAAAGCATGTCTTGATGATGTGTTTGGAATATTGCAACGCACGTCGGACTAAAAACAAAGCAAGAAGGTTTGGTAATACTCCACTCGAACTATACGTCAGTAAAATAAGTAACGCGCATTTCTTATCCTTTACCCAACGCAGACGATATCAAAATTTATTATTTTAAATTTCGTTTTTAAAAATCTTTTCAAAAATTTCAACAAAACCACATCATGTGACCCCTCATTGGAACGAGCTCGACGAGCACGTTCCAAAGAGGGGGCGCATCATATGGTTTAGTTGAATTTTTTCCATAGTATTTTTTTCAGCTGCTGAATTTGCATTTTACACGGGCGGATGTGGCCGGTTCTTTGGGTAAGGGTTAAACGTTCATCTCCATGTAATACGACTAGAAGGCTACGCTTGCAAAACAACATAACGGGGTGCGGAAAAATATTTTCGGGCACAAATGATACTTTATGTATTTGACCACTTTTTGGGCCCATTCACCCCTTTGTAAGATTGATTACATAAATGGTGTCTGACTGTTTGTTTGTCTTCTGTGGATTCTGTCAACAGCAAAAAAGACAACATCAAAATGGAAGTCGATCTCGATGTTGCTCTTTGAAATATGGCAGGTACTAGTTCTGTTTATGTTTTTTTCCTCTCTCTTGGCAATATAACAGAAATATTACTCTAGCATTTCCGATATAAAGTTTAATTATGACTCCCATGATATTAGTTGCTGAAGTTGGGAATTGAGATCAAGCCAAGTCAAATTTAGAGTTATCCATCTTGTATTACTTGACAGTGCGTGTGTGTTTTTCAAATGACACAATCAGGTTTTATAGGAATTTTTAATGTAGGTTTCTCATCCCCCGCGGGGTTTCGAACCTTAGGCAACACCACCTGGCAATCAGGTGCCCAACACCTAAACCACTAGACCATAGCACATCGTCAAAAACGATGGCTGGAATCTATTGTTCAACTTCCTTTCGACAGCAGCATGGAAGTGTGGAAAGCGCTGGCTACAATACGACGAAAGTGCTGTGGATGTCTCAGACGAAGTCTGACACGGGCTTGTGCGTGTGTATGTATAAATCTCTTACAATGACGAAAATTGTCAGCCATGATAGTATTGGACCGATTTTCCGACACGATGTGATCGTGATTGTTGAAAGTTTCGTTACATGCGAATAAATAAATAAGTAAACAATCTGGACAGGTTTGACAGTTGGACAGAAAAAACGTTAACATAACCCTCTATCTTCTATAAACACCAAACTTGCCTACAATATTTGAATCAAAGATCAAAATCTATTTACGCCTTTTTTCTATTTTCATAAAAATTATTATATTCTTTTGAAAAATTACAAGCTGACATTTTGTTTGTACTAGCTCAACGAGCTGATAAAGGTAGCAAACCTTGGCAACAAAGGGGAATAATACGTAATACTCTTTTCGGGAAGGTTTTCCTTTTTTTCAAATAATCGTTTCATGTGAAGTGTAATTCCGAGGCCCTTACAAGAAAGCATTCCCAAGACTTTCATTTTTTTTTTCTCGGGGGGTATCAAGTATATTGACGGAGTGTAGTCGATAGTTACCAAACAAAGAAGCTATTCAGTCGGCGAAGTGATTCCTAAAGCTTTTTTAATATTACATACTGAGTCAAAAAAGAAAGTATAATAAACTTCGAGGAGCAATTTCTTTAGTATTATCGACTTTAATCCCAAACAAATTATTGTAACTTCATATTTCGAGTCCAGCTGTATGATATGAATTTGCATAATTTCATGTTCTTACTGTTGTCAGCGTCACGCCAGCACGTCGCAATTCAGACATGGAGTGAAATGAAAAGTTCACACATGCAGTCAATAGCGTGCAGGGAAGAAATTCGTTGCCCTGCTTCTCAAGAAAGTCACGACAGATACGCGCCACGTGACATCGGGAATTGTCTTGCTGGAATAACTACAATCCGACGTTAGCGTTGAACAACGGGACGACAACTGCGTTAAGAGTTTCGTCTCTATATCGCTGTCCATTCATATTACCATCGATGAAGATCAACTGCGTTCGATGGTGCAAGGAAATTCCTGCCAAAACCATCACACTACTCCCACCGAAGCGGTCGCATTCCAGCAAGCAAGCACCAGAAAACCGTTCTCCTCGTCGACGATACACTCTTGCCCTACCATCAGCGCGCCGTAGACAAAAATGTGATTCAGCACTAAAAAGAACTGTGCTCCAACGCTGCTGAGTCCAGCGAACACGCTGACGTACCCATTCCATTCTGAGGGTACGATTACGTTGGGTAAGGATTGGTCCGTGGTATGGACGCCTACTTCGGGCGGCGTGTTCAGCGAGTCTGTTGAGGACAGTTTATGCACTGATTCTATTGTTAGTTCTACCATGAGTAATTGCTGCTGTCCTAATCGCCGGAAGGAAGCGATCCCACAAGTGAGACGTCCTGATGTGTCGACCTTGTGCAGGGGTTGTAACTCTTGGTCGACCTGAACGCGGTCGGTCGGCGGTAGATCCAGTGGTTCTATACCTTCCAGTGAGACGGCAAATAGTGACCACAGTGACTCCGAACTCAGCAGGAGATATCCCAGCCTCATGCACACTAATGGCACGCAACCTCTGATTTTCGGTTAACCTTGGCATTTTTGAAAATGTCGGAAGACAAAAACTAGCGTGTTTTCTCAATAACCCAGGCTCTCTAGCACAACATAACACAAAGAAAATCGTAGGTTACCCAATCAATTTGGCATTCTCGGGAAGCACGTTCTATTTTGAAATCCGTAGCAAAATTGTATACGGTTGGGTGGACAACAACAACATGTCATTAAACTCTTTGCACGACTTCTTGTCCACAAACATACAACATTAGAGCTATTATATTTCATGCTTTATGCTATTTTTGTCACATTTGTTTCTATTATACTTTCTTTTTTGACTCAGTATGTAATATCAATACTATTGGGTGTCACATTACAATTTATGATACGTTCTAAACTCCCGGTCGTAACTCATACCCAGAGTCGAGTGCCCTTTTTGGTGGTGTTTTTGTCGCTAGCCGATTACCTGTAATTGGAGCTCACAATCGGCCGATTCTGATGCCAATTCCGATTGTAATACCGTGCACTACTAGACAAGTCGAGGCTCGAAAGAACTACATTAAACTGATAAGTTTTCACAGTGTTAAACTTCGTTGACTGGGGTCGCAATAAAATTACCAGTCGGCGTTTACTGCCCAAGTGCGCGCGACTGGTAAGTTTACTGAGACCTCAGTCAATGGAGTGCAACCTTCACTTTTCCTGTATGAACTGGCGATTGCCGCAAGTACGCTCAATTGTAAGCTTTACACGTCGTTTAATATTGTATATCCCGTAAATGGGGCGTCTAGAGAGATTAAGTATACACATTGTGGTTCTTTATCAGCTTTTTTGAATGGTTTCATTTACATCATTTTACATTAACCCTTTACCCAACGTAACGGCCAAAACCGGCCAACGCTATTCTCAAAAATCGCCAATTAATTTTCAAAATATTTTCATTTTTTGTCTCAAAAACATAGGTTATGACCCCTCGTTGGAACGAGCTCGTCGAGCTCGTTCCAACGAGGGGTCATAACCTATCTTTTTGAGACAAAAAATGAAAAAAAATAGTTATTCAAGAATTTTTTTTGCAAGTGTCGTCTGCTTTTCATGTTAGGTAAAGGGTTAGCAATTGAAGGATTGCAGAAGATAATAAAATGCGGTTAATGAATTATCACAAAATGCTTGTCAACAATCGGTTGAACTGATTTTCCACACGCGGTTGCCGTTGTCATCCGATTGCCCACAATCGGCCGATTGGAATGGCCGGTTCCGATAATCGGTTGAACACTACTTTTTGGTGCACCTGCCCCCTACCTTGCCCTCGGATTCTTCCGGCGACCTTGCATACGCCAGAAACTACAGTCAACTATTTTGTCTCTATTTCTTTTCATATAATATTACTATTCTCTCGAGACAAGCTGATAATCAAGAGGGACCATTTTCCACGGTTTACAACAAATAAAAGTGTAGTGTTTGGCGAATTCGATCGATTCGGTTATTAAATATTAATTGAAAAGTGATGTATTCCGATTATCCAGGTAAGGTTGTTTTAGTTTGCTGTTCTCCTTTACAAAAATGAAAAACATCGGCTCGTGTTGTCGTCATGGATTCTGAAACACATAGTTTGATGAGTTATCTATTTATCGTTCGTGCAACGGCAACCCTATTATATTTTCAAAATATTTTCATCAAATCTAGTCTTGTCTACCCCGTTGAATATTTTCAAGATATTTTGATCAAATCTAGTAATGGCTGCTTTCAAGCAGCCTCGACAAGATTTGATGAAAAATTCATCTAAATTTAACACAAGAAATCTCTGGGGTAAAATCCATTCAATTTATAGGGGGGGGGGGGGGGGGGAGAAATTTGATTAAATCAGCGCTGGAAATGAACAAAATTGACGGGTGCAGTTTTAAGCTCCCGTGAATTCAGAGACGGGAGTAAATTGCTCCCGTAAAATGTATAAGAATTTTCGAGGAAATACTGTCGCCAAACACTAGAAACCTTAACCCTTTGAACTCTAGTGGTAGCTTCCATGCCAGTTCAATGGCAGCAATTGGAAAAATCCATATTCATTATTTGGGGTAGGCCAATCAATATTTTCAACGTGCAGCCTCTGAGCTACACGTTGAAAATATTGAATGCTCTACCCCACACATTTAATGACCCTTTGACGTTTCATGTTGCTGGCTAGAAAAGCAGCCGATCAGGTTCAAGGGGCTACATGTATAAGGAATTGCTGAATTATGACAGTAACTTACCACTGGCTGCAGAGTGCTGCTTTCTCAAAACAACACACATTTATATGCCCTCACAGTATATTAGTGCTCCACAATATTTTTCAACGAGTGCATTTTTTAGCTCCCGTAAAATAGAAAACACGGGTGCTGACGGGAGCAATTGCACTCGCACCGTCTCATTTCCAGGACTGTTAAATATGTCCATATTACTCTGGGTAAGGACGATATGTTTACCAACTTTTCTTATTGGGATATAACGGCACTTTCAACAGCCAGAGTCACCTCGTGTCGAGCAGTTTTACTGGTGGAGAAAACCACCGAGCAGCGGCGCGCAACTATCAGACTACCCAACTTACTAACTCATCACAAGCAGGGCTAGCATCAGCTGAAGACAAGTGCACCATCGAAGTTCGGTACGCCTTAGTACACGGCGCCACCGTGCCCTCACGTAGGCAATCAGGATTAAGCGCCTTCCCCAAGGTCACAACGCAGTTACCTTCCGTGGGATCTAACCGTGGACCTTTCGGTTTGAAGTCCAGTGCCATAACCAATGAGCCGCCATGCTCCCATACATTTACCAAGTGACCCACTGGGGTTTGTCAGTCTCCGGGACATTCACATGATCCGGAAACGGCAGCCAAGGAAGCAGTGGGTGTGGATGTTTTAGTACCTCCCGAGTAGTGACTGGGTTGACACACCGAGCTACAAAGCTCAAATTAAAGGATCGTTCGCCGAACTGGAGGCATATTTGACGGACAATGGATATTTTGATGTACCGAGTCAGCGTGGCTCCCGAAATCTGTTCAAAATGTGTTCAATCTCAAGATAAAGACGGATACCTCACAACAAATCCCCCTGGCTGTATCAACCACTGTGTTTATCAGTGCATCGATGCTAGTAGTATGTCTCGGGCTTTTGGGGCCTTAGTTGCCGGACCCCGGTGCCGGACCCCGGAAGTGACGTCATGTCACGTGACGTAGTGGCGCCATGTTGTGTTGTCATGGTAACCCGCGTGAGCGGCCATGTTGTGACGTCATCTCCATAGTGATACGTGGTGTGAGTGCGCATGCGCAGCGCGTGTTGTTAGGGTGATACGTGTTTCCGTCGTCCATTTTGTATACTGGAGGCCGCCATCTTGGTTTCTATGGTAGCACGTGATTGCTATGTTACCCAATTTTTCTGCAATAAGACGGGGTATGTTCGGAAGGTATGTTCCTTTGTAGAAGAGTAAATCTAATTACCACAAACAACCCGACAATCCATCCAAATCACCAAAATCCACCCGAACTTTTACTATTTCGAATTTTTCCAGAATTCTCTGCTTCTATCTATATATGCAATAGTTTTCCTCTACCTAGGCATGTTCCTTTGTTCCGAAGTATACTCCAGTAACGTAGAAGAGCCTATTAGTTGGAACAGTTTACCTTATTATTACTATATTTATCAATTTCTGGTCTATTCTTGTTAGTTCTGACCCTATTCCAAGTACTCTTGTTGGTTCATTTATCTAGATCCTATTTATAGAACATAACTAACCAATCAGATTGCTTGATTTCCCATAATCTGTATGCAGAGTTATCTCCCTTCTGTATAATGAAAGACTATATCCAATGGCCATATCCTATGGAATCCCATTTTGGAAAACGCCCGTGGCTATGGGATCCCTTTTTTGTCGTATGAGGCCATGAGGGCTATTTAAAAACCCTCAATGAGTCCTCATGTATTATCCCTCATACCCTCATTGAATTTTGAGGTTATGAGAACCATTAAAAATCCCTCAATGAGGAAGAATTTACTACGACTCTTATCCTCATTTCAGTATTTAACAGGTATATCCTATGGAATCCCATTTTGGAAAACGCCTGTGACTGTGGAATCCCTTTTTTGTCGTATGAGGCCATGAGGGCTATGTAAAAGCCCTCAATGAGTCCTCATTTATTATCCCTCATACCCTCATTGAATTTTGAGGTTATGAGGACCATTAAAAATCCCTCAATGAGGCATAATTTACTACGACTCTTAGCTTCATCTCGGTATTCGAGAATACCTGACATTATATTATTTGAGGAAACTAGTTGGAATTTACATCCGGGTACTTCCGTTGGGAAAGGTATAAAAAGGGTGTTGGCACGAAAATAAATTTATTTGTGTCCTGACCGTCGTCGAGTGAAGACATGTTACCAGTTCGATGCAGATACTGTTCCAAGTTATTTTCAAGATCGGATATTGCCAGAAGACGCCAGAAGAACCATCATCGGCTCCACTGCAGATATTGTACGAAGATGTTTACCAGATCATTCAGTGCTCGTAGGCATGAAGAACATCACTGTCCAAGAAGAACAGAAGAGGAGAGAGATACTGGACTGACTGACCAGAATAAAGCACTTTTAGAATTTTTACGGGATGCCGACAAGGTGGAAATCGATGCCGTTCTACGTGCTGCTGATGAAGATTTGATTACCTGTTTATGTAAATGTGCTACCAACATTCTCGAAGATAAGATACCACTGAATTTAGCTGAATTTGATGACCTGCGAAAATACGAACATGTATTGAAGCTGCTAACAGATGATGGAATTTCTCCAGATATCAAAAGATGTATACTACGAAAGAGTTGCTTTCTCTCGGCGCTTATCAACCCAGTCCTAGCTCTGAAAAAGGTATAAAAGGAGTGTTGGTGTGAAAATAAATTCATTTGTTCTACGACCACGAAAGAGTGAAGTCATGAAAATCCATTGCTGCAGATATTGCGAAAAGGCCTTTTCCAGATCAGACAACATGCACAGACACGAGAATGCTTACTGCCCTATGAGGAAATCGGAAACATCGAGCAACACTACAAGATTAGAAAGAAATCTAGATACACTGCGAATTCTCTCTGATGCGGATCGATATGAAGCCAAGACTATGCTGAAGATGGCCAGTGATGATTTTATACAATGTTTATGTGATTGTGCCTCAAACATCTTGACGGGCGCAGTACCTATAACCAAATCTGAGAGAGCTAAGCTGATTCCACACAAGTACGAAATAAGGAGAATTGCCTCACCAACGAGAGAACTATCTTATCGGAAAAGAAGACGGATCATACAGAAAGGAGGATTTTTAGGAAAGTTGATCAAACCCGTCATCAATGCACTGTCCGATATCCTATAAAAGGGTCGTGCTCATAAGAAATTTGTTATTTGTAATCTGACCTTCGAAGAGAGCGGACACAATGCAATCCAGCTGTGCACCAAAACACTGGTCAAGAGATTCGGACCCTGATGAATCGTCGGAACTATCAGAAGATATGGAATATGAAGAAGAAGAAGACGAAGAAGAGGAAGAAGACGTTTCTATGATGGGAGGTATCGTTCAAAGTGCCTTTGACAAATACCAAAACGATTTTGACAACCTCATGAACAAATATATCGAAGATGGAATGGATAGTGAAGATGCAGTTGAAACAGCATATAGAGCACTTCAAAAGAATGTTAGAGAAGCCATTAGTGAGAAATACATTCATACCCTTGTGTACATTCGAAATTTTTGCAACGACGCAATTCACAAGAAAATTCAAGAAACTGCCAAGCGTCTTCGTGAAGAAGAGGACTTTGACTTTGAAGAATCCCAGAAATATGCATTGGAAAAGCGAAGATTTCTGTTCGACAACCTTATGACAAACTACTCATTCCGAGTAGATGATGATGAAGAAGAAGAAGACGATTAGAAAAGTATAAAAGGAGTGTTGGTATAAAAATAAATTCATTTCCGTTTAACGTCGAAGAGTGAAGATGTCTGTGTCAACAACAGTGCTCAGATTCAAAGATGACTTACATATACAGATCTTCAAGAATGATGCTGGATTAAAGCTGACTTCCCAGGAACTGACCCAAGTGAATCGTGTGGTAAATGCAGCCAAGAGAAAAAATCTAGACATGGATGCTGATGGAAAGAAACAAAGATGTGTGGATACTGGCCGATCAGTAAACAAAAGAATAAAGACAGAAGAACTGACTCCCAATACAAACAGGAACGAAGTTACTACTGCGAACAAAGTTTCTACAGAAACAAAGAAAGATGTATCCATTAAGAACGAAGTTTCTACTGAAGACAAGAAAAAGATGCCAGCTCCCACAAAGAAAGAAGTTTCCACTAAGAACGAAGTTTCTACTGGAGTCAAGAAAAAGATGCCAGCTCCCATAAAGAATGAAGTTACCACTAAGAACGAAGTTTCTACTGAAGTCAAGAAAGATGTTTCCACTCAAACCACGAATGAAGTTACTACTGAAGATACGAAGGATGTTTCCACTCAAACCACAAATGAAGTTACTACTAAGAAGACTGAAGTTACTACTATGAAACAGCTAGAGAAAGAGGAACCAAAAGATGCCAGACAGGAAATTAAAGCAACCAACAAAGCCAAGTTATCAAATGAGAGAATGTGTTTTATCAAGAACCTAGCCATGCGATGGGAAGAAGCTCCAACCCACAAGAAGATGAAATGGTTAGCCCATGCAAGAAGAACTACAAAGAGAAATGCATTGAGACATTGAATTGTATACTTGAATAAAAGAAATTTAAATTTATATTTAGTGTTATTATTTTTTTTATCTACTACCCCAACAGAAGTACCCGGATGTAAATTCCAACTAGTTTCCTCAAATAATATAATGTCAGGTATTCTCGAATTACGAGATGAGGCTAAGAGTCGTAGTAAATTATGCCTCATTGGGGGATTTTTAATGGTCCTCATAAC
The DNA here is from genome assembly GCA_031216915.1 of Pictodentalium vernedei. NCBI lineage: Eukaryota > Metazoa > Mollusca > Scaphopoda > Dentaliida > Dentaliidae > Pictodentalium > Pictodentalium vernedei. The sequence goes on along the minus strand of CM062295.1, from coordinate 176,235,371 downwards.
CTCAAAATTCAATGAGGGTATGAGGTATAATAAATGAGTACTCATTGAGGGCTTTTACATATCCCTCATGGCCTCATACGACAAAAAAGGGATTCCACAGTCACAGGCGTTTTCCAAAATGGGATTCCATAGGATATACCTGTTAAATGCTGAAATGAGGATAAGAGTCGTAGTAAATTCTTCCTCATTGAGGGATTTTTAATGGTCCTCATAACCTCAAAATTCAATGAGGGTATGAGGGATAATAAATGAGGACTCATTGAGGGTTTTTAAATAGCCCTCATGGCCTCATACGACAAAAAAGGGATCCCATAGCCACGGGCGTTTTCCAAAATGGGATTCCATAGGATATGGCCATTGGATATAGTCTTTCATTATACAGAAGGGAGATAACTCTGCATACAGATTATGAGAAATCAAGCAATCTGATTGGTTAGTTATGTTCTATGAATAGGATCTAGATAAATGAACCAACAAGAGTACTTGGAATAGGGTCAGAACTAACAAGAATAGACCAGAAATTGATAAATATAGTAATAATAAGGTAAACTGTTCCAACTAATAGGCTCTTCTACGTTACTGGAGTATACTCCGGAACAAAGGAACATGCCTAGGTAGAGGAAAACTATTGCATATATAGATAGAAGCAGAGAATTCTGGAAGAATTCGAAATAGTAAAAGTTCGGGTGGATTTTGGTGATTTGGATGGATTGTTGGGTTGTTTGTGGTAATTAGATTTACTCTTCTACAAAGGAACATACCCTCCGAACATACCCCGTCTTATTGCAGAAAAATTGGGTAACATAGCAATCAGGTGCTACCATAGAAACCAAGATGGCGGCCTCCAGTATACAAAATGGACGACGGAAACACGTATCACCCTAACAACTCGCGGCTCCGCATGCGCACTCACACCACGTATCACTATGGAGATGACGTCACAACATGGCCGCTCACGCGGGTTACCATGACAACACAACATGGCGCCACTACGTCACGTGACATGACGTCACTTCCGGGGTCCGGCACCGGGGTCCGGCAACTAAGGCCCCAAAAGCCCGAGACATACTACTGATGCTCATGACAAAAGTAAATATCTTGATGGTGCGTTTGGAAAACAAAACGATGATTTAATCGAATATACCGAGTCGAAATGTTCAAATAGCTGCGGAGACAATTAAACCTTTAAGCGATATACAGAACCGCACATATAAGTTGAATGGGTTAACAATTATCTCGGTTCTCGTGATATCCTGGGCCAAAGCAATCTCGTGCGATAATTCTTAACCCATTCAAATGTATGTACGGTTCTGTATTTATCACACACCTCCCATGTAACAAGCAGTCTACACGAAAAATGAAATAAAAGCACTTTTCAACTGGATAATTGCCGCATTTTCTTCGTTGCCAACAAGACACCGCTGTTAGTTGTCGGGGTACCAACCCTAATTTGCTTTTTAATTTTTACGGCATACAATTGGTCGAAACCAACTTACACCGATCAGTATCATATTCTTGATGAGCGAACCTCAAATATTGACTAAATTGCGGGAAAAAACACAACAAAAAGTTTTTAAATAGCTAATAAGTTTAGCACACTCTAACATAAAATGAACAGTTCTGGAAAGTATTTGCCAAGGAACAAGCAGTCAGAATGTTATTTTTATTTTGTAAATTTCTGACTCCAATCTGATGGTATAAATATCCAGGGTTAACAAATCTAAATGAGGAATTTGGAATTTCCAAGTGATCTTTACTCCGGTGCATTCGGCCAATGATTGATATGATTTTTTTAGACGAGTTCCATCCCTGTTTACGTTGGAAACGAAATCGAACGTGTTTTGTATAACCACATGTGCGATACAACTTTATTTTTATCGTACAGGCAGAACAGTGGAAATCACGTGTTTTACGTTACTAGGTGTATGATAAAAGAACTTTAACTTTGATGATGGAAAGTTCATTTTGTTATAATTTAATTTTCTTCAATAATATACGATTGCTTGCATATGATTGGTTGAGGATGGTTAGGTGAGTTTTTCATAACTCGATGAATAATTTTCCAATCGTACGAATGTTTTCGACATGTACTGTCCATTTGTCAAATAAAAAAATGTGTACTTATCCAACAGTACAATTAAACTGTAATTTCTTAAGGTGGGCTGTTAGTTAGTATATAGACGTGGGTTTTTCGCGCTAGTTTTTCTCTCGAGTATTCAAGACCGGGTACATTAGCCTATGTTGAAAATAGTAAAACTGTAGTGTGCACTAAGTTGATATGACTGCAGTGATATAAATTTAGATACGTTGCCGCGTAAGGGTACATTATAATACAAGTGAACACTCTAAATTAAATTATAATGATTGAAATGAATTATCTGTCGATGAACCGGAGCATGAATGTGGGATGGGAGTGTTAAGTTTTGTATGAAGTGCTACGCACTTAACACAACTGAACACGCCCATTCCACATCCATACTCCAATAATGCAATAATTCATTTCAGCCCTTATTTGGTGAAGATATTTCTAATTTGTGTTAGCACTTTGAAGATATGACTCAACTCAAAGGAAAATGTTTTAATGATACATCACATAAAAGGGACAATAATTTCTAATTTCAGAAATGATTTGTTGATGGAATGTTTTTCATATTAAAACAAGACAGATGGGTTAAGACAGATAAGGAAGGAAACGAGAAAATGAAGCTTCACAGACGTGTGCTCAGTAAGGAAATATAATTTAAAAAGAAGGATGTGTGTATAAAAAACCCGTAGGCACTTTCAGCGCCACAGTTTGGCATGGGAACATTTGCTCTCCGGAAACTAGTCCACCCACTTGCGCCCTCACTCAATACGATCACTACATAAACTGTTAACCCTTTACCTAACTTAAGACCTGATTTGCCCCGACTTTAAGTCCGGACTGATCAAATATTCCCACTACATCATCAAGGCATGCCTTTGTGCAAGGCATGCCTTGATGAATTGGAATATTAGTCAGTCGATATTATACGGAGAAACCTTTTTAAAATTGATTTGTGGATAAATAAAATATACGTGTAGTAGTCGTGAGGCAACATCTTATTAACCCTTTACCTAACACGAATAAGACGACAGTTGCAAACAAAATTCGTGAATAACTATTTAAAATTTTTTTTGTGTCAAAAACATAGCTTATGACCTCTCATTGAAACGAGATCGACGAGCTCGTTCCAATGAGGAGAGTAGTAGGAGATGAGGTAACCGTCCCCATTCAGCAGGACCTAGTGCAGGACCTAGGAAGTGACGTCATGTCACATCACCCAGTGGCGCCTTGTTTGGTTGTCATGGTAACCCGCGTGAGGGGGCCATCTTGTGACGTCATCCACATAGTGATATATGGTGCTAGTGCGCATGCGCAGCTCGTGTTGTTAGGATGATAGTGTTTCCGTCGGCTATTTTGTATACTGGAGGCCGCCATCTTGGTTTCTATGGTAGCACGTGGTTGCTATGTTACCCAAAGGCATACAACGAGACGGGGGTATGTTCGGAGGGTATGTTCCTTTGTGCAAGATAATTTCCCTATTCGTGGAATTACCCAAATAAACCCGACTAGTTTTACTATTTCGAATTCTTTCAGAATTCTGTGCTTCTATCTATGTATGCAATTGTATCTGATGCGGATCGACATGAAGCCAATAGTTTTCGTCGACTAGACCATATTCTTTTGTACTGGAGTGTACTCCAGTAGAGTAGAAGAGCCTATCATGTGAAACAGCTTTGGTTATTGTTACTATATTTAGCTTTTCTGGTCTGTTCTGGTTAGTTCTGACCCTATTTCGAGTACTCTTGCTGTCCGATATACTATAGAAGGGTCGTGCTCGTAAGAAACTTTATTTGTTATCTGACCTTCGAAGAGAGCGGACAGAACATTGATGATGGGTTTGATTAACTTTCCTAAAAATCCCCCTCTCTGTTACAGAGCCTCTGTCTTCTCCCTCCGTCTTTTTTTCCTATAGATAGTTCTCTCTTTGGTAAGGCAATTCTCCTAATCTGATGTTTGTATGGGACAGTTTAGTTCTCTCAGATTTGGTTATAGGTACTGCCCCTTTCAAGATATTCCAGGCACAATCACATATACATTGTATCAAATCATCACTGGCCGTCATGAGCATAGTCTTGGCTTCATGTCGATCCGCATCAGATAGGATTCGCAGTGTATCTGAATTTCGGTCTAGTCTTGCAGTGTTGTTCGATTTTTCCGATTTCCTCATGGAGCAGTAATCATTCTCGTGTCTGTGCATGTTGTCTGATCTGGAAAAGGCCTTTTCACAATATCTGCCGCAATGGACTTTCATGACTTCACTCTTTCGTGGTCGTAGAACAAATGAGCATTTGGTGTTGATACACCCCTTTTGTACCCTTTTCAGAGCTAGGACTGGATTGATAAGCGTCGAGAGAAAGCAACTCTTTAGTAATATACATCTTTTTATATTGGTAGAAATTCCATCATCTGTTAGCAGCTTCAATACATGTTCGTCTTTTCGCAGGTCATCAAATTCAGCCACATTCAGTGGTATCTTATCTTCGAGGATGTTGGTAGCACATTTACATAAACAGGTAACCAAATCTTCATCAGCAGCGCGTAGAACGGCATCGATTTCCCATTTGTCAGCAAGGCGTAAAAATTCTAAAAGTGCTTTATTCTGGTCAGTTATTGAATCTCCAGTGTCTTTCTGCTCTTCTGTTCTTCTTGGACAATGATGTCCTTCATGCCTACGAGCACTGAATGATTGGGTAAACAACTTCGTACAATATCTGCAGTAGAGCCGATGATGGTTCTTCTGGTGTCTTCTGGCATTATCCGATCTCGAAAATAACTTGGAACAGCATCTGCACCAAACTGGTGACATGTCTTCACTCGATGACAGTCTGGACACAAATGAGTTTGTGTTCATACCAACACCCTATTTATACCTTTCCCAACAAAAGTACCCGGATTCAGATTCAGATTCAGATTCTTTATTTACGGTATACATATAAAAACGTTTTTACAGATAAATGTTTTACAGATAATGTATTCAGCATACCATGGGAAGTGACATAGCCAGATTGGCTGTCTACCTGACACTTCCTGGATGTAGAATGAAGTACCCGGATGTAAAGTTTCTACAACAAGGATCCTATAAAAGGTATCCTATAATAATACAATGTCGGGTATTCTCGAATACCGAGATGAGGCTAAGAGGGATAGTAGATTAGATCTCATTGAGGGATTTATTCATGGTCCTCATGGCCTCAAACAAAATGAGGCTAAGAGGGATAGTAAATTAGACCTCATTGAGGGCTTTTCTCATAGCCCTCATGGCCTCATACGACTAAAAAGTGGGACGGAAGGCCATATGTTTTTCAAAAATAGGATTTCATGGGATATGGCTGTTAAATAACTAGATGAGACTAAGAGGGATAGTAAATTAGACCTCATTGAGGGATTTTCCCATGGCCCTCATGGCTTCAATCGAAATGAGGTTAAGAGGGGCAGTAAATTAGACCTCATTGAGGGATTTTCTCATAGCCCTCATGGTCTCATACGACCAAAAAGGGATTCTCCAGAAGGTATCCTCGCTAGGTATCCTAAAATACTACAATACCAGGCCATAGGTATCCTCAAACCGAAATGAGGCTAAGAGGGATAGTAAATTAGACCTCATTGAGGAATTTTCCCATGGCCCTCATGGCCTCAATCAAAATGAGGTTAAGAGGGATAGTAAATTAGACCTCACTGAGGAAATTTCTCATAGCCATCGTATGGCCTCATACGACTAAAATAGGATTCCATAACCAGAGACGTTTCACAAAAAAACGATTCCATGGGACGTGGCCATTGGATATAGAGGTGATGAGAATCGTATAGGACTTCGTTGTAATAAGGTGAGATAACTCTGCGTAAAGATTACGGGGATGAAGCAATCTGCTTGGTTAGTTAAGGCCAGGAAAGTGAATTGATTGGGTGATCTAGATAAATAAAACAACAAAAGTACTCGGAATAGGGCCAGAACTAACCAGAACAGACCAGCAAAGCTAAATATAGTAACAATAAGCAAAGCTGTTCCACATGATAGGCTCAACTAGCCTGCTGGAGTATACACCAGGACAAAGGAACATGGTCAGGTAGACGAAAACTATTGCATACATAGAAGCAGAGAATTATGAAAGAAGTCGAAATAGTAAAACTTGCCGGGTTCTTTGCGGTAATTCTACGAATCGGGAAAATACTCTTGTACAAAGGAACATATCCTCCGAACATACCCCCATCTTGTTGTATGCCTTTGGGTAACATAGCAACCACGTGCTACCTTTGAAACCAAGATGGGGCCTCCAGTATACAAAATGGCCGACGGAAACACATGCGCACTTACACTATGTATCACTACGGGGGTGAAATCACGATATGGCCGCTCACGCGGGTTACCACGACAACCAAACATTGCGCCACTGGGTCACGTGATATGACCTGACATGACGTCACTTCCTAGGTCCTGCACTGGGTCCTTCTGAACTGGGACGGTTACCTCATCTCCTACTACTGAGGGGTAATAAGCTATGTTTTTTTGACAAAAAAATGAAAAAATAATGAAAACTGAATGGTGATTTTTGTGAATAGCGCTGGCCGGGTTTGGTCGTTACGTTGGGTAAAGGGTTAACTTAACACGTCTCGTTCCAGTATTCCAAATTGGCCATGCCTGGTCCCCGACAACCCCAATCGAGCACTACAGACCTCCACTAGTTTGACAAAAGCCAAGTATCAAATTTAGTCTTATAGAACGTACTAGAGAGCGCGTGGCTCAGTGGTTAAGGTATTGGACTTTAAATCGAAAGGTCCACAGTTTGATCCCCGCTAGGGGTAACTGCGTTGTGTCCTTGGATAAGGTGGCGCGGTGTCCTAAGGCGTCCTGCACGTCGATGTGTACTTGTCTTCATCCAATGAAAAACGATGAAAAACGACCGATGCGATGGGGATGTGCATGTGTGTGTTGGGGGGGGGGGGGGCGTTGCACCTTAATTGCCCCGACTCTGATTGTTGAGTTTTCAACCTGCCTGTGTGGAGTTAATACGTTGGAGCGTCTGGCAGTTGCTCACGGTTGCTTGGTGGTTCTCTCCGGGTACTCCGGCTTCACCCATCCGTAAAATTGTCCGATACAAGGTCACCCTGGCTGTCGAAAGTGTCGTTAAATAAATAAATAAATAAATAAATAAATAAATAAATAAATAAATAAATAAATAAATAAATAGTGCATCATTAATAGTAAGAGCAAATCGATATCCGGGGTTCCAATCCAGACAGAAATATCCCTCAAAAAAGTTAAGGGGAATATCAGCCCACACAGCCCCCCTTAGTGACGCCTCCGAATATATGGAGGAATTCCAAAGCCTTTAGAAATATATTCCTAGTCTTAACTGTACGTCTGACCCTCACTGCCATTGATTCGACTTTGTTTGAACTGAAGTTATTTTGCCGTTTTTCATAATGGTAGAGACTCGAAAATTGTTGGAGGGCACTGGCCCGAACTATCTTATGCAAACTCTCAAACCACAAGTCAATTTCTGCAAAGAATTCAAGGCTCTTTTGGCCCGGAGCCAGTCTAGCTAGCTCTTCAATAGTTCATCGCCTATGTTCTAGACTCAATCGAATATTTCAGTTAGCCGGAAAAGTGAACCGATGATTGATCTAAATGTACCATAAACATTCATTTTCTTTAACCCTTTACCTAACACGAAAAGCAGACGACACTTGCAAATTAAATTCTTGAATAACTAATTTTTTTCATTTTTTGCGTCAAAAACATAGCTTATGACCCCTTATTGGAACGAGCTCAACGAGCTCGTTCCAATGAGGGGTAATAAGCTATGTTTTTGACGCAAAAAATGAAAAGATAATGCAAATTGGATAGCAATTTTTGTGAATAAGGCTGGACGGTTTTTGGACGTTACGCTGGGTAAAGGGTTAAATCAAACTAAGAAAGGTTTCTCAATCAAGAATTGTTTCTTCGAAACTTAAGTGACATTACAATACTGCTAGACATGTTTGTAAACTAAATACTCATGGCTGACGATTTACCATGGCTGCAGTTTTATGATAACACATCGTTCTTCCACCAGTTATGTTAATGTTTTCATGGCGAAATACATTTTGATTGATTGGAATATCTATAACTGGTGTGATAAAAAAATATCTGTATCCCTATTGAAATATTCTCGTAATGAGGCACAAGTCAGTGCGTCGACAAAAGTCTCAGATACCAATTTGTTTCTCTACGCGTTAAACCGTCTTCAAAGATTGAAATACTCTTCTGATAACAGGCAACTCGGGCCATCAACATTTCCCCCTGGTGCAAGGATTGGTGTCTTTTCGGTCACAGAAATCACAAAGTGCTCGGGAGTCGATAAATACACAGAACCGTACACACGTTTGAATGGGTTAAGAATTATCGCACGAGATTGCTTTGGCCCAGGATATCACTCGAGCCGAAGGCCAAAGAACGAGATTTCTTTGGCCCGTGCTTTGGCCTTCGGCTCAAGTGATATCCTGTACCATACCAATCGAGTGCGATAATTCATAACCCATTCAAACGTATGTTCGGTTCTGTATTTATCACACACTTACCATGCAACAACCAGTCTACACGGAAATTGAACTAAAAACACTCTCTAAGTTGATAATTGCTGCTTTTCCTTCGTTGCCAAGAAGACATCACTGTTAATGGGTGGCGTACCAACCCTAATTTGCTTTTTAATTTTTACGGCATTCAGTTGTCGAAACCAATTGACAGCGCTAAGTGTCACGGTCAGGATGATCGCACTTCAAATATTGACTAAACTGCTGGGAATAAAACAACAAGACGTTTTTAAATAGCTAATAAGTTTAGCACACTACCATCATTATAATATGACCAGTTGTTGAAAGTATTTGTCAAGGAACAAGCAGTCAGAATGTTATTTTCATTTTGAAATTTTTTTCACTCGAATCTGATTGTTTAAATATCTAAATGAGGAACTTGAAATTTCCAAGCGATCTCGACTCCGTGCATTCGACGAACGGTGACGTGATTTATTTAGTCGGGTTCCTTCTCTGTTTACGTTGGAAACGAAACCGAACAATGTTTTGTTGTATCACCACATGTGCGATACAACTTTATTTTTATCGTACGTCAGAACAGTGGAAACTCCGTGTTTTACATTAATAGGTGTGTGATAAATACCTCAAATGCGCAGATTTTGTCTCTTTCTGAAAATCGGAAGATCCTCCCGTTGGACCGAATAATAGTCAGCCCCATGGGGGATGCAATAATGCAACTCGTTATTACGCATTACCAGAGAGTCGACAGATGCCTCAGATGCGAGGAGTTTGTTTCTTTCCCGTTGGGAAATTCAAAATTTTCACACACGGGACAGAATCATGGTCGGACTACTGGGTTGGACAATGTCTCTGATACAAGGATTGGGTGTTAAATTACAGAATGGTTGGGGTGTCGCTAAATGCTTCACCACGCAGGAAGTGTAGCTATATTTCGGCTTGAAAATCGCAATTTTAGTCCACGGGGCCAAATAATGGTCGATCCCAAGGGCTATGCAGCAATACAATTCTTTCGTTATTACGCTCTACCCAGAGCGGCCACAAATGCCTCAGATGCGAAGATTTCGCGTCTTTTCTGCTCGAAAAATGAACATTTTCTTTCGAAGAGCAGAATCGCGGTCGGCTTGTGGGTTGGATACAAAAGGAGTTATCTCGTTAAACACTCAACTCGGGGCATCGGCAAATGTCTCAGTGATGCACGAATTGTGCATTTTTTTCGGTTCCAAAAATTTAACACTGATCGGGACAACATTCAACCAATCCGGGCTGTTTCACGAGCTAATCTATTCTCGTCAATTCGAAAGAATAAGACAGCCCTGATCTACGGACCGTTATAAAAATTTGTGTTATAATTTTTATCAATATTTTACATTTAATCTCGTTGTGTAATGAGTACAGCGGAACCCTATTAACTGGAGTATCCGGTAATCGATTTGCCAGTGAAAATTATCTATTTAGGCTTTAGCATGAATATTCAGTTACCATGGATTTGGCTACTCGGCTAATTATATTCTAGAGATTGACAAAACATTTATTCTATCTGGTTTGACAGAGCTCATAGAGCTCTTCCAAACACGATACAATAATTAAAAGCCTGTATCAGATGGAGTGGGCCAGTTGGGTCTATACATAAAGGGATTCAGCGATTGTCAAGGTTATTTCTGGTCATATTACACGATGGTTTATTCAATTAACAGGAGATTACTCCACAACCTATATGGAATTACTAACAGGACAAATTTGTACTGATGGTGTGGTAAATTGTTCAGTGTTTGAAAGTCATATTCAATTAACATGGTTATTCGTTTAACCTCACATCCTGGCCCTTTTGTCTTTTCGGGGTTTGTAATCAACTTGAATCACACCCTGACTCTATTGTCTGTTCGGGGTTTGCAATTAACTTGAAGTACCTGATAGAACAATAGAGTAGGTGTTCAAGTGGCATCACTTGAATACCTTTGGTCTACTGAGTATATCCGAGTCGGTGCATTTTGGTGATTGAATAAAGGACAGGGTGAAAGTTAGTTACAAAGCTCGTCGCTATTTCATGAATTTGAACATCCGGTCACGTGCTGTAAATACCACCAGTTCGATTGGTAACTATTCGATACATTTACACATTGCACCATTGTTCATTCTATGTAATAGTTACCAACCAAGCTGGAGATATTCATGGATTTGAGCAACCTGACAGCGTGCGGTGAGTGTCTCTGTCAAACAATAAAACGCACGGACTCGGGTACACTCAGTACACGCGAGGCATTCAAGGGACGTCACCTGAAAACTCGTTCCATTATTCTATCAGGTATTTCATGTTGGTTACTAACCCCGAGCAGAAAAAAAAGAGCCAGGGTGTAAGCAAACAATTTGAAGTACCTGCATGAACAACAGCCTAGGTGTACAAGTGACGTCACTTGAATACATCTGGTTCATCGAGTATACCAGAGTCCGTGAGATTTGTTGTTTGGAGTAAGGACAGGGTGTTATTAAATTATCATCTTCGTTGTCGGTATTTCACGAATTTCAGCAACCTGTCCCATGTTGTAACACTCCCTCAACGCATGGGACACGTTGTTCAAATTCATGGTGTCACGTGACATATACTTGCCTTTCGGCCATGGAATCCTTCGTCAATTAAAATGCAGACAGCGTTGGTCTTTCCCCAGATGCAATACTGTAGCTGCATCGTAAAGTATTTTGAATACCTAGTTTTTTTCTGGGATAACTGAATCACATTTGGCCAAAGTAGTTCTCCAGAAATATCATTTTAGTATTCAGTTCTGGTGTTCGAATATTGTAGAAGACTTCCAGGAATCACTGGTATTTGCTGCCAACTCTGTGAGTTAATTGCAGATATATTTGGTGTTCTAAACATCACAACCTTCTTTTTCATGTATAGTTTGTGTATATTTAATTTGAATTTATGGAATATCGGAGGTTGGAATTTCAAAGTAAACTATTTTTCCTTGCCTATTTAGCACCTTAATAACTCACTCTGTTTTACCGCCAAACACTCAGCCCTTCCCATACCAAACTCTAGCTTTCGCACGTGTTTTTTCGTCGTTACATTTAATCATTCCTCCATAAATTTGAATTTATCCATTCCTCGTACCTATACTATATTTAGTCTGGTGAAACACACAGACTCTTGTTTTTGTACAGTTTCTTCTTCTTCTCATGTCTTCTGTCTGCTAAGCACTTCCTTGTCCGCACGATAACTCGAAAACGAACTGTCCTAGCTCGCTGAAGTGCACATATTTGCGTTTTCGGGTTTCTTGGAAAAAACTATCTGATTCCAGTATGAATATCTTTAAATACTATTAACGAAAACCTATTTCTGATTTCTTTAGCAATATTTCACCTCCAAAATAAGCCTCCACAAATTCTCTTTCTATTTTGTTTATTTCTGATGCTTTTACCCATTCACACAGACTTGAATTTACTGGATGCAGTAAATTCTGTTTCTCTAGTTCCATACATTATTTCGGTCACCGTCGTTATTCATTCGGCGACCACGTTCATTATCTTTATAATTACATACACTTAAGTAATTTAAATGTGTCCTATATGAAATGGAAATGTGCTTAACGGCTTAACGATGTGTAATTTTGTATGTTCCATGCTTCTTATATCAATATATATATATATGCAGCGCGGTGGCTCTGTGGTTAAGGCATTGGGCTTCAAACCAAAAGGTCCACGATTCTATTCTCGCCAGGTGTAACTGCGTTGTCCTGGGCAAGGCACTTAATCCCGACTGCACACGTGGTGGCACGGTGGCGCTGTGTACTAAAGTGTACAGTACGTCGATGGTGCACTTGTCTTCGACCAATGCTAACCCTGCTTGTGTGGAGTGAGTGCGTTGAGGAGTCTAACAAGTGCTCGCCGCTTTTTGGTGGTTCTCCCCGAGTACTCCGACTCCTTCCATCCGTAAAACTGCCAGACACGATGCGTCACTGGATGTAGAAAGTGTCAATAAACCCAAATAAATATATACCAACAAATATCATAGAACCCACTGGACAAGTGTTATTCTATATTCCTCCTACCCTGAATGTTAGGCCTTGTAAAGTCGGATATTTGACTTCACATCGATTGTTGAATCGAATCGGATCACAGATTCGTCAGTCGATTCTTTTTTCGATTCGAATCGGCTGAATAAAAACGTTTATTTAGAAGTGGGCCCGATTGCAGCGATTTCCTCAAACAATAATTCTCTCTCTCTCTCTCTCTCTCTCTCTCTCTCTCTCTCTCTCTCTCTCTGGGCATTGTGGGGAAAACGTCCTTTAAAAGTACACCAAGGCACCATCTCTCAATGCTTTAGAAGACGTTCTGCGAATTGCGGAGAAAATGGAAATGTCCGTGTTTTCAAGCAAGCAAGATTAATGGTTTGATGCAAACTACTTTCAAGCCCACTCTGTTTGGAATTTTGTTGTCTCGCAGATCATCATCATGGCAGGTAACAGCAGAGGAGAAAGAGTTCCAGGGAGTCGGTTTTTGGTGGCCTTTTCTTGGTCGGTTATTATTATTTTCCACGGGTGACGATCAGTGTGAGAGAGGTGAACTCTCGACAAAGGTGCTACTTCTCCCCGAGGGCGGTGATGCAAAGTTTTAGGCATCTTCAGGCAAGAATAATATACCACTTGGCTGTATTGTCGTAGCGGACATCATCGGTAAGTCCAGTCTGCCTCAGGATGTTATCGATGAAGGCGAACTCTCTTGTATTAGATAAATTGACTTCCAAACGAAAACAGGGGCCTGTCTAAGGGAGCCGCCCAAAGAAGACCCAAACTCCCTGGTTCGGGGGCAGGCCTGCATTTTTAACCTATTTAGCGTGGACAAAAGTGCGTCCTGGGGACGTTTACAAAAAAGGGCTATTAGCGGGACGCAGGACCAACACTCACCTCCACAAGGGTTGTTGACGAATTTATTCGACAGTATACATATATAGGTACATCAGCAGACTATACAGCAGGTATGTTACAAGCAATAATTAATAACTAAGTTACTCTGTACGGAAGAAGACAACTGATATGCATACTGTCGGGGGATGTCATAGCCAGATTGGCTGTCTACCTGACATCCCCTAGGTAACAACACCGTTTCAGACTGCTTCTTATGATTGACGTCAGGATAGGAAATCTGTAATTGGTCATAAATGTCTAAAATAAGCAAATGCAAAATTATTTTGCACAGCGGGAATCGGAGGTTGATCAGGTGGAAAAAAGCATCTCCCCTCTCCAGCTGTTTGTTTCCCAGTGAGGCCATGTAACCAACAGAAGTTTACTAAACCCCGTAGTTGATTACATCTGTGGTTCCCAATCTAAGGTAAAATTGTGAAGGGAGTGAAGCTGAGAAACATGGAGAGAGAAGAGTTGTTTCGCGATGAGCTGGCCGAAACAGACATCTACCGCGTGATATAGGAAGATAGAACACACACACAAATACACTCACATACACTTATGTGGATATACATACATACGCATGCATATTCCTACCCGTGTATGTAAGCGTATATGAATGGGACAGTCAGGATCTACTCTCCGGACAGTAGGGGTTATTGCACTCAACACGGCTCGAGTAAGTACTGAATAATGTTGCTACGATAGCTTTTTTAAACCTATGTGGACATACATACATACGCATGCATATACATACCCGTGTATGTAAGCGTATATGAATGGGACAGTCAGGAGCTACACTCCGGACAGTAGGGGTTATTGCACTCAACACGGCTCGAGTAAGTACTGAATATTTTTGCTACCATAGCTTTTTTAAACGTAGTTCGGTTTTGCATGTTACGCAGACCTGGTTCCAACTCGTTCCAAAGTTTCGGAAAATAAAATTCTGGTAGGTGATCTAAAGTCTTGGTTCTACTTCTGAGCTGCAGAAAGGCAACTGTGTTTCTGGTTTGACGACGTTGGTTATTAGTGGAGAATAATGAATCAAGGGACAGGGGAAGGAGCCCGTTCTGCCAATCAAACAGGAAAAGTAGTGCATGTATTCTGAATAAGTCTGTTACTTTTAATATTTTGTCTTTCAGGAAGAGGGGGTCCGTATGGGAGTTGTGACGGCTCTTATTGATGATTCTAATGGACCGTTTTTGCATCAAAAAGAGTTTTGTAACTGCTTTTGAACTGCCCCAGGCTTATATACCATAAACGAGATGACTGTGCATTAGGGAGTAATAAAGCATTTTCATTGAACTGTGGGGTAATTGTGCCTTGACCTTATTTAAGGCGTAATTAGCACAAGCTATCTTTGAGCATAGTTGGGAAATATGGGACTTGAAGGAGAGACGATCGTCTATGTTAAGACCCAAGAATTTAGTATATCTGTCACATTCATGTGTTCCTACTCTGTTTAATTTTACGCTGTTTATGACAATGGGTCGATTAAGAAATAGTTTTTTTTCCACAACTAGGATTGATAAAAATATACTTTGTTTTTGGGGAATTTAAGAGCAGCTGGTTCGCTGAACACCAATCGGATATCTTTTCAAGTTCTTTGTTTACATATGATGATAGACGGTTTACGTCAGCGTCCGATACGTATGCAGTTGTATCATCTGCAAAGGACAGAAGATTAATTGTAGTAGCAGACCGGATGTCATTAATGTATATTAAAAACAATATGGGACCGAGAATGGAGCCCTGAGGCTCGCCACACGTAGTATGTGAATAGGTTTATTGTTCTGTATTATGCGTCACATACTGTGTTCGATTAGAAAGATAACTTTGGAACCATTTATTTCCAATACCTCTAATACCATAATATTCAAGTTTTCTTATCAAAATATCGTGGTTTGTCGAGTCGAAAGCTTTTGGAAGATCAAGAAAGATTGCCATAGTGATATCCTTACTCAATTTGTTATTTTCAACTGCTGTGTGTTTCAAAAAATGCATTATAGGATGTATTGTGGAGTGATTTTTTTCTGAAACCCTATTGAAGCGGATTTAAGATATTAAAAGTGTTTAAGAAATTTGTCAGCCTGTTATACATTATTTTTTTCATGACCTTAGAAAAGACGGGCAGTGTGCTTATAGGTCTATAATTGTTAAAATTTCTATCGTCACCTGTTTTGAATATCGGTATTACTCGTGCAATTTTCATACTGTCTGGTACAACACCTTGCTCGAATGAAATGTTGATAATATGCGCGAGTGGTCTCGCAACTAAATCAGTACAGTGCTTCAGTACTTGTGATGTGAAGTTGTTGTAGTCTTTACTAGTTTTTGATTTCATGGCGGTGATGACACTACTGACTTCTAGATGGGTAGTGGGGCTAATATAAAAATTATTTGGGTGAGTGTTATTCATAAATTCATTATATGTCTTTGATACATGAGGTATTTTGGAGAGTGTAATGTTTCCTATATTTACAAAGAGGTTGTTGACTTTTTGTGCAATTTCCCGTGGATCTTTGATTCCGATATTATCGTGGACATGAGACGACGGCAATTTAGCTTCCGTTGTATGTTTCTTTATGGCTTCATTTAGTATTTTCCAAGTTTTCCGTAGATCGTTTTGATTTTCTATTAAAATGTTTTTAAAGTACATAGCTTTACTTTGTTTTTTAATCCTATTAAAGGTTTTGCAATAATTTTGTAATTGGATATGTTCTTTTGATTTGGATTTTGTAATTTTTTATTGTAAAATTTGGTTTTGTTATTTGAAGAAGTTATGAGGCCTTTAGTCATCCATGGTTGACGCTTGATAAACTTTTTGTTCAGATGCACTTCAGTAAGTGGAAATGCTAACTCAAAGGCGTTTGAGTAAATGTCGATAAATTTTTCATAAGATGTATTTGGACAATTTATTTCAAGTACAGATTCCAAATCACTCTGTTCTAGTAAGCTTTGGAAGTATACAATAGACTCGTCATTTATTTTACGTTTAAGTATAAATGTTTGCCTCGGGGCCTTACTTTGATTATTTTCAATATAAAATGTGCGGAAATGGTCTGAGACCTCTGTGATGATTATTTCGGACGACGTAGAAGCGGAGACATTATTGGTGAAAATGTGGTCAATTAATGTGGCCGAAAAAGGCGTTACACGTGTTGGTTTGGTTATATGTGGTAGAAAACCCTGCGAAAACATTAAATTGATATAGGCTTCTGTTTTGGCGTGAGAGTCCACCTTTAAAAGATCAACATCAAAATCACCCATTATGTACGAGGTTTTGTTTTCAAGATTTAGTTTATCATTTATTTCATTTAATTTTACTATGAAGAGATCTACATCCGCTTTGGGCTGAGTATTTGGCCTGTAAATAACGCCTATGATCTTTGTTTTATGAAAGAGTTTTACTTCTATGAACAGAGTTTCTATTATATGAGGTATGAAGACGAACAGATCATGCCGAATTTGAAACTGAATGCCTAGTTTGACGTAAAGTACCACCCCGCCGCGCCCGCCGTCGTCGTCTGGGCGTGTGTTTTTATAAGCGGACTGTAACCTTCAAGGTTGTAATTCATGTTGGACGGAATTTTGAATATTTCACTGAGCCAAATAATATCAAATGTGTTGTCAGCCGTTTGCATATTACTTAATAATTCAACTAAAGAATCCCACTTAGCACTCAGTCTCTGACAGTTTATGTGAAATAGAGAGAATGATTTGTCAGCTTGATGGGATTTGGAACGGAATCGCTCTGGTGAGCAATAAGTACATGTGCCAGTGATATTTTCAATTGGGAAATTGCTTACATCATTTGCATCAGTTAAACTATTATATACATCCACAAAATCATAGTCTGCACTATTTTGGAGCTCGTCCATGCAAATGCTACCCGCCATAGTGTAATTTCTGGATACCTAAGAATCCCGCCTTAACATAGGAAGGTTCAATTTGTTTTTGACATTCTAAAGATAAACGCACCAATAATGAAGAAGATGTTGAAGTTGATCGAAAACTTAGGTGCAATGAGGAGAAATAAGAGCATTGTTTGGGTAGAAGTTCTGTATTCGCCATGGAGCAGTCTGAAACGATGTTGGCGAATATGATTGGACACAGCATTACGTAGCTGCAAACGGATATATGGAATACCATACAGAGGAGAATATAACAATCAGAGTATGCAATTGAGTTATGAATTAGTAGCAACAATAAATTTGTTCAATCGGGTTCAGCAGTTCAGAGATAGTCAAATACCTATATGGACAACAGTACTAGTCACCTCGAATTGGTTTGGCTGTCACGTTCGATCCATAATTAACCCTTTGAGCACGGGGGGGGGGGGGGGGGGTCAAGATACGTACAGTTTCATTAAGTGGAATGACTGCTGAGTGAATGTGTGGGGTAGATCAATCAATATTCCCAACGTGCTGCCTAAACATCCGCACAGGTGTTGATTTTTTTTGCCAACACCTGTGCGGATGTTTAGACATCAAATTGCAGTTATATATGACACTTCAAAGCCAGGCGCGTGCGGGAAGGGGTCTATTTCCTATTGGATAATGGTTATTATAGTGAGCTCAGATAACAGTTATAATTGACAGTTCAAACACTCAAAATACTGATGACTTTGGGCGAGCTCGTGGAGCTCACTTTGATGAGATGCAATTAAATGAGTTAATGGGAAACGCAAATGCAAAGGGAGGTGGAGACACACAAATATAATGGGACGGGTATTTCGACCGTGAATATCGGTTATGTCTAACCGTTTAGACCAACAAATATAGAGGGCATTGAAGCAAGCTCGTGGAACTCACTTCGATGACATGTAAGTTTGTCAGCTTCAATGGTAAGGGAATGAAATGTAAGGGGAATACATTTCTTACATAAGTAAAAAAAAAACAATTGTCGCTGACAGTTTGAACAGCATAAATATGAATGTTAAGGCATCGAATAACAGTTACATACAGGAGTTCGAACACAGTAATGAGGGGGGGGGGGGGGGGGGGGGGGGTATTTCACACTGAATAAATTACATCCTGCATCAGAAAACAGTTACATCTGACAGGTCAACCAGTCAGAATATAGATCGCTTTTGGCCGGCCGGTGGAGCTCATTTTGAAGAGGTGCTGTTACATGAGTTAGATGATGGAAATCACAAATGTGACGGGGGTGCGGGGGGGGGGGGGGGGGGAGTTGAAACGGCATTAGATAACAGTCGTATCTGATAGTTCGACCACTCAGAATATAGATAGCTTTGGGGGATCCGGTGGAGCTCACTTTGAATGAATGCTGTTTACATGAGTTTAGATGATGTAAATCACAAATGTAAATGGAAGTGAAGAAGACAAAGAATCCGAACAGCATTTATACCTGACCACTTCGATCGGCAAACACAGAGGCACTGGATCAAGCTCATGAAGCTCACTCCAATGACATGCAAGTTTGTCAGTTTGATTGGGAGGGAAAGGAATGTATAGGAAGGGATCTATTTAACATTGAACAATAACAGTTGTATATGGCTGTTTTGAACAATAGGGGTATGAATGGCATTAGTGCAGGCTCTTGGGCCTCGTGGGTTTTATAGTTAAAAAGTCATGAGTGACATTCCAAAGGGATTGTTTAGCATTTTGGGGGACAAACATGTCTGTATATATGACACACGTCACATCCTTTTATAGTTAAAAAGTCATGAGTGACATTCAAAAGGGCTTGTTGAGTATTTTGAGGACAAACATGTCTGTATATATGACACAAGTCACATCCTTTTTGGGGGAATACCTGTAACATAATAGGACAGTTCAACATCTCAGATGGTGTGAAGTTAGTGGGTAGTTGTTCTGGTGACTTTGGGGGAGCTCATGGAGCCCCAAAATTGATCATGTTGATAAGTCGACATATAGTTAGATCACATGTTATGCTAAATTTACACATCTATTAGGTTAATTGTTCTTGGTTTCTGCATCATAGATAATAGAGTCAATATCTTCGAAAATATCGAATTTCAGGCGACGACCTGAGCGAAGTTTTCTCCAGATGTATCCATTTCTGTGGTAGGCAAAGCCTACTCTGGCATGTCGGAATAGGGCGGTCATGAGTTCTGCATTGGCTTTGATGATGTCTTTTAATTTAAGTTTTTTCTTCACTCTGTCTTTGCTAGTATATTGGAAATTATTTTTGTTCTTCATAACCTTATCTGTTTCAGATCTCAAAAATTTAACTATACAGGGTCGAGGGCCACTGGCGTTTCGGGATGGCAAACGGTGGGCTGCGAGGATGTCACTCGGTGTGATGGTTAAATCAGTTCCGCTATTGTTGAAGATACCACATATTTCTTCCGTGACATTCTCATTTTCTTTTTCCTCCAAGTCCAGAATTTTTATATTAATTTTTCTAGAATATTGTTCATTTCTGTTTAAAGTTTGTTGTATTTGTTTGGAATCAGATTTTAATTTATTTAATTCATGCTTTAGTCCAAAATTTTCTGTTTTGTAATTTTCAACTTCGTCTCTAAGAAAAGAATTTTCCATCA
Organism: Pictodentalium vernedei; assembly: GCA_031216915.1. Classification (NCBI taxonomy): domain Eukaryota; kingdom Metazoa; phylum Mollusca; class Scaphopoda; order Dentaliida; family Dentaliidae; genus Pictodentalium; species Pictodentalium vernedei. The sequence continues at coordinate 176,215,327 of CM062295.1, read as the reverse complement.
AACTTTCTTGTACCTTATTTTCCAGAGATTGGATCTTTTCGTTAAAATTATTTTTAATTTCTTCTTTTAGATTGCATAGTTGCTCTTTGATAAGAGGGTTAATGATATCACGGACATCATTTTTATTTGGAAGAGTACCAATCACATCAGCCATAGATTTCACCTGCCCCGCAAGTTCACGGAGATCCTGGAATACGGTTTCGTTGAAGGAGACAGAGGTTTCGCTACCGAAGCTATCTTCTGGGCGATTTCGTTTACCGGCTTTGACATTCTGACCAGATACACTTTCCTTACGTGATAACGACCGCTCTTCTCCTCTTCCCTTACTAGGTTGCACAACACCCTTTTTCCCAGACATTTGAGAGCAACAAGTAGTAGGCGTAGAAGTCAGAAAAAGATGACTGGAGGTCCATAGCAGTTAAGATGACGGTTATTGGGGGAAAAAATATAGTCTGCTGCCTCGAGCTCTTCTGTTTGTCAGAATCCTCATGAAATTAGAAAGGCTATTTGTTACAGGGTTATTGCTCCGGGATATTACTGGTAGTGTTAAGGCCTCAGAGCTTCCCCAGTCAGGAGTGTGCAGGGGGCGGCCGAACCAGGCGGGTCTGAATCCGATTCGGTTCAGACCCGCCCGTCCCGCCGACCCGCCGACCCGGGACCACTCCCAACCGAGAGGTCTTGGAGGAGTTTGGATAGTTTTGGGTCGTGAACCGCCGTGGTTCTGATGTGGTGATTGGTGAAGTCAGCCTATGAATACTCATAGACGCACCGAAGTGTATCACTGCCTGTTTTCGCCTTTAGGTGGATACGCGGGTGACTTTGTTAAGTTGTGGTATAATGATTAATGGTTTTGTGGTTTCATGAGTGTTGACTGATAGGGGGAGATGGGGGGGGGGGGGGGGGGGTTAGTGGACATTTTGTTTTCGATGGGTGAGATTGATTGCTTGGACGCGATAGATGGGGAGAGGCAGTTGCTACGTAGTCGGTAGGGCGGGCGGACGGACGGGCGGACGGGCGGGCGGACGGGCGGGCAGGCGGGTTCCGGGCTCGGGATGGCGGGCGCGTAGCGCGGTTTATGCGGACATGAATCCACCTGGGTTCAAGATCACTCCACTCGGCCGATCCAGGCCCTCTCCCGACCCGCTCGTTCTTGTAGCGAGTATGTTTTGGAGATAGGGTGAAACTTATCTCGAGTGTTTAGGTCTTTGACGGCTGAGCAAGTCTCTTTTAGTTCATGAATTAGTTCGCTACCTTTGAGGGGCTCGCGATTTTATCGGCTAGAGTGAGTAGCCGGTCCTTAATGGTCTCGATTTTAGCTCTTTCGTGGAGGAGTTTGACAGGTGTATTAAAAGGCGGTTTGAGCAAGTTAGTTTTATTAGTGCTGTTCAGGACGTGTACTCCACACCCTAGTACCGGACACGCGAAAGCTTTGTAGAGTTCTCGCTTGACATCCCAGGAGGTGCCCCGCAGCACTTTGAGAAGATTAAGTCTAGTTGCTTTAGCGGCAATGTCTTTAATGAGCTTACTGAAGTTTAGTCTTTGATCAAGAGTAATGCCGAGAAATTTCCCTTCGGTGTTCACTGGGAGAAATTTATCCTGTAGCTGCAGGTCAAAGTCGCAGTTTTTAACCCTTCTAGTGAAACTGATCCGTTGAGTTTTGTTAACATTTAGTTTAATTCTCCATTTGGCACACCAGCTCTCTAGGTCGTCGAGTACGCTCTGGAGGGTTTTCCTGATGTAGGCGGTTCGGTGCCCAGAGTCCCAAACCCCTTTGTCGTCAGCAAATTGAATGATTTGGGCCCTGCTGTTCGTAATTTTGAGACAGTTAACGTAGATAATATAGAGAAGGGGCTGAGGACGAACCCTTTGGGGCTACCGGCCTCAAGGGGGGGGGGGGGGGTGGGGACCTCGAAAGACATTTCTTTGTTGACCCAAACCTTAATTGTCCTATTGTTTAAGAAGGAGGAGAGGAGTCTCAGGAGTTCAGTGGGGAGTTTGAGTTTGGACAGTTTGAAACGAACTCCGCTGTGCCGGACGGAGTCAAATGCTTTTTCAACATCAAGTATGACAGCGCAGTCTATTTCTTGGTTGAGGATGGCCGTTTTCATTAATTCTACTAGACCATGAATATGTTCCATGCCTTCTTTTTGGTTCTTGTAGGCTCTTTGCCATTTATTGAAAAAATCAGTGTCTTCTAGGTGCACCTTCAGACGATTGGTAAGAATTCTTTCGAATATCTTACCAATGCAGCTGAGGAGGCTGAAGGGTCGATAGTTAGCTCAGTTACTGAGGTCTTTGTCAGGTTAGGGTATCATGACACCCACATCTGATTTCCAGCATTTGGAAAAGTAGCCGGGTGTGTGAGACAGGCATTGTAGAGGGTTTTTAGTCTGGAAATGAATGAGTTTGGGGACTGCTTCAGTATGTTGTAGATGATTTCGTCTTCCACGGGTGAGGAAGAGTTTCTACATTTTTTATGATATTGATGATTTCTTCGTTCGAGATAGGGGCGACGAGGTCGTCATCGTCCCCTACCTCGGGTTCGGTATTAAAATTAGGGTCTCGATAGACTTCGGGGTAATAATTTATGAAGTTGTCGATCATTGTTTCAACCCTGTCATGAAAGTGGGGACCTTCATGGGGAAGTGGGTTTTCTTTAGGAGGTCTGCAAAAGTGTCGGCCTTTTCCTTATCATTGGAAGCAGTAGTGCCGCCTTCTCTTGTAAGTGTCTTGGATGACGTATTATTGCTCTTGCCTTTTGACTTGCTAGCACCTTGAAGGTGTTCCAGAACTTTTTTGCATCCTTAGTACCGCTGAAATGGGAAGTGGCCGTTCCCAGTTACTTTGTTGATCGGCCTAGATAGCATTTTTTTACTTCGCCATGAAGGCGATTGCAAGTCTTCTTTAGTTCCTTCTTTTTATTTGGGTCGGTCTCGGCTTAAAGGGCGCGAAGGGCCTTACGTCTATTTTTTTTATCAGAGCGAGAGTATCATCGGAGATGGTTCGTCTCCAGGTACGCACTTCTGCTTTAGGACAGATTTCATCTAATGTCGAGTTTTTTTTATGTTTTTTAGGCCTGCGCATTGGTTTTCGAGGTCAGAGGCGTTGGGGGGGGGGGGGGGGGGGTAGTGTTGACATAGTTTGACATCGATTATTTCGCGGTAGTGGTCCCTGTTGATTTTTTACATGTTCCTCCTGATGTTGGGGGGGGGGGGGGGTATCTGAGGGAGCCGTTGCCTATTTTTAGCGAGGCATGGACCGAGAGGTGGTCGCTGCCTAGGTCGTCATCGCCGACCCTGTGGCCGCCGATATGGTTGATGAGGGAGTTGGTTGTCATAATGAAGGCGAGGATATCCGACCTATGCAGCGGGTTGCTGCTAATGTGGGTCGCGCTTGGGTCATTTGTTAGGACATGCAGATTAAATTTTTCGGTGATATTGAAAAGGGCATCACCGTTGGGGCTAGTGAAATGGCAGCCGAAGTATTGATGTTTATTTCTGAAATCCCCCAGGAAGATACAGTGGTTGTATTTTCCTGTGAAGAATTCAAATACCTTTTCATTGACTATTTTGCTGGAGTCATTATAATAGCAAGCTACCGCGATTTTTTATTATCGACTGTGATCTCGATTGCAACCCACCTCGGCGTCTGTTTTGATAGGTTTGTATTTAATGTTCTGTTTTATGAGGAGAGCAACGCCTGCCCCTTTGGTGAGCTGACGGTCTCTTCTAACAACGCTGAAGTGAGAAGTTTTTTTCTTTGACATTCACGTCCCGCAGATGCCAACAAAGTCGGCCTCTTTGAAGTACTGGGTCCGATTGCAACGATTTTTTTCAAAGAATAATTCTCTCGTTCTGGGCATTGTCGGGAAAACGCCCTTTAAAAGTGCACCAAGGCATCATCTCAGTGCTTTAGAAGACGTTTAGCGTGACGCGGAGAAACTGGAAATGTCCGAGTTTTCAGCTTCAAGTAATGCTAAATATACATGCTAAATATACGACAAAGATAATGACGTCATGGCGAAAGTGGAGAATTCTGCGAACTACGAGAAAATCGGGAGGAGATGGGCCATTGTGTAATCGTCGCAATTCATTGTGGGCCTTCGCGCACCGCGTTCGATGAAGATGCGCCGTTCACCCCAAAAACGGAATATGGAGAGGGGGATATTATCACCTTCTTAATTACAAACAAGAGTTAGCTTGTGCGGTATGTGAAATGTTTCCGCAAGCTCGCTAGCTTTCCCGACTTTCCCGATCGGTCAAACTTGAAATACTCGACACGATCGTTGTTCACCACGGCCGATTCGATTCGGTCACATCTTCGCGATTCGAATCGAATCGGAAGGTCGATTCAGGAATCGATTAAATACTTGAATCATCGCAGTGTTCTAGCATAGAAGCAACTGGACGAGTGTTGTTTATATCACTACCTAAGCTCTCGGTCCACCAGTTTAATTCTGTGAGGAATTCGACACTGTTACGGCCTGGAACCAGTCGCTCTCTCAAATAGGTCATCGCCTATGTTTAGATTCATTCATTTGGAATATTTCAACTGGCTGAAAAAACGAGCCTACCTTTCGCCCTTCCGGCGAACTGATATATTCCGGATGATTGCATTTGAAAAAATTCACAAAGATTCATTTATGAATTGAAAGCAATTTTTATAATCTTTATTGGAGTATGAACGTGTGGGAATGGTTACAAATTATGTATGAATCCCGAAGGATTCATACATAATTTGTAACCATTCCCACACGTTCATACTCCAATAAAGATTACAAAAATTGCATTCAATTCTTATACTTAACATTCCGAAACTGTTTAAACTACTTTTTGTACCAAACAACAAAGCAGAAAGACGAAATAAAACAGATACGAACGAACGAGGCGAAAAACCACCCTCACACAAAAGACAAAGTGCACGACTCTGATTTTTAATTTTCACAACTTTAGAAATGGAAACGAGTATTTTAGTAACCGTCTTTATGCCACAGTTGGGAAATGTCACCAAAGAAACAGCAGCGGAGTTGATCACTGCGAGAGGCGCTAAAAGTTAAAAACCCGCCCAAACACCGCCCGAATTACATTCTGTCAACAACGCTCTACCGTAAATTCGGGTCAAAGTTCGACCAAATGTATTCATTGGAAAATGAATTACATTTGGTCATGACGTTTTCATCCAGCTGACCAATGGGAATTGAGTATTCGGACCCAAAACGAATAACTACATTAACAATGTAATTATTTTCTGTGAATCAACACGAGAAATGTCACTCAATCGAGATTTGATTTGATCGATATTTTAATTGCATTACAGTCAGAAATGAACACTCAGTACAGCCGTAATATTATGATTACGCCGGACATTTCCGCAAAATAGGTTAATAGTCTGATGTTTTCAAGGGGAATTTAATGCTTGATTGTAATTTATACCATGATTACCTATTCTACTGTATATAAAAAGCCGATGACATATATTTTAGCTTTACACACCAACCGTGGTGAACATGCCAACAATTGGATTTCAGTAGTTAAAATGTATACTACATCCAAGCTGACTTTTGGTAACCTCACCTTCAATGCACACTGGTCTAAATTTATCACTCGTTGCCTCGTGAAGAGTGAAATGAAACTGGCAATTATTTATTACGATTTTAAATAAGTTTATCTCATATGTTACCAAAAATTAACAAACATACGTTGTCTCATGTTAATAAAGCATCCATAATTCGAAATAGTATGTTACTATGTTATTAAAATGAAAAAAGGCCCAGTAATTTGCGCGTTTCGTTTTCTATTTCGTTTCGGCGATAAAATTGCCAGAGGAAGTATCACTCCCCCCCCCCCCCCCGCCCCGACACTTGCAAAAATAATTTTTGAATAACTAATTTTTGTAATTTTTTGTCTCAAAAACACACGCCTGGTTCTATTCGAGAAACGATTCGAATTCAAATAATAGACTCTATTCGAGATTCGATTAGAAGCGAAATGGGTGAGTCGCAAGACCATATGCCAAGAATTAAATTTAATTAACCCTTTACCTAACATGAAAAGCAGACGATACTTGCAAAAATAATTTTTGAATAACTAATTTTTTAAAATTTTTTTCTCAAAAATATAGGTTATGACCCCTCATTGGAACGAGCACAACGAGCTCGTTCCAAAGAGGGGTCATAACCTATGTTTTTGAGACAAAAAATGAAAAAATAATGAAAATTAATTAGGGATTTTTGTGAATAACGCTGGTCAGTTTTGCAAAACACTTGCAAAAATATAATTTTTGAATAACTATTTTTTTAAATTTTTTGTCTCAAAACCATAGGTTATGACCCCTCATTGGAACGAGCTCGAAGAGCTCGTTCCAAAGAGGGGTCATAACCTATGTTTTTGAGACAAAAATTGAAAAAATAATGAAAATTAATTAGCGATTTTTGTGAATAGCGCTGGTCAGTTTTGGCCGTTACGTTGGGTAAAGGGTTAAGAGATATCCAATTAAGTAGCTCCACTGTACTGTATTTGCTTTTTTGTTTTTCTTCAGCTCCACGGTTTATAACTGCGCTGATCGCTACTATGGCTGCCATACTGTTTATTGCATCAAGAAGTGTTGAATTTATGAACATGCACAACCACAAAAGTGTTCAAAAAATGCATGAATATCAGAGAGAAATTGCGACAACGACCAACAATATGACAAGCCACCCTCAACATAGAATTACCGTGAATTTTATGGGTCGTCTTGGAAATCAGATGTTCATGTTTGCCTCATTGCTCGGAATAGCAAAATCCAACAACCTCAAACCGCTTGTCAGAAGTAATTTGGAGATGCTTAATTATTTCGAAAACACAGTCTCAACATATACCGGTAAATTTAGTAGGCAAGGTCACTCCTACGGAGAAAGTAAAGGATGTGCATTTGAAGAAAAGGCAATGAAAATTGGAAGCACCAAAGACGTTATCCTCAATGGATATTTTCAATCGTGGAAATATTTCGAGTATATTGGCAACGAACTTAAACAACAATTACGATTTAAAAACAGCATTTTCAGAAAAGCTCGTGATCAATTTTCAAACCTAGTTAGGAAAATATCGATTACGGACCCTGTTTATATTGGAGTTCACGTAAGACGTGGCGATATGGCATCCAATAAAATGTTTCTTGATTATGGTTACATAAGTGCCGATGAGGACTATTTGAAAAAGGCTCTCCACCATATGAGACTAAAATTCAATAACACAGTTTTTGTTGTTGCTTCCGATGATATGAAATGGTGCGTTGAACACATGAAAGGAGAAGACGTTACCTTTGTTGAGAAAGGAAATGCACCGGTGGTTGATATGGCAACATTGACATTCTGTAACCATTCCATTATGACAACAGGGTCGTTTGGGTGGTGGATTTCGTTTCTTACCGGTGGGGATACAATATTTTATGGCGGATATCCTAGACCGAATTCTGCTCTCGATAAACGATTCAACAAAAGTACTTACTACCTTCCACACTGGATAAAGGTTTAGTTTCTCCTTTTTAACTTTTTCAACAGCGTTGCTGATGTGGTAAATGCGAGTGGACTCGTCTCTGCCTCTCAAACTCTGCATCCACCAACTAGAGGACAACACCCATTACCCAACGCCGACGATATCAAAATTTATTATTTTAAATATAATTTTTTTAAATTTTTCAAAAAATTTCAACAAAACCATATCATGTGACCCCTCACTGAAGCGAGCTCAACGAGCTCGTTGCAATGAGGGATCACATGATATGGTTTTTGAAATATTTTGAAAAATTTAATTGTTTCAATTGCTCAATTTGCATATTACGCGGGCGGATGCGGGCGATTCGTTAGGTAAAGGGTTAAACTCTATACCCACCAACTAGAGGACAACACCCTTTACCCAACGCAAACGATATCAACATTTTTTATTTCAATTATTGTTTTTTTAAATTTTTCAAAATATCTCAGCAAAACCATATGGTGTGACCCCCCATTGTAGCGAACTCGACGAGCTCGCTCCAATGAGGGATAACATGATATGGTTTCGAAGATATGTTTTGAAAAATATATATTTTTTAACTGCTTAATTTGTAAATTGTATGGCGGATGCGACAGATTCGTTAGGCAAACGGTTAAAGCAAAAAAAAAATTAAAAAGTAAATATTTCGACACAGCTGGTTTGAAGTCCCTTCATCACATTATCACCAAAACGTTTTATATTGGGAAAGGAAAAAAAAAACCTTTGAAATGTGATAGTAGTATGTAATGTGGCTTTGAGGTCGTATTGGCCGGATCTCATTGCCGGATCTCATGTGACGTCATAGTCACGTGACCTAGTGGCGCCATGTTGTGTTGTCATGGTAACCCGCGTGATCGACCATGTTCTGACGTCATCTCTATAGTGATACGTGAGGTGAGTGCGCATGCGCAGCGCGTGTTGTTAAGGTGATACGTGTTTCCGTCGTCCATTTTGAATACTGGAGGCCGCCATCTTGGTTTCTATGGGAGCACGTGGTTGCTTTATTACCCAATTTTTCTGCAATAAGACGGGGTATGTTCGGAGGGTGTGTTCGATTGAATCGGAGTAAATCTAATTACCACAAACAACCCGACAATCCTTCCAAATCACCAAAATCCACCCAACTTTTACTATTTCGAATTATTTCAGAATTCTCTGCTTCTATCTATATATGTAATAGTTTATATCTACCTAGACGTGTTTCTTTGTTCTGGAGTATACTCCAGTAACGTAGAAGAGCCTATTAGTTGGAACAGTTTTGCTTATTATTACTATATTTAGCAATTTCTGGTCTATTCTTGTTAGTTCTGACCCTATACCAAGTACTCTTGTTGTTTCATATATCTAGATCATTTATAACCAATCAGATTGCTTGATTTCCCATAATGCAGAGTTATCTCCCTTCTGTATAATAAAAGCCTATATCCAATGGCAATATCCCCAGTCACCCCAATTTTAGCACCCCTTTTTTGAAAACACCTGTGGCTTTGGAATCCCTTTTTGTCATATGTGCTTATGTGAAAAAGCACAATGTGACACAATGTGCCCTAGTACAAAGGCACATGCTTTATGTGCCGATATGTGCTTATGTGAAAAGGCACAATGTGTCACAATGTGCCCTATCACATAGGCACATACGGGTATTTGAGGATACCTTTGGCCTGGTATTGTATTATTTGAGGATACCTATCGAGGATACCTACTGGAGAATCCCTTTTTGTCATATGTGCTTATGTGAAAAGGCACAATGTGACACGATATGCCCTATCACATAGGCACATGCTTTATGTGCCAATATGTTCTTATGTGAAAAGGCACAATGTGACACAGTATGCCCTATCACATAGGCACATACGGGTATTTGAGGATACCGATGGCCTGGTATTGTATTATTTGAGGATACCTATCGAGGATACCTACTGGGGAATCCCTTTTTGTCATATGTGCTTGTGTGAAAAGGCACAATGTGACATAATATGCCCTTTGACATAGGCACATACGGGTATTTGAGGATACCTATGGCCTGGTGTTGTATTATTTGAGGATACCTATTGAGGATACGTATCGGGGATAGCTTTTGGAGAATCCCTTTTTTGTCGCATTAGGCTATGTAAAAGCCCTCAGTGGGTCTAATGTAGTCTTACCAACCGCTTCCATCTTGTCGCCAAAGCCCCAAGGCCATTACAGGTCTATGGCATGTCTGTTCTATAATTAGCTTCTACAACAGTCTTGTTCAATTGCGGCCTTGTACCAGTACTATTGGCTTCTGTTATTCTGCCCCATATCTCATCCATTACTTCCTAGCTATACCTATCTCAGTCTCGACTATAACATTGATCAAAATTGAATCAGATTTCCCCTGTATACATATAAGGCATTCCGTTATTGAGATTCCTAGCCGAGTCCGTAAAATTTGGATTCCATGTTTTAACATCGTCCACTCGAGGGTATGGAAAGGGATTGATAACAACCAATTCAACAATGACTACAAGACTCTGAACAGATACAACCAGTCACTACACAACAACGAAGTAAACATAACAAATTGAAAGAATGTCAAACTAGTCAGATTGATCGAACTAGTTGGGACAGACTGAACAGAACAAAGTGAACAAAGATCCAACACAACCAAGATCGAAGTGAACAGAACTGATTTATGAACAGATACAAGACAACTGTTCGAATGAAGTGAACGAAGATCCAACAGAACCAAGATCGAAGTGAATTGACCATAACAAAGTTTTCACCTGAATGAACTATAATCCCTAAATATAACCCAATGTTAACCCCATTGAATTGAACAAAACTGAATGAACCCTTTGAATTGAACAAAGTTTTCAACTGAATGAACTTTATGTAATTAAAACCCCTTTGAACTGAATGAATGAACTATAACCCTAATGAGTGTATATATAGTTAACCCCTTTGAACTGAATGAACTATATATAATATAAATAAATATTAACACTTTTTTGAACTGAACAAAGTTTACAGCCTTAATGAAAATATAACGAAGGTGATCTGAATTTTTTAACTATAATCCCAATGAAGGTATTATCACCCAGTGAACTGAATTCTTCTAATAGGGAAGGGAAATACCCTCGAGTGGACGATGTTAAAACACGGAATCCAAATTTTACGGACTCGGCTAGGAATCTCAATAACGGAATGCCTTATATGTATACAGGGGAAATCTGATTCAACCTTGATCAATGTTATAGTCGAGACTGAGATAGGTATAGCTAATGGATGAGATATGGGGCAGAATAACAGAAGCCAATAGTACTGGTACAAGGCCGCAATGGAACAAGACTGTTGTAGAAGCTAATGATAGAACAGATAGACCATAGACCTGTAATGGACTTGGAGCTTTGGCGACAAGATGGAAGCGGTTGGTAAGACTACATTAGACCCATTGAGGGCTTTTACATAGCCTAATGCGACAAAAAAGGGATTCTCCAAAAGGTATCCTCGATAGGTATCCTCAATAGGTATCCTCAAATAATACAATACCAGGACATAGGTATCCTCAAATACCCGCATGTGCCTATGTGATAGGGCATATTGTGTCACATTGTGCCTTTTCACATAAGCACATATGACAAAAAGGGATTCTCCAGTAGGTATCCTCGATAGGTATCCTCAAATAATACAACACCAGGCCATAGGTATCCTCAAATACCCGTATGTGCCTATGTGATAGGGCATATTGTGTCACATTGTGCCTTTTCACATAAGAACATATTGGCACATAAAACATGTGCCTATGTGATAGGGCATATCGTGTCACATTGTGCCTTTTCACATAAGCACATATGACAAAAAGGGATTCTCCAGTAGGTATCCTCGATAGGTATCCTCAAATAATACAATACCAGACCAAAGGTATCCACAAATACCCGTATGTGCCTATGTGATAGGGCATACTGTGTCACATTGTGCCTTTTCACATAAGCACATATCGGAACATAAAGCATGTGCCTTTGTGCTAGGGCACATTGTGTCACACTGTGCTTTTTCACATAAGCACATATGACAAAAAAGGGATTCCATAGCCACAGGTGTTTTCAAAAAAGGGGTGCTAGAATTGGGGTGCCTGGGGATATTGCCATTGGATATAGGCTTTTATTATACAGAAGGGAGATAACTCTGCATTACGGGAAATCAAGCAATCTGATTGGTTATAAATGATCTAGATATATGAAACAACAAGAGTACTTGGAATAGGGTCAGAACTAACAAGAATAGACCAGAAATTTCTAAATATAGTAATAATAAGCAAAACTGTTCCATCTAATAGGCTCTTCTACGTTACTGAAGTATACTCCAGTACAAAGGAACATGGCTAGGTAGACATAAACTATTACATATATAGATAGAAGCAGAGAATTCTGAAAGAATTCGAAATAGTAAAAGTTGGGTGGATTTTGGTGATTTGGAAGGATTGTCGGGTTGTTTGTGGTAATTAGATTTACTCCGATTCAATCGAACACACCCTCCGAACATACCCCGTCTTATTGCAGAAAAATTGGGTAACATAGCAACCACGTGCTACCATAGAAACCAGGATGGCGGCCTCCAGTATTCAAAATGGACGACGGAAACACGTATCACCTTAACAACACGCGCTGCGCATGCGCACTCACCCCACGTATCACTATGGAGGTGACGTCACAACATGGCCGCTCACGCGGGTTACCATGATAACACAACATGGCGCCACTAGGTCACGTGACTATGACGTCACATGAGATCCGGCAATGAGATCAGGCCAATACGACCTCAAAACCACATTACATACTACTTGTGATGGCAAGAAATGGTAATGTGCCAAGAAATCTTCAGTTCAACAAGGATAACAACTGTTGAATAAATAATAGGACGCAGCTGGCTCGCAATCCCCCTCACGATAGTATCACCAAAAAAGCAAAAAGTAAATTTCTAAAAAAAAATATTCAATAATGTTCTGGGCAAAGTCTTACCTAACAATTAACCATTGCCAGTTACTCAATTAAATATGAATTGAGCCTACATGAATGAATTGGCTAATGCCAATTTTATCCAATTTTTGTTGGAAATGTACCATATTGAAGTTAGTACGAGAGATTTGAAGAAAGCGAATATTGAGACCGATTCGGGATCGATCTCGAAGCAGACGTATGGTATCGATATCGAATCGAATCTCTAATATTCGCAGGACCCTATCCTCGGGTAATGAAACTCTTTCTAATAAATCTTCAAAAATGATATGTTCTTTTGTCTATTGTCAAATCTTTAACTGGACAGTATTGTTTTGTTCTTTGGCTGTTTTGGGCTTGTGTCGGTTTATCTCACCTTTAACATGTTGTTTCAATGACAAAAACCTTTATTCACGGATTTTATTACTGCCCGCTGTCCCTAAGCGAAATTTTCGTTGGCTGCTCATTGTCTATTTCATATTTGCACACTGTTGTTGTTTTTATATTCATTTATTGTTATATTTATTACCCTGAGTATACTTTGCTAATTTGTATTAAAAACGCCTCGACATACGCATGCTGAGACAGAGTAAAAAAGGAGAGTTATAAATTAAACGCTAAAACTGAATTCATACCTCTGTTTATCTCTGTGCATAGTGCCATTACTATGCATTTTGAAATGCTAAGGACAAATAGTTTTCCCATTTCTGTGTACTGTTTTGTATTTGTATATATTTACAAGTTATTTTTTATTACTATGTACGAGCTTGTTATCAGATTAGTCCATCTCTTGAATTCAAGTCTGCAATAAACAGTAAATGACAACACTGTTTTCTTCCTACCTTTTCAATTCAAATGTAAAAACCCTCCAGCGTATCTCCACTGACAGCTAATATCACCAAATCCAATCATCACATTTCATTCGGCCGTGAAGGACTCGTCTGCCTGTCCACAGTGAATACAGTTTTGGGAGTTATCTCCCTTGCTGGAGTTTTTTCTGCCGTTTTTCCTGGGTAGGAAATCATCGACCGAGGCTCCAGAAAAAGCGTTGACGAAAGAGAAAATGTAACATGTATTCTAATTGTTTAACTCTTAACCCGCTGAATATTGAGTACTTTCAACATATTTTTCATAAAATCTAGTCATGGCTGCAATGAATAGGTTTGAAAAAATATTCATCTAAATTTATCTTATACTAGAAGTGTGACTGTCCCAGATGGGCCTGTTCATACCCCGCCGCCATGATTATTATAAGAAGACAAGAGGCATAACTCTGCACGAGTTCCCAAGGTAGTAAACACCCATACCAAGTTTCAGAGGAGTGGACCCATAAACATCTGAGAAAATCTCCGGACAGAATTCCACGCCTGCTTTTTCAAGTCGAAAAGGTGCATAATTCTGTCAAATATAATCCGACCGAAACGATAATCGCTGGAGCTCAGGTTCCCATGGTGGTAAACATTCCTACCAAGTTACATACAGATTCTTCCATAAACATCTGAGAAAATCTCAGGATAAAATTATGTCTACGGACGGTCGGACGGACAAGGTGATTCCCAAATCTCAAATCTCAGGATAAAATTATATCTACGGACTGACGGACGGACGGGCAAGGTTTTTCCAGAATACCCCCTCCCAACACGTTGCGGGGGTATAAAAATCATTGGTGAAAAAATCAATTAAATTTAGAGGTGAGATTTTCTTTATTAACTTTGCCCCAATTATACTTATTTTAGCGACAAGAGAAATCCTGTCCTTGGGAGGAATATCCGCCAGTATCATACAATAAATTAATCCTTCAGCCCACCATGAATAGTTGACGACACTGGCAAAACAAAATTCTCGCAAAGCTAAACATTTTAATTATGGGAGATATAAAACAGAGCTGGATAGTTTATAACCCCTCATTAGCTCAACGAGGTAGTACAAATGAGGCACGTAAGCTATGGTTTGTGTCAAAAATTGAAAATAAATTGAAAGTAAATATGAAACAAATTCCAAATCCATAAGGGAGAATAACTCTACCAAAAAATCAGAGTGACACTTGCACTGAACGCGAGACAAGACATCAATAAGGTACACTTGCATACCAAATATGATGACACTGCACCCAATATTTTAAAAGTTTTTGAGTCACAGACCGACAGATAGACCGACAGATCAAAAGACAGTCCGATCGACCGACATTGCCACATTTAGAGTTGGTGGTCGCAGCTAAAACTTGATGGAGATTTTTGTGAATATCGCTGGCCGAGTTCGACCCTGACATTAGGTACAATGGTTAACCCTTTGAACCCGAGCGCCCGCATTTTCGACCCAGGCACATGATACGCCATAATTTCATTGAGGAGGGTGGCTGCTAAGTGAATGCATGGAGGAGACCAATCAATATGTTTAACGTCCAGCTCCAGAGCTCAGCGTTGAAAATATTAGTTGGTCTTTCCCCAAATAATGAATATGGACTCTTCCAATTGCTGTTGTTGAACTGATATGGAAGATACCACCAGTGTTTAAAAGGTTAAATATATAAACTCTGTTTGAGCCTCCTAAACATTGTCGAAAAATGTTCGTGCGTCACAGACACTTGTAGATTCATAAAAAACACAGTAATTTATGAGGGAATTTACTGGATAATTGCATTTGTCTGAATTCAGTTCCACTAAAAACGTGAAAAATAAGGCAATTTGGGGAATTATTCTAAATTTCAACAGTTAACTAAAAATAAATCCTCTCATATGTTTTTCGCTTTTGAAGTTCACAAGTAATGTTTATAGGATGTGATTTATATTATATATGATAACAATACTACACATCAATCGCGATCCACATTTCTTTCACCACCCACTTCTTGGGATATGCATGTCCTGGGCGATTAGGCAGATATATATATATATATATATTATTTCGCTGTCTACCACCTCCTATACATAACGTTAACTGTATAAAAAGTTCAATGAGATGACATTAAATGTAAACAGCAGAGAGAGGGGACAGCCAGAATGGCAGTACACCTGCCATCTTCTGGAGGCACAGTGTTCGAAAACATCGGATACAGGCTGTAGCTAACCAAGAGACAGAGTGAACTTTGTTAAATAGGACCAACGTTAGGGGTTAGTTAGGCGAGGTGACCTAGAAAAAATTAACCTATCATTCCTGTCATGATCAGTCTTATATAGATCACGGTTTAATCCCGGGGACGGGAATTTCGCTGCTCTGCAGCCTCCGGCTCTGAAAGTCAATCACGATACCAGGGAAATTCATCGACCATGGTATCAATGATTGCGTATTACAGTTTATGTGATTACGGGAAATATCAATTTCTTCCGAGACCAGTATCATCGTTGGAGCTATGGTTTAATCTCGCGAACGGGAATTTCCCGCTACCGGCCCTGATAATCAGTGTTAATGCCTGGGAAATTCGTAGACTAGAGTGGGGAATCAACCTTTGATTCTAGGTTCTGTCCTATGAATTTCCTGGGTATCGGGACCGATACTCAGAAACGATATCTAGAAAATACCCGGTGCTTCATTAATTAATTTCTTGATAATTATGCCTCGACTTCGTGTTTGGAATCTAATATTGCGTCCGTGTAATTGCTGCCCACCCGTGGAAAGTGATGGCTAGATGATAATGAATATTATTATCATTTTATAGGGCACTCCCTGGCGAATATTTTCATTTTCGGGGGCTGCACAAAACTCATATGTTTCCATTCACATCCGGGTTCCCGGGCAATAATGAAAAATTCGTTTCAGTTTGGCCCGGCGGCCCGCACATCCCCGGATGTAGGGGGGGGGGGGGGGTAACACTCCTTGAGTTTGAATATTTGGAGAAGAGAGTTGTGATGGCGGAATTTTGTGATCTTTGGCGTGAAAGAATTCAGATATACATTCGCATTTAAGGCATGAGTTATAGTTGCTGACAATGTCAATGATTATGTGGGAATTTCACACATTTACTACATTGAAAAATGATAATAATGAGCAATCATAAGTGCTAGGCATTCAATTTATCAGCGTGGGAAGCGGCCAGGTGAAAACCGCAAACGCACGACACGCCGAAGTAAGTAAAATTTTCAAGTTTTAAACAGATTATTCACAGGTGAACCAGGGCCTAAAATACTGTGAAAATATTTGTAATACTTCCGGAAAAAAATCCGATTTACGATTTTATAAGGTTTGGTGTGGAAAAGTTGATAGTTTTGACATGAAAATTCGCGGAGTTTAAAATTTCCTAATCTCGTGTACAACAAATGACTTTCGGTACTTGTTTGCGTTGGACGCCAACTGATTAATCACGTGACAAAACTTAGCTAAAAATACCGTGTTGATAAACAGACGACGCGTCAATTTTAAATACATTTCGGCGTTAATTTTTTTCAAAATGTCACAATCGAGTGAGTTAGGGGAAGGCGATTTGGAAAACATGGAGAAAAGTTCAGTGCCTCACAACACAGCACTGGCTACAAAGTATGGAGTAAAAAAGTTTCAAGACTGGTTGGAAAAAAGAAAAAAAACTTGTGACTTTTACACAATTTCTCCATTAGAATTAAACGAGGTGTTGAGGAAATTTTACGCCGAAGTTCGATCCAAAAAACCAGGAACCAGCCTGACACCGAGTAGTCTTTCGTCTGTGCGTGCAGCAATTCACAGATGCCTAACATCTGCTCCATTAAACAGACCAATAAATATTATTAAAGATAAAGAATTCACAAGTGCGAACAACATTTTTCAGGCCAGATGCAAATTATATTTTAAAGCAGGCAACCCCCAAGCCAAGACATAAGCCAACTATAAGTTATTCTGATATGACAAAAATTGGTGTCTATTTGTCACAATATAAGTCCTCACCAGAAGTTCTGGTAGAAGCTGTTTGGTTTAACTTATGTTATAGTTTTGGCCGACGAGGACGAGAAGGTTGGACACGCATCACAAATGATACATTTTGTGTCTCGGAGGATTCTGATGGCATCGAATATGTGGAAATGTCTAAAACTGTGACATCCAAAAATTATCAAGGTGGGAATCGTCAAAATGACATTGACTACAATACTCAAAGGATGTACGTACGGTGATGGTATTTCTATGTTTAAATTTCTTCACTCCAAATTAAATCCTAATTGCAATCGACTGTTCCAGCACCCAAGAAAAACCTTCAACCCCGATGAACACTGGTTTAGAAATGAACCCATAGGTAAAAATGTTCTCGCATCTATGATGCAGAGAATTTCTGCTAAGGCTGGATTTTCCACTGAATATACATGTTACAGTGTTAGAGTTGCCACTGTCATCAATTTGTACCAGGGTGGTGTTAATCCTGAAACCATTAGATCGATAACAAATCATAAGAACGTGGAAAGTTTAAAACACTACATTTCCGACAGTTCAGTTGGTCAAAAAAGAGCTTGCTCAAATATTCTCAATGCATCGTTGAGTGTAAATACTGACAATGAGTTCCCACAGTTCAATAACAGCAGTGAAGGAAATTTCACCATCAATCACAGTCTCTTTGATGCTAATAGTAATAATACTGAAGACACTGATTACATGCCTGAATCTAATGACACTAACTCTGACACATCTGTTCCTCTTGTTAATCAACAAATAAACTTGACAGCACAGGGTGGTATCATAACCATTCCACCAAATGCTCCACTGGGCACAGTGTTCAGTGTTGATGTGCCTCAGCCTAGTTTTCAATCAAATGATGCTACCACTAACTGTAACAATTTCATGAACAATTCCAATTCACAGGCCCATCAGATGGCACCCAATATAATGGCGGGCGCTACCTTCCACAACTGCACCTTAAATATGAATTATTCCTCTGGGCCAACTTCTGGAAGATAAACCAAATACTAGTGACTAGTGATGATAAAAGTTAATTTTCTAAGAATTATTGAATTTTAGTTGTGTTGAAATAACATATAAATGATGAAAAAAATAGCAATCTTGATTTTTCTTGGTTTAACATGAAACCTCTTTGAAATGTGATAATAATACAAATAACATTATTTTTTGAGGACGTTATGGTTCATTAACGGCCCTACGAAAATGATTAACAGCCCAAGGGTCTATTAGTGGCCCGAGACTTCGTCTTCGTCTCGGGCCACTAACAGACCCTTAATTAACCTTCTGATACTTGTATTTTCCTGACGTTCAAACGTCACTGGGAACTCAGTTTCTTCACAGTTTTTCAAAATGCGACATCAAACATCGGAAAGTACAAATAACAAGATATTTTTCACATTAATGTTTATCTAGATGAGGGCAAGTTAATTTTGGTGGAATGAATTTGCTATTCAATCTTGTTTTATTACAAATTATTGGAGAGTGCCCACAGGCAATCCCCAATAATTTGTAATAAAACAAATTTATATAAATAAAATATTATTTGTGTTTGACAGAATATTAAATATAAGCAAGGAAAGGGTTGGCGTTTGCTCTGGTATCCTCCTTTTTTGAAAGCCCTGATAGTGGCTTCTAGCATTTAACCCTTTACCCAACGTAACGGCCAAAACCGGCCAGCGCTATTCTCAAAAATCGCCAATTAATTTTCACTATTTTTTTCATTTTTTGTCTCAAAAACATAGGTTATGACCCCTCGTTGGAACGAGCTCGTCGAGCTCGTTCCAACGAGGGGTCATAACCTATGTTTTTGAGACAAAAAATGAAAAAAATTAGTTATTCAAGAATTTTTTTTGCAAGTGTCGTCTGCTTTTCACGTTAGGTAAAGGGTTAACCGGTTAAAACTTCTTGAGAGCAGGATTATATTAGTATTTTAAGCTGTGATAACATTTGGCTCAACGGTTGTCACTGAGTACTATTCGGGAGTAAATAGGAATTGAAGTTAAAACTTCAAAAAATCGAAAAATAATAACAAAACAAATGACCACAAAGTATCAACGCGCTGTTTGATTTCATACGTCATAAGACGTACAAAAGTATCAACGCGAGATTTGATTTCGTACGCGATAAGACGTACAAAAATATCAAAGGGTTTGTTGACTCAGCTGAGTCGAGTGAGATGATTACCATTTACTCTGGCATATATAGCTATTTCTTCAGTTACCGCGACCGTATCTCTCCACTTTGTTTTAAGCTTTATTAGTACAACTTTAGCGGGCGTTCCTTAGGCCATTATCGCTAATTTCCTGGGCATTAATACACGATAAACGCTCAGGTCATCACATGACGTGCTGGGCCGCTAATGGGTTTTCCTTCCCATTTGCGCCCGCGGCCTGACACGTCACGTGACCGAATTACCTCCCATTCCCAATCTTCTGTTTCTGCTTTGTCATTTCGGATGATGTGCGAGGTAAACAAATCTCAGCAGTTACTTGAGGTGATTACACCAAATATAACCTATTTATTGAAACATCAGAGGCCAAATGGTGATATAATGTGAGTATATTTATGTATCATTCTGTTTTTGAAGCTGCCAAACTCCGATCCTGGATTTTTAACATTGGTTATTTCGTACTTGTTTTCAAAAAACTTCAAAAAATAAACACGAAAAAGTCATGAATATTCAATTACTTTGGCTTGTTTTGATCACATGGTACTGTTTGCAAACAGACGACACGCAAACAGACGACACTTCGTCTCGGGCCGCTAATAGACCCTCGGGTTGTTAATCATTTCTATAGGGCCGTTAATAAACCATAACCTCTTCAAAAATCATGTTATTGGTATATTATTTTAGGACTGACGGGCAAGTTATACAACTTATATTAATGCCTTTCCTTCTCCCAATGGCATGGGTATGGTGGTGGCATCCGAAGCAGTATCTTCTTAGTCTCGCGCGTCTCGAATACCACGAAGGCATCCTTAGCCTACAAGAGTATCTCTCTTTCCGCACAGGGGACAGCCACTTTAAATCTCCACCCGATAGGACGGTAGACTGCGACAGCATCAACCCCACCTTGATGCTGACAGAGAGTGTTCAGACACCTCAAGAACTTTCCCCAGTCGGGGATCAATCCCGGGATCCCTGGCACGAGAGACCAGCGCACATATCCACTCGGACAACACTTACCATTTACTGCCGCGATTTCATATAACTGGTTAGGCAGGAAAATATGACCAAAGGGTCCGCCTGCTAAGTGGAACCACACGTTACTTCCACCGGGGAATCACTCAATTAGGTATCTATACAGGTGTTAGCACTTTCCGATAAATAGAAATTACTGTCCCCTGGAACGCTGCCGTGGCAACGTCTCGGAGAGAGTGAATATGTATTTGCCAGAGGGCGCTTGTCAGCGGAGGGCCAAGGCTGGGATTGATCAACTTTACTGGGGACCTAGGATACTCTTTCATCGGGGACGGGGGATTTTCACTAGCGCACTCCTGTAGATCGCAATTGCTTATTCACAAGCCACAGAGTAGCGTTGTGCTTCAGTCAATTGCTTTCAACGGTAACGAACTAACACGGGCTAATTTCTTGGTGGGGCTGAGGTTTCATCAAACCCTAGGGTACTCAGGGCTTCTTCATTAATAAGATAAAGGCTATTAACAATCCAACAATTTATATCTATAAATCTTCTATGCTCTTATTTACAAATAGTCAACAAATCCTAAATAAATAATCCCAAACACAATTGAAATGAGTTTTGTGACTAATCACTAAATCCCACCGAAAACAAGTACTAAAACATTATCTAAAACTAAATTGTTTCCCAAATTTATATTCGTAGCGAAAGGTCGAAGCTGCAACTACTGATACGAAATCATGCAATCTTTCACTCAACCGCTCTTGCGCGTATTTATCCCGTTACGCCTACCAAATTATGGGGAATTATCTTTAGTATTAAAATTCACCTTTTAGATTACTTTATCACCTACAATTTCTGCTAATAGTACTTCTAACCCGCAATAATAACAACTGGCCTTCTAATAACACAGGTTCACTAATACGCTTAAAACTGTTAACTAATAACTATATAACTACGACGTGTTATCAAAACTAAATACTATAAACTAAATACTACATGCACTCATTGGTTCTTCTTCGGCATCTCCCCTCGATGCAAATCATCAGATCGGGAATCCTGTCGTCCAAATGACGGCTTACCGGAACCACACAAATACATTAATGCTTTACTACACCACGTGAACTAACGATTATTCCACCCTAGCGAGTCTGTCTTGAAGTTAACTCGAGGGGCCTTATAAAGGCGCGAGCACCACTTATCAAACACTTGATTTGGGCAAATGTGCTAATTTAGAAAAGACGGCTTTGATGACTTGCATTGACATCAACTGACTGTACAGTAAGTTCTAATTTGGAATGCCTTGTTTATACAGTCCCTGCATGACAGCGACTGAACAAAGAATGCTTTCCGAATACGAACTTAATTCAATTAATGCGCTTACCCAGTTTACTGCCACTGATTATTAAAACGTTTCTTTCTTTTATTCATTCTAAATAACTCGAATTGTTTACTTATTTTTAAAATTTAGAATAACCTTAAAATAACAACCCTGTGATAAAAGCATAAGAATGATGAGATATTCAGACCGATGCAAGTAATATGACGCTGATGTAAGTAATATGTCCCATTATTATGTGGGATAATGCAGAAGTTAGAGGACAAATAATATGGATATTCATTTTTCTTTGAACATTTCCCTATCTCCTGTATCGCGTAATTCTTTCTCGGTGAGAAACCCGGGGAGACAGATCTGTCTTATCCACCGCACGTGGCCATCCTTATTTCAATATTTCATCGTTGTCTGCATTTGGTAAACACACATAGCGACCCGCTTTGTTTCCACCAATACCACTATCCATGCTACCCCCATGCCATTGGAGACTATTTTACGCCACTGGGGGATATTGTTTCTCCCACCACACGCCACATGACATCATCAACAATTCATAATCTCAAAAGTGAAGTCAACGGAATGTCAGCGAAATGTCAGAAGTTTCGGCTCGCTTTAATATGTCAACTCATCACTGTCGTGAGATAATGCTCGTTTTCATGGTATATATACAAATATTATATCTCACGTGACTTCCTTGCATTCTGATTGGCTGAAAGATGATACCCCATTTCGTGTAGTTTGCATCCACAGAACTGACCAGGCACTACACGTTTTCTATTTTCAGCACACTACTATATCAGTTTTCTTTTCATACTGGGCGAATAAAACTGATCAGGCTAAATTTAAAAATCGATTCACAGAGGCACAACATCCACAAAACGACCCAGAAAGAAATCTTTGTGGAGAAATGTATCGCTTTTCCATTGTTGAAGTCACATTTTTCGAGGCGTTCATTTTATTCCTTGAGAAGATGATCCATATCTCGTTTCGAAGAGAATGAATGATCCATACCTGGGTCCAACTTTCATGAGGACGCATCCGGGTATGAAAAATCGTTTGTTTCGCTGCTCATATTATTTCGCTATTTAATTGTATGTTTTGGGCAGTAAACGAATAAATAATGGAATTCAATTGAATCTTCGGAGTTTGTATCCCGTGCTGGCCCATTCGGTAGTGCACATGTGTGACAAATGTGTGGA
Organism: Pictodentalium vernedei; assembly: GCA_031216915.1. Lineage (NCBI taxonomy): Eukaryota > Metazoa > Mollusca > Scaphopoda > Dentaliida > Dentaliidae > Pictodentalium > Pictodentalium vernedei. Next base: position 176,192,329 of record CM062295.1, on the reverse strand, counting down.
AATTATCAAACTGTGTAGTCAAATTTCGAAAATTTTAGTTTTCATTCGCGAGTTGCGCGATTCTAGAATACACAGTTCCGTTTGGGGGAAATGTTTTGTTTACCCTTGCCGACCGCTTCAAAATCTGTCTTCTGCTCATATCAATAATCCAAGTTAGCCGTGTTTTGGAAGAAGAAAATGTTTTTTAAAAACTACATGATATTTTTTTCTATATAACGCTAGTTGGTAGGGCTGCTACCTTGGTAATAGATTAACAAATCGGACAGATGTTTTTCTTGATGGGTGTTCGATATAATATAAGGATTAGTGCATGTCTTGTCGTTGACTACGCCCATATAGTGCCCAGTGAGGTGGTGTTGTTCCCTCCGCTTCGCGGCGAGAACTACACCACCTCACTGGGCACTATATGGGCGTAGTCAACTCCAAGCCATGCACTATTCCTTAAATATTTATTATACGCCTGCTCTATGAAATCCCCATCTACAGCAACATTAAACCATGCGGAAAATAAAATCCGTTCCGCACACCCGCACACATGTGACCTCCTCACGTGAAAGAGTATGGAACTTCGATCCACTGATGGTCACATGCCATACTTCAGTTGCAAGCAATGTCAGATATATTTTCTCTCGGGTGATATTTCCATATTCCTCTCCACTCCACACCACTCGAGGAAAGAGCTAGGAGGTTTTGATTTCTCAGATTCAGTTTCGCTTCAGTTTCAAGAAAAACTCGGTTTCTGTACGGATTGTTCTATGTGTCAAGAGCATCACTCATAGTTTGTAAGATACCACTCACCATAAAAAGCCCTGTCTGTAAGTGCCTCCATTAGGCTAGGCAAAACTTCCATATAATCATTCTTAGGGATGCTAGGAGATCAGCTACTTATTGGCCACTGGGACACGTTCTTGGGAAGAGGTGCACCTCAGCAGGATGGGAACAGAAGTGTTGGGAGAAAGAAATATACATGTAGCAGAGCCTTTTTGGATGCGAGTAGGATGGCATGTCAGAGGTAATAGCAAGAGGGAGACACAAGTGTGGAGACAAGGTGGAGGAAGAGGAGAATACCGAGATTACTACCACGAAACAACATAATCTATAGGAGGAATTACCGTTCCGAAACAACAAAATCTATAGGGGGAGGTTAATGAATCCCGTTACTCAGAAAAGTGTCGTACAGCAACATTCAAGGTCTACACGGGGAAATAAGTGAAATATCCGCATTGATCGAGAGGGAGGAACATGATTTCATGGGTCTCAGAGAAACGTGCCTAAGACACGAGGAACGGACAGACCAAGTAAGGGGGGGGGGGGGGGGTGGGGGTGTATGGATAGGCGTGGAACGAACTGAAGGTCAGAACATGGGAGGAGGGTAGGTATGTACATTACAGAGGATTTAAAACCGTCGTTGTTTCCAGGTCTGGCAGGTGTCAGTACCTCGGTTGATGTATCTGAAGAAATTGGGTGGGTAAAAATGTTAATCTAAAATCAGAATTATTGCCCTTGGGATTGCGTACTGTGCAGTGGAGAGAGGTAAACTTGAGTGGAATGACTCAATTTACTCAACACTTAGGTCCAATATCACAGAATTCAAAAACAGGGGCATCGGTACAACTCTGATGCATGGGAGACTTTACTGAACACATAGGTGACAAGGAAGGAGACATACAGGGCGGCTCTAGAAAATCAACCGGAATGGAAGGAATATGTTGGGCTTCACAAATGAGCTCGGTCTGAATATTCCAAACAGGGATGCGAGGCGTAAGGGAAATGGAACGAGTGAAGAACGACAATCGATTATATTCTCTCAAATACCGATTTATGGAGGAAGGAGATAGAGGTAGACGTGGACGATGAGGGTAAAATGGAGATGGATTAGCAATCACGATTTTATTGTAGTTACGATCAGGGACACAACCCAAGCAGGAAGCAATAGATGCTTTAATGAGATTTTGGAACACTCATAATGGATGACTGGACGCAGTTAGAAGAAACATTAAAACCAAAGCTTGAGAATGTACTCAGGGTTGGCAAATGTCAAAGAAATGGAACGTGACATAGTTGTCGGTCGCACGGGGATAGGGAAGAAAATAACAAGAGACCCCACGAGGCCTGAAGCGCTCACCTTGAAGAGAACCCGAGATAAACAGAGTCCAAGAATGAATCTACATTAAGCTGTCAGTCTCCATAGGATCCATTGTTAATCCTTGAGCCCCTCAGGAATGACTAATACAGACCAAACATCAGGCCTTTTCTTCAGTTGATTATAATGTAAAAAGCGGAGTCCCCAATCGAGCCACCTTATTACAACCTATGTGGATTAATCCTAGTTATACACCTCTAGCGGGAACTTAATAAAAAAATATAATTCTTCAGCTAAATGGCCAATTCCGACTCCCATAAGGGGCCCAAATATTAACCCAGGCACTCGATTTGAACAAAGTTGAATCTGCCTCCGCCCCTAGAGATGTTGTGTGCCAAATATAAAAGCATTCTGACTGGTGGATCTGAAGAAGAAAATTTTTAAATAAATTTTCTCATATTGCACGAAGTTAAAATTTGGTCAAGATCAGCGAGCCCAAATATTAATCTCGGTACCCGATCTGAACAAACTTGAATCTGATCCCCTAGAGATGTTGTAAACCAAATATGAAAGCACTCTGACTGGTGAATCTGAAGAAGAAGATTTTTAAAGAAATTTCCTCATATTTCACTAAGTTAACATTCGGGATCCCATAGGGAGCCCAGATATTAACGCAGGCTCTCGATTTGAACAAAGTTGAATCTGCCCATCCTAGTTATGTTGTATACCAAATATAAATGCATTCAGACTGGTGGATCTGAAGAAGAAATGTTTTAATTATATTTTCTCATATTGAACTAAGTTAATCTTAGGCTACCATAGCAAGCCTAATGACCCGATTTGAACAAACTTGAATCTGAACCTCCCCCCCCCCCCCTTAGAGATGTTGTATACCAAATATAATATTAAAGCATTCTGACTTGTGAACCTGAAGAAGAAGATTCAAAAAGATTATACCCTATATTGCACCAAGTTAAATTTGGGCTTAGGGACTTGGTTTGAACAATATTGAGTGATGTAAGCCAAACATTAGAAGATTTTGACTGGTGATTCTGAAGAAGATTTTTAAAGATTATTCCCCATATTGCCGTAAGTTAAAAATTCGGTCTGCTGTATTGAGCCCAAATATGAATCAAGGGGCTTCATTTTAACAAACTTGTATCTGCCCCCCCCCCCCCCCCCAACCCTACCTCCCTCCTATGGATGATGTATACCAAATATCAAAAGATTCTGATCATTGGTTCTGCAGAATTTGTTTTTTAAATTTTTACAAATATGCGGACTCCAGAATTTTTCAATGCACTCCCCCCCCCCCCCACCCCCCCCCCCCCCCAACAGAACACCCTGACATAACCGACGGCAAATGTTTTACCTTCATTTCTACTGGTTCGAAGGAAGCTTCATACCAAATAATAGTTCTCTGTTCCGTGTAGTTTGTGAAATATGGGTGTTTAAAAATATTTCAATTTTGAGCTCCTTGAGTTCCCTCAGAAATACGGGTATTTTTTTGGCATGATTAAAGTACTTATGATCCAGTAATACCACATACCAAATTTGGTCCAAATCGGACAATTGCTTCAGAAAATAGAAATTTGGACGGGGCCAAAAATCTTGCCCCTCCCATTACAAAGGCATATATTGCTCGACGAACTTCGTTTGCACAGATTTGATTCTTCACCTCAAAAGGAAGCTCCATACCACATATCAAGTCATTGTGCCCACTAGTTCATGAGAAGCAGATTTTAAAAACATTTTGAGGCACTTTCCCCACCCCTCCGTATGTTGAGTTGAACAAAAGTACAATGTCCCTCCTGGACTATCACTCACACAAACTTTTACTTGAATTGGCCCAGTGATTTTGGAGAAGTCCAAAACAAAGTGTTGACGGACGATCGACGGACGACGCACAGACTACATAAGCTCAGCTTAATTAACTTCGTCAAGGTTAGCTAAAAAATAGGAAAAGTTAGGATGCTCAATTGGGAACTTGGGTAGAGGGTGAATAGCAAATTGAAAAAGGCTATAAAGGTCGGAAAAGTCAAATGTGCTTCGAACAGGGGGAGAAGAAACCCCAAGGTCTTGGGAAGTGTCGAGGCCAGAGAAGCAAAAGAAGAATACCAACAAGCACGAAATAAAGTAAATAAGATTAAAGACGATAATCGGAGGATGTGGAACTGCATTCTTATTGAGACAATAGCTCAGGGGATCAAGTTCGAATATATTTTGGAAATGGGTGAATATTTATTTATTTATTGGGTTTTAACGACATTTTTGATGGGCAGGGTCACCTCGTGTCGGACAGTGTTACGGGTAGTGCAAGAAGCTAGAGTACACGGAGAGAACCACCGAGCAGTGGCGAGGAATGGAAATGGGTAAACAAAGAAAGTAATTCGCAGAGTATTAAAGCAGATGGCGGAAATACAGACGCATCAGAACTAGTCAAGAACTGGGAAGAGGTCAATGATAAGCGATGAGGCATGATGAACCCACTGAGGTGCTCAAATGAGGTCGAAGAAAAAATCGAACTTCGTGTGTAGCGAAATAAAAGTAAAGGCGGTCCGAAAAGTGGTCTCAAAATTAAGAAACGGAGAAGCGGGAGTGACGGATCAAATTCCTAAGTAGTTTCCCCAAAATTGGGAAGATACCAACTATCAAAAGATTCTGATGATTGGTTCTGGAGAAAATATTTTTTAAAATTTTTGCAAATTTGCTGACTCAGCATTTTTTCGATGCCCATTACAGAACACCCTAACATAACCGGTGGCAATTTTTTTTTACCATTCAATTCTACTGGTCATAAGGATACTTTATACCAAATAACAGCTCTCTGTTCCATGGGGTTCGGGAAATATGGGCGTTTGAAAATATTTCTATTTTTAGCTCCCACGGTTCCCATGGGGATGCGGGATTTTTTTTTTGCATGAGTCAAGTACTTATGACCCAATACTACCACAAACCAAATTTGGTTCGGTTCGGAAAATAGAAATTTTAGGCGGGGCCAAAAATCTTACCCCTCCTATTACGAAGCCAAATATTACTTCACGATCTTCGTTTGAACAAACTTGATTTTACACCTCATATGAAAGCTCCAATATCAAGTCATTGTACACACTGGTTCTTGAGAAGAAGATTTTAAAAGTATTTTGGAGCATTTTCCCCCTCTCCCTCCCTATGGGGTTGGGCACGTTAAGTTGAACAAAAATGAAATGCCCCTTTGGGACCATCACTCACACAAACTTTCGCTTGAATTGGCCCAGTGGCTTTGGAGGAGAAGACCAAAACATGGTGTTGACGGACGACGGACGGGGAGCGATGAGATTAGCTCAGCTTGACTTTGTCAAGATGAGCTAAAAACGTGAATCTGACCCTCCTAGAGATGGTGATACCAAATATGAAAGCATTCTGACTGGTTGATCTGAAGAAGAAGATTTTTAAAGAAATTTCCCCATATTGCGCTAAGGTAAAATGCGGACCCCATAGAGAGCCCAAATATTAACCCAGGAACTCGATTTGAACAAATGTGAATCTGACTAGCCTAGAGATGCTGTATACAATATATGAAAGGAATCTGATTGGTGGATCTGAAGAGATTTTTACAGAAATTTCCTCATATTGCACTAAGTTAAAATTCGGGCCCCCCACAGGAATTCCAAATATTAACCGAGAGACTTGATTCGAACAAACTTCAATGTGACCCTCGTAACAATGATGTTTACCAAATATTAAAACATTCTGACCAGTGGTTCTGAAGAAGAAGATTTTTAAAGCTTATTTCCCCAATACTGGCCTAAGTTAAGATTTGGGCTCCTGTATTGAGCCCAAATACGAACCAAGGGGCATAAATTTAACATACTTGTATCTGACCCCCCCCCCCCCCCCTTAGATGCTATATGCCAAATATCAGAAGAATTTTTATTTTTATGTGCAAATATGCTGAATCAGCAATTTTTCGATGCCCCCCCCCCCCCCCCCCTCCTCCACTACAGAATACCCTGACACAACCGATAGCATTTTTTTATCATTCGATTCTACTTGTCCCAAGGATGCTTCATGCCAAATAACAGTTCTCTGATCAGTGTGGTTTGGGAAATATGGGCGTTTTAAAATATTTTCTATTTTTATATCCTGGGGTTTTCACAGAGAACATGAGATATTTTTTTAGCATGCCTCAAGTACTTACGACCCAATAATACAGCATACAGAATTTCGTTCAAATCGGACCATCGGTTCAGAAAATAGAAATTTGAGGCAGGGCCAAAAATCTTGCCCTTCCTATTACAAAGGCAAATACTGTTCCACGAACTTCGTTTGAACAAATTTGATTCTACACCTCAGAAAGAAGCTCCATACCAAATATCAAGTCATTGTACTCACTGGTTCAGGAGAAGATTTTTCTAGAATTTTCCCCCACCCCCTCCCCATGGAGCGAGGCAACTTTATTTGAACAAACTTGAACTGACACATGATAAGGACAATGCATATCAAATGTGGTTCAATTTGGCCGGGGGGGGGGGGGGGTGGAGGGGAAATCGATAATGTAAAGTTCATGGCGGAGGGACGGACGGACGGATAGACGGACGGATGGACGGACAGAAAATGATCGCTTGAGACTTTGAGTCAGGTGAGCTAAAAACAATATTCTGGCACTTACAGCTTTTGAAATAATACTAATGCACTAAGTTCAACTTTGGCCTCCCTCCCATAAAGAGCCCACATATTTAGCCAGACTCGATTTGAACAAACCCCAACTGATGTCATATACCAAATATGAAAGGCTTCTGAATGGTGTATCTGAAGAAAAAGATTTTTAAAGAACTAGAGATGTTGTATACCAAATATGAAAGAATTCTAACTGGTGGATCTGGGGCGCGGTGCCTTTGCGGTAACCGGTTCTAGTCAGATTATCGAAGTTAAGCAACGTCGAGCCCGGTTAGTCCTTGGATGGGTGGTTGTCTGAGCGATCGATTCGGACTCCCGCGTTGTGTACTTGGGCAAGGCACTTCACCCCGATTGTCCACATTGGGTCACGATGACTCCGTGTACTGAGGCGTACTGCACGTCGATGGTGCGCATGTCTTCAACCAATCTAACCCTGCCTGTGCTGCAGTGCAGTGTTACGGTGTTGGGGACCTTTTAGCTGCTCGTCGTTGCTCGGTGGTTCTCTCCGGGTACTCCGGCTTCCTCCACCCGTACAACTGTCATCGACACGATATGACCATGGCTGTTAATGTGTAAATGTAATTTTCTCATATTGCACTAAGTTAAAATCCGGGCTGCCATAGAGAGCCCAAATATTAACCATAGACTCGATTTGAACAAATTTGGATCTGACACCCATAGACATGTTGTATACCAAATATCAAAAGAATTTGACTGGTGGATTAGAAGTAGATTTTTAAGAACTTTTCTCATTTTGCACTAAGTTAAACTTTGGGCTCCAATGAAGAGCCCAAATCTTAACCCATGGGCGCAGTTTGAACAAACTTGAATCTGACCCCTAGAGATGTTGTATACCACATATGCAAGGATTTTGACACGTGTATCTGAAGAAGATTTTTAAAGAAATTTCCTCATATTGCACTAAGTTAAAATAATTAACCCAGTGACTCGATTTGAACAAACTTTAATCTGCCCCCCCCCCCCCCCCCCCCCCGCCCCCTAAGATGTTGTATACGAAATATCAAAAGAATCTGACTGGTGGATCTGAAGAAGATTTCTAAATCTTATTCCTCATATTGCCTTAACTTAAGATTCAGGCTCCTGTATTGAGCCCAAATATGAACCGAGGGGTCTAATTTGTACCGTCGAGACAGAGATAGGTATAGCTAGGAAGTAGGGTAATCAATATTAACCCTTTACCCAACGTAACGGCAAAAACCGGCCAGCGCTATTCTCAAAAATCGCCAATTAATTTTCAAAATATTTTCATTTTTTGTCTCAAAAACATAGGTTATGACACCTCGTTGGAACGAGCTCGTCGAGCTCGTTCCAACGAGGGGTCATAACCTATGTTTTTGAGACAAAAAATGAAAAAAATTAGTTATTCAAGAATTTTTTTTTGCAAGTGTCGTCTGCTCTTCATGTTAGGTAAAGGGTTAATGGTTGAGAGGTGGGGCAGACTAACGGTAGCCAATAGTAAAGGTACAAAGTCGCAATAGCACAAGACTGCTGTAGAAGCTAATGATAGGTCATAGTTGTAGACAAGTAGTTGCTGTATAGGAGCTGTATAGGAACTGTATATGAGCTAGGAGCCATATACGAGCTAGGAGCCACACAGGAGCTAGGAACCATATTGGAGTCGGGTCATATGTATCCTTAAATACCGAAATGAGGCTAAGAGGGATGAAAAGTCGTGCCGAAGGACCGTCATTCGTTATTTAGGGGTGGTGGAATTGGGGTGCCATGGGTCGTGATGATAAAGTGAACTAATTGGATGATCTTGATAAATGGCACAAGAACAAGAGTACTCGGAATAGGGTCAGAACTTACCAGAACAGACCAGAAAAATCTAAATATAATAACAAAACTGTTCCAAATGATAGGCTCTTCTACTCAACTGGGGTATACTCCAGAATAAAAGAACAGGGTCGGGTAGACGAAAACTATAGCACAGATAGAAGCAGAGGATTCTGAAAGAATTGGAAGTAGTACAACTTCTAGTCCATTTGGGTAATTCCACGTATCGAGAAATTACTCTTGTACAAAGGAACATACCCTCCGAACATACCCCCGTCCTATTGTAGGCTTTTGAGTAAAAAAGCAACCACGTGCTACCATAGAAACCAAGAGGGCGGCCTCCAGTATAGAAAATGAACGACGGAAACACGTATCACACTAACAATACGCACTAACACCACGTATCACTATGGGGATGGCGTCACAAAATGGTTGCTTACCATGACTACAAAACATGACGCCACTGAGTAACGTGACATGACGTCACTTCCGGGGTCCTGCCAGGGGTCCTGCAACCTGTACTCAAACATACGAGCTATATTGCCAATTAATTTTCATTATTTTTTTTCATTTTTTTTGTCTCAAAAACATAAGTTACGACCCCTTTTTGGGACGAGCTCGTCGAGCTCGTTCCAATGAGGGATCATAACCTATGTTTTTGAGACAAAAAATGGAAACGATGTAGTTATTCAAGAATTTTGTTTGCAAGTGTCGTCTGCTTTTCATGTAAGGTAAAGGGTTAAGTTGAGATCGCAGTCGCTGGAGCTTGGGGGAAAATTTGGAAAGACATAGAAAAGACGTGCGAAATGTGTAATTTAAGAGTAGTGGAGGATGATATGTTTATTCACCAGTATACAAGAAAATTAATACACTGTATACAAATGTACACATATATATTTATACAACATTCACGTTCAAAAGACTGTATAAACACAAACATGCAATCATCGAATACAATACGTATACTGGCATGGAAACGCATAGCCAGATTGGCTGTCTTCCTGCCTTCCCATAGTGGAGACTCTGGAGCACATTCTATAACTAGAGGTACTGTGAGCAAACTCACAAAGTGATACACCCCGCGCCTGAAATGTATAAGTTAGATTATCTCCCCTTGGAAATGCTAGAACGGAATTGTATTGCTTCATGCACATCTTCATATGGAGTTCTTCCATTGTGTAAAGTTCCATGAAAATTCTTCAAACGGTTTAGGAGGAGTTGCGCTTACAAGGATGGACAGACGGTGTAAGTTAGATTATCTCCCCTTGGAAATGTCAGAACGGAATTGTATTGCTTCATGCACATCGCCATATGGAGTTCTTCCATTGTGTAAAGTTTCATGAAAATTCTTCAAACGGTTTTGGAGCAGTTGCGCTTACAAGGATGGACAGACGGTATAAGTTAGATTATCTCCCCTTGGAAATGTCAGAACGGAATTATATGGCTTCATGCACATCTTCATATGGAGTTCTTCCATTGTGTGAAGTTTCATGAAAATTCTTCAAACGGTTTAGGAGGAGTTGCGCTTACAAGGATGGACAGACGGGCAGACAGACGGACGAACAGACAAACAAACAGACAAACTTTATTTGTGGGGGGTATAATAAGATCCAAAATACCAGTCTAATAGAAAAGGATTCTCCGGGGGTGTAATGTGGAAGTGGGGTGGGGGAATGGAGGATATGTAGGTACTGGATGATGCAGAGGAGAGTGCTAGTATGCTTATTGGAGAGATTGCGAAAAACGGGGTAGGGGATGTCATCACACAGTACGTTTCCGGGTGTTGTGAGGAGAGGGGAGGCATGGGGACAGGGAGGTATTTTGGAGCACAGGGTAAATCAACGCCTTCTCACATACAAACCGCAGCAAATAAACGGCCTGAAAAAGTGTGATTGTTATTAGGCCCAACAATTGTCTGTAAAAATGAATGCAAAGATTATAATGTAGTTTCAAAGTTTATTGAGAAAATAATCATCAACAATGTACTGAATTATGCACCAAACTATAGCAGGAAAATATATTAGAGGGGCATCTCCAACTTAAAATCGGCATAAAAATCGACTTTCCATAAAGTTATCTCCCTTGGAATTATCTGACAAACGAGGAATGTCCAATTAATGAGCAAGTAATTGTTGAAAAAACCCCTCTGAAGTTAGTAGCAAATAAAGTAAAGTTTCTTTTTGTTACTTTTAATAAACGAAACCAACAGACAGCTCTCGGAGCTGTCTGTTGTTTTCGTTTATTGAACGTAACAAAAGGAAACATTGTTTTTATGGCAAGCTGATTAGCAGCAACTAATTCACAGATAATCCGTCATTAAGAATATCTATCAGTATTTCACCTATCAACCCCAAAGCGTCCATTTTGGCAATTTGTTTAGCGAATGTGTTTTTTTACATTAATTTGCAAATTTTTATTAATTCCAGGAAAAAAATACCTAATCTCACTTTCTCGAGACTTTTATATTAATGAAAAGGACTGAATCTATATTACATGGCACGATACGCACACTGTTGATACAATTATCAGAAAAGAAAAATGCAGAACATCAAAAGATGATGAAAACGCCGTTTTCTTGTTTTTAACCCTTTACCCAACGCAGACGATATCAACATTTATTATTTTAAACATCATTTTTCAAATGTTTTCAAAAAATTTCGACAAAACCATATAATGTGACCCCTCGCTGGAACGAGCTTGACGAGCTCGTTCCAACAAGCGGTCACATGATATGGTTTTGTTAAAAAATTTGAAAAATAATATTTTTTCAACTGCTGAGTTTGCATATTACGAGGGCGGATGCGGCCGATTCGTTGGGTAAAGGGTTGATGGGTTTTAACAGAGAATAATAGTCAAACATTCAAACTGATTTTGAAAAAAATTATAAAGAGCCACCTTCGGTATTTATTTGATACTCTTCGGGAAAATGTCTTAAAATTGTGAAATGATGAGCATATGGGTGAAACAAATTCGAGAACATTTCGAAACGTCACTTATATGAAATTCCAATACTCTTAGAGTTAAATTTATTGACAGCTTTGGGAAATTAAGGGGAGTTAACTTTCCTGCAAATCTCCCCAAAGACGAAAATTATCAGTTATGGAAGGGGTGTGAGCCTGGAACGTCTAAACTGACCCCCCACTATTAGTAATTATACAGAAATGGGTCAACACCGGAGAAGAGAAGAGAGTAGCCGTTAACTCGTTTTGAGTTTATGGACGCCCGAGCTGACTCCAGTATTCGACATTCAACAGTTGCCGCTTTGTAAATTTTTTTATTTTCGTATTACCTCATTGACAAACAAAAGCCTTGTCAAGTTTGAATATGAAATATACTATTTGCCCCCTGGGTGACTTATCAGGACAAGGCGTTTTTAAACCAGAAATCATCAGAAGATGATGAGCGTGCTTTCCAGTCTAGGAGTCTATAATCATCGCAATTAACCACCACGGCCGGGGAGAGGGAATTCCGGCCCTAGGACTATTCTGTGACGGCGCCCCTTTCGAAAGTGTCGGGATTCTGAGGCAGATGCTGAAGTTCTTGAAGTGAAGAATTCTTGAAGTGATAACACCGGGTCTGGTACATATGTATATAGATAACAGTCTATTAACCCATTACCTAACGTAACGGCAAAAACCGTCCAGGGCTATTCACAAATATTGCCGTTCGATTTTCATTATTTTTTGCCTCAAAAACATAGCATATGCCTCCATATTCGAACGAGCTCATTGGGCACGTTCCAATGAGCGGTCATAAGCTATGTTTTTTTACGCTAAAAAATGAAGAAAAAAAAGATAATCAATAATTTTTTTGCAAGTGTCGTCTGCTTTTCGAGTTAAGTAAAGGGTTAACAGACTGAGCATCTCCACTGGGCACCCCGGTTCCTTCTTTACATGAGTGAACTAGTATCCCAATACGACTGGCAACTTATCTTGCTGATTCTCGCTCGGAGGTTGGGGGCTCAGGTTTGGCACAGGAGTCAGAACATTGGGGGACCCGGGTCTGACCAAAGAATCCTTCTCCTGGGCCAACCCCGGGTCCCCAAAATTCCGGGACCCATGGTTACTACCCCGGGCCCCCAGCCTCTCCACGTCCCTGTTAGCCAAAACAACTGACCTATCGTGGTAAAAGCCGTGTGGGACTACCATCGTTTTTACCAGGCCATTACCAATTATCGAGGCTTAATTCTAGGTCTTGTCCGACTCAAATATCACCAAACTGACAACCAGATGTGACAGTTGTTTGCATGTGCGGAGGTCTCTCAACATGCCAACTATCGGACCGAAGGAGTCTGGTTAACTACTGACAAGATAAAATATTTCTTAAGGGGCACCTTGTGTTTATGTGTGTGGGGGAGAGGTATGGTAGGGGTGGCCTGCCCTTACAAGCAAGTTTGTTGGTAAATTTTCTCGCCCTCAGAAAGCGAAAAAAAAAAAAAACTCGTTCTTTGCACAAAGGAATTTTCATGTGTAGCTCGAGGGCATGATATATTTCCAACTTGTTTGCGCTGTCAAAAAAGGAAACATATATGTGCACAATATTTCCTATAGTATTATTGATGGCATATTTCTACACAATCTCTTCGTGTGGGAAGGGGTCGTCCAGACACACACAGAAAAGAGGGTGGCACATCTTCCATTATTACACCGATTCAGAAATAACCCACTGCCAAATCAACCAGCCTTGCCCACAAGAATGACATTCAAATTTTGTTTTGATTAATTTTGGATTCTCATATTAAAACTGTTAACTCCTCCCCGGAATGAACTCTCGGAGCTTAAGCCATGGTCTGTACAGTGTTTACGCTGGCCCGAAATTAAAATTTTTTAGTAAATTTTGTTTCTTAACATACCTACCACAATTGTTTACAATTGGCTGTAACATAAGTGCAAGCCCTACTTCGGAACTAACTCAAGCTTTTAGAATCTTTTCCAAACGAGTTGGAAAAGTACTAGAGTGCAAAAGCACGAAAAAGATCGAAAAAAGGGTCGAGCGAGACCAGCGCTCGAAATTACAGGTACTCTCTCTGCACACCTCTTGCGTTTACCGAGCGCATGCGCAACAACTGTGACGTCAATTCCGTATTTCCGCCAACGAGAAGTTTGTGATTTAGCGGGGAGGCATCGATATCAAAGATATCCCCAAGGAGGGTGGGCCTCCGGTAAACAATTGTGGTAGGTATGTTAAGAAACAAAATTTACTAAAAATTTTTTATTTCTTTTCAACCTACTCACAATTGTTTACAATTGGCTGAATAAACAATAGGAGGAGGTGAATCACATAACCAATACCAACAAGAGTAGCAGAACGAAAGCAAGGATGGCAGAGAACAAAAACTAAAACCTGTAATGAAGAAAGAGAGAAGGCACCTGAAAAGAACAAGGCTGAGAGAAGCGCAACCTCGACAAAAAACAATTTAACGAGGGTGCACAACAGCCTGAGCAGCAACGAGAGGGCCTAAAGAATAAAGGTCCTCAGATTGCTGCTGAAGGTGGCGGAGATAAAAGGAGGAGAAGGTAGAAGCATTCCTCCAGTAAGCCGCATTCATAACATCACGGAGCGAAACAGAATTGGAGAACGCCCAGGATGTAGAAATGGCACGAACCTCGTGAGCATTAAGCCGGTTCGAAACAAGATCCGATGCAGACAAGCGAGAATAAGCCAGCTTGATTGCAAGACAGATCCACCTGGAAATAGAATGGGAAGAGATAGACTGCCGCTTAGGAATGAGAGACAGAAAGAATCTCTTCCGATCCCTCCTAATGAACTGAGTGCGAGTAATGTAAGTCTTGACCGCACGAACAGGACAAAGAAGAGGCCTCCGTCCATCTACAGCAGGGAGAGCCCGAATGCAGATGGGAGGAGGTACCGAATCGGGGAGTTGATTCTTAGCCAGAAAAGAGCAATCAGTAGTGAATGTGACACTGTTAGCCTCATTTCGGAAGAAGGCAGAATCAACAGATAGCGCATGAAGCTCACTGACTCGACGAGCAGAAGCAAACGCTAGAAGAAAAGCCGTCTTATAGGTGAGAAAACGCATGTCGATCTCAGATAAAGGCTCGAAAGGCGCCCCCTCCAAACAGTGCAACACCCATGCCAAGTTCCACTTGGGTGTAAGACGCAAAACTCGAGGCCTCTTCAAAGAAAAGTGCCGAATAAGTTTGGAGAGGAAAAGATTACGACCGATACACCGCTTTCCCACATAAGAGAAAGTATCAGACAGCATAGACCGATAGCCCTTAATCGTAATAGGCTGGAGGCCCTTGGAGTCAAAAAGAAAAACCAGAAAATCCGCAATTTGAGCGATAGACGGATCACGGTAATTCACATTGTGATCTGAACACCAGCGGCAGAAAACCTTCCACTTGGCGGCATAAGTCATTCCAGTGGAAGGTCGCCGCGATGCAGAAATGCACTCCACTGATCGTCTCGAAAAACCTCTACGTCGGAGACTGGACCTGATAAAAGACACGCGTGAAGGGACATGCTCGCCAGGTTGTTGTGATACTTCCTGGGATGACCCTGTGAAAGAAGATCGCGACGTAGAGGTAGACGAATCGGTCGATCGGCCAATAGAGGCCGCAGCAGATTGATCCACACCCTCTGTGGAGACAGGGGTGTGATCAGAATGATCCTGCAACTGCAAGCACGAATCTTCGCTAAAACTTGAGGAAGAATCGGTGCAGGAGGAAAGGCATAGCCGACCCAGCCTGTCCAGTCCAGAGACAGAGCGTCTACTGCAAATGCCAGAGGATCTGGACAAGGGGAGACAAAAGTCTCTACCTGATGATTCCAGCGAGTAGCGAAAAGGTCGACCTGAGGACGACCCCACTGCTCGCAAATCGCCTGAAACACCGACCGATGTAGCATCCATTCGGTTGGAAGGACACTGTCGCGTCGGGACAGGGAGTCTGCTAGGACGTTGAGACGCCCGGGAATGTGTCGAATGGACACCCGAGCGTTCACATCCCGCGCCAACAGAAGAAGATCCCGAGACAGCCGATACATGGGAATCGAATGAGTGCCTCCCTGATTCCGTATGTAGGCCACTACTGTCGAATTGTCCGAAAGAAGTAGAACAACATGGTCCGACAGATGAGGGATCCAAAGCCGAAAACTCAACAGAAGAGCAAGGAGCTCCTTCTGGTTGATATGAAGGCCCACCTGCTCGCTGTCCCACTCTCCGCGAGTAGACAGACCGAGAGGGTCCAACGTCGCACCCCAGCCCCGATCGCTGGCATCCGCAGTAAGGATGCGAACGGCCAAAGGAAGATCCAACGGAACACCCTGTGTCAGCCAGGGAATATCTGCCCAAGGGCGGAGGTGACAAAGCAGAGACCGAGGAATAGTGAGTTCCAGGTCCAGCGGATCTACATTCGGACGCCAATGATCCAACAGGAAGTGTTGGAGAGGTCGGACAAACAAGCGACCGAGCGGAAGGAGATCGGTCACCGAACCGCAAAGGCCCAGCATCCGAAGGAAAGTCCTGGCCGAGACCGAGGAAGATTGAAGCAGGTCCCGAGTCAAGGCGGAAAGAATCGTCGCCCGAGCCTGAGGGACCGACACTACATTGTGAAGAGTGTCGAAATCCATCCCCAAATGACGGAATCGCTGAGAAGGAAGAAGATCCGACTTCTCGCGATTGACTCTGAAACCCAGCGACGCTAGCAGGCAAAGAAACTGCTGGACATCGAACTCCAGAACAGCAGCATCGTGGTGCCGTTGGAGGATGTCGTCTAGGTAGGCGGACGAAGTCACCGCCGACTGAGTGCGATGGAAAGCAAGCACATGTGACATCAGTCGGGTGAAGGCCCAAGGAGCCAGGTTCAAACCGAACGGGAGAGCTCTGAATTGAAAAACTCGATCCCGAAACGAGAACCGAAGGTATTTCCGTGACGCCAGATGAATGGGTACATGGAAGTAGGCATCCTTCAGGTCGATACTGGCCGCAAAATCGCCCTGATGAAATGAACGTCGAACCGACCGGAAAGTCTCCATACTGAAACGAGGAGCAATTATGTACTCGTTCAGGGTACTCAGATCGATGACAGGACGAAATTGACCGTTTTTCTTCGGCACCAAGAAAAGTCTCGAGTAAAACCCCGGTGAAAGGGTGTTCCTGACCACCTCGATCGCCCCTTTGGTGAGGAGATTGTCGATCTCCTGCACCAGAAGGTCCCGACGCAGAGAATCTGAAGGGACCTGAGTCGGAAGGGGCACCCGAGATAAACTGGGGTGCCGATGGAAGGACAGTCGCAGACCGGAATGAATGACGTCGAGGACCCAAGAGTCCGACGTTATCTCTGTCCAACGGTCGTAAAACAGCGACAGCCTTCCTCCGACTGGAGGCGAATCGAGGTGAGAACATTCACTTGCGGCCTCGACGAGGCCCCCGAGAGGAGAAACCACCTCGGGAAGTGACAGAGTCCTGAGACTTTCCAGCCTGAGGCTGCCAGCGGGCCTGGCCACGTCGGCGCTTCTTATGAGCAGAAGGAGCAGACGGAGCCGAAGGCGTAGCCGACGTCGCCGACGAGGCAGACGCAGCAGCACGCTTGGCGGGCCTGGAACGACCCCCACCCGCAGCAGCAGGTGGGTCAAGCTGTCTCAGCAAAAGCTGGTCCTTTGAATGACGAAGAACTTCGCCACGAACAGCTTCCACGGAACCATGGAACAACTGAGGTCCTACCAAAGAGGCAGACCTCAGAACAGCACGTTGCTCAGAAGGAAGGGATGGTAAAGAATCCAAAACCGCATCCCGGCGTGCCAGCTCCAAATTGGCCGTGTTACAGGCGTGAGCGTGAGTCAAGTTCATAAGAGCCTGTGACAAAACGCGAAAAGGCGCCTGAGCGTCATCAAACTCCCCTGGTGGAAAATATTCAGCCAGAGCAGCGACGACATGGTCCGCGAGAGATAACATACCCAGCATCTCTCGGGACAGGCCCACCATAGACTCAACTACCGACATCGGGAGAACTGCCGACTTAGGCTTAGTCAACCCGAGGGAAGAAGAATCCTCATCCACAGTAGTCATCCCTTGGAAGACTGGTGGAGAGACGGAATCGTAAACACGAAACCGCGATGGAGGCAGAAAGGCATCAGCTCTAGAAAAGAAGGAACCCTTGAGGGCCTTAGAACGCATTTTGGCGTCTAAACCCTGGAAGGACTCAACCAATTGAGCCGATTGCAGAGGACGCAAAGCCCCGGAGCTAGAAGGCTCAACAGGGTTACGGCGCTCCACAGTGGACCGCGGCCGGACGGTCACAGAAGGCTGGTCGGAAGGTAGAACGTCCGGCAATAAGCCAAAGACGAAATCCAAAGCCTGCCCCAAGACTGACGAGGGGGGACCATCACCTTCAAGATACTCGTCATCCTCCGTAGAAGAGGAGACGTAGCCCAACTCGGGCTGACCAGCAGAAACCTCCTGTGAATACTGTGCAGTATCCAAGGGGCCAGGCGAGACATCTCGGCGACCGACCAAAGGAGGTTGTGCCTCAGGAGGCACAGGGAGGCCAACTTGAGGGTTGCCAGAAAGCAACCGGGTGAGCGCCAAAACGGCCTGGCGCAGGTCACCCTGAGAATCCGTCGCAGCAGAATCGCCCGACGGAGTGTCCTCCCAATGGACCCTTCTGGTAGAAGAACCCAAATCCTCAGAAGAGACCGACGGCGAACGTCGATCGGCAGACAGAATAGGAGCCCGGTGAGAAGACACCGGAGGATAGTCCCGATTGTGACGCCCAGGAGCCATCACTGGCCTCTGCGAAACAGAAGGCCCTGCCTGCAAATCCTCGAAAGGGACCGACGGCGCACGTCGATCGGTAGCTGGACCTAGGACACGGTGAGAAGACACCGGAGGATTGTCCCAAGAATGACAGGAACCTGTCATTGACCTCTGCGCAGCAGACGGCCCCAACTGCCTATCCTCTGAGACCGACGGCAAGCATCGATCGACACCCAGACTCGGAACACAATGAGGAATCACCGGAGGAAGGTTCCGAGAGTGACAGCTAACCGGGGCTGTCACTGACCGCTGCCGAACAGCAGGCCCTGGATGCCAACGTCCCAACACCATCCCGCTAGCCGGCACACTAGCAGGCGAAGGTGGAACAATAAACGATTCACTCGAGGGACGAGGAATCGCTGCCGAAGCGACCGGCCGGCTCAACCGACTAGGAGCAAACCTAGCCAGATGAGACGGAGCAGACAGCAAACCCGCACAGCCTCGCCGCGAGGCTGGGGGAGGCTGAGAACACACAGACACACCAGCAGATACAGCCTCGGTCCCCCGAGACTGTAGACCATCCCCAGAGGAGATGGAAGAGCCACCATCAGACAGAATAGGATCTGGAGTAGCAACCCCCTCAACAACGGTCGACGGTGTAGGAGGCAGATCGGAGAGGGTTACCGAGCTGACCTCGGAAAAGCTCTCAACGAAAACAGACGCCTCAATAGTGACATCCGAAGACAAAGAGACCGCGGTCTCCTCATCAGGAATCACTGAACAAACACCGTCAACAGTTGCAGAGGAGCTCGCTACAGAAGTCAGATCCGAATCCTGTGTGACAGAGTCACCACGTGCACCAGCAGAAATGTCTGCAACGGCACGGCTACCCTTACCCCGAGAACGAGGGGTTCTAGCTCTGGAAAGAACCACCTTGTTAACAGAAGCCCAAAATTTAGAGGACCAAACCCCACAGATACCACATGATTGGGCCTGAGTGCAATTGTTGCAAGTGACACATGTGGTATGGGAATCGTCCACATGTTTCACCTGCAAACAAGAGGTACAAGGAATAGTCTTAGGCATGATATAAATACAATAATCAAGCTTCCCGCCGACGGAAAACAGAACGAAGGTCGTGTTCACACGTGGGGGAAAGGCAAGATAAAGTGTGAAAAGAACAGCAATAATAATACAAATTAACATTAAATGAGAATAATAATTTGGTAGCTTGAAAAAAGGATACAATCCAGTAGCACACTAAGATGATTAATAAGTTGTTCACGAAGAATTAATAGCATAAACAGCACGAGTCACAAAAATTTCCGACCATGAACAATGGCGGAAAATAAAGGAATTGACGTCACGGTTGTTGCGCATGCGCTCGGTAAACGCAAGAGGTGTGCAGAGAGAGTACCTGTAATTTCGAGCGCTGGTCTCGCTCGACCCTTTTTTCGATCTTTTTCGTGCTTTTGCACTCTAGTACTTTTCCAACTCGTTTGGAAAAGATTCTAAAAGCTTGAGTTAGTTCCGAAGTAGGGCTTGCACTTATGTTACAGCCAATTGTAAACAATTGTGAGTAGGTTGAAAAGAAATTTGTTAGTGCGCAGTAAAATTTTTCTTTTCGCTGGCAAATGAAAGATTTTGGTACCGAATGGAATCTGATTTTAAGTGCAACAAGGCGCCATCTGCAATGCTAAAGCATTGCAGATGGCGCTCTGTTACACCCAAAGTACCATATTTTATACATATTATCGCAACAGTGAAGTGATCTGTTTAGTAGTATCACGTCAAGTTGAGGATGTCAGATCGCCAATTCAAACGAGCTGCCACAGGCAGAGAGTTTGATGCAGCGATCTGACCTCCTCAACGAGACGTGATGCAACGGACGACCCAGATCACTTCACTGTAGCGACAAAAAGGTTTATTATATGACTTATAGTTCAATATCGCATACCAACGCTACCATTAACAATCCCCCCCCCCGAACGTTTTTTGGTAAATGGGATTGAATTAAAAAACAACTACTTTTGTTTAAACTTATTTTTGTAACAGGTGCGACCTTCCGAGAAATCTCCCGATGCGCATGAATACGACAAAAAATACAATGAATACGATAAAAACAAAAATAAATTAATAAAATAAAAAGCTATTATTAACATTTACGAAATCATTTCATGATTTTTATTTACTCCCCCTTTATTCATTCCAACTAGCAGTAAATTATTTATTATCTTTCAAAAGGCTTATAGAAACGATTGAGCAAGATAAAACGATTGAGCAAGATTAAGAAAATAAAATGTTTTTATAAGAATCAGATCAAATGGATTAGCTGTTAATTCAGTTGGCCGATAACATAGAACCGTGATAATACCCGTTACCTATAGATAGTTGACGAGCGGCAATTCTGTCTCACCTGTGTCCCCAGACAGCGATTTTATCGAAAACGCCGCACTGAAATAATTAACAACAAAGCCTTTGGGAAGTACCAAAAGTATTTTGGGGCTCCAAATGCTATGTTTTGGTGTCAAACGATTTTTTTTTTTCGTGCAAATGACATCATTGACATCCGACAGCGTGAACACTGCTTGCACACATGAGGCAAACGTTGCAACTATCATCACCAACTTGTAATGAATGAAAGGAAAAAAAGAATAACACAGACGATGTTCAACGAGGAGGCAAATAAGCTTACCACTGCATACACATCTATCCAATGAATGATATTTAATACCTAGTAAAGTAGATAATCACGGAAAAATTAGTTTAACACTTACGCTGTCGAAAGCGACTATTGTCATCTATTTATGATGATTATCAGTACGTTCTTGTGTATGCGCACATCAAACCTACCATCTGATTAATTGTCGGAAAGGGCTTCCAGAGCCCTTTCCAACAATTAATCAGGTGATAGAGTTTCAAGTATGCTACAAATTTTTTTAAACTTCCTCGCACACAGGCGAACATAGAGGTCCTTCATATATGGTTAAAGTGGGGCGTGGCAGTAAAATGGTTAACCCTTCACTTAACGTGAAAAGCAGACGACACTTGCAAAAAAAATTCTTGAATAACTAATTTTTTTCATTTTTTGTCTCAAAAACATAGGTTATGACCCCTCGTTGGAACGAGCTCGACGAGCCCGTTCCAACGAGGGGTCATAACCTATGTTTTTGAGACAAAAAATGAAAAAAATAGTGAAAATTAAATGGCGATTTTTGAGAATAGCGCTGGCCGGTTTTGGCCGTTACGTTGGGTAAAGGGTTAATGCGATTTCTGTGTCGAATTTGGTCACTAGGTAACAAGTAAATATTTTGTATTCAGTCAAGTCGCCAATTTTCAGACACCGTTCACAAATAAATAGACGAAATGTTGATATCTGTTCTTGGACAAAGTAGTTTTGAAGTAGTAGCAGTACCAGAAGGCATTGACGGAAAAACAGCAACAATGGTACCTTTTCCTTGCTACCAGGAAGCAAAACATACGTCTTTAAATCGAGGTAAGAGATTATCAAATTCATTTTAATTTTTTCGCGACTTCTCCGATCTAGTTTCTTTCAAGTCGATTCAGTGACAACCACTGAGGAGGCCATACTTTCCACGGTGAGCACAATTTTGCATCTGATGTTAACGCACTGACATGTCACATGGATTTGATAATGACTTACCTGTCGTTCAGTTTACCATCTGGCCAATCATGCTCCGGATTTTTAAAGGAGGATCCCAACTTGTCATCTGGAAGCCTTCATGATTTCGCAACACAGGACCCTGCTTGAACTAAAAGATATAACACATGGATTCTAAACCCATGTCGATAACATAACATTTAACCCTTTACCCCAACGTAACGGCCACAACCGGCCACCGCTATTCTCAAAAATCGCCAATTAATTTTCATTATTTTTTTTTTGTCTCAAAAACATAGATTATGACCCCTCACTGGAACGAGCTATGTTTTTGAGACAAAACGTGAAAAAATAGCTATTCAAGAATTTTGTTTTCAAGTGTCGTCTGCTTTTCATGTTAGGTAAAGGGTTAAGATATGGCCCTACGAATCTTCAAAACTTCAGGGGGAATCGAATCGAAACAGGCATAATATTTCGAATCAAATCGAAACTCGAATCGAATCTTCAACTGAATCTCACGTCTCTTCAAAATGTAACTATTGCACCTTCTCACAACGAAATGAGGATCGTTTGAGGAGGACCTCCCATTAACTATCCCTGCAAGGTTTGGTTCACGTCGGCTCAGTAGTTCAAGAGAAGAAGATGAAAATGTGATTCCTCATACGGTTCCTATAGTAACTATAAGCCTCAATTGCGGTCATGTTTTAACCCGATCAACATTAAATGAGGACCGTTGGTAGAGGGGGTCCCAGTCATCATTTTTGCGAAGTTTCAAAACATTTGGCCTGGCTGTTTCAGAAGAGAAGATTTTTGAAAATCCACCAACCAGATTCAAAGAATGCCTCTGGAAGCCAAGTTTATCATCTGACGGGAACTAAATGAGGATCCTTTGCAGAGGACCTCCCATAGACCATTCCTGCCGAGTTTGGTTCACACCAGCTCAGCGGTTACAGAGAAGAAGATGAAAATGTGAAACGTTTACGGACGACGAAAAGTGATGTGAAAAGCTCACATGGCCTTTTAGGCCAGGTGAGCTAAAAAGGCAGTGTGATGTATTGATCGAGCTGAATATAGAAGCCACAGTAAGCCCATTTTTTACAAATACAAAATTTTAAATATATATATGATCAAATTAAATTTAATGTCCTTCTAACTACGTATAAAAAAAACAAGAGGCCCCCAGGGGGCCTGAGGGCGCTCACCTGACATGGTAGTCTGAATATCAAACCAGGGACTTAATTTGAATACGCTGCATACGCCCCTCCTAAGAAAAGCATATACCAACTAGATGAAGCAGTTGTGCCCACACAATACACAGGATTGTTCCTTCTATTTTCAGTTCCTGCATTTTTACATCCCAAAATTGAGATAAACGCATAAAAAATAGATTCTTTTTTTTTTGTTTGGAAATTTTCGAAGTCCCAAACAAAATATTTTTCTTCTTAAAATTGACGAAAACGCATAAAAAACAAAAAAACTAATTTCCGGTCCCACCCGGACCTCAAATTTTCAATGTAAAAAAAAAAAAAAAAATTGTCTTAAAATTGATGGAAACGCATAAAAAACCAAAAAACTAATTTTCGGATTTTGATCCAAAAGTTTTTAAGACCCACCAGGACCTCAAATTTTCAGTGTAAAAGAAAAAAAAAATTGTCTTAAAACTGACTGAAACGCATAAAAAACAAACAAACAAAAATTCCGGATTTTGGCCCAAAATTTTCTAAGACCCACCCGGACCTCAAATTTTCAGTGTAAAAAAAAAAAAAAAAATTTGTCTTAAAATTGACTGAAACGCATTAAAAACAACAACAAAAAAAAAAATTACGGATTTTGGTCCAAAATATTCTAAGTCGCACCCGGACCCCAAATCTTCAGTGTAAAAAAAAAAAAAAAATTTGTCTTAAAATTGACCGAAACACATAAAAAACAAACAAAAAAATAATTCCGGATTTGTGTCCAACATTTTCTAAGTCCCACCCGGACCCCAAATTTTCAGTGTAAAAAAAAAAAAAAAATTGGTCTTAAAATTGACCGAAACAACGTAAAAAACAAAAAAAAAAATAATTCCGGATTTGGGTCCAACATTTTCTAAGTCCCACCCAGACCCCAAATTTTCAGTGTAAAAAAAAAAAAAAATTGGTCTTAAAATTGACCGAAACAACGTAAAAAACAAAAAAAAAATAATTCCGGATTTGGGTCCAACATTTTCTAAGTCCCACCCAGACCCCAAATTTTCAGTGTAAAAAAAAAAAAAAAATTTTGACTTAAAATTGACCAAAACGCATAAAAAACAAAACAAAAAAAAATTCCGGATTTTGGACAAAATTTTCTAAGTCCAACCGGCCCCCAAATTTTCAGTGTAAAAATAAAAAAAAAAATGTCTTAAAATTGACCAAAACGCATAAAAAACCAAAAAAACTAATTTCCAGATTTTGGTTCAAAATTTTCTAAATCCCACCTGGGACCCAAATTTTCAGTGTAAAAAAAAAAAAATTTTGTCTTAAAATTGACCGAAACGCAAAAAAAACCCTAATTTCCGGATTTTGGCCCCAAATTTTCAGTCCCACCCGGCCCCCAAATTTTCAGTGTAAAAAAAAAAAATTGACCAAAACACATAAAAAACCATAAAATAATTTCCGGATTTTGGTCCAAAATTTTCAGCCCCACCCGGACCCCCAAATTTTCAGTGTAAAAAAAAATAAATTTTGTCTTAAAATTGACCGAAACGCATAAAAAAACAAAAACAAAAAGTCCCCAACGGGACCCGAAATTTTCTGCCTAAATATGAACCCAGGGACTTGGCTTGAACAAACTTGAATCTCACCCCCATAAGGATGCTGCATACCAAATATCAAAAGATTCTTATTGGTAGATCTGAAGACGAAGATTTTTAAAAAATATTCTTCATACTGCACTAATTTAAACATTTTGGGCTCCCATAGAGAGCCCAAATATGAACCCAGAGAATTGATTTCAATAAACGTGTGAAACAATCTTCCAAAGATGTTATATGTGAAATTTGAAAGCTTTTGGAGCAGTGGTTTGAGAGAAAAGTAGTCTTATATGTTTTTCCCATTACCAACAGTGTTAAAAAATGCTGACTCAGCACTTTTTCAAAGTCCCCAAAAAGTACCCCATGATAAAACCGATAGCAATTTTTTCCTATCATTCCATTCTGTTGGTCCTAAGGAAGCTTCACACCAAATAAGAATTCTCAGTGCCATGTAGTTTTGGAGATATGGGCGTTTTAATTTTTTTTCTATTTTTAGCTCCTGCGGTTCCCATGGGGCGACGGGAAACATTTTCTTGCATAAATTAAGTACTTATGACCCAATAAGCCCTCATATCAAATTTGGTCCAAATCTGCCTCTCGGTTTGGAAAATAGAAATTTTGGGAGGGGCAAGTATTCTTGCCCCTCCCATTACGACGCCAAATATAGCCCCACGGAGGGGCAAGTATTCTTGCCCCTCCCATTACGACGCCAAATATAGCCCCACAAACTTCTCTACACCTCAAAAGGAAGCCGCACACCAAATATCAAGTCTCTGCTACTGCTGGTTCACGAGAAGAAGACTTTTTAAGATTTCAGCACACTTTTTGGGTGTGGCCCTACCAATGGGCGAGGCAACTTGATTTGAAAAAATTCAAATTGCGATGTCATAACAAACTATTATCTCAAATATCAATTAAATTGGTTCAGCGTTTTGGGGGGAGAAGACGCAAACACCATGTTCACGGACGACGACGGACGACGACGGACGACGACGGACGGTTGGTGATCACTATAGCTCACCTGACTGAAAGTCAGGTGAGCTAAAAATGGTATACTGCCAAGAATCTTGCTCACATATTATGAGACTGTCGCTCACAGCCATTCAATACGTCAGTTCGAAAATTTTGCTCTAAAGTATAGAAGGACCAACAAAAAATCATTTTGTACAAATAATGTAGGAGTGAAACTCTGGAAATAAAATCCAGTTTAAACTTGCTTACCTTTAAGAAAATGTACAAAGACACATTGCTAAGTGAATATCTTCGCAAACTTAGAAATTATTTTCCAATTATTATTATTATTATTATTATTATTATTATTAGCAGTAGTGTACCTATTATTAACCACTTGGCTGCTTGTCTGGATTTTTGTTGCAATTTGGTTGGAAATAGGGCTGTCGCGACTATCACTTTTTGTAATCGACTAATCGTGACCAGTAATCGACGGTTAGTCGATTAATAGTCGCTTCCCATGATTTTTTAGCAAATCATTCTTCTGTTCGTAAAACTCTGAAAATGACAATGGCACCAGTGTGTTCAGACGAAGTGGGGTTGTGGGAACAACAAATCGGTCCCGACTGAAGCTACATGTAGTCCAATCTTGGACCCACAGTCCGTAATATAATTTTTGGGGTTGGTACGTCCTGTAGGACGTACCAACCCCAAAAATAATATTACTGACTGCGGGTCCAAGTTTGAACTAGATTGAAGCCGATGAATTAAAATGAATTTACCAAAGAACGTTCCTGCATATGTTTCCTTTCTGCAATAAGTTTCTCGAAATTTTGAACATTGAGATCTATGCATTCCCTCGTCAGTTGTTAAAATTGGATCTTAGTTTGAAGTTCCGAACTTTGAGAAGTGATCTGACGTTCTGACTTTCGTCATAATTTTGTCACTTCCGCGCTTTGGGTTTTCCAATGGGTGCATTCGTGTGTACAAGACTGGAGAAATTCAGAAGAATCTATTCTTCTCGAGTAACTGTGAGTGTTCTTTCTTACACAGTCAGTGACAGTCGTTCAGTCTTCCGGATATGAATGTTAACTATGGTTAGATATTTAAAGTTATTCACCTTCATTGATCATTCACCTCACAAAACAATGCAATTTAGCCCCGATGTGTAGTAGACGTGTACCACCTTGAAAATGAACGACGATCGACTAAAAATAAAAAAAAACGTCGACTACTTCAATAGTCGACGGTTAGTCGACTAATCGAATAATCGCGACAGCCCTAGTTGGAAAATACCTAATTGCTCTCTCCTGCAAATTGCAACAGTTCTGAATATAGTCGGATAACCTGAATTTGTCATTCAATCATATATCGGTTGCCTGTACTTTTAGTATAACCCCTTGCCCAACGTAATGGCCCAAACCAGCTAGCGATATATATAAAGTTCTCCATTCAAATTTTAATATGTTTTCAGTTTTTGTCTTCGATACGGGGCTCATGACCCCTCATTGGAGCGAGCTCATTGAACACGTTCCAGTGAGAGGTTGTAAGCTGGGTTTTGGGGCAAAAATTGAAGATGTTCATTTATTCAAGAATTTATTGTGCAAGTATCGTCTGTTGCCAGCGATGAGTGAAGAGTTGATGGATAAACTGGATTATAAATAATTTGAATTAAGTTAAATATTTTATATTCTATAGGATATGCTTCTTAAAAGTAAATTCTACTTCACGCATCTCCTTTCAACATAAACAACTCCTAGTATAATTGTCACTTTTTACTCCTTTGAATAAGTTAAGACTTATCGTTACTGAACTAGTTATGATAATATCTTTGTTTTTTTTTGTATTTAGTAACATGACTATGTAGAATAAATGGGGGGCGCGGTGGCTCAGTAGGTAGAGGTGCAGGCTGCAAGCCGAGAGGTCCTCGGTTCGAATCCCACCTGCGGCAACCGCGTTGTGTCCTCGGGCAAGACACTTCACCCCCCCCCCCCATTGCCCATGTGGGGGCACGGTGACGCTGTGAACTAAGGCGTACTGCACGTCGATGGTGCACCTGTCTTCAACCAATGCTAACCCTGCTTGTGTGGAGTTAGTATGTTGGGGAGCTGACAGTTGCTCGCCGTTGCTCGGTGGTTCTCTCCGGGTACTCCGGCTTCCTCCATCCGTAAAACTGTCATGGTCATGATTAGCCATTGTGCAGAAATATGTGACCTTAAACGCCAATAAATACATAAATATGTAGAATAAACCATTGTACTGAACTGAACTGAAGAAGGAACAATTGGCTATTGGAAGTTCGAAAATCCCGGTCGATTCAGCTTAGGTCAAGTACATAACACCGCAACAGTCGATCTATATCCTCCACGTGGGCCATACAACACATCCTTTCGTGTATCCACCTCTCTCACTCTCACTGGCTTCTCTTCCATTCATTCATCAGACCACATTACATTCACCCTAAGACGCCTTCCCAAACATCTCCAGCCAAAACTTTGAGTGAGACAGTCATAATCCTGATGGAGAAATCACAAAATGCTCTGATCAATGCACCAAATCAATTAACCCTTTGGACTCTGGTTGTTAATTCCGTGTCAGTTCAATGGCAGCAATTAGAATAGTCCATATTTATTATTCAAGGGTAGACCAATTAATATTTTCAACCTGCAGCCTTGGGGCTGCACGTTGAAAATATTGATTGGTCAAGCCCACCCGTTCACTAAGCAACCATGCTACTTATGACTTATCACATTTCTGGCCGAAAAGGACCTTTCTGTTTCAAAAGGTTAATATTTTGGTGGTCAGTAAAGTGTATTATGAAATCTTGACCCAGTGTGGCGGATAATAAGCAGCTTTGTCGAAAAGTTTATCGAGTGTGGTATTCGGCCTAGGATATCCGCCGTAATATACGGTGTCACCACCCGTGAAAAAAGACGTCCACCAACCGAACGACCCTGTTGTCATAATGGAATGATTGCAGAATGTCAGTGTTGCCATATCAGCCTCTGGCCTATTTCCTTTCTCAATGAAAGTAATGTCTTCTCCAGTGATGTGTTGTTTGCACCATTCCATGTCATCCGAAGCAACAACAAAAATGGTATTACCGAATTTATTCCTCATATAACTGAGAGCCTTATTTATGTAGTCTTCGCCAGCACTAATATAACCATAATCAACAAACTTTTTATTAAATACCATATCACCACGTCTCACGTGAACTCCAACATAAACTGGGTCAAATGTGGGTATTTGTTTAATGAGTTTTAAAAACTGATCGTGAGCTTTTCTGAGAATATTATCCTTAAACTGCAACTGTCGTCTTAATTCCTTTTCAACAGAAACGAAATATTTCCAAGACTGAAAATATCCATTAAGAACAGTGTCTTTGCTGCTCCCCAAATTCATCACCTTCTCTTCAAATGCACATCCGTGGTTTTCCCCATAAGAGAAAGCATCATGTTTAAATGCACCAGAATATGTTGAAACCGTATGTTTAAAATAATTGAGCATTTCTACATTTCTTCTAACAAAAGGTTCGAGGTTGTTGGCCTTTGCTATTCCATATAATGAAGAAAACATGAACAACTGATTTCCGAGTCGACCCTGAAAATTGATGGTGATTCTGTGTTGTGGACGGGTTATGGCAGTGGTCGTTATCACACTTGGTTTATGGTTGATGTGTATTGTGGCATTGTTTTCCTTGGCATTGGCCTTGACGACACCTGGATTATGGTTGATATGTATTGTGGCATTGTTTTCCTTGGCATTGGCCATGACGACACCTGGATTATGGTTGATATGTATTGCGACATTGTCTTCCTTGGTTTTTTCCCCTCTTCCCCGGAAATAAACACTCCTGAATGTAATATTTGCCAAAAGTACAAGGACCACACAAGCGACCAGCAGAAGTTTAACCCACCAAGCTGAAAAAAATAAAAAAGTTGTATGAGCTGACATAACATGCTGCAAAAGTGCGTGATAAAATGGATTCGTGGACATTGTATTTTGATATAATAAAATAAACATATTTGCCAGCAGAATGTAATGTTGTTAAAATCATCAGACAACCGGACTCGGTCAGGATTTGCACGAGAGTCACATTTAGATGCCAATGTCACGGTGATGCGTTGTATCAAAACACAATCGCAGTTCGACTGGTCAAGGTGATACGTGTTTCCAAAGTCTTTTTTCGTGGATGACGACACCATTTTTCAATTTATATGGTGACACGTTCTTGCTTAGGAAGCAAACAAGAAAATAGCATCTCCCAACGATGCACCCTCTCCCCACCCCACCCCCCCAACAAGAAAATAGCATCTCCCAACGATGCACCCTCTCCCCGCCCCCCCCCCCCCCTCTCTGCAATGCATTATGGCATCAGTCAAAAGTGCAATAAACTAAACATTATTGAAATCAGATACTTACTGCTCAAGCTATTACGTAATCGGGGGCGCGGTGGCTCAGTTGGTAGACGTGCAGGCTGCAAGCCGAGAGGTCCTCGGTTCGAATCCCACCTGCGGCAACCGTGTTGTGTCCTTGGGCAAAACACTTCACCCCCATTGCCCACGTGGGGGCACGGTGACGCTGTGCACTAAGGCGTACTGCACGTCGATGGTGCACCTGCCTTCAACCAATGCTAACCCTGCTTGTGTGGAGTTGGTATGCTGGGGAGCTGACAGTTGCTCGCCGTTGCTCGGTGGTTCTCTCCGGATACTCCGGCTTCCTCCACCCGTAAAACTGTCACGGTCATGGTTAACCATTGTGCAGAAATATGTGACCTTAAACACCAATAAATAAATAAATAAATATTGCGTAACCATTAACATTTCAAATAGAATGAAAAGGTAACAATCACCGTTAATCAAATCATCGTGGTTTTCAAACTCATCCAAGACAATACCAATATAAAGCAGTATGTCAACAGTATTGGAATCTGATAATTACTTCACAAGGGGAAATGCCTTTCTCAGCCTTCAACAAATCATCATGATTTTCAATCTAATACAAGCAGGGGCCCCGGAAGCAATTCCGGGCCGGGGAATCAGTCCCCCGGGAAAAGTCCATTTACTTACACTAGCATTCCGAAGCATGCATGTCTCGAAGCGCGTACCCCCGCCCCCCCCCCCCCCCCCGATTTTTTCAGAACAAAAATCAAGGAGTTTCAAGGAGGTTTGGGTAAAAAATTAAGGATTTTCAAGGACGTATTGATACCGAAATTGCAAAGCAAGTTCACCACCCCCCCCCCCCCCCCCAAAAAAAAATAAATATAATAATAATAAGACAATTTGTTTGTCACAAATATAATTGATCAATAGTAAGCATTTACAGCTCAACTGCCAAAACAACCAATTAGTGGTTGGCTGGGGGCGCGGTTCTTGTCAGATCACCGAAGTTAAGCAACATCGAGCGCGGTTAGTAGTTGGATGGGTGACCATTTCAGCGACTGAATCGCGCTCCCGCGCTGTGTCCTTGCACAAGGCACTTAACCCCGATTGCCTACATGGGGGCACGGTGACGCTGTATACTAAGGCGTATTGCGCGTCGAAGGTGCGCATGTCTTCAACCAATCTAACCCTGCCTGTGCCGCGGTGCAGAGTTCAGAGTTACGATGTTGGAGAGCTGACAGCTGCTCGTCGTTGCTCGGTGGTTCTCTCCTGGTACTCCGGCTTCCTCCACCTGTAAAACTGTCACTGAGATGATATGATGCTGGCTGTTAATGTGTCGTTAAACTCTAATAAAAAAAGAAGAAAAAAAAGTGGTTGGCTTTTAACAGGACATTTTAAGCTGTGATGTTAATAGAAAAGTAGGAACAGGAACGCCGGCAACGGGCCCGTTAATGAACCTTTTCCAGGGTTTTCCTGGATTTTTAGTATCAAATCTGAATTTCAAGGGTTTTCAAGGGCACTGAAATCAAGTTTTTAAATTCAAGGATGTTCCAGGATTTTCAGGACCTGAGGCTATCCCGCCGAAGGCCGAAGGACCAAGATCGGCAAGTTTGGAAGGACGTTTCCCCTCCCATCGGCACCTCCTCCCATACTCTTCAAACTTTCCTACTGAACTTCGATTTGGGGTGTATTTTAGCTTTATTTCGAGAATAAATCATTGAAAAAAATTGAGTGATGAACCTGGAAAGGGCTTTGTCTGCTCCCTCTCGCCATCGTGGTCAGGAGGCAGGGATGGCAGCTTCCCCTACCCCAGTGCCCCTGGCGTCCCGGAATATAGGTCAATGTTAATATGAAGCAGTATATACAAATTTATATGGAAATCTGATGTTTTATGTTTAACTTAATCACATACACGTTAAAAAATCAGTAAATCGGAACCAGCAAAGCACAATAACTCCTCGGATCTCCAGAAATCATCGCTATTTTGTCCAAGACGTTATTAACCCTTTGAACACGAAGCCCCTTTTGCCGGCCCAGGGACACGGCACGTCATACTTTCGTGAAGTAGGATGCCTGATAATTTAAGGGTGGGTAGATTAATGAATATTTTCAACGTGCAACCGAAGGCTGAAAATATTGATTGGTCTACGCCAAAATAATGAATATTGACTCTTCTAATTGCTGCATTTCAACTGACATAGAAGATACCACCAGTGTTCAAAGGGTTAACCCTTTACCCAACGAATCGCCCGCATCCGCCCGCTTTATATGCAAATTCAGCAGTTGAAAAAAATATTATTTTTCGAAAAATTTCAACAAAACCATATGATGTGACCCCTCGTTGGAACGAGCTCGTCGAGCTCGTTCCAACGAGGGGTCACATCATATGGTTTTGTTGAAATTTTTTGAAAAATTTTAAAAAATGATATTTAAAATAATAAATTTTGATATCGTCTGCGTTGGGTAAAGGGTTAATACAACGAACGATATCAAAATATATTGCATGTTTACTTTTCACGTTATTGCACAAACAAACAAAGGAAAATTACTCTTTTAATTCCCAGAGTTTTCGAACGTGTCACCGACAATTATAATATAAAGCAGCCTATCAAATTCTATTGAAATCTGAGGGCCACTCTTCCAGTTCTTGCTTAAACAATGAAATTACAGGCCAAATTTAACAAGCAAAGGGCAATAACTCCATAATTGATTTTCATCAAATAATCATGGATCGAACTTGTTGAAGACATTGTAAATATAAAGATCTCTTTGGTGTTATTCAGCTGAATATGCCCCCTTTTCAAGAAATGCACATTTTTTTTATCAACAAGACCGAGGATATTTCGCATTTAAATTACCTCCCCTGTTCACAATGCTCGTAATGAATACCTCTTCTGGAAGCACTTAGTGTGGCCATTGTTGAGAAAACAACACACATCCGTGGCATAGTTGCTTGCTCAAAACAATGGCATAAAATCCTCAAAATGTTCTCATTTTGGGAATAAATATCCAAAAGTTCGTGCATCCGTAGCCATAAAACTATGATTTAGGAATTCGTTATTCCCCCACTGAGAATTTTACAACACAAAGTGAGAATTCTGACAAAGAGAACACATATGGGTTTATTATTCAATTTTTCAAAAGGGTTTCTCAAGGCAAATTTACACGAAATTTTCCCATTTGTCACCGGCAAAATGTTAGCTCCCTAACAGATCTGGGTTAGTCACTAAACACTCCTGTGTGACCTTGCCCTCCATCTGAAATGCACCTGACTGTACACAGTTTGAATCAAGTCCAGCAGTAGATTATTTTGGCCACGTCACCATCAATGAGCATTATTTACTAAACCCATACCGTCACAAAATAAAATTATGGCCAATGTAGCTAGGATATCCAATGACCCCGGATATGACATTTTTATAGGAAACCAGTTCTAAAGCAGCACAACAAAATTAATGAAAATCAGAACACTATTTTTCAAGCTATCGCATTAATCCTTTACCCAACAGGAAAAGCAGACGACGCCTGCAAGCAAAATTCTTGAATAACTATTTTTTTTGTCTCAAAAACATAGGTTATGACCCCTCATTGGAACGAGCTCGTTCCAAAGAAGGGTCATAGCCTATGTTTTTGAGACAAAAAATGAAAATATAATGAAAATTGGCGATTTTTGTGAAGAGCGCTGGCCGGTTTTGGCTGTTACGTTGGGCAAAGGGTTAACAAGCTTTCGGACGGACGGACGGACCTGTCGCTGCTCTTCAGACCTGTCGCTGCTCTTCAATTTATCCCTTCACACGGGGGATAACAACCTTCAACGGGGTGGCTACGTGTTCAAGTCTTGGATTTATTTATTTATTGGTGTTTTTAGGTCACATATTTCTGCACAATGGCTAATCATGACCATGACAGTTTTACGGGTGGAGGAAGCGGGAGTACCCGGAGAGAACCACCGAGCAACGGCGAGCAACTGTCAGCTCCTCAACATACCAACTCCACACAGGCTGGATTAGCATTGGTTGAAAACAGGTGCACCATCGACGTGCAGTACGCCTTAGTACACAACGCCACCGTGCCCCCACGTGGGCAATGGGGGTGAAGTGTCTTGCCCAAGGACACAACGCAGTTGCCGCAGGTGGGATTGGAACCGAGGACCTCTCGGCTTGCAGCCTGCACCTCTACCTACTGAGCCCCTAGTGTTGGAGTCAATTGAGTTGGATTGATACGGTGGTATTATAATAACAGTATATGCTCCCCTATGGATTATGTTCAGTTTTTGGTTGCTATGAGTAGTAAGTAGTGCTAGGTCATGTGCTTTGTCTGACTCTATGGCTGGCACGCAAATTGAAGGATATTACAGCCTGTTAATGATCGATCGTCGTATTCCTGTCACTGATACTGTTGAATACTTTATTTGCCTTGACAAAGTTATCTCCCTTGACCCAGTGGCAGATGCGTATTCCGGTGTTAGGAGGAGGCACACGGAGCCTCGCCTTTGGGATCCAAGCATTTTTATGGTGCAGGCCTATCCCAAAGATCGAAATTCTTGAGACGGTATGGAGGTGGTGTCTCCATCACGTGGGTGTGACCAGAAATTAAACACAAATATATGTCCCAAATGGCGCTATTAGAAGGCATTTTGTGGCCCGAAAAAACTCCCGGTTTTCACCGGAGGGGCCATGGAAAATTGAGGATGTCTGGCTACGTCACGGCCCAGTGGATGGAAGTATGACGTCTGCCTTTGTGAGTTAGGCAACATGCAGACCAAACAAGCTGACATATGTTTGTGCAAAGTTATCATCCTACCGCGCAAACCCATTTTATGAATAATACCACACGTTTTCACTCAGTTTTATTGTATATTCACACGTGCCTTTGTTGTACGGATGTGACAGCCGACACTTATTCCCAGTTCCACATACGAATAATACTGTTATCGGTTGATGGCGAATACCAAGTAAGGAACTGGGAATATTATAAGCAACGGTTGTCACGTCCCCATTCGTTTCGTGCACTATCGCACATGCACATCTCGGCACTAACGACTAACAGACAATCTTAGAAACGTAGGCGGAAACACACTCCTATCTCAGGCCTGGCATTCTGAAAAATGCAGGAGGGCCAAAAATCGCGCTCCTCAATCAGCTCAGGAGAGCAATTAGCTTTACACAGCATTTTTAAGTATCCAATTGAACGAACTCATTGAAACTGAAACCAACAGACTACATCAGTGATTTTATTAACTTTACTAAGGTAAAGCGAAATCTCTTAGACATCTAGATGTCTCACTCAACAACCGAACACACACTTGACAAGACTTGTGTGTGTACCCAGACCTGTTGTCCAAGAAAGTCATACGCCTACCACTACCACCTTCAACCCCCCAAGGGGGTTGAAGGTGGTAGTGGTAGGCGTATGACTTTCTTGGACAACAGGTCTGCTTGAATCAACAGTCACATCCTGGTGCAAGTGCTTCAAGTGACAGGATAGTAGTAATGGTAGTATATTATAGTGTCAATATTCCTTGAATAATTACCCCTCAAACTGTGATGTCAGTTGTTGAACTTGAAACTGACAGAAAAAAAAATATTGCTGTGATCCATTTTGCTTCAAATGATTGCAACTGTGTTTGGGTATGGTTGCAGCCATTACCTTTTACCACTAAACCACTTTCAAAATGAAATTACGTGATGTTATGTGACTTCGAAGTTAAATTACATATTTGCTTTACAACAAAAATTTAATGTGAGCATAATGCATGTAATCTAACTCATCCCAGACCAAAATATTTAGGAGGGCAATTTTTCGCTCTCCTTAATTCTTTCAGGAGGGCAGTAAGGAGAGCTAAAAACTCGCTCTCCTGAAATTGCCAAGCCTGCTATCTAGAAGGACTGCAGTCGTGATTTGCTTGAATCGCAATACATTGCTCACGATTCAATGATTATCGTTGTGCACCATGTATCGTGATGTATGATAAACATAAATGATGTCAGGTAAAACACCTTGGATTTTGAGAGCTGTGCCATCCCTGACTTGTCTCGTCAAGAAAATCGACATTCGATGAAGTTATCCCCCTTGAAGTTTATTAGACGGGCAAGGAAGGCCCAATTAAAAAGCATGTAATTGTTGTGCTTCCTTTTATTACTTTTAATAAACGAAAACAACAGACAGCTCTAGGAGCTGTCTGCTGTTTTCGCTTATTAAAAGCTACAAAAGGAACGTGTTTTTTATAGCAACAAGCTAATTAGAAGCAACTTCCCCGCGGGAACCCCTGGAACGGGAAGTGAAGCAGTGCCTGTTCACTGCGGTAAACAGGCTCTGTTCTACTGGTAAAATAGGACCCAGTCACCAATGCTTGGGAGGTGCAAACCCTCTCTAAAATGGGCCACATGGCTTATTAACGTTCACCCCAGGTCTTGAGTTGATACTCATGTTGTAATGGAAAGGATAGTGTCTGTATTATATGTCACGATGCGCTGTTGAAATAATAAACAGAAAAAGAAACAGAAAGATGGTGAAAGTGCCGTTTTCATTTTCAAATGAGTTTAACAGTGAATAATAATCAAACTGATTGGGAAAACAATTGTAAAGAGCCAGTTTCTGTATTTTTATGCTTCCCTGTGGGGAAATACCTAGCGTTTATGAAATAATGCGCACATCGATGATGCAACGCCGATGACATTTTGAAATTTCAGTTTTTATATGACATTCCCACAACCTTAGTGTTAAATTCACTGACAACTTTGGAAAATTAAGAGGAGCTTAAACAAGGATATAAAATTCATGCGAGAATCCGAATCGATTCTCACAAATGATTCCCGCAAAGAACACAATGATAATCAACTTTGATTCTTGTAAAATGTGCATTGGATTTTCGTCTTAGGTTCTAAAACCACACAAAAGAGTCTGGAGAATTCTATTTATGTTTTGCTCCCTCATAAGGTAACTGTTCTTAGTGTACAAACAAGGCAAGTATCTCTAAAAAATTGAAACGAGACCCTTTTAAGGTTAAACCACAGTGAATATTTTTAAAGAGAATATGAGGTTTGTTTTTTATTAGAAATTATGAACTAGTTGCACCTAAGCCAGAAAATAAGCAGACAGTCATCTGCAAAATCAGGTCCCCAGAGGGTGAATTTACTGATGCTACCCTGCACAGCAGGCTAGCATCACTAAATTTACCCTCTGTGAACCTCAATCTGAATCAGGGTCTCAAAACTAAACAGAAAGAGGTACCCCATAGGATAAATTGGCCCACTTTATGGGATAGCATCATCAAATTCATCCTCTGGGAACCTCATTTTGCAAATGTCAGACTGCTTATTTTCAGGCCTGGTTGCACTGACAAGGATAAGGGTGTAACAGTTCTATCATATTCTAAATTTAGAACTGAAAGTGAGCGCGCAGTGGCTCAGTGGTAGACTGTTGGACTTCTATGCTAGAGGTCCCGTGTTCGATCCCCGTCCGGGACGACCCGCGTTGTGTCCACGGGCAAGGCACTTTATCCCGGTTGCCTGCATGAGGGCACGATGACGCCGTGTGCTCAGGCGTACTGCACGTCGATGGTGCACACGTCTTCAACCGCTGTAATCCTGCTTGAGCGGAGCTTCAACAGAGTTAGAATGTTGAGTAGCTGACAGTTGCTCGTCGATGCTCGGTGGTTCTCTCCGGGTACTCCTGCTTCCTCCACCCGTAAAACTGTCACGGTCACGATTAGCCATTCTGCATAAGTATGTGACCTTAAACACCAATAAATAAATAAATCAATAATTTAGAACTAAAAATTGATTCTCGCGGAATGAGTTTGCGAGAGACCAAACTGATTCTCGCGTCTCGGGACGAACTTTAGGGCCTGTAAGACCAAGGGCAATGTCAAGGTGATAGCTTAAATTTTCGAATCTTTGATAACTTTTCTCGCTCGGGCGAAAGGTATAAGAAAGTGCGTTTGTATGATGAACCCCGAAAACCGATTTGGCACTAAAACAGACCAGCAATAATACATGCGCTGCTAATTAAGCATGGAATTTTATGTCCATTATCGCGCGTCTGGCGAACCCATTTATGAGCTATCTGATAACTGATTGAAGGAGTAAGAGAGACCAGTGGTCTCGTGCAGTCATTAGCTATGTAATTATGGCCAGTTAATAGGTAATTGTTGGAAAAAACAGTGCATCCCAGAGATTCTGAACACACACCCATTTTACGTGTCTGGTCTGTCACCGAATATCAACATATACCAAAACGCGAGACTTTCAAAGGCACTTAAAAGCGAATTTTAAATTAAGATAGATCTAAGCGGCCAAGCTCAAGAGAAGCAATTACAATGAGAATCAATGTTATGTCGATCTATATAAAATGTCGGGGTTTCTCGAAAAAATCATTCCAGTCTGAAGGCGTGTAAGACTGCGGGTCGTAGGAGCTGGGGAAGTTCCATGCTTTAGGTTGGAGGAGGTGCCGCATCGATGCGAAAGTAAAGGCACGGTGTGATGTATGGGAACCACATAGATCATATCTAGAGCAGTAACAGTCGCGGGCCAAGTCAGTGGCCATATACGAGTTTAGGATCAGAAATGCGAAGTACGAGCTCAGGGAGCTACTTGCATTTAGGTAAACGGTATTAACTGCTGTAGAAGGCAAGCTTTTCGTAGGCGAAGTAGGCTTTGCCTGTATGAACATTACTCCTGTATGAACATTATTCTGAGATAAATGGATAGGAGCGTTTAACCCCATTGGTGGTGACTGCTTGAGGGAAAAAGCTTCCAGTAAAACGGCAATGAGCAAGCGGCCGTGCGACGGCAGTGGTAGCGTGACATTCCGTCACATGTTAGAGAAAAAGGCGTCCAATAAAGTGACAATACGTCAGTGGCCGCGCGACGCCGCGAAAGAGTGAAGTGAAAAGGCGACCAAGGATCAAAACACCAGCGACCAGGAAGGGAAACCAGCGACAACAGAGAATGCGGGCCCACAGGTAACTTAAAAACCGTGTGGGTGGAGGTGTGATTGACGTTCCGGTTTTCTTATTCATTTGGATTTCATGTAAGTCACAAATTACCATATTTATTTATATATATATATATATATATGTATTAAAATTGTTGTTTCCAGTGAACCCCTATTGATTTATGTTTTTCGAGGGAAAGTCATTGACCCCTTCAGGATAAGAACCACCCCAACAAAAGTGAAACGGGCGGGTTCGTCACGGTGAGACATTCGTTCATGCACGGATTCATGCGACACTCCTTGAGTTTTGGCTGAATTCGTGGCGTGAATCTATTTCTTCCAGCGCGACAAAGCCCGGTTTTCGACAGGCAATTCAACTAAACCTCCTTGCTATTGTTTAGGCCAAGTAATGCAGGCGAATGATAGATCGGTCGCACATTTTATAGGCATATGATAAACGAATGAAGCGATGGTTCGCCCAAAATTGTACCAGTCAGCATCTCTATTATGTTCATCAATATACATTGCTCTCGTTTCTAAGGCAATATCTCGACTCGTCGAGATATTGCCCTAGAAACAAGAGCTCGACTCCGATACAACATTTTATTCATAAACATAATAATGATGACAGATTTACCGTTTAATTCTCAACTGTAATAACATGTTTAAGTTGCATTTATATTTCAGATTTCATCTCAGACTCATAAAATGCTTGTTGTTTCGGTCGAAATTGTATGCGGATGTCTTGAACGTTTCGATCTTCGGATAAACTTATTGAGCGAGTTTGTTAAACATTCCAAAAAGACTTGCGCTGTAACAGTATAACTTCGCATTGCTTAAACTTGAATGCTTCCACTGATTCAGAAACAAAAGCATATTTGCAATGTGGTTCCATAATTTAATAATTAAACCTTCGAGAAGTGTCTTTTTTTCTCTCTTTTCGAACATAGAAACATGGTTCCTCGCAATATTTTTCGAAAGTTTTTAATGTTCTATGAATACTAACGAAAATAAATCATAACAAAGCACGAGCTTGTATACTGAAGTTGCAAGATACAGAGTTTCTATCAGATGCCCCCCCCCCCCCCCCCCCCCCCCCCCCTCTGATACACGCTGTATTCAGGAAAATTATTACCCGTTGCAGGATAAAAGTTATTCTTTAAAAGAGTTGCAAAGCCTGGTCCTTACCAGACCAAAAATTCGAACATATTTTTATAAGAAAATGCATGCATTGCAATTGCAGTCCTTTGGAATGAAGCAAGCCTTTCCGTAAGAGGCGTGCGGATAAGCTAAATTTCTGCACTTGCCTGAAAGGCTTGTAGAAATAACAAATTCGGGACCGGAAACATTGCACTCAAGATCGCGAAGGAGAGCGTATTAGCACTGAGTCGCGGAATCGAGTTTTTATCCTGGCAATATTCATATTCTCTTGGGAAAAACATAAGGTGAGGACGAGAAGTTTCGAGTAATACGTCTCCGGGTTTAAACCAGGGTTCTGTTAGAAGAAATACTTTCTTCTTCTCTAAACACTTTACCTAACGTTACAGCCATAAATTGTCAGCACTAATCATAAAATATCGCCTTTGTAAATTTTCTATTATTTTCAATTTTTGCCCCCAAAACAGTTTATGACTCCTCACTGCAAATCTATTTTTGAATAAAATATTGATGGATAAACGTTTTGTGTCCTGTGTATTCTCCTACACCAAAGAAGAATATTCTATACCAAATAAACGCGCAAGTCAAGTCAAGGATAATGCGAGATGGCAATCATTTCTCGATTTCTTGCCCCGCGTGATGCCCTGTGATTCCACCCAAGGGGCTCCATTGCAACAAAACTTCGACTAAATTCATTCTACTCTCCCCATGACAAAAATATAAACACTGCATTAAACGGGTCATCACAGATGCATTTTCTGAACAATTCGGACAGTGTGACCCCATAAGATACTCTATGGGACAACGGACCCTTAGTTATGACAGTTCAATTTTGTCTTCCCTACTAATGTCCCATACCGAATATCTATTATCCCGTGTTATGCAATGCAAGGAAACTTGTCTTCCATCCCTCAGGATGTGCCACGCGGAACAACATTCTTTGTGTAGTTGAAGTAAAAAGGTAAAAAAAAAAACAAGCTTGTTCTTTTTAAGCTCCTGTGCTGCCCATAGGAGGGGCAGACATTGTTTCCATGGAAATCAGGAATACGTCGCTTAACCCTTTGAGCCCTGGTAATATCGTCCATGTCAGTTCAATAGAAGCAACTGGAAGAGTCCATATTTATTATTTGGGGGTAGACCGTTTAATATTTCTGATGTGCAGCCTTCGGGGCTGCACGTTGAAAATGTTGTTTGGTCTACTCCACACTTTAACTTAGCAGCCCTACTTAATGACAATATGGCGTGTTATGTTCCTAGACTTGTAACTGGATTTAAAGGGTTAATGATATTATAAACCAAACAT
This sequence comes from Pictodentalium vernedei, assembly GCA_031216915.1. Lineage (NCBI taxonomy): Eukaryota > Metazoa > Mollusca > Scaphopoda > Dentaliida > Dentaliidae > Pictodentalium > Pictodentalium vernedei. Next base: position 176,150,943 of record CM062295.1, on the reverse strand, counting down.
GGCTTAAATCGGTGACATTTTATGTTGAAAATGTGGATAGGGGAATGATATACTACACCTCCTAAAGGTCAACACCGAATATCGACCCAGAAACTTGGCACAAAGATGAATCTACAATACGTAAACCAGTGACATGCCAAATACACTTCAACTGTAACATAAGTTTCAAAAGTGTATAAGAAGTTTGGACATTTTGGATTTAACCCAGGCACTCTAGGCAAATAACAGCTACAGTATTTGAACAGCTACTACATTTGATTGGGGGAGCGCGGTAGCACAGTGGTTAGAGCATTGGACTTCAAACCGAAAGGCCCACGGGTCGATTCCTTCAGGGGTAACTGCACGTGTCCTTGGGCAAGGCACATAATCCCGAATGCCTGTGTGGGGGCGCGATGGCGCTGTGTACAAAAGCGTACTGCATGTTGGGCATGGTGCATTTGTCTTCTGCCAACAATTACTGACCCCTGATTGTGCGGAATTAGTACGTTGGGGAGTCTGTCAGTTGCACGCCGTTGCTCGGTAGTTCTCTCCGCGTACTCCGGCTTCCCCCAACCTTAAAAGTGTCCGACACGACGTGACCCTGGATGTCAAGAGTATTTTTAACACCCAATAAATAAATAAATCCCGCCAGGGGTAACTGCGTTGTGTCCTTGGGCAAGGCGCTTAATTCCGATTGTCCAGGTGGGGCGGGACGGCGCCGTATCCTAAGGCGTTCTGCACATCGATGGTGTACTGTCTTCATCAAATGAAAACGACCTATTCTTGGGGACGTGCATGTGTGTGTGTGTATGGCGTTTCATCTTATTTCCCCCGCCTCTGATGGTTAAGTTGTCGACCTGCTTTGTGGAGTTAATACGTTGGGGAGTCTGACAATTGCTCATGGTTGCTCGGTGGTTCTCTCCAGGTACTCCGGCTTCACCCATCCGTAAAACTGTCCGATACGAGGTCACCTTGGCTGTCGGAAGTGTCGTTAAATCCAAATAAATAAATTAATTAATTAAACAAGAGGCCCCACGGGGCCTGAAGCGCTCGACATCTTGTACAGAACACAATTTAAACAGAGTCCAAGAATGAGTCTACATTAAGCAAGGCATCTCCATAGGCTACACTGTCAATCCTTGAGTCCCTCAGGAGTGACAAAAATAATCTGGGCATCATGCCTTTTCTTCAGTTGATCATAAGTAAAATGTTCCCATATGGAGCCCAAATATTAACCTAGGCACTCGAATTGAAAAATCTGGAATCTGACACCCCCCCCCCCCCCCCCCTCCTAGAGATGTTGTATACCAAATATAAAAGCATTCCGACTGGTGGATCTGAAGAAGAAGATTTTTAAATAAATTTCCTCATATTGCACTAAGTAAAAATACCATAGTGAGCCCAAATATATACCTAGGGATCTGATTTGAACAAACTTGAATCTGACCCCCATAGAGATGTTGCATACCAAATATCAGAGCACTCTTACTGATGGATCTGAAGAAGAAAATTTGTTTAAATTTGTTTAAATTACCCTCCATATTGAACAAAGATAAAATTTGAATCTGACCCTCATAACAATGATGTATACCAAATATTAAAAGATTCTGACCGGTGGTTCTGAAGGAGAAGATTTTTAAAGAATATTCCCCATATTACCCTATGTTAAAACTTCGGGCTTCTGTAGAGCCCAAATATGAACCAATGAGCTTTATTTCAACAAACTTTTATCTGACCCCCCCCCCCCCCCAACCCCCCCTCCCTCCCTATGAATGCTGTATACCAAATATCAAAAGATTCTGATGATTGGTTCTGGAGAAAAGATTTTTTAAAATTTTTGCAAATATGCTGACTCAGCACTTTTTCGATGCCCATTACAGAACACCCTAACATAACCGATGGCAATTTTCTTTTACCATTCAATGCTACTGGTCATAAGGATACTTCATACCAAATAAAAGATCTCTGTTCCGTGGGGTTTGGGAAATATGGGCGTTTGAAAATATTTCTATTTTTAGCTCCCAGGGTTCCCATGGGGATGCGGGAAGTTTTTTTTTTTGCATGGGTCAAGTACTTATGACCCAATACTACCACAAATCAAATTTGGTTCATACTGGACTATCGGTTCAGAAAATAGAAATTTGGGGCGGGGCCAAAAATCGTACCCCTCCTATTACAAAGCCAAATATTACTTCACGAACTTCGTTTGAACAAACTTGACTCTACACCTCATATGGGAGCTCCATAGCAGATATCAAGTCATTGTACACACTGGTTCTTGAGAAGATTTTAAAAATATTTTGGAGCAATTTCCCCCACTCCCTCCCTATGGGGCTGGGCATGCTGAGTTGAACAAAAATGAAATGCCCCTTTGGGACCATCACTCACACAAACTTTCACTTGAATTGGCCCAGTGGCTTTGGAGGAGAAGAGCAAAACATGGTGTTGACGGACGACGGACGGAGAGCGATGAGATTAGTTCAGCTTGACTTTGTCAGGTTGAGCTAAAAAAATAAATAAATATGATATTTAAATAAATCTAAATGACGATCTCCCGTGGACGACAATACCACCAATTGTAGTTTGCGCGGGAGCAGCTGTATTGTGGGTCTTCAGAAAGAGATTGACACCTTAACAGACGAAGGCAGACGGATGCCAAATGACATTGCTGTCAAGAAATCTACAACTGTTATTCGTGAAAATGGGAGGAATAATGTATTATATGCTAAACGATAGGTTACCGAAAAAATTGCGGAATGATAGAAATTGTATCCCCCACTGTGAAAATATAGAAAGTTTCACTTTCACGGTATCAATCAAAATGGCGGCTTTCAAAGCATCACTTCAAGGTGAATACGATTCAAATTATCACTGGAAATGATCAATTTATTCTAAAAACGTATAATGAAAAGTAAATCTAGTGTTTTTGAGTTGATACCGATCATTTCCAGCAATAATTCAACACGTATTCACCTTGAATTGATGTATACAACCCGCTAATCCAAACATGGCCTGAAAGTCCGTAATATAAGTTTTTGGTTTGGTACGTCCTTTCAAAGGACGTACCAATCCAAAAACTTATATTACGGACTTTTAGGCCATGTCTGGACTAGAAACCCGCCAGCTGAATCTGATTGCAAGACGCTATCTATTCCGAGTATCAATCAAATCACTTCCGCGATTCAATGATTCAATGCGCTATTTACTTTCATGCATCCATTCAAGGTTGAAACGAGTGGAATTATCAGATTCTTATAAATAATAAGAGGAAAATCCAGTGTTTTTGAGTGAATACCGAAAATTATCTCACTTGTGACCGAGAGAAATGGTTATTTCGCGTAAGCGCTCGCGAAAAATAAACTCGGGCACTCATGAGATAATTTTCGGTATCCACTTAAAAACACTAGATATCCTCTATTTATTCATTCATTCATTCGTCCCCAAAAAGAAATACGGCGATCGAATTTCCTTTCGCACACATTACAGAACATTTGTCAGATAACAAGAACAAACACTTGATGTGGCATTGGTAGTTATTTGTTAGCTATTTTCAGAACAGCGTTCGACTTCTTGTACCTTTGACTTGGGACATTTCGAGCTGTGGTATAGAACATATATAGCTATAAAAACGTATAATTATTCCATAGAACCCTCTCCAACAGTGTATAACTAGCGGCAGTCCCATGATTCTTGGTCCGAAGGGCGCCACATTTCAATCATGGGTCATATCGCGAAGCATCAATCAACGATAGCGACGAGTTTGTGGCGAGCAGGAGATGGGGTATCCCACTCTTGTTAGTTGGGTAGGGAGACTCGAGGGGAAATGATGGAACATGGAAGATCAGCGTGGCCCTCCGTTGGCTTCTTTGCGTATGACCGCAATATTTTCCAGTCGAAATATTCCAGTATTCGGGAGCGCGGTGGCTCAGTAGGTAGAGGTGCAGGCTGCAAGCCGAGAGGTCCTCGGTTCGAATCCCAGCTGCGGCAACCACGTTGTGTCCTTGGGCAAGACACTTCATCTCCATTGCCCGCGTGGGGGCACGGTGACGCCGTGAACTAAGGCGCACTGCACGTCGATGGTACGCATGCTGCTCGTCGTTGCTCGGTGGTTCTCTCCGGGTGCTCCGGCTTCCTCCACCCGTAAAACTGTCACAGTCATGGTTAGCCATTGTGCATACATATGTGACCTTAAACATCAATAAATAACAATAAATAAATATTCCAGTATTCAAAATTTGAAGAAAAGAAGCCCATTTTTATCGGATCACATGACACATGGGTAGGGCTTGAGTTTTCCTATAGCTGTATGCATGTGGTACGGTATTATTGACGATAAAACATGGCTATTCACCACCAAAGCTAGTGAATGTCAATGGCTTATCGCCGATAATATCGTGTCCGTTGGCATCGTAGCTTGTAAAAAAAAACTGAAATACAAAAAAATGGAAGCGGCGCGCGCCAGGTGCGCCCCGGTTTAAATCAATTAATTTCATAATATACCCTGCTTTATTACGCACTGGCCTTTACCAGGGTTTCCGCTATACAGACATGGGGTCCCATCAACGGCCCCAATCTCCTACCCAAAAGGTACTCATGAGGCGCTACTCGTAAGGCTCGCACCAAAGGTAGAGAATTATACGGAACAAGAAGGAACAGCAAAGAATCAACCAGACTCAAATATTTTTACCAAGTTGCAATAACCTTGACTATAGAACGACAGGATCTGGTGATGGGTTTGATGGCATACGCGCTCGATTTGGGGTGGGTTACATTGCTCCACATTGGTAAGTTTTGTGTACACCCTGAGGACAGCCGTTTTAACATACACTAGGCATAGTCCCCCCACTTGGGCATCTCATGTGTACATTTTAGACAGATAAAACCTTGCGGCCAGTAATGGTGAACCCAAGGATCCGACGGCGCGAACATGGTCGCCCCGTCGGATCCTTGGATTCCCCATTACCGGCCTCAACATTATTTTCCTGGCGGAAGGCCTGCCTTTACCTTTGTGCTACCACTGATAAACAAATAATTCTTACGTAACCTTGTTGTCATGATGTAACCATATATACTGAAAGTAATCTTACACACCAATAAATAAATAAGTTACCTTGCTTCAAACAAGCACGTTTTTTGGAAGTTATCTTCCCTTTTGGGAGTCAACCTAGGAAATGGTACACATACTTGCTGCACTAACATCTGATGCAGTGATAATACCCAAGTCATATCCAGGGACCGATCAGGACTATTTAAAATACGCTCTAGCCTTGAAGCCTATTTTTTCAATTCATGCGCCAGATTTCAATTTACGGAGTCACACTGCTGTTTGTAACACACACTGCAAGTATGTAATAGTTCTCATCATTTTCATTTAGTACACTATAGCAAACATTAATCTTCACTGTGGTTTCTGATCAAGTCTTGGCTGCCTATTTAGGCAGCCAAGATTTGATCAGAAACCACAGTGAAGATTAATGCTTGGTAATTAAGACTTGAAGTATTAACTTAAGCACTCTACAACAATGATAAATGAAAGTGTCAATGACACTGTAGCTCAACTTGACAAACTTGAACTTGGTAAGTTATAAATGAAATGGCAAAATTGAAGATCATTGGGACCAATGTCAGTTTTTTTGCCAGTGGCAACATTTTTTGACAGAAAACGAAGAAAATCGATAGCTCCCATCTAGAGGCTTCCCCAAACAAGCATGCCAGGTTTCAAAGCAATCCGATCATAAATGTGCCCTGTAGGGTGCACAAAAGGGAAATATTGTGGTCTGACTAGACTAAATTCTAAGAACGTTGGCCGTGGCAACATTTTTTTGACGGAAATGGAAGAAAATCGATAGCTCCCATCTAGAGGTCACCGTAAATAAGCATACCAGGTTTCAAAGCAATCTAATCATAAATGAGCCCTGTAGGGTGAGCCAAAGGGAAATATTGTGGTCTGACTAAACTAAGTTCTAAGAATGTTGGCTGCGGCAACATTTTTTGATGGAAATTGAAGAAAATCGATAGCTCCATTCTAGAGGTCACCCCAAACAAGCATGAAAGGTTTCAAAGCAATCCGATCATAAATGTGCCCTGTAGGGTGTGCCAAAGGGAAATATCGAGTCTTCTGACTAAATCAAGTTCTAAGAACGTTGGCCGCGGTGACATTTTTTGATGGAAATTGAAGAAAATCGATAGCTCCCATCTAGAGGTCTCCCCAAACAAGCATACCAGGTTTCAAAGCAATCTGATCATAAATGGGCCCTGTAGGGTGTGCCAAAGGGAAATATTGAGGTCTGACTGAACTAAGTTCTACGAACGTTGGCCGTGGCAACATATTTTGCTGGAAATTAAAGAAAATCGATAGCTCCCATCTGGAGGTCACCCTAAATAAGCATACCAGGTTTCAAAGCAATCAAATCATAAATGTGCCCTGTAGAGCGTGCCAAAGGGAAATATTGTGGTTTGACTAAACTAAGTTCTAAGAATGTTGGCCGCGGCAACATTTTTTGACAGAAATTGAAGAAAATCGATAGCTCCCATCTAGAGGTCACCCCAAACAAGCATGTCAGGTTTCAAAGCAATCCGATCATAAATGTACCCTGTAGGGTGTGCCAAAGGGAAATATTGTGGTCTGACTAAACTGAGTTCTAAAAACGTTGGCCGCGGCAACATTTTTTGACGGAAATTGAAGAAAATCGATAGCTCCCATCTAGATGTCACCCCAAAAAAGCATACCAGATTTCAAAGCAATCTGATCATAAATGGGCCCTGTAGGGTGTGCCAAAGGGAAATATTGAGGTCTGACTGAACTAAGTTCTACGAACGTTGGCCGTGGCAACATATTTTGCTGGAAATTAAAGAAAATCGATAGCTCCCATCTGGAGGTCACCCTAAATAAGCATACCAGGTTTCAAAGCAATCAAATCATAAATGTGCCCTGTAGAGCGTGCCAAAGGGAAATATTGTGGTTTGACTAAACTAAGTTCTAAGAATGTTGGCCGCGGCAACATTTTTTGACAGAAATTGAAGAAAATCGATAGCTCCCATCTAGAGGTCACCCCAAACAAGCATGTCAGGTTTCAAAGCAATCCGATCATAAATGTACCCTGTAGGGTGTGCCAAAGGGAAATATTGAGTCTTCTGACTAAACTAAGTTCTAAGAACGTTGGCCGCGGCAACATTTTTTGACAGAAATTGAAGAAAATCGATAGCTCCCATCTAGAGGTCTCCCCAAACAAGCATACCAGGTTTCAAAGCAATCTGATCGTAAATGTACCCTGTAGGGTGTGCCAAAGGGAAATATTGAGGTCTGACTAAACTAAGTTCTACGAACGTTGGCCGTGGCAACATTTTTTGCCGGAAATTGAAGAAAATCGATAGCTCCCATCTAGAGGTCACCCTAAATAAGCGTATCAGGTTTCAAAGCAATCAAATCATAAATGTGCCCTGTAGGGTGTGCCAAAGGGAAATACTGTGGTTTGACTAAACTAAGTTCTAAGAACGTTGGCCGCGGCAACATTTTTTGACGGAAATTGAAGAAAATCGATAGCTCCCATCTAGAGGTCACCTCAAACAAGCATAAGAAGTTTCAAAGTAATCTGATCATAAATGCGACCTGTGAGGTGTGCCAAAGGAAATTGTGGACGTACGTACTAACGTACTAACGTACTAACATACTAACGTACGTACGTACGTACGTACGTACGTACGTACGCCGACGGACGAGAAGTGATGGCAATAGCTCAGCTTGACTTTGTCAAGTTGAGCTAATGATAATCATATATATAATACATGTAAGAGTGTCTCTCTCGATTAACCATCGAAAGAATATCAAAATATGATCTGAGAAGTTACGCGCCAACTGAGAAGCCTATTTCTGAGATTTAAGAGCCAGGTCCTGATGTTTCAGAACCAAATACGCACTGGCGCATGCCCAGGTCGGTCCCTGCATATCAAAACAAACAAATACAATTTTTCCATTCTTGGGCTTCCAAAATGAGCCCCAAAATGGATACAGAACTTAAAAATGCAAGTTTGTTTCAAGTGAACTTTCCTTAGAGTGCCAACAGATCGGGCGTGGTAAACATATTGTGGTGAAGCGTAAACAGCCAAGCCATAAAACAAAAGAATAATTACAACTTGTGAAGGTTGGAGTCCAAAGGCAATTTTTAGAGCTGAAACGGTTAAAGGATTTTCTTGATCGATTAATCACATGGATTAACCTTGGTTAACCGATTAATCACTTACCATAATAAGCAGCTGAATAATTGCTGTACCGTTGATGATTTACAGCATAATATTGACTCTTTACCCCACATGACGGGAAAAAACCGACCAGCACTAAAAACAAAAGTCTCCATTCAAATTTTATTAGGTTTTCAATTTTTGTCTCAAAAACATAGCTTCTGACCTCTCATTGGAACGAGCGCGTTGCGCTCGTCCCAATGAGGGGCCATAAGCCATTTTTTTAGACCAAAATGTTTTTTTTTAGTAATTTAAGAATTTATTTTGCAAGTATCGTCTTTCAACCGCATTGGGTAAAGGGTTATAAGAATGACCATTTTCAGCTGCTGATACATGCACGTGAACAAGTATGTCAGCACGTAACTTGCATGCTTTGCTCTGTCTCATATAATTGATGTGAGTCAGTGTGACAACGCGGGCCTGTTACAGAGCAAGTTTGTTCCTTTGTTAACCTAAAGTAACGGTTAATCGATCAATTTCATTTTTTTTATCAATCAAGACGTTGATCATTGGTTAATCGATTAATCGGTTAACCATTTCATGTCTAGTAACTTTTGGGTGCCAAACAAGCCCAAATCTGGATGTAGAAACATGGCTTGTAGTAACTGAAATGTTTATGAGTGAAGGACCGTGCTTGTTAAAAATGAACACTTTTAATGAGAAAGTTACACATTTTGCATTTCGGAGCTCCAAGACACATCAGGCCTCCCAAATGAGCACAACTATTGGCATGGACAAACTTGATGTATATGAGTGAAAAATCGCCAAAGTTGAACACTTTCTCTATAGTGGTTCTAAAGAAGATTTTATTTAGTTTTTCTGAGTTATCTCCCCTTTGGGGCGACAAATTAATTTGAACAAAATTCAATTTTAAAGGTATGGGAAACGTATGTCCTTACTTCGGTTAAAACTGGCCTACCAGTAAAGTATTTACATTTTGGATAATCTCGCCCTGCATACGCATTCAACATGGGGCGGTACACAATTATTCAATTTTTCTGCCGTCAAATATTATTCCCATGGACAAACAACATCTCAATAGGTTTATAGGGACAGATTTCTAAATGAGGACAGTTTTATCAGTCTTACAAGTGGCATAACTGTGATAAATATTAGGGCTGTCGCGACTATCATTTTTGTAATCGACTAATCGTGACCAGTAATCGACGGTTAGTCGATTAATAGTCGCTTCCCATGATTTTTTAGCAAATCATTCTTCTGTTCGTAAAACTCTGAAAATGACAATGGCACCAGTGTGTTCAGACGGAGTGGGGTTGTGAGAACAACAAATCGGTCCCGACTGAAGCTACGTGTAGTCCAATCTTGGACCCACAGTCCGTAATATAATTTTTGGGGTTGGTACGTCCTGTAGGACGTACCAACCCCAAAAATAATATTACTGACTGCGGGTCCAAGTTTGAACTAGATTGAAGCCGATGAATTAAAATGAATTTACCAAAGAACGTTCCGGCATATGTTTCCTTTCTGCAATAAGTTTCTCGAAATTTTGAACATTGAGATCTATGCATTCCCTCGTCAGTTGTTAAAATTGGATCTTAGTCTGAAGTTCCGAACTTTGAGAAGTGATCTGACGTTCTGACTTTCGTCATAATTTTGTCACTTCCGCGCTTTGGGTTTTCCAATGGGTGCATTCGTGTGTACAAGACTGGAGAAATTCAGAAGAATCTATTCTTCTCGAGTAACTGTGAGTGTCTTCCGGATATGAATGTTAACTATGGTTAGATATTTGAAGTTATTCACCTTCATTGATCATTCACCTCACAAAACAATGCAATTTAGCCCCGACGTTAGTAGACGTGTACCACCTTGAAAATGAACGACGATCGACTAAAAATAAAAAACGTCGACTACTTCAATAGTCGACGGTTTAGTCGACTAATTGAATAATCGCGACAGCCCTAATAAATATGCGTGGACGAAACCTCCAATTTGTGTTTATTCTTCCCTATTCTCTCACCCTAACAAAGAAGACCAAATCCCGACAACCAATGCTCGAGAAAAGGTTAAAAGAACTCAAGTGAATTAATCTGAACTATTGAAATTCACTTTTATGGAAAAAACGAAACAATCAACAGATTTGCACCTATATGAATACACGTCTCAAATATCTAAAGGCAAATGTATTCACTGTAAGTATGCAAATGCGGCTGAAGTATCCACAAAAACAAACTAGAGGTTCTACAGAGCCTGTAATCGCTCACCTGGAACTACATATAAAATGTGATTTCCCATAGGCTTTCCATGGTAACTCTGAGCTGCAATTGTGGCCATGTTTGCAACATTACATCAACATTACATGAGGGCCTCCTATAGACAATTCTTGCCAAGTTTTGGTTCCGTCAGCTCAGTAGTTCCAGAGAGAAGATGAAAATGTGATTTCCAACAGGTTTTTTCTATAGCAACTATAAACCGCAATTGTGGCCATATTTGCAAGAGAAGAAGATTTTTGAAAATCTACCAATCAGAATCAAAGAATGCCTCTGGCGGCCATGTTTTTCAACCCACAGGAACAAAATGAGGATCCTTTGTAGAGGACCTCCCATAGACTATCACTGCCTGGTTTGTTTTCACGTCGCCTCGGTTTTTCCAGAGAAGAAGAGGAAAATGTGATTTCCCATAGGGTTTCTACAGTAACTATAAGCCGCAATTGCGGCTATGTTTGTGACCCAATCAACATTAAATGAGGATCGTTGGTAGAGGGGGGTCCCAGTCATCATTTATGTGAAGTTTCTAAACATTTGGCCTGGCAGTTTCAGAGGAGAAATTTTTGAAAATCCACCAACCAGAATCAAAGAATGCCTCTGGAAGCCATGTTTTTCATCCGAAGGGAACAAAATGAGGATCGTTTGTAGAGACCTCCCATAGACCATTCCTGTCAAGTTTGGTTCACACCGGCTCAACGGTTACAGAGAAGAAGATAAAAATGTGAAAAGTTTGCGGACGCCGGACGACGGACGCCAAGTGATGAGAAAAGCTCACATGGCATTTTAGGCCAGGTGAGCTAAAAAAAAAAGTTATACTCCATTGAGTTGTTCGCAAAACAACAGAACATTAAACAACCATTAAATTTCAATGTTAAAAAGAAGTGTTTGGATAGTTTTTATTATTTCTTTGTTTTTCCATTAAAACTGCGAAATTTCACTTGAATGATAACGTTTTTACACCGGGACTTATGGGTGGGCTGGTAGACTAGGAAATTTTATCGTTTAATTTTCTGACCCACTGTTCAGGGCTCAGTGTTACATTAACCATCGCAAAGCTGAAACCAGTTGTCAGTTGCGATAGTTGATTTGGTAAATTAATTAAGTGTATTCTGGCTTCGGTCATAACCGTGGTTTCCAGACAGATTAACCTAAACGGATCAATATTTTGAAACACAAGAACTGATAATTTAACCACGATTGGAAGGGTAAAGCAGTTTGCAGTCTCTTGACTCGCGATGCGATATTGACTTAGTTCATAAAATGAACACCCACCACCTCCACAAACACTCACTATTAGTTTTATTCTTACAACCCAGCAGGTCCACAAATACGCCGGAACTTCTTGAGATTACCGATATTGTGGGAATAACTTTTATTACACCCCTGTTCTATGAAATCCCCATCTTCAGCAACACTAAACCACGCGGAAAATGAAAATCTGTTCCGCACATGTGTGGAACGGAAATCGTTGACGGACAATTTTTAATGAAGCGAAATTTAACTGGAATTTTCTACAAATCGTATCACTAGCAGAAGTAAAAATCGCCACAAGAGTTCCAATGTGTTCTATGTACCATTTAGGCACACGGAACACATTGGGACTCGTGGAACAAAATAGTAACACGGCTTTCCTTCGTAAATTTGGTTGGCGATAAAATGTCTTCCTTGTGTTGAGAGCTGTCAAATGATTTGCTGAGTGTCCTTCTAATAATTATTTTAAAGACGCGAAGGCGTATAAGAAACACAGAAAGACACAGGCATGTGAATGGGTTAATCGATATGGCATCGCGGCCTCTCGTTTTATCCTACCGCGATGGCACAAGTGCCATATCGATTAACCCATTCACACAGCCGTGACGTTCTGCGTATTTTCTGTTGCCATGGAATAATTGATGTATCGAGATTTATTATTGACAGTGTTCATGCTGGCCAAAAACTGTCTGGTGCGACAATTTTTTGGAAATTTTAGTGCCAAAGCAAGTGCTTTGGTGCTAAATTTATTCGCTGTCTAATCGAAATAAATTGATCGAGTTTTGGAAACTGGCAACTACTTAAAGAGTATTTAAAAAATCCGACAGAACTCAAAATTTCTCACGAAATCCGCGGTTCGCGAGAAGGGCGGCCACGTAAGTTATAAGTATGTCACTGATTCAGTAAATAATCAATAGAATAGAAAAGACTAGCTTTAGTGAGCAAATACACCAAAAACAAGGCATACTGGATCAACAAAATAGGTCAGTTAAGTTACAGCAACTGAAAGTTGAGTATTATTAAATAAGAAAAACTAAATTATCAGACTGAATGATGTCGGTCCGTACACCCGTTGTGCACGTAGATAATACGATTAATCGACTAATTACTGTTAATCCACTGGATTTCGAGGGGCGTTAGTCTTTACAAAAGGCAGCATTCAATTAGACCAGAGGCTCAAGTGAGCCAAGAATGTTCACCTGGCTCAAGTTGCCAAAAGATAAGAGTGTATCAGTAAGTGAACAGGACCGCGGTGGCTCAGTGGTAGACTGTTGGACGTCTATGCTAGAGGTCCCGGGTTCGATCCCCGTCCGGGACGACCCGCGTTGTGTCCTTGGGCAAGGCACTTTATCCCTGTTGCCTACATGGGGCACGATGAAGCCGTGTACTACACGTCGATGGTGCACATGTCTTCAACCGCTGTAACCCTGCTTAGGCGGAGCTTGAACAGAGTTCGAGTATTGAGGAGCTGACAGTTGCTCGTCGATTCTCGGTGGTTCTCTCCGGGTACACCGGCTTCCTCCACCCGTAAAACTGTAACGGTTGCGATTAGCCGTTGTGCACAAGTATGTGATCTTAAACACCAATAAATAAATAAATCAGTAAGTGATCAGCAGCAACAGCAATTTTTGGATTTGCTATGACACAACCAAAGGCAACTTTTTTGGTCATTCATTTCTGCTGGTCATAAGAAAGCTTTCTAGCAAGCTCTGTTCTGTATTAAAAAACTGAAAGAAATTTTTATTTTGTTTTCAACTACCGTGGTTCTCTTTACACCCCCACCCCCACCCCCCCCCCCCCCCCCCCCAGAAAAAAAAGAAAAAAAAATTCCGGCCTAAACGAAATACTAATAATCCAGTTATATACTACATGATAAAAGTGGTACACATCTACCCATTGAATCTGAAAATAGAAATTTTCCGAGTTTCTTTGAAAAAAATTGAATCTGCATCATTAAAGTAAGTTCCAAACAAAAAATATAAGCATTATTGCAAGTGGCTTATAAAACGATTTTATAAGCATATTAGGCTTATGGAGCATTAACCCCAATCTAAGGGATATAGTAATTTGGGAGAAAAATCAGAAGAGTACATCCACCAGCCTGAAGATCGCAGCAGCTTCATTTGAACAAAGGAGAATGGGTTTACTCCAAAGATGGTCTGTGGCATAAATGAACGAATTTGGCCCAGTGGTTTTAAAAAATAAGAAAGATTTCAAACTAGAGAAACAGAACTTCACTGCCACCAGTGAATTCAAGTCTGTGTGTAAAAATGGTTAAAGCATCAAAAAGAAACAAAACAGAAAGAAAATTTACAGAGGCTTATTTTGAGGGGTGTGGGGGGGGGGGGGGATATTTTTAAAGAAATCAGAAATAGGTTTTCGTTAACAGTATTAGATAAAATAAAATCTTTGGAACCCACATTGAAGCCTTGAGAGAGGGTTAAATTAAAGATATTCATACAGGAATTAGAGAAAAATTTTCCAAGAAACCAGAAAAAACATATAAGTGCACAGTGTCGAAAAGGTCTGATCAGAGAATCAATAAAATCTTTGAAACACACACTGAAGTCTTGAGTGGGTTCAATTAAAGACATCCATGCAGGAATCAGATAAATGTTTTCAAGAAACCAGAAAAAAACATATATGTGCACAGCATTGAAAAGGCATCAATAGAATTTTTGAAACCCACACCGAAGAAATCAGATCATTTTTTTTCCAAGGAACCAGAAAAGAACATATATGTGCACAGCATTGAAAGTGTTTGATCATGGCAGGAATCAGATAAATGTTCCCAAGAAACCAGAGAATAAACATATGTGTGCACAGCGTTGAGAGGGTACAACATGAAATAAAATCTTTGGAAACACACCAAAGTCATAAGAGGGTAAAATTAAAGACCTTCATACAGGAATCAGATCATATTTTTTTCCAAGGAACCAGCAAAAATATGTGCACAGTATTGAAAGGGTTTGATCAAATTTTCTAAACAATTTCATTTTCTGATTACAATAACAGATCAGAATGTGTGTTTGACAGGAAATTGTTTTGATAGCAACAACATGTTATTCTAGGTTCTCAGTGCATGAGATTTTCCTCCAGGATTAACTAGTGCAAAAATGCTGACTCATCTTTTTTCCAATACCCTCTACCGGGCACTCTGATAGAACCAGTGGCACATTTTGTTAACCAATCCCTTCTACTGATCCTAAGGATGTTTCACATCAAATAACAGTCCCCTGTTCCTTGTGGTTTGGGATATATGAGCTTTTGATTTTTTTTCTGTTTTTAGCCCCTTGGGTTACTGCAGGGCTGTGAAAAGTTTTTTGGGGGAATCAGTCAATTACTTTGGACCCATTTATACTACATGCCAAATTTGGTTGAAATTGGCCTATCGGTTCTTGAAATAGAAATTTTGGGCAGAACCCACAACGGGTATGCACCCACAGAGTGCCCTATTGACCTACCAACTTTCCTCGAACAAACTTTTATCTTCTACACCTAAAGGATGTTCCATACCATACACCAAGGCAATCCCTCTGGTGGTTCATGTGAAGAAGATGTTTAAAGGTTTTTACGGTTTGGGGCATTAACCAGAGCCCGAATATGGCAGCTGCTTCATTTGAACAAGATGGAAAGGGTACTCCATAGATGGTCTGTTTAATATATGTCTGAATTTGGACTACTGGTTGTGAAAAAGAAGTCAAGTTTGCAAACGTTAACGGACAACGGACGCCGGACAAAAAGTGATGACAATAGCTCCCACTGACTTGCAGTCGGGTGAGCTAATAAATATGCATTATCGTGACCATGTACATGGCCTGTAATTTGTATCAGATTCGAGGTCGTGTTTGCGATCAGATCGCAACGACCCATCAGAGCGAAATGTAATCACATTGTAAACATCACCGAGAATCTGATACAAATTACAGGGCATGCACTTGGTCATGATAATACATTTATCTAACAATCCCGTTACATACAACCAATTTCCCCCGTTTTTCAGTTTAAATTGGTAAAAATATTGAATTTCATATTTTAATGCGTAATAAGAATGCATATATGTGATAGTGCTGTGTTTACCGGAAGTTGAATCCGTCTGATACGGAATCGGAACGGGGGAAGGGGGGGTGTAGGGGCTCATACAAACGTTGTTTTCGAGTTTTGGGGTGCAAATTAAGTTGATTGTAAGGTAAATATTTCATACCGTTCGTGAGTCACAAATGTCCAAGATGCACTTGACCCATTGTCTTTCGGAAAACAATTAGAAAATGGATTTCCAGCTGCCATTCTCTGAAGATGTTTGCGACGGAAGGGTTGCAAAACGTGTGTGTGTGTGTGTGTGTGTGTGTGTGGAAAGGTAGGCGTGCATGCGCATATGTGTGCTTGTTGGGGTGGAAAAGAGGTGCTATATATTAACCAGTACACCCTATTCAACCATCTCAACTCGAAGGCTAGAGCTTTCAGTCGTCCACGCACACCATTCCACCGCCTTTGTTAGTACCAGAACAGTGGGTTGGTGTGGGCAAATATTACTTGTTCCATTTCAATTTCCATTTCACCTCTATCCTTGACTATTATCAGTTCGGTAAATATCACTGATGTGAACGAGAAAACACGGAACACAAACACGAATGCCAACAATCGGTAGACGACCAATTTCAGTTCTGTTTGTTAACAAATTTAGCAACACCGATCATTGTTAAATAATGACGCAATGTCATGAGAAAAAACAACAACATCGCCTTTCGTTTTGAATCGTGGGAGTTCGGAATGTTCGAATTATCAAGGTGTTCCCATAAAAATATCCAACCAGGCTTGGAAATAAAGAGCTTGGCGAGATCGCGCATTAGTTATTGTGATTTGTTGTCGCGGAAATTATGTTAAGACATTAATGGCATGCCATTTTACTCATATGCGGCTGCAATGCGCCACTAACGAGTCGAGCTAGTCTCGAGAGATTGTCAGACTTAACAGGTATTATTTTGTCGTAACCGGAAGTTCGTTCGGGTATGTAACAACCCAGCGTAACCTAAACGATCGTTGACGGTTCATTTCCAGGCACGAGAGGTGTCTCTTTATGAACTCTTCTTCTATCATCAGGTCACCTGTACAGGAATTCGAGGAGGTTCTGTTTCCGAGATTACTTTGATTCCGTTCTGGAATATTCCGTGTTTTGATTGACTTGCTCACATAGACCAACTCGCCGTTGAATACAATATTTGAGAGGAGACTGACAATATTTGCAGTTGCGAAAAAGTTACAATATCTAAAACTTAAAGACCAACGATATTCGATTCGATTCGATCCGATATTCGACTCGATTCAAAATCACCTGCCTCATTCGACTCGACCGGAATCTCCGATTCGCAGGACCCTACACATTACATTCCCATAGGAGACCTGAAATAGGACGTAAACAAAAATGTAAAACGAACAAGAGGAGAGGTTAGAGCGGAGAGCATATTTTTCTTCGATTCATCAAAATGAACATAGAACTGTATTTCGAAAA
The DNA here is from genome assembly GCA_031216915.1 of Pictodentalium vernedei. Classification (NCBI taxonomy): domain Eukaryota; kingdom Metazoa; phylum Mollusca; class Scaphopoda; order Dentaliida; family Dentaliidae; genus Pictodentalium; species Pictodentalium vernedei. Next base: position 176,133,741 of record CM062295.1, on the reverse strand, counting down.
AGCAATAAACAGAACATGTCTCAGTAGTGTTTATAGAATTTCAAATGAGTATGTTCTTCAATTTTAGCAAATCGTTTGTGTTTAAGGCACTGTTCCAGTCTACTTCAGCTACTTGAACGTTGCGAGTAGCTGCCCCACTACGTCTAAATTCCTTCCATTCAAATCAGTGGAAACATTCCCCATTGAATTTACCGGGGAATTTGACTACTGTATAACCCAGTCTGTTCGAGTTTTTACATTATGCTGGTTCCGGGTCACATTCATTACACGTCATTCAAAAACCAAAAACCAAAACCAGATGGCAATTCCAAACTACATTAAAAAATAGCCACCCATTTCCAACACATTATAAGGAATAACCAAGACATTTTTGTGCAAGAACAAGCGCGCGAGAAAACACTGTCATATTGTGCATATATCACACGTCTCTTCGTATTAGAACATAAAGAAGAAACATTCTGTGAACAAAGTTGAATCTCTGTCACAAAAAGAAGGCGAATACCATGCACACCCCCAAAGCATTGTGGCTGGCTATTTACAAGCTTTTTTGGACGAATCGTCCTTGTACGGAACTCGACTTGGGACAAAACGCCCGTGCCGAGGTGATTTTGAGAGGCACTGCTCCGGCACAATCTCCAAGTATTGTCAGTGGTAGTTCTCGAAAATTCAAGGTTATTGGACTGAAGAAGGGAGGGAGGAGGCTACACTTTGGGGTTTAAAATCTCCATTCGGAAAAAAAGCGACCCTGCCCCTCCCCACACAATAAACAAAGCAGAATGCTTAAATGCAGGCTACATTTATGTCGCGAATTGGGGGAAAATAGTCTTGCAGATATCTCATCTAATCTTGCGGATATCTCATCTCACATTATCGAGAGTGGATTTATCATAACAAAGATGGTTTTAAAAAGTGCTTCTTAGTTTGAAGGTGGCATAACCCAACAAATATTGATAACACTGAATACGTTGAATCCCAGTTAAATAACGAATTTCACATATCAGAGGATCCAGAATATACACGGTTCCATTTTCTATTGTGTTTGAAGTCAATTGAATCGACCTAAGAATTCAGTACCGCGTGACCTGAAGCAATTACTATTAGTACACGCACGCAGGCGCGCTAAATAAAACGCGAAGCAAGGCCAAGTATACCTCAGAAAAGGCAAAAGGCAGTTCTCGTACCAATAGAGGTATGTTAGAAACCTTTAAGGTTGATTCACATTCCTCACTTCGTGTTTAGACAGAGGCAAAATCACCGGTCAATTCACCGGATAATACATTCACTGATTTGAATGGAAGAAAGCTGAACGAAGGGCGGCCAGGACAGCAGTTACATGTAGCTGGACTAATATCCACGTGAAATGATTTCAAGGCGATATATACTATTCAAAAAAAGTAGCGGATATCCTCACTGGTGTTGATATTTTCGGAAAATGGTATTGGATACGCGTGATTGGACACAGTAATATGTTACCAAGTTTACTGTGGATCACGAATGTCACCGGCCCACGAAATGTTTGTGGGGTACGTTTTGAAATTTTCATTTGTACTGGACGGGCTTTTTCGGAGGTCTCAACGTTTTTTTTCTTAGTATAAACTAGTTCATCAATAGTTTCTGGACGAAACGTAACTTTTGAGCTATTCGAAGACTGACACGTGACGAACGTTTACGTGCTGGTGGCATGTTGGAAACTGGCAACAGACAGACTGCAGTGGCTCAATTTCTCAACGTTACTCAATCGGTGATTACCAGGTTGTGGTCACGCTACCATCGGACAGGCAATGTTGATGACAGACGTCGGTCAGGTCGTCCAAGGGAGACAACTGCTAATCAGGATCGTTTCATCCGAACTACAGCATTATGTAACAGCTATCAAAGTGCCTCAGAAATTGGACAGCAGCTGCACTGAGCGACAGATGTGCAAGGCAGTGGTCAGACTATCCTAAATCGCCTACACAGCTGGAATTTGTGCGCTCGACGACCTCGAATAATTCCACGTTTGACTGAATGTCACATCGCAGCAGGGCGTAATTGGTGTGGAGCACGACAACGCTGGGACAATCGTACGTGGAACAAGGTCATGTTTTCCGATGAATCGAGATTCACTCTCGACTTTCACGACAGGCGAAACAGGTGGTGGGAAACGGAACGAACGATACCACGACGTAACCGTTAGGCAGCAAGATTGTTTTGGTTGTGGATCGGTTATGATGTGGGAAGGCATAACCATGACAAGTAGAACATCATTACATGTCATCAAAGGGCGTGTCACAAGACAGTACTACCGTGGCAACATTTTAGCAGCTTATGTGGTGCCATGTGCGCGACGTCACCGCCGTCGATTGCGGATTCATTTTCCAAGATGACAATGCAAGAGCACACAGGGCCCGTATCGTTACAGAGCTCCCCCAGAAGCAGAACATTACTGCACTGCCTTGTATATATATAGTAATCCGTAAACTCTGAAACTGACACCTAACCTCGAATCCTAACTCACAGATCGCACATGATTCCAGTCTCCTGCCACTGGAAAAGAACTAGCATGGGACTGAAACCAGACTACTTACTAAAGGGTAAGACCGTTCTATATAGATAGCAAGTCATTATAAACATGTGTTGTTCTTTGGAAATTTAACATTAGGATTTTTATACTATTTTCGTCCCCAGTGGTCCCCTTTTCAGGCCTTCTCCGAGCGACTCCAGTCGTGTCCAAACGAAGCAACCGATCAAGATGGATTGTACTTCACATGGTAAGGTTCTATAATCCATATCAAATATCACCAATCTACGGTGTGCAGAAAAGGGCGTTGCAATGTATTATTATCTTAACCCTTTCCCCAACGAATCGCCCGCACCCGCCCGCGTAATATGCAAATTCAGCAGCTGAAAAAATATTATATTTCGAAAAATTTCAACAAAACCATATCATGTGACCCCTCTTTGGAACGAGCTCGTCGAGCTCGTTCCAAAGAGGGGTCACATGAGATGGTTTTGTTGAAATGTTTGGAAAAAAAATTAAAAAATGATATTTAAAATAACAAATTTTGAAATCGCGTTGGGTAAAGGTTTCCCTAGTGGTTCCCAAACTGAAGCAGGAGCGTATCCAGGATTCTATAATTCTATGTTGTGTGGAAGTTGCATTGTGCAAATGTTTTGCGGGGTTTTGTTTTTGTTTTGTTTTGTTTTTGTTTTTTTTGGGGGGGGTGGGGTGGGAGGGAGGGGGTCCAGCAGAATTTGGGGCAAGCCCCGTCCAACCCCACTGCCCCTCCCCTGTAGCTACACCCTTTAAGTGGAGCGAATAGTTTCATTCGCATGGTCGAAAACTGAGATAGAATAGTAGTAATTGAGTTGTTTACATTTGAAAAACAATATAGCTGAATTATCATCCTTACCAAACACTCTCCATTTGGGAGTCCTCATACTTCCACCCCTTCTTAAATCTCGCATCCGCACTCCCAGCTGGTACGTTTTCGCTTGTGTTTGCTGATAACTTTCTTCTTAATACATTCTGAAAATAGAATTAATTTCCTGAGAATAAACACTCTGGGTAAAATTTATTTCATAAGTTTAGTGTTACATAAAATTTACATCACGTTATATTGATAATGCAGAAAAAGAACAAAAATTTTCTTTTAATTTTTGCCACAAAAACTACTAAAATGAAAGTGTCAATGACACTGTAGCTTAACTTGTGTATTGCGTTTGATGAAAAGGATAATGTTCAATGTTTATGAAAGGATTATGAAATAAGACAAGAATTGTGATAATTGGAAATATGTTCATTTCTGTTCCCTGTATGCTATGTTTTTGATAAAAAATAATATGAGGTGTACACTGTGCTAAAGAGCTGAGGGGTGGGTTAATATGACCTCACAGTTAATGTATGTGGCCCTCACAGTTAACGTATATCAACGAAAGTTACCAAGTTACAGTGAAATTATTCCAAAACGAGTCATCCTATCAAGTTACACTGAAATCCCTTCATAAATATGGCCTGTAGACTGTGCTAAAGGCTTTCGGGCTTCGGGTCCCTGGAACCGTCAGTTTCCCAATTGCGTCCAAAGGGGACGTTCTCATCTAGACATTATATGAAGTCAACCTACCAAGTTACAATGAAATCCCTTCATAAATATGACATGTAGACTGTGCTAAAGGTTTTTGGGCTTTGGGCTTGGACAGCCATAATGGTTGAATGATCGCAACCAAAAGGGGACATTCTCATCTGGGCATCATCTGGAGTGATCCTACGAAGTTACAATGGAATCCCTTCATAAATATGACCTGTAGACTGTGCTCAAGATTTTCGGGCTTCGGGCACCTGTAGCCATCACAGGTGATCAATCATGACCAAAAGGGGATGTCATCATCTAGGCATTATATGGAGTCAACCTAACAAGTTACAATGAAATCCTTCCATAAATGCGACCTGTAGAATATGCTAAAGGTCTTTGGCTCGGACAGCCATAAAGGCTGAATGATCGCGACCAAAAGGGGATGTTCTCATCTAGACATTACTTGGAGTCATCCTACCAAGCTACAATGAAATCCCTTCATAATTATGACCTGTAGACTGTTCTAAAGGTTTTCGGGCTTCGGGCCTCTGTAGCCGTCGCAGTTGCCCAATCGTGTCCAAAAGGGGACGTTCTCGTGTGGACAATATATGAAGTCAACCTACCAAGTTACAATGAAATCCCTTCATAAATATGACCTGTAGCGTCGGGCTCGGGCAGCCATCATGGTTGAATGATCGCAACCAAAGGGGACAATCTCATCTGGGCATCATCTGGAATGATCCTACGAAGTTACACTGAAATCCCTTTATAAATATGACCTGTAGACTGTGCTCAAGGTTTTCGGGCTTCGGGCACCTGTAGCCATCACAGTTGACCAATCACGACCAAAAGGGGATGTCATCATCTAGGCATTATGTGGAGTCACCCTAACAGGTTACAATGAAATCCTTCCATAAATATGACCTTTTGCCTATGCTAAAGGTTTTGGGGCTCGGGCACCCATCAAGGCTGAATGATCGCGATCAAAATGGGACGTTCTCATCTAGACATTATTTGGAGTCATCCTACCAAGTTACAGTGAAATCCCTTCATAAATATGACCTGTAGACTGTGCTAAAGGTTTTCGGGTTTCGGGCCCCTGTTACCGCCACAGTTGCCCAATCAGGACCAAAAGGTGACTTTCTCATCTAGACATTGTATGAAGTCAACCCACCAAGTTACAATGAAATTCCTCAATAAATATGACCTGTAGACTGTGCTAAAAGGTTTTCGGGTTTTGGGCTTGGGCAGTCGTCACGGTTGGCAGATCACGCCTAAATAGGGAAATTCTCATCTAGAGATCATAAGGAGTCATCCTACCAAGTTACAATGAAATCCCTCCATATTAAACATGACCTGCAGACTGTGCTAAAAGTTTTTGGGTTTCGGGCTTGGCCAGCCATCACTGTTGATAGATCATGCCCAAAGGGGGATGTTCTCATCTAGGCATTATACAGAGGCATCCTACCAAGTTACAATGAAATCCCTTCATAAATGCGACCTGTAGACTGTGCTAATGATTTTCGGGTTTTGGGCTCGGCCAGCCATACCGGTTGCACGATCGCGACCAAAAGGGAACGTTCTCATCTAGACATGACCCCAGACCTGCATATGAAATTTCGTGACGATCAGACAAGAACTGCGGGGTGTAGCCCGTGCTAAAGGAAAATGTGAACAGACTTACAGACTCACATACTAAGAGACTCACAGACTAACAGACTTCCGCACGCGTGATGGCAATAACTTATCTTGACTATGTCAAGTTAAGCTAAAAATGAGCTACATTTTCACCCTTTTACCCAACGAATCGGACGCACCCGCCCGTGTTATAAATTTTACAGTTGAGAAAAAAATGTTTTTTAAACAAATTCGACAAAACAATATCATGTGATCCCAGTGGCGGACTGGGCCAAGAAACGTTACCGGGAAATACACCAAGGAGGCTCAGGCGAACTTTACGAACGCGCCTTCATTGCATCTGAGTGATTAATGGCAGTCCACATAGAGGACATTTCGAAGGCATTTTTGTATCATCTTTATCGGTCGTTCGACAGAAATGGTTATACAGGTGTGTGTGTGGGGGGGGGGGGGGGGGGGGCATAGATCAGACCAGACTGCGGGTATATCGAAATGTCCTCTATGTGGAGTCCACATAGAGAACATTTCGATATACCGGTAGTCTATGCCATCAGATACCAACAGGTGTTGGGCTGCATCAATTTTGGGGGCCCCAGGGAGCACACAATAGGGTGGCCACCGGTAATTTTCCAGGTAAACCATATGGCCAGTCCATCTCTGTGTGGCCCCTCGTTGGGACCAACTCGTCGAGCTCGTTCCAAGAGGGGTCAAATGGTATGGCTTTTAAAAAAGTTTTTTGAAAATTTAAATGAAAGTGTCAGTGACACTGTAGCTTCACTTGACTGCGTGCTGTGTTTGATGAAAAGGATAATGTTCAATGTTTATGAAAGGATTATGAAATAAGACAAGAATTGTGATAATTGAGAACAAGTTAATTTCTGTTCCCTGTATGATATGTTTTCAATAAAAATAATTTGAGGCATAGACTGTACTAAAGAACCGAGGGGTGGGTTAATGTGGCCCTCATAGTTAATGTATGTCAACCAAAGTTACCAAGTTACAGTGAAATTATTCCAAAACGAGTCATCCTTTCAAGTTAAAATGAAATCCCTTCATAAATACTGCCTGTAGACTGTGCTAAAGGTTTTCGGGTTTAGGATTCGGGCAGCAGTCACGGTTGACCGATCGCGACCAAAGGGGGACGTTCTTATCTAGACAACAAACGGAGTTACCCTACCAAGTTACAATGAAATCCCTCCATATTAAATACGACCTGTAGACTGTGCTATAAGTTTTTGGGTTTCGGGCATTGGCAGCCGCCACGGTAGACAGATCATGACCAAAAGATGACGTTCTCATCTAGACATTATACAGGGTCGTCCTACCCAGTTACAATGAAATCTCTTTATAAATACGATCTGTAGACTGTGCTAAAGATTTTCAGGTTTTGGGCTCGGGCAACCATCACGGTTGACCGATCGCGACCAAAGGGGGACGTTCTCATCTAGACATGACCTCAAACCTGCTTATGAAATTTCGTGAGGATCGGGCAATAACTACGGGGTATAGCCTGTGCTAAAGGAAAATGTGAACAGACTCACAGACTAGCAGACTTCCGCACGCGTGACTTTATCAATTTAAGCTGAAAAAAATGATTTTTAAAATAATACATTTTGATATCGTCTGCGTTAGGTAAAGGGTTGACCAATAACGAATGATTAATTATTAACCTCCACCCTCAACTTCGTGTAATTTTTTTTATTCATTAAAAATGTATGTGTTTGGGGGAGGTGGAGGAGGGGGGGGGGGTTGTGAAAAAGTTTGCCCCCGACTCATTGTCTTCGGGGCAACTGTTCATGACACACACCCTCGAACGAACTCCACAATCTTGTTCAATTGTTAGATCACATGATATTAATTGGTCTGCTAACCCTAGACATTCGAAGACTGATTTTGTCCCAAGATATACTTTTTTCTAGCACTATACGCGGCTCTTTATAATACAAACAGAACACACAAAGGAAGTAAATGGGTACCACTGCCATATAGCCTTAAACTGGGATATTCTTTTTATTGGGCGTTTAATTACACTTTCCACAGCCAGGGTCGCTTCGTGCCGAACCGTGAACCTTTCGGTTTGAAGTCCAATACCGTAACAACTGCGCCATCGAGCTCCCACAAAATTGGGATATAAAATGATACAAAGGGATTAAAACCAATATTTTCACTGAAATTTAAAAGATATTAAATCGAAATCAAAAAGTTGAGGGGATTTGTACAGCGGCCCATACCTGACATGCATTATTTTTTTTTTTTTTTGAATTTTCACCATGGTGCAAATTACTTTTCACCATGGTGCAAAGTACTTTTGACCATGGTGCAAATTACTTTTCACCATGGTGCAAAGTACTTTTCACCATGGTGCAAATACTTTTCACCATGGTGCAAATCACTTTTCACCATGGTGCAAAGTACTTTTCACCATGATGCAAATTACTTTTCACCATGGTGCAAAGTACTTTTCACCATGGTGCAAATTACTTTTCAACATGGTGCAAATTAATTTTCACCATGATGCAAATTAATTTTCACCATGTGATAGTGTGTGTGTGGGGGGGGGGGGGGGAGGGGGAGGGGGGTAGTAACCACTAGGTTCGCCCCCAAGCTTCCGGTGCGGTCATCTAACAGCAGTGCGAAATGAGGAGGGCCATGGTAGCCCATCCCTATAAGCCCGGCACGGGGGGGGGGGGGGCGTTGTTGATTGGTGATATGAGCTGGACTTCAAGAGAGCACCATCAGTTCGTGTCAAGATTGATCACGGAGTGCCATGTTCATAATACCGTCGTATTACACTGCTGGAACCCCCACTGGGGAGGGGGGGGGGGGGTGCGTATATTCTCATATATCCCGTGTTTATGAAAGGTGGTGTGGAAACGGGATTAGGCTATCGATATGTGGTCACCGTAGATGGACCCTAGGTTGGCCCGAGGTTAACGGCTCAGGATTGGAAATATAGCCTCCTGCGTTGCGCAGGAGTGCGGTCTCCATATAGTGGAACGCATATAGAGGAATGAGTATTGGTGTTCTCATTTGGCTGTGCGCCAGGTTAAGCGGTTATGGTGAGAACTCAACTCCCGTATAGGTTACGGTTTGTTCTATGCTCCTTCGAGGGAGCTTGTTTTTTTTGTAAATATGAAGGCAGTGAGTATGTATAGGTATAACACTTTCTGATATTATAGGTTGCCCTGAAAAGGGCCGTTAATTAGCGTATAGTGTAGGGTCTACAGCCAGGATTCTTCCTTGTTGGTGGACGTGGATTCATCCGGTTTGTCCATCGTCTGTGGGTCAGTAGATGCTTTAGGTGCTGCTTGCAGCAATTGTTTGGCTACGAGCAGTGAAATCTTGGTTGCCATGTCCGCAATCTTCTCATCGTCACTACTGTTAGTGTGCAGGTCAACAGGGTCTTTGGCAGCCCACTGGTTAAGGTGGTTCACAATGGTGTCCTTGACCGCCTGTTTATACTTCTCCACCTGATCAAACAACTGTGCGTCAAGCTCCTGTTGGTCAGGAATGCCCGCGGTGGATGGAGGGCGAGTGCCGTAGGTCCAGTCAGGTGATTGGACATGTTTAATCCAATCGGGGGCGTGCCTCGTTCTCTGTTCCCTCAAAGCTTCCTCCCTAGGCATGGTATGATCTATTGACGGTATAATGATTCTAGTATGCCTAGTGGAGGCTGGTACGGTCATGCCGACGTTCTGTCCTGGTAGTTCGATCTACGAGATGCTCTAATTGGTCGCATGGTTGGAAGCAGAAGTAGCTATGAAAGCCCTTCCCGACCGAAAAGATTCTGCACTTGGGGATGCGACGTGCATCCCTTAAGTGGATAGACGTCTGTGTTATATTGCTCGTACACTACCGCTCTTGATGGACTGGTGGCTGCTCGGTTGGTTTTGCTACCTATTTCCTTTGCTTCTTCCGTTTTTTTAGGAGGTGGAGATTGCGATATCTTGGTTATTGGCGATGCAGGCTGTAGTGTCGTGGTATTTATCCTATTTTGTGCAAGTGCCATTGCTATAGCGGCGCTTTGAAGTACTGTCTCCGTTTCCTTCCGAAGATGTGCAGACACTTTTTCCATGTTCTTCATGCGCTCGTTCCTAAGGATGGCTTCACGCTCGACTTGTTCTCTGAGGTTAGTTTGATCTTGCTCTTCTTCGGTGCTCACGATCTGTTTTTCTAGTTCGTGGGCAAGCTTACTCAATTCTTCATCATCCTCCTGTTTAGCCTGGGGGTCCAGACTGGAGATGGAGTTGGAGAGAGAGATGTCTGATGTATCGGTGGTGTTTGCTGGCGGTTTTTTTTTTCCTGAGGGCTAGAGACGGGGATTTCCATCTCCTCTACCTTCTCTTTGCGGGATTCTTCTGCCTTTTTTTTTCTTCCAGTCCAGGCTTGGCAATTTCAGGAGAGCGATTTTTTAGCTCTCCTTACTGCCCTCCTGAAAGAATTAAGGAGAGCGAAAAATTGCCCTCCTAAATATTTTGGTCTGGGATGATGGAGATTACATGTATTATGCTCACATTAAATTTTTGTTGTAAAGCAAAAATGTAATTTAACTTCGAAGTCACATAACATCACGTAATTTCATTTTGAAAGTGGTTTAGTGGTAAAAGGTAATGGCTGCAACCATACCCAAACACAGTTGCAATCATTTGAAGCAAAATGTGTCACAGCAATATTTTTTTTCTGTCAGTTTCAAGTTCAACAACTGACATAACAGTTTGAGGTGTAATTTTTCAAGGAATATTGACACTATAATATTCTACCAGTACTACTATCCTGTCACTTGAAGCACTTGCACCAGGATGTGACTGTAGATTCAAGCAGACCTGTTGTCCAAAAAAGTCATACGCCTACCACTACCACCTTCAACCCCCTTGGGGGTTGAAGGTGGTAGTGGTAGGCGTATGACTTTCTTGGACAACAGGTCTGGGTACACACACAGGTCTTGTCAATTGTGTGTTCGGTTGTTGAGTGAGACATCTAGATGCCTAAGAGATTTCGCTTTACCTTAGTAGAGTTAATAAAATCACTGATGTAGTCTGCTGGTTTCAGTTTCAATGAGTTCGTTCAATTGGATACTTAAAATGCTGTGTAAAGCTAATTGCTCTCCTAAGCTGGTTGAGGAGAGTGATTTTTTGCCCTCCTGCATTTTTCAGAATGCCAGGCCTGCCAGTCCCCCGAGCGCTTGGCATCCCGGCGCATTGTGGACGGACTTTTCTTCTTTTTCCTCTTCTTGGTTTTCTCAGCTTCTCTGGGTGTGGAAAAGTGCCCGATTGGGCAAAGGTGCTACCACCCCCAGAGAGGCCGATGGTCTGGCTGCAGGCTTCGTTGTTGGAGCCGCTCCAGGTGGTATTGGAAAGTCCAATATCACCTGGCAGGTTGCACCAGAAACATGGATTGTCCAGTTTCTGGTGCTACCCACGTTCGAACATATTAACATGTTAGAAAGTTTCTGCGGTAGAATCATTCTGGTGTTAATTGGTGGTGCTAACGGAGAGTCCATTGAGCGTCCGAGCTGATCAACAGTCAACAGGATCTGATGCCATGATCGTATGTGAAAGCCGTTCGGTTGAACCGGGTATAAATCAGTCCGTGGCGGCCGTGATGGAGATAGCGCCGCTTTCGGTATTGGTGTCAAGGTCAGAGGACACGGAGATGGGTAGATGCTCATCCAAGACGCTCTATCCTCGTAGGAGGATGCGAATTGTGGTGGGTAGCAGGTGGTATGATCATGCGTCCAGATAGTTAATTGCCTGTAGTAAATGTGCTCATTGAGCCCCAGCCCCATGTGTGTGTGTGTGTGTGGGGGGGGGGGGGGGGGGGGCAAGTAGACCGTAGGTTGGTACCGGTTAATTGTGGTGGGTTGTACTGCCAGTGGGAGACCGGATGGTCGGTGGATGGGTCTCTCCGACACTGTGCCTTGTAGGCGGTAGTTGGACACATACTAGGGTGTCATTAAGGTTTGTGCCGCGTTTGAAAGCCAGAATTGGAGGCTCCGGGAATATTCTACGCAGTGTGGTACTGCTGGATATGAGTTCCCAATATTTTAGGAGTGCCTTCTTGATGCTAGAAATGTACGGGTTGAAGGTCGTAGTGAAGACCAGAGGTGGCTCCATATAAGCTTTATTTGTCCGACCCCGATTCGTATAAGCAGCGTGGGTCGATCCGTGAAGTTGACAGTGGTGAGTACAGGTTCACTTACCTGCATGGTGTAACCCCGTGGTAGGCGTTTATTCACAAACTGTACTCTGTGGTGTGTATAGCGTGTTTCAGATGAGTTGTTGCGTATAAAGCGCGCCAGTTCATTCTTGATGAAACCCCTGAAAGTGGCAGGGGGGGGGGGGGGTGAGCGGATTGGCGGTGGAGGTATTGGAAAGTCTCCGTTGGTTTGATGTGGAGACGCACATCCAGAACGCCGGTGGCTTGGAACCGATCACCTTTGTAAATCACGGTATCAAGGAACGTGACCTCGGTGGTCGAGGCTTCATATACAAAGCAAAATGTCGGGTGTGATTGGTTAGCTCTTTCCATGCAGCTATGCAGGTCCGCTTCGGATCTCGTCCAGATGATAAAGGTATCATCACGATATCGGAGCCATTTGTGGATTTTGCTCTGGCCCATTGAAAGTAGTGTGGTCTCCCAGGTATGAGCCGTGATATCGGCCATTTCAGGACTGGCCTTACTGCCCATGGCAGCTCCCAATGTTTGGATATAGGACTGTCCATCAAACTGGAAGCAGTTGCGTTCAAGTATAAGCTTAAGCTCAAGGAGCGTCAGTAGTGAAGAAGTCAATGGTCTGGGTATGAGATATGGTAAATTATGCTTCTCAATCAGAGCCGTTCGACAGATGCCATAGCTTCCTCGTGCGATATGCTGGTGTACATAGTCATATTGGCAATGTCGGCAAAACGATGATGGAATCAGGAGGGATAGGTGCCTCCTCAATGAGTTGGATCGAGTGGGCAGCGTCCCGTATATACGTATGTTGTTTCTCCACAATGGGAACCAGGAAAAAATCGAGTAGACCGGATATAGAGGTAGTGGGGCTGCTGCAACCCGCAATGATCGGTTTACCCGTTGTAGGTGGGTCCTTGTATATCTTTGGTAGAAGGTAGAGGACAGGCTGTTTGGTCGTGTCCAATTTAGGTTGAAGCGATGTATGCATTTTATTATCAATCTCGTGGTAACTGTACATACGTTCCAAGTGTTTCCGGACGTCGAGTGTGGTACGTGCCGTTATTTCATGGGGGGAACGGTTTATAGTGGAGGGTCGACGTAAGTTGATGAAGGCCCTCATCTACATAGGTGGTGCGGGTGATTAGAACAGTTGATTTACCTTTGTCCGACTGTTTGATGACAATGTCGCGGTTCCGCTGGAGGCTATTTATCGCAATTCGCTCCGCCTTGGTCATATTATCGCGGCAGATGCGAAGGTCTGAGGGGTTAAGACACCATAGGAGTTCTGTTTTCGTCTTAGGTAGGTATGTTTCCTCTGCAATATTGTGACAAGTGGTTGGAGCGGTATTGGTCCTCTTGTGGAAGGGGTTAATGAATCCCCTGTTGGTCAGCATGTATAACTCTCAGTCGCATTCTATTGTGAAGCAATTGGATATCCTCAATGAAGAAAGATTTGGAGGAAGAGGAGTTGGTATAAATTTAAGGCCCTTGCCGAGTACAATCTTCTCAGGTTTACTGAGGGTGTAATTCGATCGGTTAGTGATGTGTTTGCTAGTTAGTGTGGAGTGTCGTTCCATTCGACGTCGTGTACGCTGATTCTCGTTATGTTTGACACGAGAAGCCACGTGGAAATTGCGCGCGCGGCAGTGGCGCTCAGGTATACGGTAGCCTGTAAAAGAGTGAACATCACTGGTATGAGCGTAATGGCCTAGTCATGGCCGTTCAGTCTCGAGTATTCTGGCTAAATTCCGCAGTATGCTGTCTCTGGTATAGCTTAGGGCAAGCCCTGGAATGGTAGGTATAATAGGTGGTGTTTTTGCCCGGTTAGTAGTGGACACAATGGTTCATGGTTGGAGGGTGAGTAACACCGTCAGGACCGGATGCTGATGAAGCAAGAAGGCCCGATGTCGGTCCAATCGGATTGGACTGGATCCCCGGGTCATCAGGGGAAGGACAAGAAAACTGAAAAGCATAAACAGGCGGTCAAAGACCCACTGTGAACCACCTTAACCAGTGTGCTGCCAAAGACCATGTTGACCTGCTCACTGGCAGTAGTGACGATCAGAAGATTACGAACATGGCTGCCAAGATTTCACTGCTCGTAGCCAAACAACTGCTGCAAGCAGCACCTAAAGCAGCTACTGACACACAGACGATGGACAAACCATGGTGAAAAGTACTTTGCACCATGTTGAAAAGTAATTTGCATCATGGTGAAAAGTAATTTGCACCATGGTGAAAAGTACTTTGCACCATGGTGAAAAGTAATTTGCACCATGGTGAAAAGTAATTTGCACCATGGTGAAAAGTAATTTGCAGCATGGTGAATGGTGAAAAGTAATTTGCACCATGGTGTAAAGTAATTTGCCCCATGGTGAAAGGTAATTTGCACCATGGTGAAAAGTATTTTGCACCATGGTGAAAAGTAATTTGCACCATGGTGAAAAGTACTTTGCACATTGGTGAAAAGTACTTTGCACCGTGGTGAAAAGTAATTTGCACCATGGTGAAAATTCAAAAAAAAAAAAAAAATATTGCATGTCAGGTATGGGCCGCCGTAGATTTGGTATTTTTTACATAAACTGTATAGACTCCTTTTCTTCAGCTTTTCCATTAACCCTCTACCTAACACGAAATGCAGACGACATCTGCAAACAAAACCCTTGAAAACCAATCTTTTTTCATTTTTTGCGTCAAAAACATAACTTATGACCCCTCACTGGAACGAGCTCGACCAGCTCGTTCCAATGAGGGGTCATAAGCTATATTTCTGAGACAATATTGAAAATTGAAGCGTGATTTTGTGAATAGCGATGGCTAGTTTTTGGCCGTTATGTTTATTTAATTATTTATTAGGGTTTAATGACACTTTAACAGCCAAGGTCATATCGTGTCGATGAGAGCTATACGGGTGGAGGAAGCCGGAGTACCCGGAGAGAACCACCGTGCAAATACAAGCAGCTACGAGCCCCCCAACATCGTAACTCCGCACTGCAGCACAGGCATGGTTAGATTTGTTGAAGGCCGTTTTGTTAAGTAAAGGGTTAATATTTACCCAACCCGAACAACAGAGGGCATTTCTAATAAATTTAAAAAATATTCTTGAATAACAAAAACATTTCCATGTTATGTCACAAAACCCAGCTTGTGACACATCATTGGAATGAGATAACAAAGGTCGTTCAAATGAGGCGTCCTAAAATTATGACTTGGAGGCACAAAGAAAAATGAAGAAATATACAACGTGATCAACGATAATTATGTGGAAAGAGATGAAAGTGGCCTTTGAGCAACAAATTAAACTAAACAGAGCGGAAGACATAAATGCGCATAACCCTTTGAATTCGGGTGGCCTCTTTAACGGAACATGATACGTCATAATTCTATTAAGCAGGATGGCTACTAGTGAATGTGTGGGGTAGACCAATCAATATTTCCAACTAGCAGCCTTGGGGATGCACGTTGAAAATATTAATAGGTCTACCCCCAAATAATGAATACGGTGTCTTCCAACTGCTGTCGTTGGAAGTTACCATCAGTATTCAAAGGGTTAAGAACGACACTGTTATGTAGGTTTTATTTGTTCAACTTTCTAATAATGTACATTGAACGAACAGTGTAGTCACCAATACTTTCACAAACAACTTTAATTTCAGTTCACTTATGGGGAGTTTCTGTAAGAGACAAATATACGAATATGACAAGGTGGGGGAAAAGGCACCCCCCCCCCCGCCCTCCGACCCCCACACCTACTTGAGCTCAGTGAATTTTAAAAAAAAATGTGCAGGAAAATTTAAAGTTCAATTGGAGATACAGGGGATGGAGAATGTGATTTTCTTTATTCCACTCTGCAAGTTAAACTTATCTCTTCGTTAAACATATTTTTATTTGCCGTAAGTATGAAGCAAAAAGGGATAGGAGGACAAGGGCTTTCTACTAAGTCGAAACCTCCGCTCCCATAACGTGAATACAGAAAATGTTACATTTATTGGTGTTTAAGGTCACATACTTATGCACAATGGCTAATCGTGACAGTGACAGTTTTACGCGCGGAGGAAGCCGGAGTACCCGGAGAGAACCACCGAGTACCGACGAGCAACTGTCAGCTCCTCAAAATTCTAACTCAGTTCAAGCTCCGCTCAAGAAGGGTTACAGCGGCTGAAGACATGCGCACCACTGATGTGCAGTACGCCTTAGTGCACGGCGTCATCGTGCCTCCATCTAGGCAACCGGGATAAAGTGCCTTGCCCAACGACACAACGCTCTCTTCACATAAATTTCATAGCAACACTTAATTCACCAATCAAAACAGCTGTGATTCAGATAATCTATATTTCCAGTTCCACATAAAATTAACCTTCATGCTTCTGGTTTTGCATTTGTGAATGGCGCTATTCGTTTTTTCGTTACTTTTGGGAAAGTGTTAACTGACAAACTGTAGCGCTGAAAATCAATAGACATGAAACCATCGTGCACCAATTATCTATCCTTCACAAGCTCTGAGCAGTTTTTAGAAGACAAACTTAAAGTATGATTGTTTTCCGGACACGCGGTACTTCCTCCTACACTTTGTGTTATTTATTTGTATGTCATGTGACAGCGAAGCAGGAAGGGGGAGGGGGGGGGGGGTGTGCATGAAGCGCGCCGACACCTCTGCCTCAGAGACATGCTTATGGACTTTTTGTTTACCCAATTTTTGTAGTGTTTGCACGCAGATGACCGTTGATACTATAAATTATCTCCGCCAACATGTATGTATATGGAGATTTAATACCTGGATGTTGGCTTTTAAACACCGAGCCGCAGGGGGGGGGGGGGGGGGGGGGGGGGGGGTTTAATTGAGACATCCAGATATTAAATCTCCATATACCATAAATGTTGGCGAGATAACGTTCGAAACACAATAGAAACATAGTGGAAACAAATTTGTGGATGCGTTTCTCACGCTCCGCAGTCAGTTGGACCAAACTCGTGAATACTGGAGCTTCTATAATTGATAACAGCAAAATATGATCGAATTGTCAAAAATCTTATATTTGTGATTGTTATCAGGTTTTTTGGTTCGATGGTTATATCGAGGCGAGCGAAAGCAAAAAGCTTTCGTTTAAATCATATACCCCCGATGTTTCGCGTGTCCTTATACCCTGGATGTTGCACGCTCTCATTTTCCTTGGATGATGGGTGCACCCTTTGTCGTGGCTATTTGTCCTAGGCATTCTGACCAATTTGAAGACAGAATTTATCGGGATATAGGGACAAAATACGATGTCTCTTTACTCACAATGATATACATATTATTTCATGCTCCAGTTTTAGATATTACAGTTATTAATTATTTAATTCATATTGAAAACATCAAGATATTAAGACACAGATGTGGTGAGTTTTCATTCATAACGATAAATGTCATGGAAGGTGCGGTCAAAAACAGTTCCTGTGTTGTTTCCAAAAAAAACTGAATGTTTATCGATTTTGTCCATATTCAGTCGGGTGGAATATTTCAGTTGGTTGGAAAAGCGAACCGTAGGTTCGCTGTTTCGACCAACTGAAACAGTCCAGCCGATTTAATCTGAACACAGGGACCGACCTGGTAAGAAGCCAGTGTGAATTTGACTCCTAAAATTATGAGTTGGCTCCCGAATCTTAAATATTGGCATCTAAGTTGGCTTGTAAGACACCATTTCTTCCATTTCTCACTTGACTGAGAACTATTGTGAACATGAATGATTACTGTAATGTAATAAAAAATATTTTCAATCATTTGAGAAACAACTTTAATTATGCACATAAAATGTAATTAAATGAAGACAAGAAGGTCGTTATCTAAACGTAATATTACTACAGTTAACTGGTTGAGTGTTTGAAGCCCATATCTGGGCCTTATGCTGGTGTGAAGAAGCTGCAACTTAAAGGCTTCGTGTTCTGTAAATGTACTTCATATTGTCTTTGAAGCGAAATTATATCATCTGTGTGGATTTGTCTTATTACAATTTATGGGAGAGTGCCTATAGGCACACTCCCATAAATTGTAACAAAGCAATAACCTGAATAAATTTTGACAATCAGCAATAACTTGACACTCTATCGGATAAGAAGTAAATCTCGATTCTAGATTTCAAAAGTAGGCTCTAAGTCTAGCTCTTCTTTTTAAATTCTCAGGTCGGTCCCTGTGAGACTGAACATAGGCGACAGACTGATTGACGGCTAAACTGCTTCCATGTCATAACATCGGCGTCAAATTGCCCATAGGATTAGACTGGTTGCTTGAGAATTTGATATATAAGCAAATAATGAGTTTAAAATTTAAGAGTGCTGGTATGCAAAATGTCAATAAACGGAGATTACCTTATAATGGAAAGACGGCAAAGTTAAACAGATTTTGGAAGCCCTTAATTTGGTTCGAGCTATTTTTTCGACTTCTAAAACCTTCCAACCCGAAAGCTAGAAAAAACAATGACCAGACAGCTGCATGAACGCCAAAAAGAGATACCGACCACAGTTTCATTAGTTTAGCAATTGGTCACGAAGTTCGGCAGTGTCGTGGGAAAAACCGTAGAGCAGTCTGACCAGTGCCCACAGCTTTTATCACGACATTGCCAATCGTCGTGGGCACTTACGGTGAGAGGAATAGCTCGCCGAAATTTCAAGGCATGTGTACATAAATACCGCCGGGCAGACGAGGATAACTCACCACCACACCGACCCCCTGTATCTCACACAGTACACAAGAAGAAAGGAACATTACTTACGCAAGAACGCACAGACGTTTGCACTAAAACCCTATTTGAAAAGCCAGCGGTTATTCGCGAACTCCTCGTTCTCCCTAAACTTTGTCTGTCCTTGTTGTAATAATTAATATTGTTCGTAAAAAAACGTAAACATAATACATGCAAAGTTTCAGCTAATGGTCATCCGAGTTTAACCCAGAGGTCCATTAACTGAAACATCGCTTTTGCAACTTTAAATTTCCTACTCACTGAATTCTCTTCTGTTAATTCTTTCCCCAAGTATCGCGGACCACCGAATTTAGTATATAAGATACTAGCGGACCCACCCGTCCCAGACCCGGGGGCGAAACGACGGAAACGTAGACAATTGCATATCAATGGAGATAACAAAAGCTACAACTTCTGGCTGGATGGAATCACATACTTCTCGTTTATATTATAAATTGACGTATCGGTACAGGCGCTGACCTTTTGAAACTGAGAATCCGAGAGTACGGAAAATACCCCTCAAGGAAAAAAAATCTATAGAAAAAAGCCATAACAAAATTAACATGAGTAGGAAAAACCCTATTTTTCTTCACTTTGCCCATGGTTCAAAGAAAATAAATCAAATGAACGAAAATAGTAGATCATTAACCCTTTACCTAACATGAAAAGCAGACGACACTTGCAAAAAAAATTCTTGAATAACTAATTTTTTTCATTTTTTGTCTCAAAAACATAGGTTATGACCCCTCGTTGGAACGAGCTCGACGAGCTCGTTCCAACGAGGGGTCATAACCTATGTTTTTGAGACAAAAAATGAAAATATTTTGAAAATTAATTGGTGATTTTTGAGAATAGCGCTGGCCGGTTTTGGCCGATACGTTGGGTAAAGGGTTAATCAATATAGTTCAGAAGAGTATCTGCATGTACCACACTAGCACTTGATTTAGCATGATATATAGAAATAAATGTACATGTTTATGAGCTTATTTCAATGTCCGCCATACTGAATTGTACGGTTTGAACAATAAAAAAACACATTTCCATATTTACTGTATATTAAACAACGAACTATTGGTATGATGAGGGTCGGTCGAAAGGGCGAGTGGTTCTTTTTGCTTATAACGCTTAGTTGTTTCTTGATGGATTTTGATAATGTTTGGTATGTGACTGGATATGCATATTCAACACCTGATAACGCGAACTAGGGCGTGTCCGTGCTTTTTCACAAGAGTTGTAGCTCTTTGTTAAAATCGACTAATTTTGAGCTTGATTGCGCGACAACTTCAACATCAACCGATTTGACTGAACTTTGGCACATGGGTTTTAAGGAACAATGTCTTGATCGAGTTCGAAAATGGGCTCGGTCCTATGTACGCTTTTCATAAACGTTATGGCCCTTTGTTAATATCGACAATTTTCAGCTCGATAGCGCGATAACTTCAACAAACGTCAACCGATTTGACTGATATTTGGCACATGGGTTTTAAGGTACAAACGCGCTCGGCCCGATGTACGACACTCGCCCCGATGTACCGCAGCAGAACTAGTGGGCTGTCTTGGTAATTTTTTTGCCATTTTTGTGCTTTAGAGCGCGATAACTTAAACAGCGTCGACTAATTCGATTCATTTTGGTTTTCTAGGAAAATTATCGCAATCGAGTTCTAAAACGGGCTCGGTCCGATATACGACAGCAAAATAATTGGACTGACTTGGCAAATTTTTGCGAATTTTGTGCTCGATAACTTGAACAAACGTCAACAGATCCAATTCATTTTCGTTATGTGGGTTTCCAGGAACATTTTCTTGATCGAGTTCGAAAATGGGCTCGGTCCATTTTTTAAGTTCATAGCCACCGTTGCGTTAGTCACGAAATTTCAACCCCGCATCGGCGACGCGAACCCTTGTTTTATTTTCATCCCCCCCCCCCCCCCCCCCCACACACACACACACAAAAGAAAACAAAAACAAATCGTAATCCCACTCCCACTCGCCGAAAATAGTCTTCACTTCTGGCGTCGTATTCCACTCTCAGAGATGACGGACTATTTTTTTTTCGACATGTTTTGAAAGTAACCATGGAATCAATTATAAAGGGTTGTTTTGGAAAAACAAATAAGGAGAAAATAAAATTAATACAAAAGTTCACTGCTCGGATTCGAGTACGATTTTATCCTCTCGTGGTAAGAGTGGATTATTTCACTCGGCTAACGTCTCGTGAAATAATCCTTTGCGCGCCCCACATGAGGAAAAATATCGTACTCGAATCCGAGCAGGGAACTATTTTCTATATTTTTTTTTAATAAAGCCATATTAACCCTTTACCTAACATGAAAAGCAGACGACACTTGCAAGCAAAATTCTTGAATAACTAATTTTTTTCAATTTTTTGTCTCAAAAACATAGGTCGTAACCTCTCTTTGGAACGGGATCGGCGAGCTTGTTCCAAAGTGGGGTCATAACCTATGTTTTTGAGACCAAAAAAATGAAAAAAATAGTGAAAATTAACTGGCGATTTTTGTGAATAGCGCTGGCCGGTTTTGTAAGTTACGTTGGGTAAAGGGTTAACCCTTTGCAAACTGATGTCAAAATACCACAGTTTCAAGGAGCTAGTCATTCCTCTATTCCAGGATCATAATTCGCCCTAGATTCATAAAGAAAATGGCTGCTTAGTAAATTTGTAGTGTTGATCAAACAATATATTCAACGTGAAACCCAGGTTGTACAATGAAAATATGTCTGAATTACCCAGGAATGATTAATATGGAGCTTTCCGATCCATTTATCTGTCATGGAAGACATTGAACAAGCATAAAAAGGCTACATTGTGGCGTGGTTTTATAAGTCACGGGACCTTTAGTTGGTGGATACGATGTCACATCAGACTCAGCGAGAACAATATTAGGCGAGGCTTTTAGTCTAATATTGTTCTCGCTGAGGCTGTTGTGATATCGTATCCACCTATTAAACGTCCTGAAGCTCCAAAAGTGTGCGTGTGTGTGTTTGTGGGGGGGGGGGGGGGGTCACACCTTTATGGGTACCGCAAGGGTGTAAGATGGAATTTTTCTTCGGTGAGGGGGGGGGGGGGGGGTGTCAATGGTAGTGGGGCGGTGCATTCATGCAAAACATATAAATTTATATACGCTACCCCCCCCCCCCCCCTCACTCTTGACTCTTGAACCCACTCTATTTAAGACACTAACCTCAGAGTATTTATTTTGTTTGGTTTTTACTTAACCCTTAGAACCCTGGTGGTATCTTCCATATCAATTCAATGGCAGCAATTGGAAGAGGCCATATTCATTATTATTTGTGGGCAGACCAATTAATATTTTCAACGTGCAGCCTCGGGGCTGTACGCTGAAAATATTGATTGGTCTTCCCCACACATTCACTTACCAACTAGCATACTTATTGAATACATAAAGTATCATGTTCATGGGCCGGAAAAGCGGCCTCTCTGGTTCAAAGGGCTAATCATAACTTTGAAACCGTCCTTTGGAGCTTTCTATTTTTATTCAATAAAATATTGAAAATCAATGTGGTCATATATGAAAAGGTGATGTGCAGTGACCATAGGGGTTGTGTATGTTATGTCGGAAAATGCCATTCCGGTACCTATAATTGGTGAAATAAGTGTGTGTGTGGGGGGGGGGGGGGGGGGAGGGGGTATCACGTGCCCCCCCGTCGCCCCTGACGTCCCGTAACATATTTATTACGCCAGCCTACGACGTGTTTGCATAGCTTTTCACGTTTTCATTAAATGTTCCTATCGATGTTCATTTGTTTACAAAAGTAGACGAACAGTGATGCAATTCAACGCGAGTAATCCAACATATTTTTGATCGCTAAGAAACTTATTGTTTTTTTTTTTACCTCCGATACTTTGGGCGCATTTATAATTTTGACTAGTTTCTGACGCTTCGAACTGAAAACAAACTTTCAAAAGTCGTACAAAAGCCTACCTTGATCCCTTGATGGGGAGAGAGAGAGAGAGAGAGAGAGAGAGAGAGAGAGAGAGAGAGAGAGAGAGAGAGACGAGAGAGAGAGAGAGAGAGTATCCTTGCGGTATCCAGAAAGGTGTGACTTCCCCCTCCCGTTCTTTTGTGGGGCTTCCACCAAGAGAGAGAGAGAGAGAGAGAGAGAGAGAGAGAGAGAGAGAGCTATACAGGCAATTAGGTGAATTTTCATTTTTAGGCTATTTCCTGATAAAAACAAAATGGCGGCCAGTGACAATCGATATTCGACTGGGGTTAATACACTGAATTTATATATGGTTGCTGTTGAAAGGGTGCTTAAGGATTGCAATAGAAACCGGCGAGCTTGAATTAGGACCAAGAGTACGGGCAATTAGGCCAATTGCCACAGGTATTTCTCCGATAAACACAAAGTGGCGACCAGTGACAATCAATATTCGACCGTGTTAGTATATTAAATTTATATGGGGTTACTGTTGAAATGGTGTTTGAGGATTATTACAGAAACTGATGCCCAAGAGTTCTTAAGACGGGTTATATAACTAGAGGCTCTACAGAGCCTGTAATCTCTCACCTGGAAATACATATAAAAAATGTGATTTCCCATAGGCTTTCCATGGTAACTATGAGCTGCAATTGTGGGCATGTTTTGCAACATTACATCAACATTTCACGAGGATCATTGGTAGGTGTCCCAGTCTTCAATCACGTGGAGTTTCAAAACATTTGAATCCATCAAACTGAATCATAGAATGTCTCTGGTGGTCATATTTTCCAGCCAACGGGAACAAAAAAAGGATCGTTTGTAGGGGGCCTATAGACCATTCTTGCCAAGTTTTTTGGTTCATGTCAGCTCAATAGTTCCAGAGAGAAGATGAAAATGTGATTTCCTATAGTTTGTTTCTATAGTAACTATAAACCGCAATTGTGGCCATGTTTGCAACACGATCTACATTAGAATGAGGAACGTTGGTGGAGGGTGTCCCAGTTATCAACCATTCAAACCATGCAAAGTTTCAAAAAAATTGGCCCTGTGGTTTCAGAGGAGAGGAGTTTTCAAAATTGACCAATCAGAATCAATGAATGCTTCTGGCGGCCACGTTTTTTAACCCAACAGGAATAAAATGAGTAACAGTTGTTGAGAACCTCTCATAGACAATGCCTGCCAAGTCTGGTTCACATTGGCTCAGTACTTTCAGTGAAGATGATGAAAATGTGATTTCCTATAGGGTTTCTATAGTAACTATAAGTCACAATTGCAGCCACAATTGCAACCAGATGAAGATTAAAATGAGGATCATTGGTAGAGGGGGTTACAGTCATCAGTAACACTAAGTTTTTAAACCATTTGGCACTGTAGTTTCAAAGAAGATTTTCTTGAAAATGCATACATTTATGAATTCTGTTTTCAACAAAAAAAATCAGTAAAAGAAGGTTAAATATTTTGAAAAATTACAACTTTTTTTCAGACAGTATTCTCTTTTCAAAATAGCTTTGGATAGGTAAAAGAGTTACAGGAAACACATTACTCCAATGTTTATCAAATCTTAAAAGATACACAATAATTACTGTCATCTAAGCTGACATGATTGCAAGAATGTTAGCAAAAACTATTTTCTCCAACCACCTGTCAACAATCAAGATTATCTGATAAGTAACATGAGTAATGAGCATATATCAGCATCCATGTACAGTTGCAATGGTTTACATTTAAGTCAAAATAAGTTGTAGGATAATCCTATAAACTGTGTATCTTTTTTCTCTTCCTACACTGATAAGACCAGAAGCTGACATCATTTTCTGGAAAGCTCTCACTCATAGTTTTCCAGAAAATATCCGATTCTGATTTTGTCAGGGCAGGAGCAGCAGTTTACTTAGTTTATTGCAGTTATGCTACAGCTTATTTTGACTTGTACTGTATACACAATATTTTGTTGTTTTTTTCCCAGTTCTCAGTGGATAAAACTGGAACCAACCCTTACCATATTCTCAAAAAACAAGTATTTTTGCTGACAGTACCGATCTTCATGCAGACAGGAGAGGCATTGGGTTAAGCATTAGAATATAGCCTCTGGTGGCCACATATTTCCATCCTCTCATAGACCATTCCTGCGAAGTTTGGCTCACGTCGTCGGCTCAGTAGTTTCAGAGAAGAAGATGAAAATGTGATTTCCCATAGGGTTTCTATGGTAACTATAAACCGCAATTGTGGCATTGTTCACAACCCGATCAACATTAAATGAGGATCGTTGGTAGAGAGGGTCCCAGTCATCACTTGTGTGAAGTATCAAAATATTTGGCCCGGCAGTTTCAGAGAAGAGTTTTGAAAATCCCCCTATCAGAATCAAAGAATGCCTCTGGAAGCCATGTTTTTCATCCGACGGGAACAAAATGAGGATCGTTTGTAGAGGACATCCCATAGACCATTCCTGCCAAGTTTGGTTCACACCGGCTCAGCGGTTACAGGATGCTCCAGCATTCCAGGAGTACCTGAGTGAATCGTTGAGTGGGGGGTCAATGATGTGAGATCCAAGTCACTGGAGTTGAGGGGGAGAATCAGGAAATGCAAGGAAAGAGTGTGCCAAATGTGGAAGGTGTAACTTGTAACGGAGACCCTGGAACATATCATTTTAGGATACCCCAAATATTTGCCTAGTAGAACAAGACTCCTAGGGAAACTAATAGAAAAAGCATAAAGGATAATTGGATGAGGAATGACATGAGGAAAAGGTCTATTTTATTGTTGGAGATATCGAAAAGGCGACAGTGGGGGGGGGGGGGGGGGGGGGGGGGGATTATGAAATTGACTGAATACTGGGAGATTAGGATGGAGAGTGGGTGAGGAATCCCCCGGCGGGGGCACTATGTTATGTAGGCATCCTCGTTAGAGGACCGTGACAAATCAGCGTAACGCAGAAGATTTATTACTATTGTAGACCATTATTGTCCTTGTATTCCTCAGTCCCTAGTCACCAATTATGGCCGTTCATTGATTAATCTACCCGCCTAGTATAATAAAATAAGTTACTTGCCAGGTGTGACGTCATGTGAGGCGAAGTGAGATTAAGCCGAGCCTAATATTGATCGCGCTGAGCCTCACTTGACGCCGTACCTGGCAAGTAAACGTCCTGTAACGTATTTATCATGCCACCAAACGAATTAAATAATAAATTAGTAGATCCGAATCAGGTCATTTTAAATATTTATCAGGAAACTGTCTTTTATTTGCACGAAAACAGGTAAAAACTTGAAAGGGGGGGGGGTGGGTTAATTCGGAAACAAAATAACGCCCAGTAGAGAGGGTGTATGGGCTCATACACGGTCACTGGAAGTTCTTGGACTCAATCCGATAGCCGGTTCCTCATTGAATAACCTAGTATCGCATAGTCCACAGATGCTAATAGAGCACTTTGATTGGTCAAATTAAACAGGTGTCATGATAATACTCGATAAGGGTGTTATAGGAAAACATGCTAACCGATACAATATGCAATATCGGCCCATACCTCAACCGATAAATAAAAGAGGGGTCAATTTGATTTCGATCAGCTTGGTTTGTATCTTAAGGGTATAACCCATGCAGGAGCATTCCCATGTTCAGGCAAAACTTCTTGATTCATAATTTTGACTAACCTTTTAACGCAATATTTTCCATCGTGTTACACAAGCGTAGTCTCGATAGAAGTTTTACTACAGAAAATTCCTCTAAGGTTAAACTGGCGGAGAGTAAATTATTGTTGATACACATGCGTCGCGAACAAGCCTGGAAATAAGCAATCATTTGCAAAACTAGCATGAGTAGTAAAAAAAAACCCAATCATTTGCAGAATGAGGTCCCCAGACGGCGAATTGGCTGATGCTATCCCATACAGTGAACTAATTTATCCTCTGGGTACCTCTCTGTTTAGGTTTGATTCAGAATGAGGTTCACAGCGAGTACATTCAGTGATGCTACCCTGCTCATTTTGGAGATGGCAGTGCTTATTTAGAGGCTTGGTCGCGAAGATGACCGAATGGAGGGTGGGGTGGGTATAAAGCTGATTTGTTCCGAAAGTGATGGTCCAAGTCCGACTGAATAATATTCTAACTACATCATCAAGGCATGCCGTCGTGGAAGGTATGCCTTGATATGTACATGTAGTTGGATTAGAGTTAAAAAAAAACTAAGACTTTCTTGGAAATTTATTAGTGAATGAATAAAATATACCTGCATTAGTCGTGAGGCAACTAGTTATTTAATTTACACGTTCGTGTTCATTTTGTTACCAGCGAACATGTCGGGGGAGCGCCATCGATAAAGGTTATAAAGCTTTGCATTTTTTGTGAAATGTGCTCCGAGTTACACATGCTGCACTTGTTTATGACTGTACAGTGTACATACGTTACTTCAAACCATAATGTGATACCTCTGAAAAGGAACAACTGTTCACAGGGCAACTTTTGAGCAAGAGGTTAAAATGAGCTCCGGGGCCCATTTTAACCCTTTACCCAACGTAACGGTCAAAACCGACCAGCGCTATTCTCAAAAATTGCCAATTAATTTTCATTATTGTTTTCATTTTTTTGTCTCAAAAACATTGGTTAAGAACCCTCGTTGGAACGAGCTCGTCGAGCTCGTTCCATCAAGGGGGTCATAACCTATATTTTGGAGACAAAAAATGAAACAAGAGGCCCCACTGGGCCTGAAGCGCTCATCTTGAACAGAACACAATATAAACAAAGTCCAATAATGAGCCTACATTAAGCAATCCATTTCCATAGGATACACTGTTAATCCTTGAGCCCCGCAGGAGTGACAAAAATAATCCGGGCATCATGCCTTTTCTTCAGTTGATCATGATGTAAAATGTAGAGCTCTCCTATGAAGCCCCTTGATACAACCTATGTGGATTAATCTTACTTACAGCCTCTAGAGGATACTGAATACAAAATTTCTAATTCTTCAGCTACATGTCCAATTCAGGCTCTCGATTTGAACAAAGTTGAATCTGACTTCCCTAGAGATGTTGTGTACCAAATATGAAAGCATTCTGACTGTTGGATCCGAAGAAGATAAATTTTAAAGAAATGTCCTCATATTGCACTAAGTTAAAATTTGGGCTACCATAACGAGCCCAAATATTAACCTACGAATCCTATTTGAACTAATTTGAATCTGACCCCCCTTGAGATGTTGTTTACCAAATATGAAAGCATTCTGACAAGTGAATCTGAAGAAGAAGGTTTTTAAGAATTTCCCTCATATTGCACTAAGTTAAATTTCAGGTTCCCATATGGAGCCCAAATATTAACCCAGGCACTCGAATTGAACAAACTTGAATCTGACCCCCTAGAGATGTTGTATATCAACTATGAAAGCATTCGGACTGGTGGATCAGAAGAAGATTTTTAAAGAAATTTCCTCAAATTGCACTAAGTTAAAATTTGGGCTACCATAGCGAGCCCAAATATATACCTAGGGATCCGATTTGAACAACCTTGAATCTGCCCACGCCCCCCCCCCCCCTCCACCAGAGATGGTGCATACCAAATATGAAAGCATTCTAACTGGCGGATCTGAAGAATAATATTTTTAAAACTTATCCCCAATACTGAACTAAGTTACAATTTGGGCTTCCGTACGAAGCCCAAATATTAACCTGGGGACTTCGTTTGAACAATCTTGAATGTGAACCTCACAACAATGATGTACACCAAACATTAAAAGATTCTAACTGGTGGTTCTCAAGAAGACGATTTTTAAAGAATATTCCCCATATTACCCTAAGTTAAAAAATCGGGCTCCTGTATTGAGCCCAAATGTGAACCAATGGGCTTTATTTTAACAAACTTGTATCTGACCCCCTATGAATGTTGTATACCAAATATCAATAGATTCTGATGATTGGTTCTGGAGAAAAGATTTTTTTAAATTTTTGCAAATATGCTGACTCAGCATTTTTTCGATGCCCATTACAGAACACCCTAACATAACCGATGGCAATTTTGTTTTACCATACAATTCTACTTGTCATAAGGATACTTCATACCAAATAAAAGCTCTCTGTTCTGTGTGGTTTGGGAAATATGGGCGTTTGAAAATATTACTATTTTTAGCTCCTGGGGTTCCCATGGGAAGGATGGATTCTCTTTTTTGCACGAGTCAAGTATTTATGACCCAATAAATCGACATATCAAATTTGGTTCAAATTGGACCATCGGTTCAGAAAATAGAAATTTGGGGCGGGGCCAAAAATCTTACCTCTACCATTACAAAGCCAAATATTGCTTCACGAACTTGGTTTGAACAAACTTGATTCTACACCTCCAAAGGAAGCTCCATAACATATATCAAGTCATTGTACCCACTGGTTCATGAGATCATTTCTAAAATATTTTGGGGAATTTGTTTCCACCCTCTTCCTATGGGGCTGGGCATGTTGAGTTGAACACAACTGCAATGCCCATTTGGACCATCACTCACACAAACTTTCACTAGAACTGGCCCAGTGGTTTTGGAGAATAAGACCAAAATATGGTGTTGAAGGGCGACGAACGGACGGACGACGGACGGTGAGCGATGAGATTAGCTCAGCTTGACTTTGTCAAAATGAGCTAAAACATCAGTTATTCAAGAAATTCTTTTGCAAGTGTCGTCTGCTTTTCGTATTAGGTAAAGGGTTAATCAACAGGTACGGGTAAAATGGGCCCTCACGCTGTGTTTTTCATCGACGTTTTGTGCTGTTTTCTAAGACGAAGGGGCCAATTATTTGATATTTACTTCGTGTATTTGTGTCAGAGAAGCACTAAGGTCTAAAACATAAAAAATCTGTTTCTCAGGCCACCCGCATGGTCCTTTTGCCTGTCGCACGCTCTCTTTTTATAACCAATGACAACTTAAACAAGAGATCCCACGGGGGCCTGAAACGCTCACCTTGAACAGAACCTGATATAAACTGAGGCCACAAATGAATCTACCTTAAGCAATCAATCTTCATTGTCAATCCTTGGACCGGTCAGGAGTGACTAAAATAGTCCAAGCCTTTTCTACGGTTAATCATAATGAACAAAGTGGAGCTCCACTATGGAGCCCCTTGATATACAACCTATGTGGATTAATCTTAGATACACACCTCTAGAGGGTACTTAATAAACTTGGAGCCTTATAAAATTAGCTTGAAATTATGTTTCTGTTTTTAGCACACATTGAGTCCAACGATAGCTAGGGCTATTTATTTTTTTAAATCAAATATCTGTTTCCCACCTATGCTGCAAATCAAATTTTGTTAAAATCGGACTAAGAGATTTGAGTAGTGAACTAGAGATGTTGTATACCAAACATGAAAGGATTCTGAATGGTGGATCTGAAGAAGATTTTTAAAGAAATTTCCTTATATTGCTCTAAGTTAAAATTTGGGCTACCATAGGGAGCCCAAATATGAACCCAGGTACTCAATTTGAACAAACTTGAATCTGCCCCCCCCCCCCCCCCCCCACCCCGAGAGATGCTGTATACCAAATATAAAAGCATTCTGAGTAGTGGATCTGAAGAAGATTTTTAAAGAAATTTCCTTATATTTATATTGCTGTATGTTAAAATTTGGGCTACAATAGGGAGCCTAAATATGAACCCAGAGACCCAATTTGAACAAATGGAATCTGACCCCCACCTCCCATCCCCCAAGAGATGTTGTATACGAAATATGAAAGCATTCTGACTGGTGGATCTGAAAAAGATTTTTTTAATATTATCCCCAGGGTTGCACTAAGTTAAAATTCGGGCTCCCATAGGGAGCCCAAATCTTAAACCACGCGCTCGAGTTGAAGAAACTTGAATCTGAATCCCTTGAATCCGATCCCTCTAGAGATGTTGCATACCAAATATGAAACCATTCGGATTGGTTGATCTTGAGAAGACTTTTAAAGAAATGTCCTCATATTGCAAACAAAAATTTGGGCTATCACAGGGGCCCAAAATATGAGCCCAGGGTCCCCGATTTGAACAAACTTGAATTTGACCCCTCTAGAGATGTTGTATCCAAATATGAAAGGATTCTGACTGGTGGATCTGAAGAGGATTTTTAAAGAAATTTCCTCATATTGCACTACGTTAAAATTCAGGCTGTCATAGGGAGCCAAAATATGAGCCCAGGGGTCCGATTTGGACAAACTTGCATTTGACCCTACTGGAGACGTTGAATGCCAAACATGAAAGGATTCTGACTGGTGGATCTTAAATTGAAAAATTTTGAAAGAAATTTCCTCATATTACACTAAGTTAAAATTCATGATAGCACAAAGCAAATTTGGTTCAAATCGGATCATCGGTTCAGAAAACAGAAATTTTGGGTGGGCTAAAAATCTTTCCCCTCCCATTACAAAGGCAAATATTGCTTCACGAACTTCCTTTGAACAAACTTGAATCTACATGTACTCCTCAAAAGGAAGCTCCATAACAAATATCAAGTCATTGTACCCGCTGGTTCATGAGAAGGATATTTTTTTTTTAAATTTCGTAGCATTTTCCCCCACCCCCTTCGTATGGGGCTGGGCAAGTTGAGTAGAACAAAATACAATGCCCCCCTCAGCATCGTTACTCACACAAAGTTTCTTTTGAATTGGCCTAATGGTTTTGGAGGAGAAGCCTAAAACATGGTGTTGATAGACGGCGGACGACGGACGGAGAGCGATGGAATTAGCTCAGCTTGACTTTGTCAAGGTCAGCTAAAAATAAATGGTTTCTGTATGATATTATACTCAAATTAATAAAATTGATAAATTTGCCTAATGAGTGCAACAAAGCCTTCTTGGACTCAAGGGACGAAATACACCTCCACCCGTGCTATTCGGTAGATTATGAGGCCTAAAACATAAAACAAACACAGAACATGAACTTTTTATGGTAAAGAAATAATTACAAAAAAAAAAAAAATAAAAAACTGCCCGCCCACATGCAATTTTACCAAAAAATTGGAATGAGAAACAGGTGAGCTACTGTGTGGGGCCTAATGAGCAGAATCTATTTCCTATTCTGTTTTATGTTATAATTAGTTAAAAATAGCCTTAAGGGGCTCGTAAAAGACACTCTTCCCATACTTAGTTCAACGAGTCGAGATTCCTAAAAAAAAATGCGAAATCAACACCGGATTAAAAAAAAAGCGGAAAAAAACCCACATCCGATTCACTGTTCTCTGGTTTCCATTTCGAAAGGTGATATTTTGCAGTGTGGCGATTACAAAAGTGGGAAGAGAATTTCAGCGAGTCGGCAGTCGAGATTCCATAACAGTTTTGTGATCACAGCAGTGGCGGCGCCACAGGGGGTCCTCGGGGGCCCGGAACCCCCACTTTACCGTCGGGTCGCCCCAAAATCAAACTTCAGATTACTATCTGACCGTGGTTTCCCACCCAATATCACACCCATAAGCGGCACACAAGAATACGCATCACGTCAGGTGTTGTAGAAACGCTCATATATCGCTCCCAGGGCGTCCAAACCTAAAAAAAAAATTCCTGGGGATAACGACCAGCCCCTCCCCCCCCCCCAAACGAGAGGGGAACATCCTCCTCCCTAGTTCAGTGATCTAAACGTAGTGGCTACACGTTAAAACCAAAAGTGTTAAAAACTACAC
The DNA here is from genome assembly GCA_031216915.1 of Pictodentalium vernedei. NCBI lineage: Eukaryota > Metazoa > Mollusca > Scaphopoda > Dentaliida > Dentaliidae > Pictodentalium > Pictodentalium vernedei. The sequence continues at coordinate 176,101,579 of CM062295.1, read as the reverse complement.
TTGAAGTGCTGTATTTAACACTTACTATAATAAGTGCTGATATCCCAGAACCTGAGCCTGATCCGTGTCATCTGCGTTGTGTCCTTTTAATTATGTACCCACTACACTCTTAAAAAAACTGTAAATTTTGGTTCTTCACAGAACCCGTTGGTTCTAAAGAGACCCTGGTGGTTCTTCAAAGAACCCGTTGGTTCTGAGGATTCTATAACCAGTTACAAAAAATTCAGTGTGTCCAGTCAGAGAAAATAATATCATTTATTTTCTGTTGCTTGGCACACTCTTTTCCTTGTAGCTGTATAATTTTAAGATGTTCCTAATGTTGAGCCCTCCTGCTTCCCCCCAGGCTATTTGTATGGTAAATATCTCTTAAAACAATTTATAAAACAAATTAGGTGATTGGAAATCTACCCTGCTAGGATTAGGTGTTTCATTTCCTGTAAAATTATGTAATGAGACACCCTATCTTCAACTGAAATCTTTCAAGTAAAAGACAACAGCTTTTCTTTATCTAAGGTCTGTCATTTAAATTGACCATAACAAATTCACAAGATGGCTGTTTTCCTGTCCAGGGTAACTGGGTAGAACTGTCAGTCTAGGCCAATCAAAGACAGCTGGGTGAGATTATAGGTGGAGCATACATTGCCTGTCACCTGCAGATAGATGATGAAACCTTTTTGATACAAAAAAAGAGATTGGCAAGCTCTGCAGGGAAGAAAGTGTAGGGCAGTCAATGAGTCAACAAATAAGTTATCAAGTCACACAGTTTTCAAGTTGCTTTATTGTTAAGTTAGAGTATTGAATATGTTGCCAGTCAATCAGTTAGCAGACAGCCATTTTTAGCAGCGCCGGTTATTAGTTATACCATGTTATACCAAAGTAGACATAGGCTAATCCAAGAATGTACTTTACCATGTTTATGTTAATGCAGCCGATTATGATGTAAATATTTGATGGACCATTAATAAAAGTTCATAAACTGAGCAAAGATGTAATTTACTACCTCTCGCAGCCAAGCCCGTTGAGCAGCAGCCATGCTTTAGTGATCTGCAACCCCAGCAAGGTCATAATTCCTGGGAACCAAATTTTTTTCCCTTGATTTATGGCGCATGCGTGATACGGGTATTTTACGTCGTCTGTTTTGATGCTGAAGTGAAGCGTTAAAATGAGTGCGTTGGATGTTGCAGTTGAGACTGGTCATTGCATCGGGTTGAGAGTGGCTGGACTCGTGCAGTTTGTGAGATTTGACAGAGATATTTAACGGTAAGTTATTGTAATACTAATTACACTGTTGGAAAGTTGTTATTGAAACTGAAACTAGTGAAGCTCGATTTGCAGAACACAGGTTTCAGCGCAGCTGGAATTATTCGGTCACACAGTCAATCACCAGTAATTAAATTATGAATAGCAATTATTGATCCAGGTGGTCAAATATTAATAAAAAAAGTAATTTCTTATTTGACAATATGTTTTCAAGGTGTTATTTTGAACTTATTTTGCTTCGTAGGCGAGTGATAGATGCCGTGCCCAACACTGTAAGTGTAGCAGTGCTGCATCATTGCAGAACGTTCATTGGTGACCTACATTCTGCAAACAATAATCTATAGTCTTTACTATGAAAGTGAAAGCAATAGAATCTGTTTGTTTGTCTGTCTGCCTGTATGTCCTCTCATCACGCAAAAACCGCTGCATGGATTCTGATGAAATTCGGCATGAGTGATCCTTGAGTCACTGGGACGGACATAGGGGTGGGGGTGGGTAAATTTACCGGGGATAAATATCAGGATATATATTATTTTTTACCGCTGCATGGATTTGGATGAAATTCGGCATGCGTGATCCTTGGATCACTGGGACGGACACGGACATAGGGGAGGGGGGGCGGCTTTGGGGGGGGGGGGGGGTAAATTTATCCGGGATAAATATTAGGATATATATTTTAAAAACTTTTTTTCACTTCCTTCTGCATGGATTTGGATGAAATTCGGCATGCGTGATCCTTGGGTCACTGGGACGGACATGGGGGGGGGGGGGGGTAAATTTACCGTAGATAAATATCAGGATATATATTTAAAAAAATATTTTTCACTTCCTGTCCAAAGGACGGGTACCGTACCCCATCTAGCTGACGATTATAAATAGAACAAGAATATGCCAAGATAACAACAAATGGTCGGCTATTCAGCCCCACAAATTACAGCCAAACATCATTGTTTTTGAATGCAGATCGTATTTTTTATGAAAGGTGAAGTTCTCAACTAAGTCTTATCTGCGATGTGCCGAATTACAGAAACGGCCTGAAACGATGAAAGTGTTTCACCGCCTGTTTTGGGGATGTCTATCTATATTTTGATTTTTGAATTCCTTTTAACCCTTTACGATTTACCCAACGCGAATAGCCGATGATACTTGCAAAGAAAATTTTTGAATAACCAAAAATTTTCTCAAAAACATAGCGTATGACCCCTCATTGGAACGAGCTCAGCTCGTTCCAATGAGCGGTCATAAGCTTTGTTTTTGAGACAAAAAATTAAAACAGGCCTGCCAAAATTGCAGGAGCGATCTCTCGGGTTAAGCGTTACGCAGAGGTTTGCACAACTTTGATATAGCGAGACCTATTTTTCACTCTCGCAACAATTTTGGAAAAATTCCTTGGTTAACCCTTTACCTAACCTGAAAAGCAGACGACACTTGCAAAAGTAATTCTTGAATAACTAATTTTTTTCGTTTTTTGTCTCAAAAACATAGGCTATGACCCCTCGTTGGAACGAGCTCGACGAGCTCGTTCCAACGAGGGGTCATAACCTATGTTTTTGAGACAAAAAATGAAAAAAATAATGAAAATTAATTGGCGATTTTTGAGAATAGCGCTGGCCGGTTTTGGCCGTTACGTTAGGTAAAGGGTTAAGCTCTGCAATCAAACGAAATACTATCACATCAAACGCATTCAAGGTACCAGTGGTCTCGGTAGGATTTTGGTCGTTAAGTTGGGTAAGTAAAGGGTTAAGTCATTGTGCATTTGGGAAAGGTGGACAAAACAATTTTAACCTACACGGCTATTTGTTCTGATTACCAGTGGCGGAGCCAGGAACCAACTTAGGGAGGGGAAGACCCCAATGTCTGGAGGGGGGGATCCAAGTTTTCCAGAGGGGTGAGGTGGAATCCTGCAGGGATATCCAGACGTCCTGGGGTTGGGACAGGGGGGGGGGTATGGGAATGGGGCATCCTTCCATTGTTAAGAGATCAGCCCACCACCCTCACCCCGAATTTGTGTTCAAATTCTGAGGCTCTGACAAATATTCTCGAGCAGCCTGAGGGAAGGTGAGGAGATTGGAAATTATTAGTGCTGTTGCATTGTGGGGAGAGGGAGGGGCAGTCAGTGATAATCCGCTCTTGATGTTTTGTATTTATTTACCTTTTTAGGAACCAGAAAACGATTTAATTCAACAGCCATTCCAACAAAATTTCTTTTCAAAAGGCCATTGTCTCCTTCAGCTGTTTGTAGACAGCAGCGAGTCTCAAAGAAGTTGAAATTTGAAGATGACAGACAGACGAGTACTTGTTTATTAGCATATGCGGATGTCAATTTTGGGAAATGAGGTGAAAGTGGTTGTGCCAAAAGGAATTGATACATACATGTGACCACATGGAAAATTCAGTTTCGGCATCAGTACAGTGTGAACTACTTATTGCATGTTCCATTGATCGCTATGAGAATGATGGCTGGGCCATCTCTTACTTCACATGATTCAATAACTGTGAACATTTCTGTTCTTTTGCTGAACGCAGTTACCGTTGGTCTTTGTTCCCACCAAATGATCAACTTTTTTTTAGTTCTCAGGAAATTACGCTCAGGCGTGGAAGTCACATTTCTCAGTATATTGTTCCATATAAGCAAATCAACAGTATGTAAACGTATAGTGACCTGGATAAATTTACCGTATTTTCAGACCAAAAAGCTGGATATCATATTTGGCCAAGCAAAGAAAATGTGGAGGTGAACATGAGAAGGGACTTTTAATAAACAAAAATTTGGAGATACTCCGGTAGTTTTGAATGCAACAGAAATTCCCATACATAAACATGAGAAAGTTAATGCACAACCCACCACATTTTCGACATGCAAGCACTGCAATACATTTAAGACTATGACTGGTGTCACACCGTGCGGATTGGTGTCATATGTTTGTGACAGTTGTGGTACATGTAGTTCCACAAGTGATCGGTAAATAATTGAACGCTTCGAGTTATACAGAAATAGTGAGCAATATTTTTCAAAAGTTTTATCAAATCATGATTCATGACAGACAGGCATAATGGTTCAAGATTTATTTTGTAACAAGGATGTATATATTAACGCTCCTACCATGCTGAAAGGTGTACCTCAGATTGAACCTGAAATTCTTGTCCATGATCGTCGAGTGGCGTCAAGGCGTCTTTATGATGAACGAATAATAGGCCTAGCAAAAATTTATAAAATTTGAAAAACAGAACTTTCATTGTCTTATTAAAAGCAACATTAGGTTCAAGAATAAAATTTGTTTATTTTATGCTTAGCAATTTTCGGGAGTGTATTGTGAATAAGTTAAGCTAAGGCCACAAAAAGTGGTTTGTTTCTCAGATACTCCCTCATTGAATTTGAACCCCCTCATTGGGCATTTTTATGCCTTTCGCTGTCTTCTAATATTCGTACAAACTCAGGAGACTCAAAACAGTTTACGTTTTTTGATTGATGAATATTTATTTATTTGTGTCTGCAATATGTTGGCCTCTATGGGGTTTTGCCTCATTGCAATTTATGGGAAGGTGCCTACAGCAATCTCTCATAAATTGTAATGAGGCAATTCCCCATAGAATTTGCCTTGTTACAATTTATGGGAAAGTGCCTATACCACTCTCCCATAAATTGTAACAAGGAAAATCCCCATACTAGTAGATTAAATAACTTTTCTTTAAAGATAATATGAAGAGCATAAAAAAAAATTAAGCCTTTGAACTGTAGTACCTTCAGTTTGTTTTTAGAGGACAGTTTTATTTTTAAAATTATGATAATAAACTGATTTAAGAATACAAAATAGTGCTCTTGCATGTCAAACCTGGCACTCGGGATGCCTCGGGCTTGAATTACATAATGACATCCTTGGTTATCAGAAATAAAAAATAAAAATAAAGTCCCCCCCCCCTCTCCCTCATTGAATCTATAAAAAAAAATGTCTGAGAAACCAATCATTTATTGTTTTTGCCTAACAGGTATAGCCCACCTGGAAAATGGCCCTAACTTTGCCAGGCACATTACATGTACATACACCCACATAACACATGTATGAATCGAGTGACATTATCGTTGACTTCACAATAGAATTTTTGTTAAAATAAATACCAACAACTAACGCGCGATCTCGCTTTGGCGAGATCGTGCGTTAGTTGTTGGTACATTTTTTGCGAAAATTCTGTGAAGACAAAGCATGAGTGGCATTGTGAAACAGAGAACCCAGAAAAGCATCACAATACATTTTCCTTTACCTGTAGGTTACCACCATGTTGTGTTGCATAACCTGCTAACGGGTTACGCTGTAAGCTCTTTATTGCCAGACCCGCTTTGGTACTTGTGTGCACATCAAAAAAATAGATTGTCCAGGCAAATGTCATTAGATTATGTACAGATGTAGTAATCCACCTTCGATGCACTATAGTACATGGCAGGCCCGAAGCCAGACTTTTTCTATGTGGGTGGGAAGTTTTGAAATTTTCCGACAACATTTCTAAAAATACGGAAAATGACTATAAAACCTACATTTTGCACATAAATTCCAGTAAAAAGAGGCCAAGTTTCCGACAAAGGTAACCATGTGGCGTGAGGGTGGTTTGCCGCTCCCCACCCTATTTGCGTCGGGCCTGGTACACGGAGAGTGTATTTATATCACGAGTGGAGTTGAGATTCCACCAAGCACTTTTAATATCGATCAAAGCATAAATGAAAGTGTCAATGACACTGTAGCTCAACTTGACAAACTTGAACTTGGTAAGTTATAAATGAAATGGAAAATTGAAGATCATTGGGACCAATGTCAGTTTTTTGCCAGTGGCAACATTTTTTGACAGAAACCAAAGAAAATCGATAGCTCCCGTCTAGAGGCCTCCCCAAACAAGCATGCCAGGTTTCAAAGCAATCCGATCATAAATGTGCCCTGTAGGGTGTACAAAAGAGAAATATTGTGGTCTGACTAGACTAAATTCTAAGCACGTTGGCCGCGGCAACATTTTTTGACGGAAATGGAAGAAAATCGATAGCTCCCATCTAGATGTCACCGTAAATAAGAATACCAGGTTTCAAAGCAATCTAATCATAAATGAACCCTGTAGGGTGAGCCAAAGGGAAATATTGTGGTCTGATTAAACTAAGTTCTAAGAATGTTGGCTGCGGCAACATTTTTTGATGGAAATTGAAGAAAATCGATAGCTCCCATCTAGAGGTCACCCCAAACAAGCATGAAAGGTTTCAAAGCAATCCGATCATAAATGTGCCCTGTAGGGTGTGCCAAAGGGAAATATCGAGTCTTCTGACTAAACCAAGTTCTAAGAACGTTGGCCGCGGCAACATTTTTTGATGGAAATTGGAGAAAATCGATAGCTCCCATCTAGAGGTCTCCCCAAACAAGCATACCAGGTTTCAAAGCAATCAAATCATAAATGTGCCCTGTAGAGTGTGCCAAAGGGAAATATTGTGGTCTGACTAAACTGAGTTCTAACAAGAGCACCGCTGGGCATTGCATCATACGCCCGTGAACTGTTCAAATTGTACCATTTTAACACATTTGCAATTTTTTTAGAGTGCGAGAAATTTATACTGGCATATATATATATGTTACGGTCAGACTTTGAAATCAGTGATTTTGTGAAATGACTAAATTTTTCAGTCATTTGAGAAAAAGACTAACAAGTTTGAAGCCAGTCGAAAAACAAATACTAAAGTTATCATCCGGAAACCAAATATTTGACGAAGAATTCTAAGTCCAACAGGGGCCATAATTCAGGCAAAAATTGTTCAGACCGACCCCATATTCGAACTTGACCTGTATTTTGTTGTGATTAAACCACATACCAAGTTTGGAGCCGATCGGAAAACAAATACTAAAGTTATCATCCGGAAACCAAATATTTGACGAATTCTAAGTCCAACAGGGGCCATAATTCAGGCAAAAATTGTTCAGACCGACCCCATATTCGAACTTGACCTGTATTTTGTTGTGATTAAACCACATACCAAATTTGGAGCCGATCGGAAAACAAATACTAAAGTTATCATCCGGAAACCAAATATTTGACGAATTCTAAGTCCAACAGGGGCCATAATTCAGGCGAAAAATGTTCGGACCGACCCCATATTCGAACTTGACCTGTATTTTGTTGTGATTAAACCACATACCAAATTTGGAGCCGATCGGAAAACAAATACTAAAGTTATCATCTGGAAACCAAATATTTGACGAATTCTAAGTCAAACTGGGGCCATAATTCAGGCGTAAAATGTTCGGACCGACCCCATATTCGAACTTGACCTGTATTTTGTTGTGATTAAACCACATACCACATTTGGAGCCGATCGGAAAACAAATACTAAAGTTATCCTCCGGAAACCAAATATTTGACAAATTCTAAGTCCAACTGGGGCCATAATTCAGGCGAAAAATGTTCGGATCGACCCCATATTCGAACTTGACCTGTATTTTGTTGTGATTAAACCACATACCACATTTAGAGCCGATCGGCAAAACAAATACTAAAGTTATTGTTCGGAAACCAAACGGACGGACGGACGGACGGACGGACGGACGGACAGACGGACTGACAACGCCATACTATAATACGTCCCGTTTTTCAAACGGGCGTATAAAAACGTTGGCCGCGGCAACATTTTTTGACGGAAATTGAAGAAAATCGATAGCTCCCATCTAGATGTCACCCCAAACACGCATGCCAGGTTTCAAAGCAATCCGATCATAAATGTACCCTGTAGGGTGTGTCAAAGGGAAATATTGAGTCTTCTGACTAAACTAAGTTCTAAGAACGTTGGCCGCGGCAACATTTTTTGACAGAAATTGAAGGAAATCGATAGCTCCCATCTAGAGGTCTCCCCAAACAAGCATACTACCAAGTTTCAAAGCAATCTGATCATAAATGGGCCTTGTAGGGTGTGCCAAAGGGAAATATTGAGGTCTGACTGAAATAAGTTCTACGAACGTTGGCCGTGGCAACATTTCTTTTGCCGGAAATTGAAGAAAATCGACAGCTCCCATCTAGAGGTCACCCTAAATAAGCATAGCAGGTTTCAAAGCAATCAAATCATAAATGTGCCCTGTAGGGTGTGCCAAAGGGAAATATTGTGGTTTGACTAAACTAAGTTCTAAGAACGTTGGCCGCGGCCAACATTTTTTGACAGAAATTGAAGAAAAATCGATAGCTCCCATCTAGAGGTCACCCCAAACAAGCATGCCAGGTTTCAAAGCAATCCGATCATAAATGTACCCTGTAGGGTGTGCCAAAGGGAAATATTGAGTCTTTTGACTAAACTAAGTTCTAAGAACGTTGGCCGCGGCAACATTTTTTGACAGAAATTGAAGAAAATCGATAGCTCCCATCTAGAGGTCTCCCCAAACAAGCATACCAGGTCAATCTGATCGTAAATGTACCCTGTAGGGTGTGCAAAGGGAAATATTGAGGTCTGACTAAACTAAGTTCAACGAACGTTGGCCGTGGCAACATTTTTGCCGGAAATTGAAGAAAATCGATAGCTCCCATCTAGAGGTCACCCTAAATAAGCGTATCAGGTTTCAAAGCAACCAAATCATAAATGTGCCCTGTAGGGTGTGCCAAAGGGAAATATTGTGGTTTGACTAAACTAAGTTCTAAGAACGTTGGCCGCGGCAACATTTTTTGACGGAAATTGAAGAAAATCAATAGCTCCCATCTAGAGGTCACCCCAAACAAGCATAAGAAGTTTCAAAGTAATCTGATCATAAATGCGACCTGTGAGGTGTGCCAAAGGAAATTGTGGACGTACGTACTAACGTTCTAACATACTAACGTACGTACGTACGTACGTGTACGTACGCCGACGGACTAGAAGTGATGGCAATAGCTCAGCTTGATTTTGTCAAGTTGAGCTAAAAATGCAAGCAAAGCTTCAGCCAATGGACCTATGGGTCGCCTTTCATTCCTTTTTCTTTTCCAAATCACAGCTTATTATCCCTTATTGGAATGGGGTAGTTCCAATGAGGTGTCATTAGCATTGGTTTGGAAGAAAAAATGAAAAATTTACGGTTGTTGGGGGGGGGGAGGTGATAAGTGGCGGTGTCACACGCATCTAACATAGTGGGTAACGAGGGTCGCAGAATAGCTCATCGACATGTGCATCAGGGGCGTCAGAAGAAAATATTATTCGGAGGTGGGGGGCTTAAAAGAGATCATCGATTAGCAATGGTTGCAATGCGCAATACGTTGCCCGGGAGAGCACGAGAGGGGGTATCCCCCTCTCATTGGTGCGGTCCAGGGAGCCTCCACAGGGAAAATTCTCATGAATCTGAAGCTTAAACGTGGTCCCTGGTGGTGTTTCTGACCCCTCAACATTGATATATTGATATATATTTTATTCACCAGCATACAAATTTACAAAAGACTAAACATAAAGTACATGAAATCAGAACATTTACAATATATAAATACAGTTGACACTATATTACAAATCCGTCAGTACTTCATTCGTATACTGGTAGGGTAAGGCATAGCCAGATTGGCTGTCTTCCTGCCTTCCCTCATGTAGGAAAGAGATAGAGCATTGAGATATGAAAGAGAAAAATAGAGTGAAATAGAAAGACTAAGGGGGTAGAAAAAATGAAGAAGTTCTAATGCAACATGGTAAATTCCCATTATCTTCTTTTAAGAATAGCTCGAATAAATCATGTGTTGGTGATGCGAGTGGTGGTCGGAGCCCAGTTGAGCTAGGCACATGAAACGGACTTCACCATTCCTTTATTTATGCGTATACAGAGTGAAAGGCAAACTGCTAACAAAAAAAAAAAAATAAAAAAAAAAAAAAAAACTTGGGGTAGACCGAATCAAAAGCCAACTGGGACGAGAATACCAGACAAATTACGTTGAGAATGAGTTTCCAATACATCCTGAGAGCTTGTTAATCCAGGTAGTATCCTGGTGAAAAGTTGACGAAAGTCGGTATAAACTAGTGAGAGGCGGTACAAAACCGGGGATGCAACTAGATAGCACAATCTGGGCAGTAGGGATTAGAACAGGAGATATTGTTTGAGTATGTCGAAAGCAATCTTGTAATTAGCGTTTTTTTGAACTTCTTCCTGTTTTTTATTGCCCTGATATCCCTTTCTAGTTCGTTCCATAGTTTAGGAAATGCAAAAACAGGCAGCTTATCTAATGTTTTTGTTCTAGTTCTGTGTATATATAAAAGGTCCGTTTGGCGTGTGCTAACATTGTTTTGGTTATTTACAGAAGGAAAAAAATTCGCAAATGATGCCGGGAGATTTCCATTTTGCCAGTCAAACATAAACAGATAGACATGCAAATTATACAAATCCTTTATCTTTAAAATTCCGTCTTTAGTAAACAGTGGGTCAGTATGAGCATTATATTTCTTATTATTTATGATTCGTAATGATCGTTTTTGTAGTTTAAACAGTCGATTACAAGCTTTAGAGCCTCCCCATAATGGAATTCCGTATATAAAGTGACTTTGTATTAAGGTAAAATATAAAGTTTTCATAACTCTGTGAGGAAGAATTTTTTTCACTTTACTTAGAATGAGATTGGCAAAGGCAACTTTCGAGCAGATTTGTGATATGTGTCCATTGTAGGTTAGATTTTCGTCGATATTTATGCCCAGGAATTTTACTGATTTTTCGTTCTGCCTGTTGCCAACTTTGTCGATAATCTGATTATTAATACATATATTCTCATGGGAAGTATTTTTTTTGTGGGATGGATTGATAATTATATATTTCGTTTTCTTCGGGTTCAAAATAAGTGGTTGGCGGAGCACCAATTGAATATTTTTTGCAGTTCCTCGTTGAATTCTTCGATCAGCGGGTTTATCTCTACTCCAGACTTGTATCCCGAGGTATCATCTGCAAACGATAGAACATTTAATGTTGTTGAATTATTTATATCGTTTATGTAAACAAGAAAGAGGATGGGGCCTAATATTGAACCTTGTGGTACCCCACATGTTATTTCGGCTAAGTTCGATTTACTGTCACCAAGGAAGACATACTGTGTCCTGTTCTGAAGGTAGCTTTTGAACCAGTGATTAGCATTGCCTCTTATTCCATAATGTTCTAATTTTTAAGTAATATCTCGTGGCTTATGGTATCAAAGGCCTTAGAGAGATCCAAGAATAAGGCTAGTGTACTGTCTTTACTAACTTTGTTATTTTCTGTGGCTATATGTTTTAACAAATGCATAACAGGATGCACTGTACTGTGATGTTTCCTAAAGCCGTATTGGTGAGGATAGAGAATGTCGAATTTGTTTAAAAAATTTGTGAGTCTTATAAACATAATTTTTTCTAGGATTTTTGAAAAAACAGGTAAAATGCTGATTGGTCTATAGTTCGTGAAATTGTTTTCATCACCTGTTTTAAAAATTGGGGTAACCTTAGCAATTTTCATCCTGTCAGGAACTGTACCCTGGTTGAATGAATTGTTCATTATATGCGCGAGTGGGGTGGCAATGAAGTTTATTGAGTGTTTGAGGATACTCGTCGATACATTTTCACAGTCTTGGCTTAATTTAGGTTTCATTGAATTTACGATATTCGTTATTTCAGAAGGCGACGTCGGTGTAATAAATATGTTTTGGGGTTGTCTAGTATTCAGGTACTCGTCAAATGACTTTTGGGGGTTGGATATCAGTTGTGAAGTCTGATTGCCTATGTTTGCAAAGAAGTTATTAAATTCCTGTGCAATGTCCTTTGGCGTATCTATTTTTTTGTCACCAAGATTGAAGAAAGAAGGTAGGGATTTCTTATTTTTGTTCCTATTTAATGCATTATTCAAAACTTGCCACGTTTTACGCATGTTGTTCTTGTTTTCGATGAAGATTTGTTCATAATACATAGCTTTGCTTTGCTTTCGAATTCTGTTAAATACCCGGCAGTAATTCTTGTAATTCCTAACATTAAATTCTGAGGGAGATCGCAACTTCTTGTTGAAAAATTTATTTTTGTTATTGGATGAAACTAAAAGACCTTTGGTCATCCACGGCTGTCGTTTTATGAATTTCTTATTTGGTTTGAGGCTTTTTAAAGGGAAGGCTGATTCGAAGGCATTCAAGTAGATATTCAAGAAGTTATCATAAGCTATATTGGGACAGTCTGCCTCCATAACTGAAGAAAAGTCGCTTTGAGACAGCAACGACTTAAAAAGTTCTATACTTCTGTAATTTATTTTCCTGGAGAGAAGGGGTTTTAAACATTCAGGTTTTGTATGGGCTAATTCAATATAAAAAAATTCCAAAGTGGTCTGAAACATCGGTTAGGAATATTCCAGATTTGAATTGATTAGAAATAGAGTTGGTAAAGATGTGGTCTATCAGCGTTGCTGAACGGTCTGTTACTCTGGTTGGTTTGGTGATAACAGGTGTGAAGCCTTCACTAAACATCATGTCAATAAATAAGTCTGTGATAACAGGTGTGAAGCCTTCACTAAACATCATGTCAATAAATAAGTCTGTTTTAAGATGAGAAGCTACTTTTAAAAGGTCAATATTGAAGTCGCCCATAATCAGGGCTGTTTTCTTTTCCTTATTAATTATATCTGTTAAATAGTTCATTTTTGAATGGAATAAGTCTATATCTGCTTTTGGTGCCGTATTTGGTCTGTATATTACGCCAATTATGTTTGTCGAAAGTTTTGACTTTAATTCAACAAAGATAGACTCAAATACATGAGGTATAAAAACGGACAGATCTTTACGAACACTGAATGAAATTTCATTTTTTATGAACAGCCCAACACCCCCACGCCTGTCGTCCGTCACTAGGCCTTGTGTGTTTGTTAATAAGGGGTGATATCCTTCTAGATTGTAAAGAAAACATTTGAGGGGGACTTGAAAGATTTCTGTAAGTCCAATGACATCGAATGTGTTTTCTTCATTATTCAGGTCGGAGAGTAGGTGATGTAGTGGATCCCAATGGGCATTTAGACTTTGGCAATTGATGTGAAATGCCGAGAAAGATCCACGCACCCCACCAAGTTCACTAACCAATTCACTAGGCAGGAGGTACTTACATTCTGTATTGTTAAAAAATGGACGTAGAGTCATTGTCTTCGGGAGACCTCCCAATTTTATCATTCAGTAGGAGACCAAAGTCATATTCGGGATTAGTCTGGATCTCGTCCAAATTGATACTGCCCGCCATGATATCCAAACCGACCACCAACACCACGAACGCACGAGCAAAAGAGAGGGGTTAGTACAGATGCAACTTCATCGAGCACAATGTATTTAGTACCTGGTCTAGAGAAGATAATGTGAGTCAATATTTCATCAGTACTGTTAAATGATAATAACCGTTGACACAATGTTGCATAATATAGAGCAAGGAAAAATATAAATAAAAAATATGTACAAGAGGTAATTTCTAGCATTCAAGGATGGTGGTCCTGAATATGGATGTTCTCTGGTTTTTATTATTCGAGTCAACAATGTGGCCACTAGGATAACACCTGATTACTGATTTCCGTTTCACATTTTCTATTTGTGCCAATGTCAGTTCTCGTATAAGCCAATTTCGAAACCGCCATCCCGGCCCTCAATCCATGCAAGGTCACAGGGTCGCGAGGTATAAACATTCCAAGAAAACGCGTTATTAGCAATGAAATCGCACTGTTTACACCTCGCGACCCGCGACCCCGCACAGATCAAAGTCCAAAGATGGCAGTCTCGAAATTGGCTTATTGGTGTCATCCTAGTGGCTGCTGAACGGTTATTGCATTGACTATCGTGGAATGAGGATTGCAAAAAAAGTCGTCACTTCTCCTTATAGAGGGTGTTTTGTACATCTTTTTAATTACAGTGTCTTGGAGAGTGCCACACAGTTTGTTGGGGAGGGGGTAGTGACATCACACATTATCCACCAGACATCTTAACAGAAAACTTTTTATGCAAAATAGTATGGTTACAATTTATTTCGGGGGGAGGGGGGCATCACACATTATCCACCAGGTTGAAGAAAATGATATCAGTTCTCCATATAGGGGCGATAGATTGTGTTGAAGAGTACAACAAAATACTCTCCACCACAATGGCACAGAACAAGTTGCATAGCATATCATAAGCAATGACGTACTTGTTGATATTTTGCATAATTTTTTTTTTTTTTTTTTTTTTTTTTTTATGTAAAAAGTGATAGAATATAATTTATTGGGCACATCACCCAGTATCCACCAGATTAAAACAGTGACATCAGTTCTCCACATGGATTTTTTTTTTTTTTTTTTTTTTTTTTTAAATATGATTGTTCACATACAGTGCATTGAGACTGCCACAAGACACTCTCCACTGCACTGGAACAGAACAATTTGCACAGCATATCAGCCACAATGACATACCCATAGATTCTTTACATAGTTTTGGGTTTTTTTTGTAGAAATATTTTCTTACAATTCTTTTTTTTTCAAGCGGGGGGAGGGGGGGGGGGGGGGGGGGACATCACACATTATCTACCAGGTTTGTTGGAGAAGTTTGTTACAATTTATATTATCCACCAGGTTTGCACAATTTACTTGGTGGGGAGGGGGGGTTGGACATCACACAGTATCTGCTTGGTTGCAAAAATGACATCAGTTCTCCATATAATGGTGTGTTTTTTTTATGTTTTCTTCAGTTGGAGTGCATTGGAGAGTACAACAAGACACTCCCATCCACTGCGGAACAAAACAATCTGCACAAAATAAAAAAAAAAAACAGTGAAATACCTGTAGATTCTTTGCAAAACACTCCCTTTTTCACTTGCGAAAACTGCTCCGCCCCACCGCAGACGAGAATGTCCCGTTGCACTCTCCAATGCTCCAATGTTTTATTGGGGGGGGGGGGGGGGGGGGTGTGGCACACATTATTGACCAGATTTTATCAATAACATCAGTTGGATGAGAAACGAAATAAAAAAAAACCCAAAAAAAAACAGTGAAATACCTGTAGATTCTTTACAAAAACACTTCCTTTTTTATTTGCGAAATTGCTCCGTTCAACCGCAGACGAGAATGTCCCGCTGCACTCTCCAATGCTTCAACGTTTTATTGTGGGGGGGGGGGGGGGGGGGGGGGGGGGGGGGGGATATGGCACGCATTATCGACCAGATTTTATCAATAACATCAGTTGGATCAGAAACAATATAATACCAGTACATTCTTTTCACACAACCCTTTTATGTAGAATTGTTTGGTTACAATTTATAGTGGGGAGAGGGGTGCTGGCATCACACATTATCCACTAGTTTGCAACAGTGACTTCAGTTATCCACAGTTATCTTCGGTTATCAAGCAGGTTGCAACAATGACATCAGTTCACCCAATAGTGATGTTATGTGCATAATTGTTCAGTTCCATTGCCCCGAAGAGTACAACAAGACACTCTCCACTACATTGGAACAAAACAATTTTCACAGCATATCAGAAACAAAGATATACCAGTACATTCTTTATATGAGACTTGTTTATGTAGAATTGACAGTTACAATGTATTTTTCATGGGGGGGGGGGGGGGGGGGTGGGCATCACATACCAGTACATTCTTTATATAAAACTTTTTTATGTAGAATTGCTTGGTTACAATGTATTGGGTGTGGGGGCATCACACAGTATTCGCCTGGTTCAAAAATGACATCAGTTCTCCATGTAGTAGTGTTTTGTATGTCTGTTCAATTTTAGTAGTGTATTTGAGAATACAACAAGACACTCTCCACTACAATGGAACAAGACAATCTACACTGAATATCAAATGCAATGACAAAATTGTTTACATAACCTTTTTTGTAGACTTTGAGAGGGGGGAGGGCATCACATATTATCCATCAGGATAATTATTACTTGTCAGGTATTTTGTAGAATTTGGGAGGGGGAGGGGGGGCGGGGCTTCACATATTATCCATCAGGATAATTATTACCTATCAGGTTGCAGAAATGGCATCAGTTCTCCATGTAGGGTGTTTTTGTATGTTTGTTCAGTTACAGTGTCTTGGAGAGTGCCATAAGGCACTCTCCACTACGTTGGAACAAAACAATTTGTACAGCATATCAGAAACAATGACATGTCTGTTGATTCTTTACATAATTTTTGTTTTATGTAAAACTGTATGGTTCCAGTTTTTATTATTTTTTTTTTTTTTTTTGGGGGGGGGGGGGGGATGGAACATCACACACCATCCACCAGGTTGCAGCAATGACAAAGACATCAGATCTCCATACAGAGGTGTATTGTGTGTAAATGTTCAGTTACAGTGCCCTGGAGAGTAGAACATGACTCTCTCCACTTATCAGCTTTAACAAAAGAGAGAGTAGCACATGACACTCTCCACTACACTGGAACAGAACAATTTTCACAGCATATCAGAAACAATGATATACCAGTCCATTCTTTATATAAATCTTGTTTATGTAGAATACAAGACACTCTACACTACAATGGAACAAGACAATCTACACTGAATATCAAAAACAATAACAAAATTGTTTACATAACCTTTTTTGTAGACTTTGGGAGGGGGAGGGCATCACATATTATCCATCAGGATAATTATTACCTATCAGGTTGCAGAAATGGCATCAGTTCTCCATGTAGGTTGTTTTTGTATGTTTGTTCAGTTACAGTGTCTTGGAGAGTGCCATAAAGCACTCTCCACTACTTTGGAACAAAACAATTTGTACAGCATATCTGAAACAATGACATGTCTGTTGATTCTTTACATAATTTTTGTTTTATGTAAAACTCTATGGTTCCAGTTTTTATTTTTTTTTTTTCGGGGGGGGGGGATGGAACATCACACACCATCCACCAGGTTGCAGCAATGACAAAGACATCAGATCTCCATACAGAGGTGTATTGTGTGTAAATGTTCAGTTACAGTGCCCTGGAGAGTAGAACATGACTCTCTCCACTTATCAGCGTCGACAAAGACATCAGATCTCCATACAGAGGTGTATTGTGTGTAAATGTTCAGTTACAGTGCCCTGGAGAGTAGCACATGACACTCTCCACTACACTGGAACTGAGCAATTTTCACAGCAAATCAGAAACAATGATATACCAGTCCATTCTTTATATAAATCTTGTTTAAGTAGAATACAACAAGACACTCTCCACTGCAATGGAACAAGACAATCTACACTGAATATCAAAAACAATGACAAGATTGTTTATATAACCTTTTTTGTAGACTTTGGGAGGGGGAGGGCATCACATATTATCCATCAGGATAATTATTACCTATCAGGTTGCAGAAATGGCATCAGTTCTCCATGTAGGGTGTTTTTGTATGTTTGTTCAGTTACAGTGCCTTGGAGAGTGCCATAAGGCACTATCCACTACATTGGAACAAAACAATTTGTACAGCATATCAGAAACAATGACATGTCTGTTGATTCTTTACATAATTTTTGTTTTATGTAAAACTGTATGGTTCCAGTTTTTATTTAATTTTTTTTTTTTTTTTGGGGGGGGGGGATGGAACATCACACACCATCCACCAGGTTGCATCAATGACAAAGACATCAGATCTCCATACAGAGGTGTATTGTGTGTAAATGTTCAGTTACAGTGCCCTGGAGAGTAGAACATGACTCTCTCCACTTATCAGCTTTGACAAAGACATCAGATCTCCATACTCACATCAGATCTCCATACATTGTTTTCTACTTACGAAATTAGTAATTGTGACCAAAATTATTTTTAAAGCTGACTAGCTGAGCAAATAGAATAACACTAATTGTCTTTAGATTTAATTGCATATTCTCGTATTCATTTTGCAACCATTCCTACAGGAGAATGATATGTGTAGATGACTAGAAGTAACTTGCAAGGGGTCATACATGTAACTCTGGTAAATCAGTATACCGTAAAAAAAGATTAGGGATTGACAACAAATGAGTGCAATGTCATCACCGGCACACTGTATGATCCAGTGAGGTGGTGACAACATTGCACTCATTTGTGTAGTCTGTATAGATAGGCATCGACCAATATATTTTTAGGGCGATTTTGCAAATATTTGAAAATATTGGAGGGGGGGGGGAGTAAATAAAGGGACAAAACTCTGGTAAATCAGTATACGGTATCGTAAAAAATAGATTAGAGGTTGGCAAAAGATGAGTGAAATGTTGTCACCGCCTCTCCGGCACACTGCATGATGCTGTGTGCCAGTGAGGTGGTGACGACATTGCACACATTTTTGTAGTCTGTTGATAGGCATTGGCCGATATATTTAAGGGGCAATTTTTCTAATCTTTGGAACATATTTGGGGGGGGGGGGGGGGGGGGGTTCTGCGCCACCGATGCACATGTGTTGTTTGTGAACAGAATGGCAAATGTTATATTAATGAAATCATTTAATGTCCTTGTGTTTAATATTTTTGTTGAAAATGTAATCAAACCAAGACATGGCTGACTCTGTCTCTATTTGTTGATTCGATTAAATTATCAAGAAAAATGTTAACCCTTTACCTAACGCTAGTGGCAGACGACACTCGTAAAAAAAATTCTCACCGTAAAAATTTTCATTTTTTACTTCCAAAACATAGGTTATGACCCATCGTTGGAACGAGCGCGATGCGCTCATTCCAATGAGGGGTCATAACCTATGCTTTGAAAGCAAAAATGAAAGTATTAAAAAAATTAAATGGCGATTTTCGTGTAGAGCGCTGGCGGGTTTTGGCCGTTACATTAGGTAAAGGGTTAAAGTACGGACAGTTAATCCTTTGCACAATGAAACAACTAACATTAACAAGAGAATGAAAATACATTGGCTTTTTCCAAAAATTACAGAAAATTAATATTTTGTGTCAATTTATCACGACTTAAATACCATTATGCGGTGGATGGACTACGAAATTGATGAATCTGCCTGGTTCCATAGAGAACCAAATTTGGTTCTGGGGATTTGTCTCCTATGGGGAACCAATCAAGAACCAACCAAGAACCAAATTTAAGAACCCGCGTGGTTCCACAGAGAACCAAATTTGGTTCTGGGGATTTGTCTCCTATGGGGAACCAAACAAGAACCAAACAAGAACCAAACTGAAGAACCAAGCTGGTTCCTTAAAGAACCATCTGAAGAACCAAGTTGAAGAACCAACCTGGTTCTATAAAGAACCAACTGAAGAACAGAACTGGTTCGATGGAGAACCAAATTGAAGAACCAAACTGGAGAACCGAACTGGTTCTATGAGGAACCTAACTGGAACCAAATTTGGTTCTTGTTTGGTTCTTGTTTGGTTCCGCATAGGAGACATTGCTGGGAACCAATTTTGGTTCTCCGGGGAACCAAATGTTTTAACAGTGTACGCGCAAATCAAATTATGGACGATTCTGGAAGAACCACCAATGCTGTATTTACAGATTATTAGGAGATTGTTTTTTGCAATTTATTAGATGACTGTTTTTACAGATTATTACAAGACCGTTTTTACAGATTAATAATCTATTTTTACAGATTAGTAATCTGTTTTTACAGATTAGTAATCTGTATTTACAGACTATTTGGAGACTGTTTTTACAGATTATCAGAAGACTGTTTTTACAAATTAACTAGTTATTCGATGATTGGCTAGTAGTATAGAATGTACCCACCCAATCATGTCCTATTACCCGAACTTTGGTGGGGGAGCTAGTGTTAAATTCCAATAGGAACCGGACCAAAAATTGTGGGAGCAAATTTTGTCTGTGTAAAACTTCTGCTCCTTCCAGCCAGATCCTGCAAGTGGTGTAGATACTGCATATATAGTGTGCTATGATATGTATATAGATATACGTACACACAGGGCTATGGGTATATAGTATGGAAATGGAATGGAATCTTTCTGATGAAGGTGGGGTTTCTCGAAAGTTTTCCCCGCTATACAGTTGACGTTGTTATTGACGTCGAGATGTCATGATGCGCACGCGACGTCATAGAAACGTTGACCGTTGTTGTCGTCCACTGTACAATCTTGTATGAAGTTATTCGGGTCAGGGGTATCGGGCTTCTCGCACTGGACTGATATCGTAGTAAAGTATTGGTGGTATAATTATACCCCTGTCGGAAAACCATTACCCTTGGTACTACTGATCGGCCTTCAAATTTTCCTACGACTGGTATAGATAGCACGTAATGCTAGGCCAACCAGTATACTGTGAGTAGTATGTCATGTACCCGGACACCCCCATTCTGGGGAGACCTCGGTGGGGGACCTCGGAAGTGACGTCATGTCACGTGACCTAGTGGCACCATGTTGTGTTGTTATGGTAACCAGCGTGAGCGGCCATGTTGTGACGTCATCTCCATAGTGATACGTGGTGGTAGTACGCATGCGCAGCGCGTGTTGTTAGGGTGATACGTGTTTCCGTCGTCCATTTTGTATACTGGAGGCCGCCATCTTGGTTTCTATGGTAGCACGTGGTTGCTATGTTACCCAATTGTTCTGCAATGGGACGGGGTATGTTCAGAGGGTGTGTTCGATTGTAGAAGAGTATTTTCCCGATTCGCAGAATTACCACAAACAACCAAATAATTCCTCCAAATCACCAAAATCCACCCCAACTTTTACTATTTCGAATTCTTTCAGAAGTCTATGCTTCAATCTATATGTAATAGTTTACGTCTACCTGGCCATGTTCCTTTATTCTAGAGTATACTCCAGTAGCGTAGAAGAGCCTATTAACTGGAACAGTTTACCTTATTATTGCTATATTTAGCAATTTCTGGTCTATTCGTGTTAGTTCTGACCCTATTCCAAGTACTCTTGTTGTTTCATATATCTAGATTATAACTAACCAATCAGATTGCTTGATCCCCCATAATCTGCATGCAGGGTTATCTCCCCTGTGTATAACAAAAGACTATATCCAATCGCCATATCCCATGGAATCCCATAATTTTGAAAACACCTGTGACTATGGAATCCCTTTTTGTCATATGTGCTTATGTGAAAAGGCACAATGTGACACAATATGCCCTATCACATAGGCATATGCTTTATGTGCCGATATGTGCTTATGTGAAAAGGCACAATATGACACAATATGCCCTATCACATAGGCACATACGGGTATTTGAGGATACCTATGGCCTGGTATTGTATTATTTGAGGATACCTATCGAGGATACCTACTGGAGAATCCCTTTTTGTCATATGTGCTTATGTGAAAAGGCACAATGTGACACAATATGCCCTATCACACAGGTACATACGGGTATTTGAGGATACCTATGGCCTGGTATTGTATTATTTGAGGATACCTATCGAGGATACCTTTTATAGGTTACTTATCTGAGGATACTATATAGGCTGTACATATCCCTGTAGGTCTCTTGCTGGCCCTTAGTACTATTAATCCACCTGATGCTTTATGTTATCCTATGACTGGTATAGGTAGGATGCAATGCTAGGCATAGGGGTATTGTGGGTAGGGGTACTGCCTGGTAGTTTAGAACGGTGCTATAGTATGGCGGTATATACACCTATAGGCCCCTGTTAGTGCTTGGTACTATTAACCAACCGATTGCTTTGTTTTATTATATGGCTGGTATATGTAGTACGTTACGGTAGACCTAGTGATTTTGTGGGGGTGGTGGTAATGCTTGGTAGTTTAGAACGGTAGTATAGCATAGGTTATACATATCCCTGTAGGTCTCTTGCTGGCCCTTGGTACTACTGATCCACCAGGTGCTTCATATTATTGAGCGGTATTCTGGGGTGGGGTCAATGCCTGGTAATACAGAATGGCAGCAGGGTATGCTTGGTATATTCCCCTATAGATTCCATCCTAACCGTTGATAGTATTAACCTACCAAATGCTTTGTATCATCCTGTTACTGGTAAGGTGGTACGTAATACCAGTAGTTCCTATCTTATTCCGAGTACTCTTGTTGTTTCATTTATCTAGATCATTTATATAAATTATAATCAACCAATTAGATTGCTTGATTTCCCATAATCTGTATGCAGGGTTATCTCCCTTCTGTGTAATAAAAACCTATATCAATGGCAATTTCCCCGGCACCCCAATTTCGGCACCCCTTTTTTGAAAAACATATGGCCTTCGGCACCCCTTTTTTTCTGAAATGAGGATAAGAGTCGTATTAAAAATCCCTCATATAGGTTTTTATTATACAGAAGGGAGATAACCCTGCATACAGATTATGGGAAATCAAGCAATCTAATTGGTTAATTATAATTTATATAAATGATCTAGATAAATGAAGATAGGTAGTAAGTTATGATAGGTCAAGCGGTATTGTGGGGTGGGGGCTATGCCTGGTAGTTAGAATGATAGTTGTACCATTATCTATCCAGGGCGGTGTGCTCGCCCACAGATGGTATTGGTAGTACGCAATGCTAAGTCAAGCAGTATTGTTGGTGGGGGTAATCGATGGTTGTCTAGTGTGGTAGTGTAGGATGTGCTGTTTGTACCCCTGCCGGTTCAATGTTAACCCTTATACTACTAATCGACCTAATACTTCATATTATTCTATGCCTGGTATAGGTAGAACGAAATGCTATGCCAAGCGCTATTGTGAACGGGGGTAATGCCTGGTTTCTTGTGCGGTAGTATAGTATGGTCGGTATATACCCGTGTAGGTTCCATCTTAACCCTTGGAAACACTATCCATCTAGGGCAGTGTGTTGTCCCACGGATGATATAGGTAGTACGTGATGCAGTATTGTGTGTGTGATGTAGGCTTGGTTTCTAGTCTCGTGTCGGAGTATGGACAGTCCTTTGACATTCTAAGACTTGGTCGAGATAGTGATCCTGGCAGTTAGCAAGCCTATAGTAGTGCTACAAGTCAGTAGTAATGGTATAAGGGTAGAAGACGACTATAGGATTGGGGGGGGGGGGGGTATAGTAGAAGCTAACCATAGAACAGAGGAGCTATACAGGAGCTTGGAATCCCACTTTTGGAATCCCACTTATAAAATCCCTTTATGGAATCCCTTTTATTTTAAAACAACTAGCCTTTGGCACCCCTTTATTATCGAGATGAGGATAAGTGTCGTATGTGGAGTCACTCGATCGAGCAATTGCTCTATAGCTTATTTGCTCGATAGGTTTCGAATCGTTCGAGCAAAAACTTGTTCAGTAATTGCTCGATAGCTTATTAGGGATAATCATCAATCCCGATTCTAGGTATTTCACTAGGTATTCCACTTTCGGAACCCCTTTATGAGAACGTCTGGCCTTCGGCACCCCTTTTTCCGAGATGAGGTTAAGAGTCGCATGTGGAGTCACTACACAGATCATAACATACCATATATGCAGTACGCACACCACTTGCAGGATCTAGCCGCAGGGCGCCGAAGTTTTCCACCGAAACAATGTGCTCAGCCAAAGGTACGGTTCCTATGGGAATTTAGCACTAGCTGCTCCCCAAAAGTCAGGGTAGTAGGGAACGACTGGATACATGCAGTCTTTCAATTTTGAAAATCGTAGACGCGTTATACATCGCTCGCTACTATTTGAAGTGAGGCGCGCTATCCTGTATCCAGCCCCGTCGAGTGATGGCTGTGTTGTTGGCAAGAACAATTAACATGCAAATTGCAATGAAGAATGCATCCAGTAATTGACAGCACTGTGCATTCAGTACGGTATTTGGGCACATCCATATTGAACGGCAACATGGAAGCTGGGCGATTTGGTGCTTTCATGGTTTTCATTAACCCTTTACCTAACGTTAGTAGCAGACGACACTCGTCAAAAAATTCTCGTATAACTAAACATTTTCATTTTTTGCTTCCAAAACATAGGTTGTGCCCCCTCATTGGAACGAGCGCGTCGCAACCTATGTTTTGGAAGCAAAAAATGAAAATATTAAAAAAAATTAAATGGCGATTTTCATGAATAGCGCTGGTCGGTTTTGGCCGTTACTTTAGGTAAAGGGTTAAATGAATCCCAACTTTTGGGTCATGACGATGTATTATGCTCCAAGTAACAAAAGAAAAGAGCACACTGCGGCTGTAATTTATGCAGAGCTAATAAATTTGCTCCATTGGTGAATACTGAATGGTGATTGGTCCAGGGAGCACGAACCTCTCAGAGAACACCAGGTTTTTCCAAACAATAGAAATAAATAGGATTTATGCTGAATACATTCACACTGTTACTAAAACCCACTGCCAAATATTCGTCCCTTGTTACCTAATAAAAAATAATTGGCTGTTCACACTGAAATGATATCTCACCTGGAATGAATTACCAGATTTTGATCGCTCTCTTAACAGAACCGAGGCGCGCTGTTGTTGCCTTGTTGGCTCGCAAGAAGTTAACATTGCGGGCGCCATGGCGCGCAAGAGCGATAGCGCGCCTCAAAATCGAAAGACTGATACATGCTATACTACTAACCAATCATCGAATAGCTACTAGTTAATTTTTAAAAACAGTCTTCTAATAACTGCGAAAACAGCCTCCTAATAATCTGTAAATACAGATTACTAATCTGTAAAAACAGATTATTATTTTGTATTTTTGTTGTGTTACTGTTTCCTATTGCGTTTGTTTGAGTAAATGGTAGATAAAATTACTTTATCATACAATGTACAATAAACATTGGTCTTCAGCAGATTTAATGGGAACAGCTCTCGCACAAAACCTTTCCACACAGGACCTGGCGATCACAATGTTTCTCTCGAATCGAATCAAGAAAAAGGTTCGAAACCGAATCGAATCTCGAATCGAATCCATTTTTCAAGTGTTACGATACTATAGCTATTATACTGATGTTGTCTGCCTCCGTCATGAATCCAATATCAATAGGCATACTATTTTTAGAAAATTGACAGGTATCACAAAGGTTGTCGAATAAAAAGCCATTTAACGTCCTTCGAGTGCAACAAGGCGCCATCTGCAATGCCAAGCATTGCAGATGGCGCCTTGATGCACTCATCGGACGATACATAGAACAAACGAGCCCGAATGTAAGCTCCACTGTCGCTTCAAATGTAATTTTTTATGATTTTTTCCGTCTGAATGTGTGCTCTCCTATAGACTGGATACCTTCAAGCTTATTCCTCAAAACATTGCGGGTGAGCAGGCCTGAAAATAAGCAGTCTGACATTTGCAGAATGAGGTCCCCAGAGGGTGTATTTGATGATGCTATTCCATAAAGTGGGCCAATTTATCCTCTGGGTACCTCTTTCTGTTTAGTTTTGAGATCCTGATTCAGATTGAGGTTCACAAAGGGTAAACTTAGTGATGCTACCCTGCTGTGCAGGGTAGCATCACTAAATTCACCCTCTGGAGACCTCATTTTGCAGATGACAGTCTGCTTATTTTCTGGCTTGGGGTGAGTTGTTACCTTCAGTAAGTTGACAATAATGAACTGTATGAAATCCAAATCTTCCCGGAATTAGATTTTTTTTTAATAATCGAGATGGTTTTGAATCGAATCGAACCGGTGACAAGCGTCAGAACACCTCTATCCACGTTAGAGAGGTGACATGGGGTTGTTTAGCCTCGCCATTAAAAGTTTTGGGGGACGCGCCAACAAGGAGGGTCGGAATCCGGGCACTGGCCAAACTCGGCTCTCAGAGCTGAGTTGGGACCGCACTATGATTTTCTTCCCTGTGTGAACATCGAAATCACAGGTACTTGGCACAAGCTGGGAAATTCTATTTTTGAATCGATGCTGACGTGCCCCTATAATGGTATATAAATATTAACAAAGTACACAACTCGGTTTTCGAAAACGATAGCACACATCTTCGTTATACCCGCCTCAAATTTGATTCACATAACGTATCCAACAGTACCCGGTATCAATGGAAAGGGGAATGAATGAGCTTTACGGTGGTGTATCACACGACTGTTGGGTGCTCTTAGGTTGTTCATGATAACTGGGAGAAGTCGCAGAAAAGGCCGAAAAACATTTAGTCGGACAAGATAGTGCACAGTGAAAAGTGGATTACGGGCGATAATTATTCGATTTATTATAATAATTGGAGGTGTCATTGTCTATGGAGGGCAGATTCAAATATTAACCGTATACCTTTATCAATTACTAATCTCGGATCCACATTTATTCATTTCTGGCGATCACATTTGCCGTTTACACATTTTTTAACCTTCCTTTGGAAACAAAACAAGCTAACGGAATCCATAGAAGCGAAGATGGTCAGGAAAACATCCCATTGGCTACTATTTATGCCGAGGATATCATCAATGAAAATAAGCCAATGGGAGAATGGGGAAAATATTTGCACAAGTCGCGTATCTATGGACGCCATCAACTTGGAAACTATTTCAAAGTTACGGCTAAAAGTGTATAAACGGTAAATGTGAACTCCAGAAATGAATACATGTCAACCCAAGATTGAAAATTGATAAAGATATACGGTTAATATTTGAATCTGCCATCCACAGACAATGGGACCTCGAATTATTTGTAATAAATCGGATAATTGTCGCTCGTAATCCACATTCCACTGTGCACTATCTTGCCCGACTAAATGTTTTTCGGCCTTTTCTGCGACTTCTCCCAGTTATCATGAACAAGCCAAGAACACCCAACGGTCGTGTAATAAACACCACTGTAAAGCTTATTCATTCCCCTTTCCACTGATACCGGATACTATTGGATACGTTGTATGAATCAAATTTGAGGGGGGTATAACGAAGATGTGTCAGGCCCGTCGGAACGAAATTTATATTGGGGGGGCTGATATTGCTAATTTGGGTGAACTGGCTGATACTAAATGGGTATGGGGTATCCAAATGCCTGAAGGCACGAGCTTTTTGAGGGGGGAGGGGAGGGGGGGGGGTTACTCCCCCAGAAAATTTTTTGAAAAGGGCAATCAAAGGAAGCATTCTGGTAGCTTTTGAAGCAAAAACCTCTTGATTTTTTTAAAAGGCAAAAGTTGTTTTTTTAACAAAATGTTTCAAAAATCCCAATAGAACCTCATAACATTTGGGGACGGTTCTCACACCGGGCTCACCTGCAGGCCGTGGCCGTATTCCGTCATGCTAAAAAACAGTCAGGCCTTAGGGTGGATTCATTAGTTTTATCATTACGCCAACGGTTGTCGTGGTCTTCTGAGCTGCCAAAGGAATTGCTCAAAACGTTTGCACATCAACATATGCAGGTGCATGTTATACATTCAGTGATACGTTCACAATTCTAATCCAGGGGCGTAGTAAGCTAATTTTATTGGGGGGGGGGGGGGGGGTAGGACCTATATTCCCATGACGCGACGCGTCATCCGAGCGGCGAGTGGGGGTGAACACGAGAGGGGATATCCCCCGTCTCGTTGGTGGGGGGGTCTTTTCGAATTTAAGATGTAAAAACATGAATTCTAGTTGATTCTGAGCAAATAAATTGTATATTCCTATGACGCGAAGCGTCATCCGAACCGCGAAAAGGCGAGTGGGGGTGAGCACGAGAGGGGGTACCTCCCCGTCTCGTTGGTGGGTGTCCGGGGGGCCTCCCTCGGGAAATTTTTTTAATTTAAGATGTACAAATATGCATTCTGAGTGATTCTGAGCAAATACATCGTCAATAAGGAAATACGTCAACTCTCTGATCAATTCAGCGTGATTTCCGAGCAGAATGACAGGAATAGTGAACATGCAATGAATTACCCTGTGGTTGGTTGGGGCTTAACATCGCTTTCCACAATTAGGCGAAAACACGACTGTCAGTTTTATTGGTGGAAGAAAGCCCACATGGAACCCACTCAGTCCAGTAATCATTAACAGTAATGTCGGAATGTGGTAACCAGTGGGCATCCCGTGTGGAGAAACCACCAACCCAGCCCAGTAAAGCCTACTTTTGACAAATGTGTGAGGGTGGGGGAAATATCTCCCTTAACCCCCCACCCCCACCCCCACCGGTTCCTACGCCACTGTTCTAATCTGAGTTCAATAATGTAATGTCCAGTTTTATTCAGATTACATCGGTTGCTCCCATCATGGATAAACTAACGACGAAATATGAGCAAATTATTGGGGGGGGGGGCTGCAGCCCCCCCAGCCCCCCCCCCCCCCCCCGGTTCCGACGGGCCTGTGTGTGCTATCGTTTTCGAAAAGCGAGTTGGTGTACCTTGTTAATATAATGGTATACGGCATAAACAGCATAGATTCAAAAATGGTATCAAATATCATTTTTCTTTCGATTTCCCAGCTTGTGCCGAGTATCTGTGCTCGAAATGTAGGTTCGTTCTTCCCTAGGTGTAATTCCAAATCACTTCATGCTGCGGAAACGAAACAATGATTAAAGTAACAACGATTCTTTTATTTACATTTAAAATAACTCATTCCATATTCAACAAATTTAACAATTTTATCCACACAAATCAAGGACTTATCACAGGGGTTAAATGGTTTTTCATCAATCCAGTGTATCTATAGCCCTGTATTGGCACTATAGTACACTCTCAAAATGTCACTGTCGCGGGCTCGACACAGGCGCTTAAAACACGAGTCTTAATCTTTTGAGTCTGTGCGTGTCTGCAGCTCTGACTGCCGGGGGAACCCGACTAGCAATGTTAATTACCTTGTAGCAACATACTGTAGTTCTGATTTGGATTCAGTTTATCCACTCTGTCGGCTAGTTTCGCAAATCTACATCACACACCTTATACATGTGTCCTTTGATAGAACTCTCCTTGAATATTCCTGTACTTTGAAATACACAGAGCATGCAGAACGCACAACTTCAATATGCGCTTTCGAGCTTGCACGAATTGTCACTGTCGACCTTGGGTCGATATTCCCACCACTCCGGTACTAATACAGGCAACTACGCGATCAACCTCTGTGTTCTTAGGGGTTAATACCACAATACAATAGCCTACACTTTGAGACAGGTGCGAGTCGATCCTCGCTAATGACATCTAAACTTATCCTTCACTTGGGTTCGTAATCTATTCTCTAAATTCGAGCTTGTAGCCCCCTATGTCCACCTAATCTCACAATAGCGGCGTACAACAGAGCTTCGTTGATTGCCCAGCAATTGCACTCGTACGAGACCCTATGTGGCGTCTCCTATTCGGCCGAACCCACGTCCTCTCTCCTAAACGGTCGGAACCCAAGTCTCTCTGAGCTGGCTTGTTCCCCACACTTTATATCTCGTCTTGGAATGGTCAGATAGCAATATGTCAAGATGCCAAAACATGGCACGCGACATTTCTGAAGATACATTCACCTCGCGCCAATGCATATGCTATCAAGCGTATTCCGAGAAATAATATACTTGATAGCCGTGACGATTGAAAGTGTCGGTCACTTCGATATTAATTGACTTTAGATAGAGGCAGGCCTGAACCTTTTGATCCGCCTACTTCTAAACATTGGTATATTTCTTGACAAAATGTTTTTTTTCTGTCTAAAACTCTATTAACAAAAGAGTTACATCAAAGGCATATTCCAAGCTCCTGTATAGGCCAAGTCATTCACAAAATTAAAGCTTCAAGGGCCAAGTCGACCCCCAGAGAGACTTTGTTGATTTACACTACACATTACAACGACGTCATGCATACCGTCGTCTATCAACTTGTTAGTCCTGGTAAGCATCATTCGTTCACTCAATGGTAGAAAGGTGACAGAAAACCCCAAGAAAATGTTCTTTACTCTAAATCGACATACGGAAATAGAGCATGGGGGTCATCCACCATTCTGTGGGAAAAATCATTTGTTATCTCATCCCAAAAGACCTCAAATTTATTCCCTTGAACCCTTCAAATGTCTAAGCGAGGTCGCCCGAACAACTATACAACTGATCTGATGAGCCTTGGGTGGTGGCGAGTGTGGCCAACTTCCCCCAGAGCATCTACTCCATTTTAGTGCAGTTTCTTCATGTTTCCAGGAGACAGCAGGAAGACAGCCAATCAGCTATGCTGTCTCCCAACAATGTACCTTTATGTTTTGTATTTATGATGTATGTTTTAATGAACATGTGATTGTTTTGGTATGCTGTTAAATAAATTATTAGTCTGTGTGAAACACACAACAGACTATTGTTTTTGCACGGTTTCTTTTTCTTTTCTTCTTTCTTTTTTTTTTTCTTCTTCTTCTTGAAAACGAATTGCCCTAACTAGTTGAGTTTTAGCATGCTGATAAACAGCCACAAGTTATCGGCCACCTATGTTTTTCAGATTTCTGGGGTATCAGGGGTGACTGTAGGGGTGTTTTGAAAGTGGGTCACGCCCATATCTCAGGGTGTGGTATGACATATTGACCTGGGATCAACACCAAATGAGTTGACACTCAGTGGATATTCAAAATATGGGTCAAGGTCACGGAGGTCACCTAGTGGTCATTGAGTGCATTTTTCATAATTGCTGGAAATCACATTTTTGACCCCCCCCCCCCCCCCAAAGCATTCCTGAGATCCATACATGCATTTTTGTGTTAAAAAAGTGGCGTAGCCAACATTTTTGAAAATGGGTCATGCTCATATCTCAATCGTGGTATGATGAATGGACCTGGAACTAACACCAAATGAGTCGACACTTGATGGATATTCAAAATATGGGTCAAGATCACGGAGGTCACCTAGGGGTCCGCCTGAAAGAGGTCACCAAAATCATCAAGTGCGTATTATTCAGAAATACTGGGGAAATTAATTTTATTACACCTTAATGCATTTCTAAAGTGTATGAACGCATTTCATCACTCAAATTAGTGGGCAGAGCCAAAAATGTCCATTTCTGATTCGAGTATCGAACCCTTTGAATACTGGTCGCATATATGCCTTTTCTGGTTTCTTATAAATAATTGTTCTGATTCCAGTATGAATATCTGTAAATAATGTTAACGAAAACCCATTTCTGATTTGTTTAAAAATATTTTACTCCTGAAAAATAGCCTCCATAAATTCTCTTTCTGTATAGTTTATTCCTGGTACTTTAACCCTTTTCACACAGGACTTAAATTTGCTGGGTGCAGTAAATTCTGTTTCTATAGTTGTATATCATTGTTGAAATAAGAAAAAATGACAATGCCATTAACCTTGAGAATATTTTCACAGCTGAGCTCTTTACCTAGCACGACATTTGTCAGTCAATTTCTTGAAACTGAAAAATAAAAGTTTCATTTTCCTTTCCTACAAAACGTAGCTTATGACCCGTATTGAACGAGCTCATCGGCTCGTACCAATGACGTGTCACAATTTATGTTTGGGGACAAAAGATAAAGATTAAATGGAGAGTTTTGTCAATAACGCTGGGCGATTGTGGTGGTCACTTTTAATGGTTAACCATCCACAGAAACAAACATTTATCTACCTTTTGCCTAAAACCGCAATCGCAAAAAGCAATATCAGTAGCGATAAAAATTCGACGATAAAAGATCGTCTATATCTCTAGTACAGTAACGATAAAATTCAACATGACGTCGCGAGAAACGAACGCACGCGCCCCTGATGCCTATCAACATGTATTCCTTCGCCTGGCTTATAAACTGAATATAATTTGGTTAGAAATATCATTGGCCGACGGAAAAAGCACACTAGAACTGAGTTATTTATTTATTTGTGTTTAAGGTCACATACTTATGCACAATGGCTAATCGTAACCGTGACAGTTTTACGGGTGGAGGAAGCCGGAGTATCCGGAGAGAACCACCGAGCAACGACAAGCAGCTGTCAGCTCTCCAACATCGTAACTCTGAACTCTGCACCGCAGCACAGGCAGGGTTAGATTGGTTGAAGACATGCGAACCATCGACGTGCAGTACGCCTCAGTACACAGCGTCATCGTGCCCCCATGTGGGCAATCGGGTGAAGTGTCTTGCCCAAGGACACAACGCGGTTGCCGCAGGTGGGATTCGAACCGAGGACCTCTCGGCTTGCAGCCTGCACCTCTACCAACTGAGCCACCGCGCCCCCAGAACTGAGTTTGATTGTTTATAGCACTATGTACAATTTCATTGACTTTTAACCCTTTACCCAACGCAGACGATATCAAATTTATTATTAGTCTGTGTGAAACACAGACTATTGTTTTTGCACGGTTTCTTTTCCTTTTTTTCTTCTTTTTTTTTCATTTGT